>VDFB02281492.1:709571755-709670941 GCA_007258455.2 Sequoia sempervirens
TTGCTAGGCCATAGGGGGTGGTCTACAGACCCCCCCAAAGGTCAATTTTTTTTCAATTTTTAAATATTTTTAATAAATGTTAATAACATGATTTTTATTTTATTTTTCAATTTATTTTCCTCAACAGTCGACCTGTACGAATGTATGGCTATACGAGTAGAGTTGTGGGGATAAAAAAATTAAATTTTTGACATCGTCAAAATAAGGTAAATTCTATATCAATTTTCATTTCTCAAGGTTCATTTTGACTTAAGAGGTCATCTATGAAACTTCACCTAAAAAACCTTGAATATGAAAGAACAATTTTGGAAACCTTTTTGACACAAATTTCTCAAACACCTAGTCTATAAAATAACACTTGCACATGTGTTTCATACCTTATAGTTCCTTAGATCTTTCTTTTATAGTCATGGATTCAACTTTACACCATATCTACTCAAGTAAGGGTTATAACATAACCTAGGAGCTCACACCTCCCACAACCATGAAATATTTGATACCACTTGTTAAGAAATAATGCATCAATACACATATCATATAATCCATTTCCTACATAACCCCATGAGAGAAAAATATGCATATAATCTTACAAAATAATTATAATACATAGATCAAATAGAGAATCCATAAGATAACACAAGATATACTGAGGGAAAACCCTCAAAAGGGAAAAAACCAGCCTCCAAAAGCATTCATACTCCATCTATTATTCAACAATAAAACAATACATCCACTTAAAAAGTTACAATGAATACTTCTAAAGCATAAAGCCTCTCCAATGCATCCTCCACGTGTTCAAGCGTGAATCCACATGTCTCATGCCATGCTTCACATATGCACTCCTTAGAAAGACTCAATGCATGATTTCCCACTCACCCAAGCAACCTTAACCACTAAACATGTGTTTGCTTTTATAGAAACAAGCTCACATAAATACAACCAAGTGGTAAGATAAAGCCATGTGCCACAAAACCATGTGAAGAAAAAACCATTGACCACTCATTTAATATTGGATACTATGTTTTTATATTATTAAATAATTTCACCAAATATTAAATCATTATCCTATGTTTTCCACACATAAAATAATAACCCAATATTACAATACAACTTTACAAGTGGCCGCAAATAGATACCTAGTGTGGCTAAACACATCTCCTAAATGTGCCACAACTAAATAATTGTTTAATTATAGTGTTATTGCAACATGCCCATTGTTCTACCTAGTAATTTTACCATGTTTTACCCACAAGTGAATAGTTTATGCATCAAACATTATGAGCAATAAAAATTTTCATTTCTTTTCAATAATAAATGCACCATTTGAAACATAACCTTTCCAAACTTTTCCATTGCATAATCTAAGAATCATTTCATCAATACAAGTATGATTTCGCTTTTCATATGTTCAAGATAGCATTTCACATTTACAACTTCCATATAGATGGATACATGATTACATAAATATCTTCAACAAGCTTATATGAACTATAAATACAAATGGTCCATAATGTCCTCCCAAATCTTGGTTGCCAACTGCATGAGGAGAAGCATCACTCAAGCACTTTTTTGCCAACCATGGACTTACTGTGGTCCCCCACACATCTACCAAACTTGGTGAAATGGCCCTCCCTTTGATGAAGGGATTGGTTTGGTAACCTCATCCTTCATTAGCCTTTTCTGAGCATAGTGATGTGTCCTACATATCTGGAGATACCATAATGTGGCTACAACTACATGTATGATATAACCAACCTAGAATATAAATCAGATCACAGTGAACTGGGAATGTAAATAGTGACTACTTACACTACTTTGGCCAAATATTATCACATATTGTACTTCGAGTGAGGTTCATCTATTTCACCACCTTAATTGCTCAATTTTTTTTACCATTAGTATTCTATTTGAAGGCTATCCCCTTTCCCATAGATTATTCGAACCCTAGGAATAACCTTCCCATTAACTCATATTTAATTGGCATTGCTACTAAATATCTTAAAATACATAGGTTATCCCCTTTCCCATGGATTATCCTAACCCTAGGAATAACCTAATTAACCATTAGGTATTCATAATGTCTCAACATTAAATTAATCTATTTAAAAAGTACAATCTCAATAATAAATGTCTCCATACAAGAGTATATCTCAACAATAAACGACTCTCATCAAAAGTATAATTTTCAACAATAAATGACTTCAATCAAAGATATAATCAACAATTAAATGATCAATCAAGTCATATACATTAATCCCAACCTATTTGCTTCAATCAACAATCAAATAAACCCAACCAAATAGGTTATTCTCAACATAGGGTTTCAATCAAAAGTGATGTAACAATCAAGTGATCATGAACCAATCATAAAACTTCTCTTTCAAATTACCTAAAATATTCTCATGTTTACAATGTTCAATATATTTGAATATAATTTGGATGCACTAATCTAAGAAGGTTTTGTGCTTCTACACCTACAAGTCCTTCTCTCAATACGACTATGGGTCGTCGGAATATGACTCTTGATTTCTGTGAATAGGAATAGAAACTTAACTAAAATAAGAAAATAACCTAACCATAATATAAATTTTATCAACCCTATTGTTGAATATAGATATAAGGTCATCAAGTTTATACCCTAACCCTAGGGACAAGACTCTCTTCCTACTTTCAAGGAGATATGCGTAATCAATCACGTATAGAAAAACTATGTATAACTTAAATAGAAACACCATCACATAAATTCCCATATAAAGTATATAAAAGTATTAACCCAATAGATAGGTTCCACCAAAGCAAGAAACAAGTAAGAACATGCAAGCACAAACAAGCATCACAACACACTTTTAAATCATTCCTTTCCAACTTGGAAAACATAAATAATTAACTTTTCCAATATAAGTAACAAAGGAATAGAAATGAACATGCCTGTATATAAACTCCAACTTATAAATCTCCCTTCCTAGCTCAACCTCCACAAATCAGTATGCAACTCCTTGTACATTCAACCTATCATAATCTCTAGCTTCTCACTACAAACTCTCAATACTTGCAAATTATCAACCTATTCTCTCTCTCAAAGCTCTCACAAAATACTTTAACATATAAAATGCAACAGTATAGCAGCATAGAAATCAAAATGATAAGTGTGTCCCAATGGAAAAGATTGCACCTCTATATATACTAAAAATTGAGCATCTAAAGGCTACAAACTAGCTCACAATTATGCCACCTTCCTATGAACATGCAATGACTCAGCTCAACTAAAGTTCACAACTTGCAACACACAAAATCCCTCACAATTCAAATGGCTGAGTTGAATTGTTTCAAGAGACAACAAGAATTTTTTACTGAGTCAATGAACAACACAACCTTTTAGCAAGTTTCCTACTAGGTTTTCAAATAGAATTCCTTCTTATATTTATGCCAAGTTTCTATTGACTAAGTCTCATGGTTATCATATTTCTTTTCTAAAATTTGGCATAGGTTAAAAGACTTCTTATGAGTTTCACATACCTCAAATTTGGCACATATCCATACATTAGCGCCCTTAAAGATAGCATGGTCTAAGACTTATTCCTCATGTTAAAATCTGCATTCGTTCTCTTTTCAATGTATAAACAACATTCCTATTTCCATGTGTGTTTCATAGTCTCCATTGACTCATTCATATGTTTTCTTTATGTGCATATACGGAAACACTGACTTTACATTTATTACCATTTACTTTGCATTCAAATACTTACTATAATGTTGCATATTGCATACCCTATATGGTTGTGTGTAATCAACAATACAAAATAATCATTTTCACGGTATAGTGCTAGCCCTATGCAACATTCATTTCTTAGTCTATGTGTTGGTTTATGCACCTTAATTTATTTTAAATTATTTCAAATATAAACACTATATATATTAATATATATATTATAAATGCTTATCACTACAATATATATATATATATTAACATTTATATGTATACACATATTAAAATTATAAGTTGATATTCAAATACATTAACCACTATATATATTCATCTATATATTTTAGATATATATAAATAATCATTTATGTATTTGCATATATACTATGTACACGTACATATATATATATATTTCCATTAATGTATATATACATATAAATACATGCTACATCACCTTTCAATATGGCGTTCGATTACTCACACATTATTATGTGTGTCATCAAAAATACGTATATACACATATAATTAATTAATATACATATATATGTACCCACCAAACATAAAGGTACTCAATTATAATCATGTGGGAGTTAATGGTGACTCCCTAACACCCCCAAGAATAGTTGCTAGACCAAATTATCTCCCACAAGAGAGAATATGGCAAGAAAGCTTGCTTCAACAATGCAATATTGAATAATGCTTGAATATGCAAATGTACATGAGATGCCTTGCTTATAAAGGAAAGGTAGAGAGATAGGATTAGACAAGATTATGACAAGTGTCTTAATCATATAACATGAGACAACTAACAAACTAACTACCTAGGAATAAAACAATATAAGCTAGATAAGATAAGTTCTACAAAATCCAACTAAGACTTCTAGAAAGAATCTTATATCCTAAGTAAACTTAACATGTGAATATGTCCCCTAATTAATTAGTGAGTGAATTAACCAGGCACAAGACATTTATTTACACCAAAAAATCATTCAAATATCATGATTTATCAAAAAGCATTTAGCATCATAAATCAAATGGACAAGACTATCTCAAAGGAGTTATAAAAAATAACCCCATCTTCCTATCAACCCGACATAAATCAAAGACCAATACACAAAGATATGACCAAGAGTTTACTTACCAGATCCTAAACCATTGAATCAACTAGAAACCAATCTAAGACATGACTGTGTATGCTCAATTAGGCTTATTAAGGGTTACTAGACCAAGTTCTTCTCTTGAGTGATACTCCCCCTCTCGTACTTGAGGGCTCAACTCCTTCCTGCATCCAACTTAGTGCATCGCAAAGGTAGTTAGCCATGTTCACATAAAATCTATTTGTATCATAAATTATTTTCATCATCTAAGCATTAAATTGATCATATTGAAATAAATATTCATTCATCACATTTTCCATTGGTGTAAAACATAATCATTCCTTTAAAAGCAATAACATCTTAATGCATATTTCAATATTTCATTCACCGATTAAACATATTAAGGTCACAATTTAAATTTATCATCATATTTACTCATGAAGGTAAAAGTATCCTTGTAACTAAGATATGGGGTGTAACATACTTCCCCCCCTTGTGAATCATCATCCCTGATGATTTAAATTACTAAACATATATATAAAGTCAAATAAGGTTTTACTTTTAATTTTCCAATCATGCAGGAAATAAGTATATTCCCAACTAATCTTCCCTCATAGCACGACCCATTGCAATCTTGTCCTTCCTAGACCTTGACTTGTGTTCTCAAGTGATTTTTCTTTCTAGAGAACTATACATCATAATTGCATTAGTATTGACTTATTATGTACATCTTAAGTACAAAAGTGATTGTATCCTATATGACACCTATACCACAGTGACTGGAAAATAAACTTGTTCTCATTGGCTAATACAATTATCCTTAGTGTAACTCAAATAGTAAAGAATGTTAGTGTTACACTGTGGGTCCCATCCTTCCCCTTGGTCTTGTAGGGGCATAGCAATTTTGTTTGTTGGGATCTTTAATTGGAAAAGTGATAAGACTAAAGATGAATATTGAACATTTGATATTATGTTTGGTTTAAGATTATGAAATGTTAATAAATATGAGGTTTTGGTATTTTGAAAAAAAGTATTGTAAAAAGGTTGTTTTAATTATAAAATAGATTAGAATCATAAAATAGATTATAAGGTAGAATAATAAGTTAATAATTGTATAGTTCCTACTTCTTTGGGTTTTCTCTGGATTTTTTTTCAAGAAATAGGAGAAAACAGTTTCAGGGAAGGAGGATGGAGAGCTAATAAGAGAAGCAGAAAGGAATAACAGAAGGGAAAAGAACAAAATCAGAAAAAAAAAGGTAAGGTAGCTAGTTCATGTTGAAATTTTTATTTTAGTTCAAATTATGAAATTTTCAGATTGACAATGAAGTTCAAGATTAATGAAATTCAGTTCAATAGTGAAATTTTAAATTGATAAAGAAAGTTCAAGATTTATATTGGTTTCAAATATTTTAGTGCTTTGTGTGAGCTAGCCTGACTTTGTGTGAGTCATGAAATGCTCTATGTGAGCTTAAAAAAAAATTGCTCTGTGTGATCTTTTGAAGGAGATGCAACTTTGAGTGAGCTAGTGATGAGCTCGGGGGTGGCTGGGTGGATAGCAGAAGAAAAGATTTAAATTTAATTCAGCCTAGAACAAAAAATTGTTTTCAGTTACCTTTTCCATTGTGATACTAATAACCCATGTGCATGCAGAAAAGAAACCCTCATTCAAGGATGGGTAAAATTAGTAGTGAAAGAGAGTTTTAAGGAGTATTCTTCAATGGTAAATTGGGGAAACGAAAACAAGCTTGAAGAAAATCTCCGATATAGTAACAAGTATTTAATTCAAATCTCTCTCTTTTAGCAATAGAAACAGTTTCTTGAACTTCTAGGCAAGAATTTCAAAAGAAACAGTAATGAAATTCATTCTTATTCGATACTTAAATGTGGGGTGTCTATTTGTAGTTGTAAAGAGTTTAGCTTGTCAATGCCTAAATTTGTCATGACACATCTCTAGTTGGTGTTTTGTATTCCTGATGAACCCGTCAAATTTTGAATGTTGGCAAATGTAACCAAGATCTTAGTACTCAATTTGTTATGAGTCGAATTATCTTCAGAAAGAAGAAAATAGAATTTGGTATTGCCCTCTTACATATTTACATAACACTATGAAATCTGTATTATCTAATTTTGCTTTGAAATCTTCATCTATAGTGACTAATCGAACAACTAATTTGAGTGAACTAATTTGGGGATTGGTTAAAATTTGTTACCAATGCATTTTATTTACATTTTGAATGATGGGTCTAATTGCATTGAAGGTAGTAGGAGACTGTTTTTAAAGTTAAGGGAGTGGTTACTTGATCAGAACAACAATTCGTCATCTTCAAGGTTGAGCTTCTATTTCTCATAGCAAACATAAGACTTTAATCTTGTGTTTGTTTTAAAATTACATGTCAAATGCAACTTTAGATGCATGTAACATTGGAATTACAGTGTTTTGGCTTACCCTGATGCGTACAACATCCAAAAATGTAAATATCTAGTTTAAAATGATGCCTGGTTTAGGCATTTACAATAATATTACTTGTAAATTAGTGAAATTCAAAAGAAACATGGAAATTTTTAGTAAGCCAATTTTATAAGCATAATGAATGAAATTTTCTCCTATGACTAAAGGTACTGAAGATTTCTATAGAGTTAAGGAGAGGATATAAACAGATACTGACTAAAAGCGTCGCTCTCAAGGTGAAATTTTTTGTTAACTATCGAAGCATAGGATTCAAATTTTCTCTTAGCTCTTGAAACTCATATCACATAAAACTCAGATGTATTATAAGAAGGTCTGTTTTGTGGCCTATCCTATTTTGGAATAGTGTTCCCCAAACGTGAATGATTAGTAAAAGAAATGTCTCCTCATTGAGTCAAATTAGAACAATTGTAATGTAAAATGATAAATAGGATGAAATTGTTGCTCAAACCCATTTATAGATAAGAATGATAGATAATGTTTTTTTTGTTTAGTGGATCTTATTCTTTGTATTGGATAATAGAGTCCATGTATTTCAAGGCATGTCAATGGGAACTGCTTAGTTGTTCACTTAATATTTGATTGATTAGTCTATTGTTTCATTAAATAATACTGTTATCATAAAATTTCATGATTGGGCATTACTAAGGTATCAATGCGCCAGGATTCCAACACTGGGGCTTTAGGGAAAAGTAAAATTGCGTAAAATAACTCATTTTGTTGTGTAGACAAAAAAAAGAATGTTGTCGAATCAACTTGGTCAACCTGGAGAACGAATGGATCAAGGGCCACAAATACTCCAAGCTATACAAAATATGGTAAGTTTGATGCAAGAAAGGTTACTGGTGCTAAAATAACATCAAAATGTAGAACACCAGTCTGTGCCTCAAGAAAGAAATAAAAGTACCTACCACAATGAAACAAAACATGTTGAGGAAGGAGAGTCAAGACATTACCCTCCACCTCCTCGCAACAACCAGGTAGTTGGGGGGGCTGTGGTGGATATGGTAAAAATTATACAAAATTTTCTTTGATTGTAGCTACAACAATTTTTTGGGACTACTGATGGATTAGAGGCAAAAGCATGGTTAGTAAGTTTGGAAAATAATTTTGCATTGAAGACCTATGAAAGTAATCTTAAGGCCAAACTAGCAATTCATCAACTTAAGGGTAGTGTAGACACTTGGTGGTGACAGGAGGAGAGGAAAAGGCATTTAAGCCCTGAAAATGTCACTTGGGAAACCTTCTTAGAGGCCTTCAAAGAGATACATTTCATAGCATTTCCAACAACAAAAAATTGATGAATTTCATGATCTCCAACAAAGAGGAATAATTGTAGCACAATATGAGGAAAAATTATTTGAGTTGTCATAGTATGTGGACTACATTTAGGATGAGAAGCTGATGGTAAACCATTTTATTAGGGGACTAAATCACAATATAGCAAGACCGATACGGATGTTTGAGCCCACCACTATAAAATAAGAAGTAGAGAAAGCACTTATTGTAGAAGAAATCCAACTAAGATATCAGGACCAAAAATGAGGTTCATTTCAGTGACATAATCGTAACCAATTCCGTTCTCTTACGGATGGAAATAGATTGACATCTTACTCTTCTAGACCAACACAATCACAACAAAATTAGAAAGCTAGGTCCTCACTAGAAGGTTCAGTTAGGTCATGGAAAAACCCCACTCAGGAAGGAGATCAGAGGAATTAGACACAGTACAATGAAGAAACTCATGCCCAATAGAATACTCAAGGAAATCAGATTAGTACTAGTAGATCAGTTTTTCAATCTAATTCAAACCACACTTGTTACAATTGCGGTGTTAAGGGACACTTTTCATGGGAATGTCCACATAATAAGATAGTTTCAGGAGTCCAATAGTCAGTAGCCTTTGAACCTACTGTGGGTGATATCGGAAAATCTCATCAAGTTTTTGCAGCAATGGAAAAACGACAAGTTGATCATCAAGCATCCGTCATAGAAGTTCCCAAAAAAATTAGTAAGGTTATTGTATCTGTTCTTTTTGATTCAAGAGCAACAGATTCATTTATTTCCCCATCAATAGTGGAGAAGTGTGGGCTTGTGGTTGCTAAGAAAAATATGCAGTGGGATGTGGAATTAGCTTCCAGAGCTAGAATGTTAGTTAACTCTCTAGTTAAAGATTGTCAGTTAGAGATTAGTTCTTTTTCTACCAAATTAAAGATTGTTAGTTAGAGCTTAGTTCTTTTTCTACCAAAATTGATTTTAGGGTGATACCTTTGGGGTCTTATGACATAATCTTAGGTATGGATTGGATGAATGGTCATGAAGCTAAAATAGACTGTTGAAGCAAGTCTATTGAGTGTTTGGATGATCTGAGTAATAAGGTAGTTGTTTCTGGAATCAAGAGACTAGTATCCCTTAGGATGATTTCAGCAATGTATCTTAAGTGATGTATGAGGAAAGGGTGTCAATTCTTTGCTATTTCTATCAGTGACCGATCAAAAGAAAAACCTGACACTATGTTGGAAGATCATGCTATTCTTTGTGAGTTTGTTGATGTGTTTCCTCAACTAACTAGTATGCCACCTAAAAAGGAAATCAATTTTCACATAGACTTGGTTCTTGGAGCTCAACCAATTTCTAAGGTCCCCTATAGGATGACCACACAAGAATTACAAGAACTTAAATTGTAGCTTGAGGAATTGTTAGAAAAAGGTCACATCCGTTCTAGTGTATCTTTGTGGGGTGCACCTATGATTTTTGCTATGAAGAAGGATGGAACTCTTCTTATTTGCATAGACTATAGACATAATAAGCTCACTATCAAGAATCATTATCCCTTTCCAAGGATAGATGACCTACTTGATCAAATTCAGGGGGTGAAGATTTTCTCTAAGATATACCTTAAGTCTAGATATTACCAATTGAGAATTGTTGAAGCTGGCATACATAAAACAACATTCCATACAAGATATGATCATTATGAGTTTATTGTTGTTCCCTTCGGGTTGACTAATGTACCAACAATTTTTATGAGTCTAATGAATGGAGTTTTCCAAAATTTTCTGGATCAATTTGTGGTTATTTTCCTTGATGATATATTGATCTACTCATGCATTGTGGAGGAACATGAAGAGAATTTGCAACAGGTGTTACAGTGTATGCGGGAAAATCAGTTGTATGCAAACATTGCTAAGTGTGAATTTTTCCAAACAGAGATCCAGTATCTAGAACATGTTATTTTTGGTGATGGTATCTCCATGGGCTCTTCCAAGATTTAGGCTATTTTGGAATGGCTTGCTCCCACTAATGTAGCTAAGGTTAGAAGCTTTATGGGTCTAGCTAGTTATTACAGATAGTTTGTAGAAGGGTTTTCCAAGATTGCTCACCCAATCAAATCTCTCCAATTTCAAGGCAGGAAATTTGTTTGGTCTAAACAATGTGAAAGAGTGTTCCAAATTTTGAAGGAAACACTTACTAGTGCACCCATCTTGGCTATTCCAGACCCTACTAATGACTTTGTAGTTTGCACAGATGCATCTATTGAAGGTATCAAAGTTATTCTCATGTAGGATGGACGATCCATAGCTTTTGAATCTCGTAAATTGAGGAATCATGAGCTTAATTATCCAATGCATGATTTGGAGTTGGAAATAGTGGTTCATGCTTTGACCAAATGGTGACATTTCCTACTTGGGAATAGGTTTGAATTTCATTCAGACCATCAAAATTTGCAATATATCTTTTCTCGGCCTAATTTGAATGCTAGAAAATGTAGATGGATGGAATTTTTGTGTGAATACGATTTTGAGATCCAATATATTAAAGGGAAAGAGAATTTTGTCGCTGATGTTCTCAGTAGGTGATGTCATGAATTGTTATCCCTGACTATTAAGACCAATCTTAGAGAGTTTGTTTTAGGACTATTACCTTAGGATTCTTTGTACCATGAGATTTTTCAATTCCAGAGTCCTCTAAACTTGGTAAGTTTGAAGGTTATTATGTGGATTCTAATGGGTTACTCTAACATCATGGATGTATATATGTTCCTTTATTTTAAGATCTTAGAGTTTTTATTATGACTGAGGCTCATTGGGCACCTTATGCCGCTCATCCTGGTGTTAAAAAAATGCATGCAGATCTTTAGAAGTTGTACTTCTGGGCAGGGATGTAGAAGGATATCACATATTTTTTTGCTAGTTGTTTAGAGTGTCAAAGAGTAAAAGCAGAGCATCAACACCCAACATGTCTTTTGTACCCACATGCGATTCTTGAGTGGAAGTGGGAGGTTATTTCAATGGACTTTATTGTAGTTTTACCACTCACTGCTTGTTGGAATGATGCCATTATGGTGATTGTGGATAAATTAACAAAAGTAGAAAATTTTTCTCCAATGAGTTGTTCCTATAATGTTGCTTCAATGGATAGAGTGTTCCTTCATGATATAGTTCAACTTCATGGTGTGCTTAGGAAAACCATCTTTGATAGGGATCCTATCTTCACTTCGGCCTTTTGGACTACACTTTAGCAAGCCTTGGGAACTCAACTCAACTTCAATACTACCTATCATCTAGAAATTGATGGACAAACTAAAAGAGTAAATCAAGTTTTGGAGGATATGCTCTGGATGTATGTAGTGGATCAGCAGTCCCACTGGGAGGATTATTTACATTTAGTAGAGTTTTCTTATAACAATAACCATCAAAGTTCTCTTGATATGGCACCAGATGAGGCTTTCTATGGTAGACCTTGCAGAACTCCTTTAAGTTGGGATCGATTAGAGGATTGAGTTGCTATTGGACCTTAACTGGTTAGAGATTTGGAACAACAGATGGTTCGTATTCGCGAGTAGCTGTAGATTGCTCAAGATTGATAAAAGTAGTACAAAAATAATAAGAGAGTGGATCAAGAATTCCAAGTTGGAGAGAAAGTTTTCCTGAGAGTGATACCTTTTAAGAGCTATATATATTATGGGAAAGGCTCTAAATTGGCACCTAGATATGTTTATCCTTTTTATATTCTCAGAAGAATAGGCCTAGTTGCATATTGCTTAGCACTACCACCCAACTTATTGTGTATCCATAATTTTTTTCATGTATCTTTTCTTAAGAAATATGTACCAAATTATTCTCATGTATTGGAGTGGGATAATATACAGGTGGCACAGGGTGGGAAGTTAACACCTGAGCCAATTCACATCTTGGAACACAAAACACTGAGCATGCAGGGATGATAGCTGGATCAGGTCAAGGTCCAATGGAACCCCTATGAAGAGTCATCTACTACTTGGGAGGATACTAAATGAAATTTTTATTTCCTTATCTTTTTCATTAGCTTCCAAGAGGAAGTCAAGGGCTTAAAGGGGGAGTGATGTAGGGGCATAACAATTTTATTTGTTGGGATCTTTAATTGGCAAAGTGATAAGACTAAAGATGAATATTGAAAATTTGATATTATGTTTGGTTTAAGCTTATGAAATTTTAATAAATATGAGGTTTTGGTGATTTGAAAAAAGTATTGTAAAAGGGGTTTTTTAATTATAAAATAGATTAGAATAATAAAATAGATTATAAGGTAGAATAATAAGTTAATAATTGTATAGTTCCTACTTCTTTGGGTTTTCTTAGGATTTTTTATCAAGAAATAGGAGAAACGGTTTTGGGGAAGGAGGATGGAGAGCTAATAAGAGAAGCAAAAAGGAATAACGGAAGGGAAGAGAGAAAAATTGGAAAAACGGAGGTAAAGTAGCTGGTTCATGTTGAAATTTTTATTTCAGTTCAAATTATGAAATTTTCAGATTGACAATGAATTTCAAAAGTAATTAAATTCAATTCAATAGTGAAATTTTAAATTGGTAAAGAAAGTTCAACATTTATTTTGGTTTCAAATATTTTAGTGCTCTATGTGAGCCAGCCCGAATCTATGTAAGTCATGAAATGCTCTGTGTGAGCTAAAAAAAATTGCTTTGTATGAGCTTTCAAAGGAGATGCAACTTTGAGTGAGCTAGTGATGAGTTCGGGAGTGGCTGGGTGGAGAGTGGAAGAAAAGATTTAAATTTACTTCAGCCTAGAACAAAAATTTGTTTTCAATTACTTTTTCCATTGTGATACTAATGACCCATGTGTATGCAGAAAAGAAACCCTCATTCAGGGATGGGTAAAAGCAATAGTGAAAGACAGTTTAAGGAGTATTCTACAATGGTAAATTGGGGAAATGAAAACAAGCTTGAAGAAAATCTCTGATATAGTAACAAGTATTTAATTTGAATCTCTCTTTTAGCAATAGAAAGTGTTTCTTGAACTACTAGGCGAGACTTTCAAAAGAAACAATAATGAAATTCATTCTTATTTGATACCTAAATGTGGGGTGTATGTTTGTAGTTGTAAAGAGTTTATCTTGTCAATGCCAGATCAATTACGACACCTCTCCAGTTGGAATTTTGTATTCCTGAAGAACCTGTCAAATTTTGAATGTTGACAAATGCAACCAATAGGTCTCAGTAGTCAATTTGTTATGAGTTGAATTATCTTTAGAAAGAAGTAGATAGAATTTGATATTTCCCTCTTACATATTTACATACCACTACTTTGAAATCTATATTAACTAATTTTGCTTCCAAAATCTTCATCTGTAGCGACTAATCAAACAACTAATTTGGGGATTGGTTAAAATTTTTTACCAATGCATTTTATTTACATTGTGACTGATGGATCTAATCACATTGAAGGTGGTAGGAGACTATTTTCAAAGTTAAGGGAGTGGTTACTTGATCAGAACAACAAGTCGTCATCTTTAAGGTTGAGCTCCCATTTCTCATAGCAAACATAAGACTTGAATCTTGATTTTGTTTTAAAATTACATGTCAAATGCCACTTTAGATACATGTAACATTGGAATTTTGGTGTTGCGGCTTACCCTAATGGGTACATCATCCCAAAATGTAAATATCTAGTTTAAAATGACACCTGGTTAGGCATTTACAATAATATTACTTGTAAATTGGTGCAATTAAAAAGAAACATGGAAATTTTTAGTAAGCCCATTTTATAAGCGTAATGAATGAAATTTTCTCCTATGACTGAAGGTATTGAAGATTTCTACAGAGTTAAGGAGAGGACAAAAATAGATATTAACTAAAAGTGTAACTCTCAAGGTCAAATTTTTTGTTAACTATTCAAGCATAGGATTTGAATTTTCTCTTAGCTCTTGAAACTCATATCACATGATACTTAAATGTATTATGAGAAGGTATGTTTTGTGGTTTGTCCTATTTTGGAATAGTGTTCCCCAAATGTGAATGATTAGTAAAAAAATGTCTCCTTATTGAGTCAAATTGGAACAATTATAATGTAAAATGATAAATAAGATGAAATTGTTGCTCAAACCCGCTTATAGATAAGAATGATACATGATGTTTTTTTTAGTGGATCTTATTCTTTGTATTGGCTAGTAGAGTCCATGTATTTCAAGGCATGTCAATGGGAACTGCTTGGTTGTTCAGTTAATATTTGATTGATTAGTCTATTGTTTCATTAAATAATATTGTTATCGTCAACTTTCATGATTAGGTGTTACAGGTCTTTACACTGTTTGACAACTTAGAAGTCTAGACTACCCATCATAAACACAACCATTTACCTTAAGCATAATAATGTTTCCCTTGACTACTGCCCATCTTGAGAATAATACCACTCTTAGACACCTATCAGTAATACTACTTCATGACTCATGCTTTGTATAAATAAAGTGTCCTTGATCATTTCGATATATTTTTCCTTTTATGAAAAATTTTTCGGTCTAAGGTCAATCCTATTCCCTAGATTCTTCTAGATTTTAGGAATTCAACCCTTCTTCCCATATAATATTTCAAATGGATCAAATTTCTATGATGGAATTTTATTATAAAAAAGTACTCCACAAATCCTTCAAGATTTAGTTTATCTCTTTTGCCTAACTGGCTAACTTAAAGTAATAAATTGAGAATTCATTCAATTGATTTATTTTCCAACAAGGTGATCATGGTTTACACAAAACCTTAATGTTACTTGTATGTCCCATTCTGAGATAACCTTCTCAGGAGCATTTAAGCAATTGCTTTACACAATTTTTTATTTAGGACTGATATCCTATAAATCAAAATTTCCAATAAAAATTGGTTACCTTGGTGAGCCTCTCCACCATAACATTATGCTAGTTTCTTTGACATAGAAAGATCAAAACTATTCTTATGATCTACCACTTCTTCATTGGAATTCCCTGAGAGTATACAAATCTTGCCAATGATGACATACTATCTTCATTCTCTAGCATATTAGACAACAACTTGCCACATAACTTGCAACATATTACTCTATCTCTTTCCAAATTATAGTGGTTCCTCATCCAAAAAATATTTTTTTCATTCCCATGTCTCTTGAATACGACATCAATTTACCTCATTCATTCTTTAATCTTCCAAAAAATGGGTACATAGGTTCTTTCTCTGAATTCATAATAGTCCATACTGACTAAGTGAATTATTCAATGGACTTATGCCACATCTGATTTTTGAAATATAATTATTAGATATTATTGCAGATATATGAATCATTCATCCTCAGCATCCATATTTTAGATTTCTTTCTCTATTTAGTCATTTTCAAAGTCGTAGTGCAAGTTTTAGATCAATCCATCTCTTTTGATGAGCATTTATATTAGTTCGAGGAATAATTCTTGTTGAATCATGTTGGTTGATATTATCTTCCAAAAGATATCAACAATTATTACATACTTAGTTACCAAGCATGAACGTTTCTCGATAAATCTAATTCATGATTATATAAATCTTCCCTTTCATGATAGCATATATTGGAAACTTAGTTGAAGTACAAAGTCAACATTTTTCTACATGTTTCTAAAATACTTGACAATTCATGATCAGCATTGAAGTATAATTTATGCTATCATGTTTCCAAAATACTTGACTCTTCGTGTCTACATGTTTCTATCAATAAGGGGAATTTCTTTAGTTCTTTCTATCTCTTAGAGTCATTTAAACTATTTCTTAAAGTGAAGGTACTCTGATTGGTAATCCTCCATAACCTTCCTACTAAGCCTTGTTGCATATCTTCTGCAATACAAAGGTGTATCTTATCAAGTTATTGGTTTAGGAGTCTTAAAACCCCAGGGACAATTCTTTCCTAGTGCCATACTTAAACAAGTTTTCAAGAATCTTAACTTCCCTTTTTGTTTCCCCTTTGTTCTTTTCCTCTTTCCATCATGGCATAAGAAATATTCTTCCATTAAATTTCAATAAGGTTTACATATCACTTAAGTAATGAGCTCATAGGTTCCAGTGTTGAACCAAGTAGCTCTGATACCACATGTAACATGCCCATTGTTCTACCCAGTAATTTTACTATGTTTTACCCACAAGTGAATAGTTTATGCATCAAACATTATGAGAAATAAAAAAATTATTTTCTTTTCAATAATAAATGCACCATTTGAAACATAACCTTTCCAAACTTTTCCATTGCATAATCAAATAATCATTTCATCAATACAATTATGATTTCACTTTACATATATTCAGGATAAAATTTCACATTTACAACTTCCATATAGATGTATACATGATTACGTACATATCTTCAACAAGCTTACATGAACTAGAAATATAAATGGTCTAGAATGTCCTCCCAAATATTGGCTACTAACTACATGAGGATAAGCATCACTCAAGTGCTTTTTCACCAACCATGGACTTACTACAGTCCTTCATACATCTACCAAACTTGGTGAGATGGCCCTCCCTTCAACGGAGAGATTGGTTTGTAACCTCATTCTTCCTTAGCCTTTTCTGAGAATAGTGGTGTGTCCTACATATCTAGAGATACCATAATGTGGCTACAACTACGTGTATGATATACCCAGCCTAGTATGTAAATCGGATCACACTAAACTAACAGTGTAAATAGTGGCTACTTACACTACTTTGTCCAAATATTATCACCTAGTACTTCGAGTGAGAGTCATCTATTTCACCACCTTAATTTATTGTTTTGTTTATAAATTAGTATTCTATACGAAGGTTATCCCCTTTCCCATGGATTATCCTAATCTTAGGAATAACCTTCCCATTATCTCATATTTAATTGACATTGCTACAAGTATCTTAAAATACATAGGTTATCCCCTTTCACATGGATTATCCTAACCTCGGGAATAACCTAATTAACCATTAGGTATTCATAATGTCTCAACATTAAATGAATCTATTTCAAAAGTAAAATCTCAACAATAAATGTCTCCATACAAGAGTATATCTCAACAATAAGTGACTCTCGTCAAAAGTATAATTTTCAACAATAAATGACTTCAATCAAAGATATAATCAACAATCAAATGATCAATCATATCCAATAGGTTAATTCCAACATATTTTCTTCAAGCAACAATCAAGTAAACAACCAAACCAAACATGTTATTCTCAACCTAAGGTTTCAATCAAAAGTGATGTAATGATCAAGTGATCATGAACCAAATTCTCTTTCAAAATACCTAAAATATTCTCATGTTTAAAATTTTTAATATATTTGAATATAATTTGAAGGCATTAATATGAGAAGGTTTTGTGCTTATGCACCTACAAGTCCTTTTCTCAATACGGTTATGGGCTGCCGAAACTTGAGTCTTGATTTTCATGAATATGAATAGACACTTAAATAAAATAAGAAAATAAAATAATCATAAAATACATTTTATCAACCCTATTGTTGAATATAGATATAACCATCAAGTTTATACCCTAACCCTAGGGACAAGACTCTCTTCCTACTTTCAAGGAGATATGAATAATCAATCAAGTATAGACAAACTACGTATAGTTTAAATAGAAACAACATCATATAAATTCCCATATAGGGTATACAAAAGTATTAAAACAGTAGATGGGTTCCACCAAAGAAAGAAACAACTAAGAACATGCAAGAAAAAACAAACATCACAACACACTTTTAAATGATTCCTTTCCAACTTGGAAAACATAAATAATTAACCTTTCCAATATATAACAAAGGAATAAAAATCAGCATGCATGTATATAAGCTCAAACTGATAAATCTCCCTTCCTATCTCAACCTCCACATAGCAACTTGCAACTCCTATATTCAACATATCACAATCTCTAGCTTCTCACTACGAACTCTCAATACTTGAAAATGCTCAACCTATCCTCTCTCTCTCTCTCAAAGTTCTCACAAAATACTTTAACATAGAAAATGTAGTACAATAGCATCATGGAAATCGCAATGATAAGTGTGTCCCAATGGTAAATATTGCACCTCTATATATAGTAAAAATTGGGCATCCAAAGGTTGCAAACTAGCTCACAGTTTTGCCACCTTCCTATGTATATGCAATGACTCAACTTAACTAACTCATGGCTTGCAACACACAATATTCCTCAAAATTCAAATGGTTGAGTTGACTTGTTTCAAGAGACAACAAGACTCTTTTACTAGGTCAAGGACAACACAACCTTTTAGCAAGTTTCCTATTAGGTTTGAAAATCGAATTCCTTCTTATATTTCTTCCAAGTTTATATTGACTAAGTCTCATGGTTATCATATTCATTTTCTAAACTTTGGCACAAGTTAAAAGACTTCTTATGATTTTCACATACCTTATATTTGGCACAACATATCCATACATTAGTTCCTTTAAAGATAGTACAGTCCAAGACTTATTCCTCATGTTAAAATTTGCATTCATTCTCTTTTGCAACATATAAACAATATTCCTATTTTCATGCATGGTTCATAGTCTCCATTGACTCATTCATATGTTTTCTTTAAGCACATATAATTCAGGGCTGAATTTACACTTATTACCATTTACTTTGCATTCAAATACTTATTATAATGTTGTTGTGATAGGGCAAAAATACTTGTTAGAAAATGAGCAGCAAACAAAATAGTGCAAATAACAACTATGAACACCCTACGCCTCAAGATTAGCCTAGTTGGGTTCAAAAAAAAATAAAAACAACAAATAGAGTGGATTCACCTTGTCTTGAATCGATCCTTTGGTTGTCACTTCGATATTTGATGTTGTATGCTCCTTTGGTGGCAAGAGATGCAAGCTATGAGATGAGATGAGGACAGAAAAATGAGTGAAAATGGATGCAAGTATGGGAATTTGGCTAAGTATGGCTCAAGAGAAAATTTTGCAAGAGTTTGGCTAGCATAAAATGATCTCCTAAAATGAGAGAAAAGAGGGGGTATTTATAGAGAATTTTGGATTCTCTAGAGAAATGAACGGTTGAGATTGAGCCACCAAGATCGATATGTAGGGCTAAGGTGAGTTGAGAACTCACAATCCCTCACATCTTGACATGTGGCATGTGAAGTGGCTTGAAAAGGGGGATGTGGACATGAGTTGGAAGGAGCGTACATGACATGGAGGTAGTACATAGTACCTTGGGATTGGGACAAGATCTCCTCATAAAGGAGGTCTTTGTCCCCATGTGGGTGAGAGGACATGTGAGGAATTAAAAATTCCTCAAATATCCACATAGGGATGAGAGAAAGAATTTAAAATTCTTTGGAATGCATTGGGGGATTAAATGTGAATTAAAAATTCACATGGAGAATGGAGTGCCTTCTCAAAAAAGAAAAAAATTTTAAGAGGGTTGACTTAGGACAAATTTCATGGAGATTACGTGGACCTAATTGAGTGATTAAGGTTGTGCAACTACTTGATTAGACAAATTAATGACATATTAGAGGCAAGTGGGAGATTAGGATGAGTTCACATATGACTTGATGTGACAAGTCAAAGATCACATGGGGAAGAGAAAAATGAATTAAATATTCCTTGAAAGGATAAAAGGAATTAAAAATTCCTTGAGAGGTTGATTAGGCTAGTTAGTGAAGGATTAGAGGAGGGTTAGGTGGCTAAGAGAGATTAGAGGCTAACTTGCAAAAGTTGGAGGATGTGACACATCCTAATGATGAGATTAGAAGATGGATTAAGATTAGATAAAAATGATGGAGGATGTGACATATGAGGAATTAAATAAATGTCATATTTATTTAATTCATTTGATGAAAGGGGGAAGGTATTTAATTATTTAACTAGATACCTTAAGGGTTAGAACTTTAGAGGTATTAATTAAATAATAGTGATATTACTTAATTAATGCGGATAAGGGGGTGTTTAGATGAAAAGGGATAAATTTGGATAAATTAAGTGTCCAAATTTAGGTGTCTACAGTTGCATATTGCATGCCCTATATGGTTGTTTGTAATTAGCAATATAAAATAATTCCTTTCATGGTATAGAACTAGCTCTATGCAACATTCATTTCTTAGTCTATGCTCTGGTTTATGTGCCTTAACTTATTTTACATTATTCCAAATATAAATACTATATATATTATAAATGCTTATCACTATAATATATATTAATATATATATATATATATATTAACATTTATATATATATATAAATATATGCATATACATATGATGTTCGACTACTCACACACTATTATGTGTGTATCATCAAAAATACATATATACACATATAATTAATATACATATATACATACCCACACATATAAATCAAAGACCAATACAAAAAAATATGACCAATAGTTTACTTACCAAATCCTGAACCATTGATTCAACTAAACCAATCTAAGATGTGAGTGTGTGTATGCTCAATTAGACTTATTAAGGGTTACCAGACCAAGTTCTTCTCTTGAGTGATACTCCCCCTCTTGTACTTGAGGGCTCGACTCCTTCCTGCATCCAACTTACTGCATCACAAAGGTAGTTAGTCATTCACATAAAATTTATTTGTATCATAAATCGTTTGCATCACCTAAACATTAAAGTGATCGTATTGAAATACATATTCATTCATCTCATTTTCCATCAGTGTAAAACATAATTATTCCTTTAAAATCAATAATATCTTAATACATATGTCAATATTTCATTCACTCCTTAAACATATTGAGGTCATTATTTACATTTATCATCATATTTACTCATGAAGGTAAAAGTAACCTAGTAACTAAGAGATGGGGTGTAACAGTTATAATATAATATTTTATGCAATGGTGTACAACATCAAATCCTAACAATAATGTGTGATTTTGAATTGGCATCAACTTATATATAGGGTGGCAGAGAATGAAAATTCACCTTTATTTTTATTGTCACACTTACAAATAGTAATAATGTGGTGAAAAGAATGTGATGAAGAAGAGGGAAGAGCCTAGACTTGCATGGAGGAAATTGTACAAAAACCTAAGTTTGTTACCAAAAGTTATGAGAACAAGGTTGCATTTTGATAATTTATTTTATAAATATGAAAAAATATTTACTATTCACTCTACCAAACCAAAGTACTCCAAAGACCTTAGAGAGATAAAATGCTATACAAACGGTACTTTAAGATAATGATATTATACTAGTTGATGGATTGGGTGGAGAGGGACATCCAAGTAAGATAGGTAATACTTTTTATTATATTTGTAATGAATTTCTGGTGTAGGAGCATCTCCACCTTATGCCTACAATTGGAGCACTAATCATTGAGCATTGAAATTCTTAGCAAGGAATAAAGTTGTTTTGAGGTTATTTTTTGTGAATAAAGTCACTTTAGACTGCTAAGTAAGTTTTAAGGTGAGGTTTTGAGTTTAGGTTGTGATCTTGAACTTGGAATTGTTGTGTAGCTATTGGATGGCAAGTTTTTGAATCTACATGTAAATGTGCAAGAATAGTGTCTTGTCAATGTAATAAGGCTATTTTTAAGCCATTAGTGTGGTTTTAGATAATTCATAGGTGTTTTCAATGCATTTAATGTCAAAAGGTGTAAGCACTTCAATGTATGGAAGTATATGTTAACAAAAGTTGTAAATGGTGTGTTTTATGTTCCCAACGATCATAAGGGATTCAAAAATAAGTTGAAAAGGTAGTTGGTCAGTGGTTGAGATGGATATGAATTTAGAAAGGTATGAAGACATCATTGTAAGGTTCTTGATTCAAGATACAAGGACTTGACAATAAAAATTCTGAGTTTTCTTTCAATTTTTTGTGTTTCTTCCTTATTTTGCAAATTTGTATAGGCAGTACAGGCTGATGTAAGCTATGTAATCTTTTTGCCTATGTAGGGGTCTGTGTTAACATTGATTTATATTTGGTTTGAATGCTTAATAAGGAGTTTGAAGTCTACTTTAAGTGTTTTCATGTGCATAGCCAATATACCTTTTTTTGAGGGTTTTGTGATTTAAATATGATGTAAAGGGCCCTTACACTTTTTGTGGCCATTGTAACTTGTGTAAGGGGCCCTATGGAGTCTTATTTACATATAGGATGCATGGTTAGAGCGTAGGGAGAGGAATAAGGAAGATAAACCTATTGTTCCTGAGTGTTTTGTGGAGAAATGCATGTGAATAAAGGGGTTTCAGTCTAGGGTTTGATAAAATCTATATGGGAGTCTTGTTTTTTTTAACTTTTAAGCATGTATTGGGTTAATGGATAGTGTTTGAGTTGGTTTTAGGGCCTAGGATATTGTGGAAGTGTCATATCCAATAAACCCTCTTGAATTATGCTTAAAATAAGGGTTTTCAAGTTTGGCCTGAGTTTGTCTGTACCAAAGGAATTTGATGGTGGATTTGGAGGCTTTTGAGTATTTTAACTACTACCCCAAGGTTTCAGAGGGTTTGGAGAAGTTTGAAGGTACTCTCTTTGAAAAAGAGGCATATTTCACCAGGTTTGTCCATGGTAGGGGTGTTAGATCTCCATGTTGGTCCAAAGGAGTTGATGTTGGGGCTTACGTATGTTTTATAACCTTGAAATGGGAATCTGAATCCATCTTTTTTTTTAAAGTGTTTTGGAGGATATTGGAGTTGGAAGTTAAAAATTAGGTTTGCACTATTACTAGAGTTCAAGGGGAGAAAGTGGGAAAACTGAATTCTGTTGTTTGTCAAACTTTGGGGGTGATTTAGATTTTCCAAATAGGTCATATTAATCTTTTTACATGCCTCTTAAAGGTAGGGTATCATATTGATTGAGTTGAGCCTCCCAGGTCTACATCAATTTCTAAGAAAATTTTGATAGTTGTAGGATTGTAGGTCAGCATAGGATTTTTGGATGTATACTAGCATTTCAATCACTTGTTAGAGTCCAAAGGATAAAATAGCATCTAGGACATGTGCTAGAGTATTATAAACACACTATGGTCTATGCTAAATGCTAGCATCCAAAACAAATGTAGACAATTTTAAATTTTGATAGAAATAATATATAAATAAAAAATATATGTGGAAGGAGAAATTTGATGTAAAATTTTATTTGAATTATGTAGGAATCACCAACCATGAGAGAGACATGAGATATTATAATTCTCTTGCTATTGTGAGGTTCAATTATTACTCCAACATAGGTAGAGGTTATGTCAATGTGCCAAGTCAACCTATACTAGGTATACCACATGCTAGAGATGTTGTATATCAATAGGATGTTGATGACACTTATGGAGAGATTCGATGTAGACACATCAATTTTAGACTCCCAATAAAAGAGATGACTATCAATCTCAAGGATGTATACAAGATCCTTCAACTATTATTTCAAGGGTGGCATGTAGCCATGGTGGATCAGAGGCTTGTGGTCAATGTGAAAGTTGCATAAATGTATTTACTAGGTTGAAATTTCCCTAAGGATAAAACAAGCCAAAAATATCTATTATGGATGGTGTAGGAGAGTGTACTCATCACCTTACTATAACATGTCATGATTTTGACACTTACCATATGTATTTGATGGATTATTGGACACCCATTTGCATAGGGGGTTCATCCATGCTAAACAAGACATGGAGGAATATATTATGTTTTTATGAGGGTAGATCATGCTAGCACACCTCTACCATGTCTTGGAATAGTATGTGTGAAATGAGGAACATCTCTTGATGATTTGTACATGCTTCTATAAGTGTGAGATCTAGATCACATCAGATACACTGGATTGATGAGAAGTCTCATTGTGATTGTAGGTGATGTGTGAAAAAACATGCTTAGGGGATACACACATTGTGATAGTTTGGGGATTGTAGCAGAGGAAAATTGACACCCCCTATCAATGGTGAATGTTCCTTGACTACCTCAAGGACTAAAGCTCAGGTGACAAAATGGAAAGACAAGGGAGATTATTTATATTTTGTATTTTATGATGAATTAAGAGGTAAGGGTTTTAGAAATCGAAAGAGTAGGTCGTCGAGGTTTTCTAGACAAACTAGAAAGTTACTAGCCAAGGATGGAAATGAGGCATGCAAACATTCCCAGTGTTCTATAGTCTCATACCGACCAAAAATAGAGTTTGTCACAAGAAATCACAAAGAACCTACTATCTATTCAAAAACTAAAATCTTGAAAATGTGTTTAAAAAATAGAATAATATAATAATGATAACAAATGTATAATTGAAAGGAAATGATAGAAATGAAAGGAAAGAGAGAAGACTCATAAGAGTTCCACGAGTGAAGCCTCCTATGAAGCAACACCTTTAAAACCTGCACACACAAAAACCAAAAAATGGTTGGGGTTGTTTTAGGGGCTTGCCTTAGTCAAACCCCTGCATAGGTGTTCCCACTCCACTGACAACTAGATAGATAGGTAGAGAAAATAAATAGACAATATGCTATCAAAATAAAGATGATAATGAAATAGAGAGAGATTACAATTACTCTCCTTTGATGAATGAGAATGTTGAAATGTTGGGAAGAGCATGTAACCTCCAAGACATTCCAAGAGAACCAAAGTGCTATTGTAGAGAGAAAAAGAGCAAGAGAACTTGATAATTGAGATAGTGAGAGTAAAAGATGAAGAATAATGAGATAGAATGAATGAGAGATCGAATAGGGTGAGTAGAATGCAAAAACTAGAAGTTTGAATTGGGATATGGACATACAAATGGTTATTTTTGACGCATTTGCAAGCTACAAGGATGTTAAAATTTGTGGGCAGCAAATAAATGTAATGCCTCAATGGTTATGTAGGTAGGAATATTTATGGGACATTCGTGTGACATGCAGATTTCTATGCAGCATGTGGTCATTTGTGACAAAAGTTTTCTTAAACAACCCAAAATGAAAGGGTTAATGAAAATATTAAGTTTAGGTGAAGGGGACATTGCATTATTGAATTTAATTAAGGTAAAGGGGAGTTTTATGTATTGTGAAATTAGATAGGATGCAATTTTTGGCATTACAGGGATATACTCTACTAATGCTAGAAATTTGATCATTTTCCTTTAATATATTTGATTTAGCACCCCTATAGAGGATGATAGCATGATAATTACATGTACAACAGATGGTCCACATGTAGAGAGATAGATGGTTTATAGGCTACCTAGACCATATTATTTTTTTGTTTTACTATGACCTATTGAAGAAGCTTTTTAGATATTCATTGATTATACCTATAAATGTACAAAGGTATATGATATCACATCATAACACACTAAGATCCAAGGAGTTACTATAACCTATAGTAGTAAATGATTCCATGAGTGAGGACAATGAGGAGTAGGACCTGGTTCCCTTATTTGATGATAATCACATGGTGCTGAAATTGTAGTTCATTGGGTGGTGGTAGGGAGCATGACTAGCACCTATACATATGGGAAAAAAGCTCTACATGATTTGGGATCTCCGTAATAGAACATTATACTCAAAGATGTGATCCATTATAGTTATTGGTCAAATATTCCTTTGGAATTAACTTTTGTATTCTTGATACATTTATTATGCCCATATGAAGTCCTTGATTATGATTTACAATTCTCAGAAGATGATCTTCAAGTGGGGTATGGGTTTTTCCATAATAACATGGCTTTGACAATCCATTATTTTGGGAAACCATGTGTGTTTTCCCCTTTCTTATCATTCTATATATTGGAGGCATGAGGTAGTAGTTTCATATATCATGTTATCATAGGTACACTAGTGTTGATGGATTAAAGAGAAATTTTATTCATTATGTAATCTTGTATTATAAAGTTACTACATACTTGATCCTCTTTTTGATGGTGGATTTTTTTTATAGTTTTTCTTGAGTACATATAGTGTTATGTGTAAATTTATTATGGTTTTCTGATTTATTTTTTTCTCTCCATTTCATTTACATATTTGTTATTGATATTATTGTTATAATTATTCACTATTTTTTAAAAAAATTTGCCAAAGACTTGGTTTTGATAATATGGGAATGCCTTTTTGGAAATGTTTTTTTTTTTTACATTATGATAAGAGCATCTTTGTTTGTGTGTTTGTATATCTCTATATATTAGAACCCATCGCAAGTTCACCTCAAGTGGAATTTGAGAAATTCAATGAATCTAATTATGATCTTTAGAAACTCAAAATGGAGAATTTCCTTGATGAGAGAGATTAGTGAATAGATATTACAAATAAAGATAAACTAGATAGTGCATTTAATGATAATTGCAAGGTATTGGACAAAAATGAATGAGTAATTATTTGATTGTTGATTGCAAATTTTATCATATTGAATATTTTTAATGAGGCTACTACATATTTCATATGGAAGAGGATTGATGAGATCTACTGAACAAAGAGTTTGGTAAATAAATTATATTAAAAATAAAATTAAATATTCATTAAAAATGAACTTTGGGGACTTTGTGGAAAAAGGTGAATGCATTTAATTTGATTCTAAGTTAGTTATGATCCATTAATGCCAAGATAGATGAGGAAATTAAGTGTCTATTGTTATTATCCTCTTTTCCTGAATCATAAGCAAATTATTTAGATGATGGATCCAAATTTGGACACCCTTGTTTATTTACATTGGAAATGACGAAAATAATCATGTTAGAGAGATCAAAGGATTAAGAAGGGTCAAAAGGGGATCAATTTTATTATAATAGGATCTAAGACTTGTGGCCATTCTAAGATCCTATGAAAGTGATGAGAAATAAAAAGGTTCAATACCAATTGTTGAGAAATTCAACCTTTATCCAAATTTGACTTCAATGGATGAGATTCAAGGCTTGGACTATAACAACATGGAAATCTGAAACTTATATGCAAATATAAAAATTAAGTTTCCTTAATATGGAATTACCATGATTAGATCCATCTTCTTTATGATGCCAAAATTTAGCCAACATAACATGCTTATAAACACTACCTTATGTGAACTTAAAACAACAATATATGAATAATATCATCACAATAAGATAGCATCAATGAAGCATAGATCAAAAAAAGAGAGCATCACATAACACATGATTTGTTGGCAATACAAGAGCAAACAACTGAGAGCGGGGGTGAATCAGTTGTCCCAAAAATTCAAACTTATTTAACTTAACAAATTTATTCTCAGATCTGATTATTTAGCATGAAAACATAGATCATCAACACATCAGAAACACACATAACACCAAGATTTTTTACATGAAAACCTTGTTAGGGGAAAAACCATGGTGGAGATCAATCCACAAGATTATACCCTGTTAAAAGTATAAAGAGAATGAAATATGGGGAATGCACTTGCATTTAGGCACACTGCCTAGAGCTCACTGCCCAATTACAAAGGAAGACACACTATCTTACAAAGGAATTCAGATTATAGCCATCCACAAGGATTGAACTGATAAAATAACATCTACTAATGCTTGATCAAAGTTCTAGTTTAAGTGCATGAACAACTCTTCACTCTTCTTCACTCTTTCTCACTTTTCTTCACACTTTGCTCTACCTTTGAATGATTAGAACATTATTTGCATAGAAACACACATTTTCACACTATGGCACCACTTTCACCCTTCAATTCGAACAAACAATCACTCTTATATATCCACAACAAGAAATTTCACTGCTACAAGTCGACCACACAGAAATAATAAAATGAATATAATTGTCAGCCCAAATCAATAGATAATATTTAATGAAAATCAACCAAAGTCAGCCACAACTTAGTGAGGACCCAAATCAACATCTTCAAAATGAAAACACTTCAATTAATTTCTCCTCGAAGATCCACAACATGCTTCAACACCATATCAGCCAAGAACATGAAAAACATGAATACGCAAGAGAAAATCGCCAACCATGAGCACAACAATCAATGCAGATGTGCAACAAAGATAGAGAATGATCTAGAGGCACCCACAAAAATTAAGAACCAACAGAGAAGCATTCGCAGCAACTGAACTAATTGAAATAGTCTTATCTTCAATCAAGAACACTAACTAAAGAAACAAAAAAACTGTCTGAATGAAAATCTTCATTACTCGATCAAATCTTCATGCGGATCTTTGAAACTTGACGTGGATAAACTAGATACACTCAGTGAAAAACCCTTTAGTCCACAACCTTTGATCTTCAATGTACATAGCATACCACCATACTGAACTTCACTTAACCACTAACAATCTGCAACTCATTTCTTTATAATTTTCTCAATATCCTCGACATATACAGCTTTAAATGTATTAATTCTAATAGTGTTGAATCAATGACAACCACGTATTAACAACACAATGACAACATCCAACAATCTCCCCCTTTGTAATTTATGGTAACACATGATGTGAAAAACACCATCAACGCAACTAACTCTTGACACTTACCCCCCTTAGATTCTGACTCATTTTCTCCTCAACTCTTCCACATGACTCTTCTCACATAAGACTCTTCTCCCCAAATAATCACTATTTTTTCACATGACTCTTCTCCCCCTTTGACAACAATGAAAAGGAATCTCTAAGCTCTGAACCACATATATGAATTTTTGAATCATCTAACTACTCCCCCTGAGTAGTAGCCACCACAAAATCAATCAAAAATAAGATTTGACTATGAAATGCATAGATTGATGCAATGCATTGCTTTGCATCTTAGTTTTGATTAGGGGGGTAATCACCCTAACTTCCCTCTGAGATACTCAAAATTATCCTTAGGCAATGACTTTGTAAAGATATCTGCAATCTACTCCCTAGGAGGAACATATTCCAATCTGACTTATTTTTCACTCACCTTCTCCCTTAAGAAATGAAACTTGATAGATATATGATTTTTCTTTGAATGCAACATTGGATTCTTGGAAATGTTAATAGCACTTGAATTATCACATTATATAGAAATAGGCTCATCGTATACAACTCTAATATCTTTCAACATCTGCTTCATCCATAGGACTTGAGTACAATTATTAGCAGCAGCAATGTATTTGGCCTCTATAGTAGACAATGAAATGGCATTCTACTTCTTGCTTAACCATGAAATTAGCTTCTTACCCAAGAAAAATTCTCCACCACTAGTACTTTTCCTGTCATTTACATCTCTGACCCAATCAACATCAGTAAAGGCACTCAAAGTAAGTTCATCATCTTTAGGATACCATAGACCAAGATCAACAGTTCCCTTCAAATATCTAAAATTCTCTGCACAATAGTCACATGAGATTCCTTTGGATCAACTTGAAATCTTGCAACAATACATATAACATTCATAATATCAAGTTTGGTTTGAGTTAAATATAACAGTCCACCAATCATCGATCTATATCTTGTCTGATTTTCTTTCAGAGAATCATCTTTTGTAGTACACTTGCATCTAGTCACCATGGGTGTACCAACTAGCATTGAATCTTCCATACCGAACTTCTTCAGCAAGTCCTTCACATACTTGGACTGAGATATACAAATCCCTCTATCTAACTGAGTGATTTGCAATCCCAAAAATAATTTCATCTCCTCCAAAAATAATGTAATCAACAAAGACTTCAACAATCAGATCTTTATCATCATTCCTAAAATACAAATTACTATCAGTATTACCTTTGTTGAATCCAAGCTTCAGTAAATATTTATCCAATATTGCATACCATGCTCTAGGGGATTGCTTGATTCCATACCATGCTTTCTTTAACTGACACACCATATCTTCCTTATCAGTCAACTGGAATCCATCAGATTGCTCAACATACACTTCTTCTTCCAATTCACCATTTAGAAAAGCTGATTTGACATCCATTTGATAAAGTTTGTAGTTCTTGTGAGTAGCATAGGCAAGAAATAATCTTACAACTTCAATTCTAGCAACATGGGAAAAAAGTCTCTTCAAAATTAATTCCTTCCATTTGTGAATATCCTTTACATACCAGTCTTACTTTATTTCTAATCACTTCACCTTGCTCATTTAGTTTGTTTCTGAAAACCCATTTAGTACCAATAATATTCTTATCCTTAGGTCTGGGAACATGAATCCATGTATCATTCTTTTCAATTTGTTTCAACTCTTATTTCATTGCTTCAACCCAATGCTCATCTTTACATGTTTCATTCACATTAGCAAGCTCAGTTTTTGAAATCAAGCAATATTATTTTGCAATCTCTCTCCTAGTCTAGACACCTTTGTTCTTGTCACCTATAATCTGATCTTCTGAATGATTCAATCTTACATACCTCAGATTCTTCTTAGGATGTTCTTCACCTTCTATCTCTGGTGTTCTCTCTTCTGCATTTCCACTGGTTTCTCCTTCTTCTTCATTCTCCTAATTTTCTAGATTGATTTGCACTTGATTTGAAGTATGATCTTTCTTTCTTTGATTTGTATTGTCATTCTAATCATCAGATTCATATCCATTGGTTCTAGACGATGTACCTAGGTCTTCATCAACTTTCACATTTGCAATTTCTACCATTTTCTTCAATTTTTTGTTGTAGCATCGGTAGGCCTTGGTCTTAGTAGAATAACCCACAAAGATACCTTCATCACTTCTAGCATCAAACTTCCCTATGTCTTCATCTCTCTTAATATAACATCTGCTTCCAAATATCTTGAAGTATTTAATAGTAGGCTTTTGACCAATCCATAGCTCAAAAGTGGTCTTAAGACTAGTATCTCCTTTGATTTGTACCTAGTTGAGTGTATACACAGTAGTACTCATAGTGTCTCTCTGATAGATATGAGGGACATTTCCTTCCGATATCATTGTTCTAGCAACATCTTCAACTATTCTATTCTTCCTTTCCACAACTCCATTTTGTTGAGTGGTTCACAGTGTAGACAATTGTCTCTTTATTTCATGTTCTTGACAAAAATAGTTAAATTCACCAGAAGTGAATTCACCACCTATATCTGAACTCAAACACTTAATCTTCAAACATGTCTCATTCTCAACTATAGCTTTAAAGATCTTGAACTTTTCCAATGCTTCAGATTTCTCCCTTAAGAAGGTAACCCATTCCATTCTAGAATAATCATCAATGAGCAACATGAAATACCTGTAACCTTATAACTTCTGACCTTAGAGGGGCCACACAGATTAGTAAGCACCAGCTCCAATAATTCATTTGAACAATGCTTCTTACTCTGAAATGAAATCCTAGTTTGCTTTCCCAACTAACATTCCTTGCATATTGCATTAGTAGGTTTCACCAACTTAGGTAGATCTCTCATAGCCTTTGTAGAGCTTATCTTGACAATATTATCAAAGTTAACATGACACAATCTCTTGTGCCATATCCAACTTTCATCAACTTGAGCAATCAAACAACTTTTACTAGCAACACTCAAGTGAAAGCTATTACCTTTTGTTTTTGTACCTAAGGAAATTTCATTTTTGGAACTCAATATTCTACACTTTCCATTCTTGAATTGAATATTGTAACCCTTATCAACCATTTGAACAACACTCAAAATATTATGCTTCAAGCTTTCCACATACAGAACATCATCAGTATTATGCTTACCATCAAGAGAAATGCATCCTCTTTCATGGATCACACCAGCCGTATTATCACCAAATCTTAGAACACCACCATCATATTTTTCAAAGCTTACAAACTTACTTTTGTATCCTGTCATATGATGTGAACATCCACTATCAATTACCCACTCATCTTTTTCTTCAGCTCGAGCAACTAGGGCTTTCTCCAGATTTGTACAACTAGCAGATTCAATAAATGTAGGACTATTTTCTTTGACAATAGTAAATATCCATTCATCATCACCTTTATCAGATTCATCATATGTTACACCTTCAACAGTTCTGAAATGTTAGGTTTGTTATGTCTTGGTTTAGGAGCTCTTTCCAGGCACCTTGATGCAAAATGACCTATCTTATTGCAGGAAAAACATTTAAGAGGAAATTTTCCTTCATACTTACCTTTTCCTCTCGGTACCTTTTTGACAATAAGTGCTTCCATCTCTTTCTTCATCTTCAATCTATTTGATTTCATCTTCATACTTAAATGTCTTTCTAGATGAACTCTCACTCGGATCATATCTTTGTCTATCTCTTCCAGAAGTAGTAGCCTTAAATGCATATTTGACCTTAGGAATGGCATCATCAAATTCAGTCAACTCAAAATAAGTCAACTTACTAAACAATGTATCTCTAGTTATGTTTGTTACAATCCAAAGTTTTTCAATAGCACTAGCCTTGACTTTGTAGGAAACAGGCAGGGATCTAAGCACTTCAGCAACAATATCAGATTCTTCTATCTGTCCGCCAACACATCTAATACCACACACAAGTTCATTCACTCTTTGCATGAAAGTATTAATATTTGCATCATCACCCATTCTCAACCTTTCATATTTCCCTTTCAAACTCTGCAACTTAGCAATCTTCACATTAGCATCACCTTCATACAAGGTTTCCAACTTTTCCTAGATCTCATGAGTAGTCTTCAATTTCATAACATTTGTCATCTTAGAATCAATCAAAGCACTCAACAAAGCTTCCTTAGTCTGAATATTATACTCAGCATCTCTGATCTCAACAGAAGTAGTAGGAACATTTTATGGAATAACATACACATTATTTGTAATGCTCTAGTAGTGTTCACCAATGCATCCTAGATGGCACTCCATTGGATTCTTCCACAAGGAGTAATTTGTTCCATAAAATCTCAAACTATCCTTCTTGTAACTTTCCATCGCAGATCACCTTAAGTTGTTAAACTTCTTCTAAGGAACTTAGCTCTGATACCAATTGTTGGTAGTACAAGAGCAGACAACTGAGAGGAGGGTGAATCAGTTGTCCCAAAAATTCAAACTTATTTAACTTAACAACTTTATTCTCAGATATGATTATTTAGCATGAAAACAAAGATCATCAACACATCAGAAACACACATAACACCAATATTTTTTATGTGGAAACCATGTTAGGGTAAAACTATGGTGGAGGTCAATCCACAAGATTATACCCTATTAAAAGTATAAAGAGAATGAAATATGGGGAATGCACTTGCATTCAGGTGCACTGCCTAGAGCTCACTACTCAATTACAAAGGAATTTGGATTATAGCCATCCATAGGGATTGAAATAATAAAATAGCATATGCTAATGCCTGATCACAGTTTTGGTTCAAGTGCATGAACAACTCTTCACTCTTCTTCACTCTTTCTCACTTTTCTTCACACTCTGCTCTACCTCCGAATGATTAGAACATTATTTGCATAGAAAAACACATTCACACATGCTGGCACCACTCACACCCTTCAATTCAAATAAACAATCACTCTTATATATCCACAACAAGAAATTTCACTGCTACAAGTCGACCACACAAAAATAATAAAATGAATTTAACTGTCGGCTCAAATCAATAGATAATATTTAATGTGAATCAACCAAAGTTGGACACAACTTAGTGAGGACCCAAATCAACATCTTCAACATTAAACCCCTTCAATTAATTTCTCCTCGAAGATCCACAACATGCTTCAACACCATGTTGTCCAGGAACATGAAAAACATGAATATGCAAGAGAAAATTGCCAACCACGAGCATAACCATCAATGCAAACATGAAACAAAGATAGAGCACGATCTAGAAGCATCCAAAAACATTAATAACCAATAGAGAAGCATCCATGGAAATTGAACTAACTGAAATAGCCTTATCTTCAATCAGGAACACTAATTAAAGAAACAAAAAACTATCTAAATGAAAATCCTCATAACTCAATCAAATCTTCATGCGGATCTCTAAAACTTGACGTGGATAAACTAGATACACTAAAAAAAAAACCCTTTAGTCCACAACCTTTTATCTTCAACATACAAAACATACCACCATACTGAACTTCACTTAACCATTGACAATCTGCAACTCATTTCTTTACAATTTTCTCAATATCCTCGACATATACATCTTCAAATGCATTAATTCTAATAGTGTTTACATCAATTAAAACCATATATCAGCAACACAACCACAACATCCAACATGATTTATGTGGAAAAAATCTTGTGGGAAAAAACTCCACCAAGAAGAGAGGTCAAGTGTGCATTATCATCAAATAAATGAGATTACAATACAATCACTTCTATTCTCCTCTTTTCCTCCACCATGGAAGCACGTGTGTACCTATGAAAAACCTCCATATGCCTCAACCTATCCTTTTTCTTGTAGAGTAACACTACATTCAACTATTTCTCTTTTTTTCTACATCCAAAGAGTTGATTTCATAGATATGCGAAGAGGTCTTAAGCCCAAAACAAGGATTCCAAAGATGAATCTTCAATACAAACATCCCCAACCCTTGGAATACCACCTCAAAACATGGAAGGACATTGGTTTTGGCTCCAATACTTTCACTTCAACTTGGGCACTCAAACTTGAAAGATAAACATTACATTAAATACAATAAATGATGGAATACCAAGAGACACATGTTTTGCCTCATTCCAAGATCCCACTTGGATTCTATCTTTTATTATCCTAGTTTTGATCTCCACATGTGGGAAAAATAATATTTAATATTTATGTCCATAGCTCACCTTTATCACTGCTAGTGGACCCATCACCCCTTATGAATATATTATACACAATGGTGAAAATTAATAATATATTTAAATATTTTCCCAATACACCCTAAGTGTCTAGAGACACTTTCCAAGGATCTTGGAACCATGAACAAGATGAATTACACCTTAATCCTAACATTCTCCCACTTTACATCAACATTGTAATCCATAGGAATCACAAACAAGGGCAAAGCATCCCTTTGCCAATCATGTACCATATAAATCTTCACCATGCTCTCATGCTCCACTAAGATACTTGCAAAAGAAACCATGATAACCACCATCAAGCAAAAAAATCCTTCACATCCTACAACATGCCACCTATGGAAGAAAAAGGAACATGCCAAGGTTAAACATGTCAATTGTCCTTGCACCAATGTTTACATGAAAACAATCATCAAATTAAAATGATAACAAAGGCTATGATTATTTTCCTTATTCATACCATCTACAATAACAATCACAACAAATTACAACTCATCCAAGATAACCACACCTTAAAATAGGGTATGTCAATCATAGATAGAATTTTATGCCATCAACATACCAACTCAAGATATGCAATCAAGTCTTTGCATATCCATACTCTTATTTAAATGCAACATACCAATTATCTTCATAGACAAGGCCAACTAACAAGTTTTCTTTCATTGAAACAATCTCATGGATATAGACAGTCCACATCCAAGTCATCCCATTGCAAGAAAGTGGGTAGTTAATCCACAACCTGCATAACTCATAGATTCAAATCCAATGAAACATGCAAACTCAATAAATAATCTAGATATGAAGAGCCTCTAAAGTGGATATAGATAAACTATATCTTGATAAATAGGAGGTTTTTTCCACAGCATGTCAAATTGTGATATTGCTATCAAGATTCAATTGTGTATCTTTTACGATTCAAACTCATTGACCCATATTTCATGAGTAGTGATTCACAACAACCCAACTCTCATGATAATGAATGAACCACTTAGCGCTCATTGCATCTAGGTGATGTTCACAGAGGTGAAGTGTGCCTTCTTGGGAATTCACCCATCCTGGTACTACTCTAGCTTAAGCGCACTTAACCACAGAGTTTCCTCCAAGGTTAAGCCCACTTAGCTTGCAACCCCATTTGCAAAACCTTTAGCATGTGTTGTGCCTTATGAACCATTCATTATAGAGCCCTTTTAGCTCATCAATTGATAAGGACATATTTTCCACAACGTGTCAAATTATGATATTGATATCAAGATTCAACTATGTAGTCTTTTATGAGACAAACCCATTGACCCATGTTTCATGAGTATTCGTTCACAAGAACCCAAATCTCATGATAATGAATGGCCCACTTAGCACTCATTGTATCTAGGTGATGCTCATAGAGGTGAAGCATTGGGCCTTCTTGGGAGGTCACCCATCCTGGTACTACTCAAGCTTAAGCGTGTGAATGGTTCATAAGGTACAACACTTGCTGAAGGTTTTTCAAATGGGGTTGCAATCTAAGTGGGCTTAACCTTGGAGGAAACTACGTGGTTAAGCACAATTAAGCTAGAGTAGTACTGGGATGGGTGACCTCCTAAGAAGGCCCAATGTTTCACCTCTATGAGCATCACCTAGATGCAATGAGTGCTAAGTGGGCCATTCATTATCATGAGAGTTGGGTTCTTGTGAACCACTACTCATGAAACATGGGTCAATGAGTTTGACTCATAAAAACTACATAGTTGAATCTTGATAGCAATATCGCAATTTGACATGCTGTGGAAAATATCTCCTACTTATCAATTGATGAGATAAAGGGGCTCTATAATGAATGATTCATAAGGCACAACACTTGTTGAAGGTTTTGCAAATGGGGTTGCAAGATAAGTGGGCTTAACCTTGGAGGAAAATATGTGGTTAAGCATGCTTAAGCTAGAGTAGTACCGGGATGTGTGACCTCCCAGGAAGGCACAGTGCTTCACTTGTGTGAGCATCACCTAGATGCAATGAGTGCTAAGTGTTCCATTCATTATCATGAGAGTTTGGTTCTTGTGAACCACTACTCATGAAACATGGGCCAATGAGTTTGGCTCATAAAAACTACACAATTGAATCTTGATAGAAATATCACAAACTATATCTTGTAAATTTTATATTATCTATAATATAATTATATGAGCTATATGCTCTTTGCTTTAAAAAATATCACATCAGTAACCAACGAACCAAGATATCATAGAGGATAACCAAAAATATATCTAGAAATTCCCACTACATGAGTAATATCAAATCTAAAAATAGAACAAGGCACACCACGTCTACCTATAGTACTGCACATAGAGTATGTGGCTAAATTCTCTATTACATAGTGTCAATGAAACATACAATGATATGTAAATCTTGCAAACAAGTATGTTGCAATACCTCTCTCACCATTAGTCTCCATAGCCCTCCCAAGTTCTTCACACTCAAACATGTGAAACCAAACGTCCAAGAAGAATACCATAACCAAAGAGAGAACCTACAAATCAAACCATATCCTTGTTCCACATTAACATGTACCAAGTTGTGTAATGTAAGATCTCCTTCACCATTCCCAAACTGAAAGGATATCAACATCTAACATTCAAATCAAATGAAAACATGGTAGAAATAGATGTAAACCTCTTATACTGAAGGTAGATCAAACTAACCAATCATTCCCACAAAAAATGGAATATGACCAAAGCCACAAACCATTTCGTGTACCACTTCAAATAAGTCCTCAGAACTAAATCCATATCTCAATACCAAAAAAGGAAAACAAAGAAAATCTATAAAGCATGCATCTTCTTAACAAGTCTTCATAATGTTTGTATTCAATAATAACTCATATGAGAAGACAAGATACAAAAATAAAGAATGCATTTGATAACCAAGTGGGTAATACCTTTCAAATCATTCACCTATTGAGTAGACCAAGAGTGGGATATAAGATTTTCTTGTGAACACAACACCAAGCAATTTCAATCTTCTCTTCAGGTCCATAATGGATTCACATCCATAACCAAGTGTAGGTTGCTTGATATTTCTTTTGAAATTCTCATTACAGAGTGACCATCTCAACATATGATCCTATAAATAAGAGATCTCTTAGCCTCACCCAAGTATCTCTAGTCTCCACAAGCATACACCAATCAATCCATGCCAAATTCAAATGCAACCCTACAAAATCATGAAGCTCCAAGAAAATTATTAATACTCAAACCAAAGAGAACCAAACAAGACCATTGTCAAAATTCCAACTATAGTATAGGAACATATCATGACATCATTATCTAACATCCCCTCGTAGGATATCGCATGAAAATAAACATTCATCATCAAATGATGAATCCATATCACTACTAAAGCTCCCACTGAACTGTGTAACCAAGCACTCTAGGTATCATGATAACCATCTCCTAATTAAATATCCTTCATGACCCCAACACAGTTAAATAAATCAACACCATGAGCTCCCAAAAGGTAAAGTACAACCATGATCTCCAAACCAAGAAGATACAATATTCACACATCCTTTTTCAATAGAACCAAATACGTCATTAAACTATCACTACATTCTAAAAGTAGAATCCAAGAGCTCCTTATGACACCAACAACCATTGCAAAAGACCACCCATCTTCTAATAATATATTGTCCATGGATCACTACACACTATAACAACAATTTATCTAACCAAAATCTTGAAACAAAGAAGATAAAACATATTATATAATACATAAAACTCCCACTGAAAGTGATACTAAGTTATACATGACATCATGACCAATATCATTGCCAACACTATACTAAAAGTGAATAGAGATTCTCATACACCATAAACAACTGATATGGATTCAAATGAACAACTATATCAGGTACTCCCAATAAACATCTCCCATTGCAATAAACATAACAATGTAATAATGGTGACCAAAGATAAGTCCTACTATAAAAAGAATCCACATCGGATAAATTTACAATATTTTCAAATATGCAACATCTTAAAGGAGAATTGCATAATTAATGCTCCAATCTCAAATAACTAAAAACTAGATTCAACCAAACATTTGTATCATGCAAAACAAATATATTTAGATATAACATGTGGATTTCCAAGACTCGAACACTAGAATCAATGCCAAATCTGATTTTCCAAACAAACCCACATAGGAGTAACCATAGATCAAATAAGAAACCATGCAAACCTATGATTGTCTTCATCCAAAACACCCTGATTACAGTCTCATCATAGATTTATATACCGCATATTTTAGTTAACATGCAAAACATTGAAAACCTTCTTTATAAATCTAAAATTCATTTAAAAATCTATACATTCACATCAAACATGTCATTTGAATAATGGAATAAGCACAAATCTACAAACCCACAACTAAAAATAAGAGTAAACTACAACTCAATACGAAAAAACCAAGCTATCTAAGAGCTTATAACATATGAAACATTTCAACTCCACAACCCACAAAGAGGTTAGTGGCTTATCTTCCAATGCTTTCATGTAACCAAGGGCTAAAACCATAAATCCAACATAAGCACTCTATTATGTAGTCCAAATCAAAAGTGTTTATCCAAGTGACCAAGAAGACTCTACACCTTCTCACTGCACATGACTACAAGGAAAATGAATAAAACCACCACAAAAGAGGATACACACATATTTTCAAACAAGAGCTCCAAGTTACCAAAACATAACCAACTCTATAAAGATCCATAATCATGAGTTTCCAATGCCCAATATAGATCACTTTGACAATATTCATGGATTCCAATCTCACAAAGTTGTAAAACAAAGTTAACTCAAGAAAATTCATTTCAGCCCCACAAGCCTTCCAACAACCTTCAATTCCTTCTAAAAAATTCCCAAAATCTTTCCAAGCTAATAAATAAAAAATGAGTACCCAAAACCTAGTTCACCTTAAGCTTTGATACCAAATAATGAGAAATAAATAGGTTCAATTCCAATTATTGAGAAATTCAATCTCTATCCAAATATTACTTCAATGGATGAGATACAAGGCTTAGACTACAACAACATGAAAATTTGAAACTTATATGCAAATCTGAAAATTAAGTTGCCTTAATATGGAATTACCATGATTAGATCCTGTAAGATGGACACTAAAAAAGTATGCCTTTTCCCTTGCTTAATTTTGAATAATTAATGATAAATTGGACTTAATTTCACCTTGGTCTAGTGTTGTGAGGTGTTTTACACATCCACATTAGGTTTTGGGCCCTCTTAAAGCTAAATAAACCTAACCCCTAATTTAATTTTGTAAAATGTATTTATTTACACTTTCACATTAAATTTGTGAGGTGTGTAAATCAAGTGGACCTAATCTAGTGTTGTAATATGTTCTTCACATTCACATGGGATTTAGGACCCTTCTAAGGTAAATAGACTCAATTTGGCCTTAATTTAGTGTTATAAAGTGTATTTATTTACATTTTCACATTGGATTTTGGGCCCTATTACATTTATGACCTTAATATCATCATTAATAGGCCCCTATGACCCCATATTGTGCATCCCAAGGATTATTTTGATCAAAAACTCGATAGTATAAATAAACAAACTTAATTTATGCATTCCCCAACATCCCAACTGGCAAAAGAGCCCCTGTGGGACCCATTCACCACTTTTGGAAAATGAGTCCCATCCAGGTGGGACCCATTCACCTAGGATGGTGAATGAGTCCCATTTGAACTATTTTCAAGGATTAAGTAGGAAAAATTAGGGTTTAAGTTTAATTTTCTTCAATATCAGCCTTGGGGATCAAATTAACAACCATTTGAGTAGTATTTCCTATATAAATGAGCTCTCAAATCATTATTTCATTCATTCATCATGCATTCAAGTCAAGCAAGCTAGGGTTAGGTATTTCAAGTCTTCACAAGGGCATCAAGATAGCAATCAAGATCAATTCTGAGGCATTCAAGGGTAGAGTCTTCATCCATTGTTGTAGCAATTCAAGATCCATCATCATGGAATGGTTTTAATTTTATCATTTCATGTTCATGCTCCATCTTATTTCATTATTTTGGTTTAATTACCTAAAATGGGTTTGACTAAGGAAAACCCCCATTTCCTAACAATCAACATTTTCTCTCTCATTCTGTGTGAATGCAGATATAGGTACTTTGTAGGCTTGGAGATGACTGAAGAATAAGTTTCAAACTTGTTAAAGTCATCTCCCTATCAGCAAGGTAAAAATCTTCACAAAAAGTCACTTACAGTGTCAAAAATCAGGGTTTCGGATCCGAACACCTGGAGGAACAGAAAGAGCAGACTGAGAGCTTTTGATTCAACTTTCAAGTTTTTAAAAAAGTCAAAGTGGACTCATTCACCACTAGTGGAAAATGGGTCCCATTTTACCTATTTTTCAAAGGTTTCTACATATTTAGATACCCATTTGGTTGAAATAGGCTCTAGTGTAGTTTTCTAGATCTAGGATTGATTCACCCAGAATGGAGAATGAGTCCCAATAGGTCAAAATTTTAGGATAAGTAGCATTTCCAGTCTTCACTCTGGCCTCTACAAGTTTACAGGTGCACTCTTTCTATTTGGCTTCTCTATTTTGTTTTATATTGCATTCAGTTTATCTTTTTTCTGCATATCATGACATGTTTTCAATCATCTTGCATTTTCCAAGTTTGCACTTAGTGGTGAACCCATTTCTTGTTTTCATTCATTTCCAAGGATATCTTATGGCCATATCTCTCATATCCTTCATTAGGTTGAGTCCTCTAAGATATTATTGAATGTGAGCATTGTGAAATTGGATCCCTTCCTTCTTCCCATTTTGTATGGATAAGGAAGTTGAGAATCCATTTCTATTGTCCAGATTTTGGTGAACCTGACTTTTGAACATTATAATTATGTTTTGGAGTGCATTTACATCCTAGATTTAGCTTGCATTACATCTTTCACTAGTTAAATTGCATTCTAGGGTTTCAAAATTTTGCATTAGTGAAAGTGCATATAGGTTGCATTTTTGCATAACAAATCATCGAAAAACATCTAAAAACTGCATTTTCACTTAGGTTACACATAATACAACATAAAAAGCATAAAAATCCATTGAAAATTCTTGAAAATTTTGAGAAAAAAACCCATACTAGGAGTCATTCACCACCTTGGGCGAATTAGTCCATGCACAAACCTAAAACAACCTTTTACAACACTGAAAACCTTATTTTTCACCTTCTTTTTTCTGCCATTGGTTAGTTGTTTCATTGGGTTGACTTTTTGTTTCATGCATTTTACAAAATCTAGCTTAAATTGGTCCATTTCATGCATTGATTAATTTCAAATTTGCATTCGTCCAGTATTTCATTTTAGATCATTGCATAGTGTAATCAATAAATTACCTTGTTCAAAATTTGAAAAGTTACATTTCATCCTAGGACTTTACATTGTATTTTAAGTTTGCATAGATTATATCATTAGAAATAGCATTATTTGCATTCATGGCAATTATGGATAGCATTATATTTTTGCAATTTTGATTTTCAGCATTAGTTCCTAGTTCATTTAGATTAGATTCATTAGAAAACGAAAAGTAAAAAGTAAAAACATCACAAGAAACAATTCAAAAAATGCTTACATTTAGAAAAATTATATCATCCAAGCCCTTTAGTAGTGATGACTTAGACATGTTAGAGGAAGCCCTTAAGGACTTCCTCTCACTAAGGTCATCCACTAAATATTTGACACAAAAGGATGCAATCATCGATAATCATGATAATCATAATTGTTCTTCTCTCGATATCTCTCCCATTGGTGACAAAGGTATTTTAGTGAAAGAACATATAATCATTAGCAATCATGAAATTCTTTCTTGTCTTCCTCCTCCTCCCCCTTGCAAAGACATTATGACACATGAAGTTGAAACCATGGCCACTACCTTACCTAGTCTCCATTCATCTCCCAACACCTCCCATACTTTTGAACATGCTTTAGTGAATAAGGATACAATCATGAAAAATAAAGTTGTGTGGAGGATATACTAAGAGATCCAATATCTCCTACTTGGGAAGACACCATAGGAAATGGGGATGTAAATATAGATATTCATGATAATCATGTTGGCAAAACAAGGACAAACAACTGAGAGGGGGGGTGAATTAGTTGTCACATAAATTTAAACTTTTTCTAACCTATCATACCCTTAATCTCAAATCTAATGAATAAGCAATTAACCATAAGCAATAAAGACATCAGAGAGACAAATAAAACCAAGGATTTTGTGTGGAAACCTTGTTAGGGGAAAAACGACGGTGGATGTTAGTCCACAAGATTATACTCTATTAGAAGTATAAGAAGAAATAATAAAGGGAATGTGCATGCATTCAGGCAAATTTCCTAGAGCTCACTGCTCAATTACAAAAGAGGACTCATTGTCCAATAATAGGGTTTGGATTAAAACCATCCAAGTGTGAACTAAGAAAATAGCTTCTTCACAAGCCAAATTACAGTTCCAATTAAGCTCAACACTTCTTCACACTTCACACAATCTTCTTCACACTTTGCTTAGTAATGATATTCGCACATACGCACATAGGAGCACATGAGGCATACATTCCACCGATCACATAATCGCTCTTATATATCCACTACAGGAGATTCCAACACAACTTTGTCAGCCAAAAATAAAAATAAAATATTTTTGCAATGTCAGCCCAATTTTACAAATAAAATTTTAATGCATATCCACCAAGGTCGGCCACAACATAGTGGAGACACAAATTAACATATCCAATACAAAAAGACTTTAATTAATTTCACCTTGAAGATCCACAACATGCTATCTCCAACATGTTGGCCAGAAATATGAAAAACCAAACATGCGCACAAAGATCTTCAACCACAAGCTCACTGAATGTAGCACTTCTGCCCTAAGATTTTTTCACATAACTCTTCTCCCCCTTTGACATCAATGGCAAAGGTAACTATGACCTTTCCATAAGCTCTAAACCACATATATGCACATCTGACTACCCCCCCAGAGTAGCAACCATGAAAACATCAATCCGAATCGTGATATAGCAATGAGGCTCACAGATTGATGCAAGTAAATACATCATTTATTTTCTATTAGGAGGGGTAATTACCCCTAGCATTCCTTTGAGATACTCAAAAGTATCTTTTGGCAATGGCTTAGTAAATATATCTGCAATATGTTCTTTGGTAGGCACATACTCTAGTCTGACTTATTTTTCATTCACCTTCTCCCTCAAGAAATGAAACTTGATTGATATGTTTTTTTTCTTAGAGTGTAGTACCAGATTCCTTGAGATATTTATTGCACTTGAATTGTCACAGTATATGGTTATAGGCTCTTCATATATTACCCTAATATCTTTCATCATTTGTTTCTTCCATATCACTTGAGTACAATTGTTTGCAGCAGTAATATATTTTGCTTCAATAGTAGATAGAGAAATGGAATTCTATTTTTTGCTTAACCAAGACACCAGCTTCTTCCCTAGGAAGAAAGCACCACCACTAGTACTTTTCCTATCATCTACATTACCATCCCAATCCGCATTAGTGTATGCACATAAAGTGAGATCATCATCCTTTGGATACCAAATTCCAAATTCAATTGTTCCTTTCAGATATCTAAAGATTATTTTTACAGTTGTCACATGTGATTCTTTTGGATCAGCTTGAAATCTAGCGACCATACATACAACATTCATAATATTTGGTCTAGTCTGAGTCAAGTAGAGAAATCCACCAATCATTGATCTATACCAAGTTTTATTTTCCTTAGGAGAGTCATCATTTTGAGTCAACTTACATCTGGTTACCATGGGAGTACTAATAGGTTTGGAGTCTTCCATACCAAAATTATTCAGTAGCTCTTTCACATATTTGAACTGAGATATGAAAATCCCCTGGTCCAACTGTGTAATTTGCAATCCTAGAAAGAACTTCATTTCACCAAGCATGCTCATCTAAAATTCACTCTTCATCTCATTAGCAAACTTCATGCATATATTATCATCTTCACAAAAAATGATGTCATCAACAAAGACTTCTATGATTAACTCCTTATCATGATCTAACTTGAAGTATAAGTTACTATTAGCATTACCTTTAGTGAATCCAAGCTTCAATAGATACTTTTCCAATCTGGTGTACTAGGCTCTAGGGGCTTGTTTGAGTCCATATAGAGCTTTCTTCAATCTACAAACTATGTCTTCCTTATCTGTTAGCTAAAATCCATCAGGTTGTTCAATGTACACTTCTTCTTCTAGTTCCCCAAATGCAGAGTTTACATCCATTTGATAGACTTTATAGTTCTTATAAGCAGCATAAGCAAGAAATAATCTTACTACTTCAATTCTAGCAACAGGGGCAAAGGTTTCTTTGAAATCAATACCTTCCATTTGAGAGTATCCTTTACATACCAGTCTTTCCTTATTTTTGGACCACTTCACCTTCTTCATTCAGCTTGTTTCTGAATACCCACTTAGTACCAATCACATTATTGTCTTTGGGTCTAGAAACCAGTGTCCATGTGTCATTATTTTCAATCTATGTTGGTTCTTCTTTCATGGCTTCTAGCTAGTGTTCATCTTGACAGGCTTCAATGACACTCTTAGGTTCAATCTTGGAAATTAGACAATATTCTTCTACAATTTTTCTTCTAGTTTGCACTCCTTTTCTCTTATCTCCTATGATTTGACTTTCAAAGTGATTAAGCTTTACATACCTTGGAGTCTTCAAACTTTCTTGGACTTATGTGTCTCCTGAAATTTCTTCTACACTTGGACTTGTCTTTGCTTCCTGACTGACTTGATTTTCCAAAACAAATTGTGGTTGCTTCACTAGAACATATGGAATAATCTGAAGTAGATTCGGTGTTTGAGTTTTCTTCCCTGGATTTGTGTTGTCTTCATCTGAATCATAGTTGCATCATCTGGATGATTTGACAGAGTGCTCATCAACTCTAACATTTACACTATCAACAATCTTTCTTAGTCTTATGTTATAGCATTGGTATGCCTTGCTCTTTGTGGAGTAACCTAGGAAGATCCCTTCATCACTTCTAGCATCAAACTTTCCTATATCATCATCTCTCTTGATATAACATTTTCTTCCAAAGATCTTGAAATACTTCACAGTAGACTTGTAACCGAACCATAATTCATAAGGGGTTTTACCAGAATTACCATTCACATTTAAACCCAATTCAAAGTATATACAGTAGTAGTTACCACTTCACTCTAGTACATATGAGACACATTCCCTTCCATCATCATTGTTTTGGCAGCATCCAGAATTGTTCTATTCTTTCTTTTTGCAACTCCATTTTGTTGAGGGGTTTGAGGAGTAGATAACTATCTTTTAATTCCATGTTCTTCACAATAAGAATTGAACTCTTTTGAAATGAATTCTCCACCTTTGTCAGATCTCAGGCATTTTATTTTCAAACCTTTTTCATTTTCTATCATGGCCTTGAAATTTTTGAACTTTTCCAATGCTTCACACTTTTCTCGTAAAATGGAAACCCAAATCACTCTAGAGTAATCATCAATAACCAGCATAAAATACCTTTCTCCATGAATAATTCTAACTCTATAGGGACCACAAAGATCAGTATGTAGCAATTCCAACACATTATTTGAATGAAATTGTTTTCTCCAAAAGGAGACTCTAATTTGTTTACCCATCTAACATTCTTGGCAGATTACTTTACCAGGCTTCACTAACCTAGGCATATCTCTTACTACTTGAGTAGAACTTATCTTTATAATGTTGTCAAAGTTTACATGACACAACCTCCTATGCCACAACTAACTTTCATCTATTTGAGCAATTAAGCAATTTCCACTAGTAGTATTCAAGTGAAAATATTACCTTTATTCTGCACACCAGTAGCAATCATGTTCCTGGAACTCCCACGAATCTTGCATTTTCCATTCTTGAACTGCAAATCATATCCCTTGTGTACCATATATCCAACACTTAACAAGTTATGCTTTAGGCCTTCAACATAGAGAACATCATCAGTGTTTTCCTTACCACCAAGGCAAATAGAACCTCTTTCATGAATCACACAAGCATTGTTATCTCCAAATCTTACAACCCCACTGTCATACTTCTCTATACTCACAAACTTTCTTTTATCACTGGTCATATGATGTGAGCATCCACTATCAATGGCCCACTCATCTTTCTCCTCAACTCGAACTGCAAGAGCTTTCTTATCTTCAGTAGATTTAGTAGGCACAAGTTTATTTTCAATGGTAGCAATGAAAGCCCATTCATCTTCATTCCATTATCTTTATCAGAATCATCATCAGTTATTTCTTCTTTAACAAAGTAGCATTTCTTCTGGGATATAGGTTTTCTAGGATTAGTCCTAGGAACTCTTTCAGGACATCTTGAAGCAAAATGACCTATCTTATTGAATGAAAAATATTTAATAGGAAATACATATTCATACTTACCTTTTCCTCTTCCTTCTTGCTTTGAAATTAGTGCTTCCAATTCTTATACTTCTCTTTCTTTGTCTTTGAGTTGTTTCAGTTCTTCATCATATTTAGATATCTTTCTGGAGCTCTCTACCAAACTATATTTTTCCCTATAACTTATGGATACGATAGCTTTGAATGCAGATTCATTTTTTAGTGTAGATTCACCAAATTCACTTATTTCAAAAGCAGCAAGATTTCCTATCAGTGTATCTCTTGTCATCTTGTTTATAGACATAAAATCCTCAATAGCATGAACCTTAATTTTGTAAGGAGGCAAGGATCTGAGTATCTTAGCCATAATTTCATCCTTACTTACTGAACCACTAGCACATTTAATACCTAGCACTATTTCATTTACTCTCTGCATAAAAGAAGTAATGTTTTCATCTTCACCCATCTTCAAGTTCTCATACTTTCCTTTCAAGATCTATAGCTTAGCCATCTTCACCTGTGTATCTCCTTCATACAAGGTTTCTAGCTTCATCCAAATCTCATGAGTTTCTACAGACCTATCACATTAGCCATCTTTGAATCTGATAGGGAACTCACCAATGCTTCCATATATTTGGTATTAATTTCAACATCTTTGATCTCATTAGCAGTGGAGGGACCATTCTGAGGAATAATATATTGATCTCTTGTAATCTTTCGATAAACATCACCAATGCACTGTAGATGAAATTCCATCCTAACTTTCCATGGTGAGTAGTTGGTGCCATCAATTCTAGGACTGTCCTTCTTGAATTTTGATGTTCCCATCCCAGATCACCTCAAGCTATTAGACTTCTTTAGAGGAACTAGATCTGATACCAATTATTGGAAAAACAAGGATATACAACTGAGAGGGGGGGTCAATCAGTTGTCATAGAAATTTAAACTTTTTCTAACTTAACTTATCCTTAATCTTAGATCTGATGAATAAGCAATTAACCATAAGCAATCAACACATTAGAGAGAAAAATAACACCAAGATTTTTGTGTGGAAACCCTATTAGGGGAAAAATCATGATGGATGTTAGTCCACAAGATTATACTCTGTTAGAAGTATAAGAATAAATAATAAAAGGAATGCACATGCTTTCAGGCACACTTCCTAGAGCTCACTACTCAATTAAAAAAGAGGACTCACTGTCCAACAATAGGGTTTGGATTAAAACCATCTAAGATGTGAACTGAGAAAATAGCTTCTTCACAAGCTTGATTACAGTTCCAATTAAGCTCAACACTTCTTCACACTTCGCACAATCTTCTTCACACTCTGCTCAGTAATGATATTTGCACATACACACATAGGATCACATGAAGCATACATTCCACTGATCACACAATCGCTTTTATATATCCACTATAGGAGATTCCAACACAACTTAGTCAGCCAAATTTTTTTTTAAAAAAATTGCAATGTTGGCCCAATTTTACAAATAAAATTTTAATGCATATCCACCAAGGTTGGCCACAACATAGTGGAGACCCAAATTAACATCTCCAATACAAAAAGACTTTAATTAATTTCACCTCGAAGATCCACAACACGCTATCTCCAACATGTTGGCTAGAAACATGAAAAACTAAACATGCACAAAAAGATCTTCAACCATGAGCTCACTGATTAATGTGGGCATACCACATAGATATAGAATGAACTAGAGAGATCAGAGAACACCAAGAAACAATAGAGAATCATCTGCAACAACTGAGATAACCAGAATCTTCATTCAGGAACACTGACAGAGACCAGCAAAACACTATCGACCCATAACATACTCAAAACTTTGTGCGGACCTCTAAAACTTCTAGTAGATAATCTAGAAACATTCAACAATAAACCCTTTAAACCACATCAACAAAAAAATGCCTTCATGACTTGCACAGTTCCACTAGGAACCTGAAATACCTTTTCTTATAATTTTCTCAATATCCTTGACATATACAACAATAGATACACCAAATGCTAATAGTGTTGACATCAATGACAACCACATATCAGAAACACATCCACAACATCCAACAATCTCCCAAAAAATAAAACCCTTCCTTCTCCTATTATCTTCTCTAGACATGGAGAAGATAGTTTATGGTTAGAAGATATCCTTATTGAGACTCTTATTCCTCCCTTTCCTAATGCCCCTACCATTTGGGAAGACCTATTTGAACAAAAAAATCCAATAATTGGTAACCATGAAACTCCTATTTATCCTTCTCTTGATACCTCTCCTAGGAGAGATGAAAGTACTTTACCAAATCCAACCATGAAATTTGATGAACCTATTGTTTGTCACTTTCCTAAAAGCTCTCCTACTAGGATAGATACTATGGAACAAGAGAATGAGATCATAGAAACCAAGAATGAAACCATTGAAAATCACAACAATCAAATTTCCCCCTCTCCTAGTATTTCTCTTATTGGTGAAGAAGATATTATGGTGTTATAAGATCCCATCAATGAGAATTACGAGGAAAACATTCTTGAACAAAGAAACACCATCATTGCCAATCAAGAAAATCCAACCATGGATCATTCCCTTACTTCCAATGAAGTCAATTTTGAAGAACCAAACATTGAATATCATGAACATCTCATTTGTAGTTCTCCTAAAAACTCTCCTAATAGGGAAGGTATCATGGTGCAAACCAAAAATCAACCTCACTTTGAAGCATCCTGAATTGCTTGATATTGATCAACCCTTGAACCAAATGTTAGGAGTTTATGACAACTCACCTTCTACTCCTCAAAACAAATATGTTACATGTTCTATGATCAGTACAAGGAAAAACTATATAGAAAGACAAAATCAAATTGAAGAAGCCACAAATTTATTGGAAGATGCTTTAGAAACCTTTGATTTCATACCTATATCCATGGGGGAATACATGATCATAACAAAAGAATCTAAAAAGGGAAGAGAAAAAGAGTTCATGTCAAAAACATCCACTTCAACCATCTTACAAGTAAAGACAACATCCAAGATAAACTTTGAGGAAATTGAACAACCACCAAATCCAAAAAAAGTGACAAAACGTTTTGGAATAGGTTTTGAACTTATGAAGCAACTTGGGAAAGGATGTGATGCTATAAAACAAAGTATCCATGTCCCTATAAAGCCTAAAATTCTAGAAATGACTAATGATCTTGGTTCTTGTTCCTCAAAACAAAAACCTTCATCCAATATCAACACTATCGCAAAAAATTCTTCCAAGAAAACTCTAACCTATGTACATCCAAAACTGATAGATATCTCATTACATATATATCAAGCAGAAACTTTGTTTACTCATCATAATAAATAACATTAGTTGTTGCTCCTTTCCATAGTTGCATGTTTTACATTCATCACAAGGAGCAGCATATCATCATTCATTCTAGGCTCACCCTTGTCCTACACTAAGTGGGGGAAAGGGGTTAGGAAGCTTTATCCCTATATGTCACCTATCTTTGTCTCTTTTGGCTAGTCGTTAACCTTTCATGAACATATAAGAGCAAGCTTGGGATGTGGATGGAATGTCTTAAGTTGACTTGCATGTGACATACTTATTCATGATGCAACTCAATTTGGAAACATATGACTTGGCATAGGGCTTTCCAAGTTGGCTCTCATGTCTTCTTTCATTGGCCACTTTAAAGAAATTGCTCACAGTGATGGTGTAGCAACCGCTTTAAAGTTGGGGCATACATAGACAATATCTTTTAGCAAAAATTTCATCGTGTGATTTTTATTTTTTCTTGTGATATGTCCTCTTCTTGGTGGTGTCATTGGGTTTGATGCCATCCAAGAGTGTATGATCTACTGGTATGGAATGATGTGAATGAGGCATCCCATGGACAATGATATGACACCTTGACTTTTCCTCTCTTGGAGACATTAAGCACAATGCTCCCTAAGAAGAAGATCTTACATGAACAAAGCAAAATCCCCTTTAAATTTTTTTTTACATGACATTCAAAAAGTATTTACAAAAAGCATTACATTGTGGTGCCTTATCAAAGTTATCAAGAGGATAACTTTGGTATGGTTAGTATAATGGGAAGCCAACACATTGGCATGACTTTCTCACTAAACCACTTATTTGGGACAACTCACCCCACAGATGACCTGACGTTTCATGGCCCCAGAGTGAGTGCATATTTGATTCATGTCATTTTCATTATTTATTTTTCTTTTAGTTCTTAACATTTCATGATTGTGTATCATGTTTTGTTGCATATTATACACCTTTTGTGTGTCCTTTTGTGCTTATGTTGGTTTGAATTAGGATCTTACATCCTAGGGGATTGATCATTGCCTTGATATTTGTCATCCTTTGTCATTTACATTAGTGGGATTAGACCCCTCTTGAATGTCTACTTTAGTGTGAGTTTGAAGCAAGTTCATCCTCTCACTAAAGTGGGCGCTAAATGTGGACACCGAAAAAGTACCATCTCTTAATTTGGAATAATTAATGATAAATTGGACTTAATTTTTCCTTGGTCTAGTGTTGTGAGGTATTTTACACATCCACATAAGGTCTTGGGCCCTTTTAAAGCTAAATAAACCTAAACCTGCCCTAATTTAATGTTGTAAAATGTATTTATTTACACTTTCACATTAAATTCATTAGGTGTGTAAATCAAGTGGACCTAATCTAGTGTTGTAATGTGTTTTTCACATTCATGTGGGATTTAGGACCCTTCTAAGCTAAATAGACTCAATTTGGCCTTAATTTCATGTTACAAAGTGTATTTATTTACACTTTCACATTGGATTGTGGGTCCTATTAAATTTATGACCTTAATATCATCATTAATAGGCCCCTATGACCCCATATTGTGCATCTTGAGGCTTATTTTGATCAAAAACCCCATAATGTATAAAAAAATAAACTTAATTTATGCATTCCTCGACATCCCAGCTGGCAAAAGAGCCCCTATGGGACCCATTTTTTTACTTTTAGTGAATGAGTCTCATCCAGGTGGGACCCATTTTTTTACTTTTAGTGAATGAGTCTCATCCAGGTGGGACCCATTCACCCAGGATGGTGAATGAGTCCCATTTGAGCTATTTTTTGGGGATTGAGCAAGAAAAATTAGGGTTTAAGTTTAATTTTCTTCAATGTCGGCCTTGGGGATCAAATTAATGGCCATTTGAGTAGGATTTCCTATATAAATGAGCTCTCAAATCATTATTTCATTCATTCATCATGAATTCAAGTCAAGCAAGCTAGGGTTAGGTATTTCAAGTCTTCACAAGAACATCAAGATAGCAATCAAGATCAATTATGAGGCATTAAAGGGTAGATTCTTCATCCATTGTTGCAGAAATTCAAGATCCATCATCATGGAAATGTTTTAATTTTATCATTTCATGTTCATGCTCCATCTTATTTCATTATTTTGGTTTAATTACCTAAAATGGGTTTGACCAAGGCAAACCCCCATTTCCTAACAATAAATATTTTCTCTCTTTCTTTGTGTGAATGAAAATATAGGTACTTTGAATGCTTGGAGATGATTGAAGAATAAGTTGAAAACTTATTAAAGTCATCTCCCTATTGGAAAGGTCAAAATATTCACAAAAAATCACTTACAATGCCAAAAATCAGGGTTTCGGATATGGACACCTGGAGGAATAGAAAGAATAGATTGAGAGATTTCAATTCCACTTTTGAGTTTTCAGAAAAGTCAAAGTGGACTCATTCGCCACTAGTGGTGAATGAGTCCCACTTTACCTATTTTTTAGATATTTCTACAGTTTCAGATACCCATTTGGCTGAAATAGGCTCTAGTGTAGTTTTCCAAATCTAGGACTGATTCGCCCAGAATGACGAATGAGTCCCAAAAGGTCAAAATTTTAGGATCAAAAACATTTCCAATCTTCACTCTGGCCTCTACAAGTTTCCAGGTGCACTCTTCTATTTGGCTTCTCTATTTTGTTTTATATTGCATTCAATCTTTTTTTTTTTCAAATCACAGCGTGTTTTCAAACATTTTGCATTTGCCATGTTTGCACTTAGTGGTGAACACATTTCTTGTTTTCATTAATTTCCAAGGATATTTTATGGTCAAATATTCATATATCCTTCATTGGGTTGAGTCCTCTAAGATATTCTTGAATGTGAGCATTGTGAAATCAAATTCCTCTTCCTTTATTCCCCTTTTGGTGTGAGCAAGGAAGTTGTACATTTCATTTCCATTGTCCACATACATCATGCAATATTTTCCTAAAAATTATAGCCACCCAAGATTTAGGAACTTCATGAAATCACAAGAGAGATCAACCATGAAAGAATAATGTCATTCTATCAAAGGATGCAAATGATAGAAATTTTTCTATCAATCATATCAATCGAACTGATTTACATATAAGACCACCTAGTTATATAGCCAAGGTGAGACATACGATTAAACAAGATTATGACAAGTGTCTTAATTTTATGGTATGTGACAACTTATCATAACTAACTAAAATACAAGTATTATAATTCAAAAGATAAGATAAGATCTAATGACAACACTTTCTTGAAAGATTCCATTCTAGGACCCAAGTAAACTTAACATGTAAATAGGACCTACTAATGACTAGATAGGTAAAACACCTATTTACACCAACAACCCCTAAGTGAAAATTATTGAGTAGATTATTATGCAAATGAAACAAACATGGGTCTTGGCTACAATGCCATTTTAGGTACCCATGTACAAATGCAAATGTAATCTCTCACAAATGGAGAAAAGGAGAAAACCTAGTGGGACAAAAATCCCCCCCAAAAGAGATATGATGATAAAAATACTCTCAATGATGAATGAGAAGGATAAAGCCCCATGCAAAGGAAAATACCCCCCATAAGAGAGAAGAAGAAGAGAGACCATGTAGCCCCCACCTCAAAGTCGAGTATCCTACAATGATGGTAGAAGCTTGAAATTGAATGGTGAAGATGATCCAAAAGTGTCAAACAACATTCCTCCCTTTAGTAAGAGAAAAAACCAAGATGGTATGTAGGATGTCTTCCCATTCATAAAAGGAAGATGAGGGAGATGAATGATGTGTGATGTCCTCAAAGAATGCTCAAGTGTCTCCATGTTGATGCTGAAAAATGTTGCACTCCAAACAAGCATTCTAGGTCATACTACAGAAGATGACAATCCAAACTCTCCTAGAAATGATTGTTGAACACAATCCAAAGACAAGGATACCTCCTCTAAAGATAAAGAAGCCTCCTCCAAATTATGTTCAAATCCACACTCACATCAAACTAAAAATAATGATCAAGTAGAGAATGAACAAGAGGGTTAGAGTGTTCCCTCACAATAGCTTAAGAAGGATCGTCTCTATCAAAAAGAAGATAAATGTGATCAATTATGTCTCTCATCTATGAAATTTCAGACATAAAAAAAACTAGCAATTTCTATCAAGTACTCATCCCAAGTAGTCATCTCTATAAGACAACAAATGGCTTGTTGCACTGAATCACAAGGATCCAAAACTATGGAATCACAAGCATTCTCAATTAAAATAGTAAATGAAGGAGATGAAACATTATAACACGTCACAAAATACTCAATGGATGAAACAATACCAATATTCAAATGACCATACCAAATCTCCTCAAAAGTGTCCACACTAGATGCCTCAAAGTGAACATTTTTTGAATCAATAGGAGAAAATGTGAGAAGATGTAGACTCAATATTGGTGATCAACCTCCCCAAATGCAATTATATCTCTACTAAGAAAATCTTGGATTATGACAGAATCTGGTGAACACAATACTCTTTCCTGCTCCATGTGTGATCTGATAGATAGAAAGGTATTGGTTGACAATGAAGGCACACAAATAACATCATTAAATTCTCTATCATCCATTTCAATGGATCCCTTCCCACAAACACACATATATGTTTTGTTATCCATCAAGATGTGTGGTGATGAACAAGTCTCAAATGAAGAGAACATACTCTCTGATGAAGTCATGTGATGTGAGGCTCCTAAATTGTGTATCCACCTCTCTAACTAGAATTTGCAACTGCAACAAGTGCTTTCCCCTTATGTCTATCAGAATTTGATGAAGAAGAAGATGGACCCTTTGGTGATGAAGAATAATTTATTTGAGCCTTCTTAAGAAGATGATTCAACTCATCAATATGTTTTGAATAAAATTGATGTTCACCATGCTTTGATTTCTTGCAATATGCACATGTAAGCTTATCCTTCTTAGATGATTCTCTTTTATAGGGATAGGATTCAGATTCTTTATGTGGCTTGTTATTTTTCTTCTTTTTCTTCTTATTAAGATTCCCTGATTCTTTCCGTACCTTAGACTCACTAGCCAACAATGTTTGTGATTTGGAAGACTTGATTAGACCCATATTAGTTAACTTAGCTTCCTTTTAGATTATGAGATTTTCAAAGTCATCAAATTTAGGATCAACATATGATTCTCTCATAGAAATTCGATGGGTATGAAAGACAAAAACAAACATTGAATACTTAGGAACAAGCTTGGATAACAAATTAAAAATCAATTGTAAATCCTCTTTATCAATGTTGCAATCTTTCAACTGTTTATTAGTTGCTTAACTTTGGATATTTATCCTTGGATGTGGTCAAAAAATTTAGGATCAAGATTCATCAAATCATTATCAATCTAATATCCCCAATCTTATATGTTTTAACATAAAATTTCTCAAAAGTATCCTAAGCCTCTTTAGGTGTTTTACATGATTCAACATGAAATTATAAATCAAATGTGCCTAATGAACATATGAATCCAAGAGTTTTCTCACGATCAAGCTCCCATTTAGCCAATTCTTTAACAACATTAGGTTGAGGAATAGTTTTCTTTAGATGACCTATTAAACCTTTCATCATGAGACAATTCCATACTAATTTTCTCCATGAAGCATAATTATATGGAGTTAGGAGTTCAATTTGAGATTTCCCCATTGCAAGATCACACAACAAGAAAAAAGAAAGCAATTAACCACTACAAGATTACCACCCCCCCAAAAAAAAAAAATCAATAGACACCCCCCAGAAATAAATAATTTTTGACACTTTATATTTAGTGCGATTATAGGTGCCAATTGCTAATAACAATGAAGTGGACTTGATCTGTTATGAAATAACTTGCACAATAGAAGAATATGATATGAAATATGCTGCAAATACTTGATAATAACTGAGAATAACAAGCCACTTCGAGGGGGAAAACCTCCAAATATCTCTAATGAGAACACACTTCACAACTTGATGATGAAATAAGACTCACAACCTCCTATATATACCTATTTATGCCAAGGATATCACCTAGGCCGACTTAGACACACCTATATAAGACTTAGGCCGACCTAAACAACTAAATAACAATATACTAATGATAATATGACTTAATAGAGAGTTAAGATAGCCACAAGCCGACTATTCATAACCCGATGTACAATAATATTAAGGGCGTAGCATGCCCCCCTTCTTCAAAGAAGCATTGTCCTCAATGTTAATCAAGTTTGGAAACTTTTGAATGAACTCCTCGTCTTCCCATGTGGCATCTTCAACTGGTAACTTCTTCCATTGGATGAGATACTCAGTGATAGTTCTATTCCTCGGCTTCTTTGTGTGTGTTTGACGAATGCACTCTGGTTCCAAAATGATTCTTCCTTCTTCATCCAGCTGGAAGTGTTGTTTGAGTGGGAATATTATGCCCAATTACCTTCTTCAAATAGGAAACATGAAAAACTAGATGTATCTTTGTTGTTGGTGGCAACTCAAGCTTGTAGGCAACACTACCGATCTTCTGCATGATTTGGTATGGACCATAATACTTTGGAGACAACTTATTATTCTTTCTTTGTTGCTTTAGTGAGATTTGCTTATAAGGCTACAATCACAAGAAGACCCAATCCCCAACTTCAAAACTTCTTTCACTACGATGTTGGTCTACCTGTTGTTTCATTCGATTTTGTGCCATGGCTAAATTCTCCTTGAGTCCTTAAAGTACTTGTTGTTGATGAAGCAAGTGGTCTTCTACTGCCTGAACTCTTGGGGACACCTTAATTGATGATGTGATGGAAGGAGGATGATATCCATAAAGTGCCAAAAATGGAGACATTTTTTATGAGCTATGAAAAGAAGTGTTATACCACCATTCTGCAAGTGGAAGCCAATCTACCCACTGAGACTGTTTCTCGAAAGTGAAACAACATAGATATCCTTCCAAGCACTTATTAACAACCTTTGTTTGCCCATGTGATTGAGGATGGTATGAAGAGCTAAGAGCCAATTGAGTACCCAAACATGAGAATAAATCTTTCCAAAAGTGACTAGTGAAGATAGGATCACGATCACTAACAATAACTTTAGATGTACCATGTAGCTTTTGGATATTCTCCAAAAAAGCTTTAGCCACTACACTTGCTGTAAAAGGATGTGCTAATGCAATGAAATGTGCATATTTAGTGAGCTGATCAACTACCACCATGATGACATTATGACCTTTAGATTTGGGAAGCCCTGTGATGAAGTCCATGGATACCTCTTCCCAATGCTGGCTAGGAATAGATAAGGGTTGCAAGAGACCTGGTGTCTTAAGTTCTCCCCTTTATGCCTTTGGCACACCAAACATTCAGCCAAAAATTTTTGAACATCACCCTTTAGCCCCTCCCAAAAGAAATCTTGCTTGACTCGATGATATGTCTTCAAAAATCCTGAATGACCACCCATGGAGACTCATGCAACTCTGTGAGAATCTTGATTTTAAGGTTGGAATTCTTGCAGAGATACAAACGCTCTTTATACCAAAGAGTATCTCCCTTCCAACAAAACTTATCTAAACTACTAGGATCACTTTTTAATTGCTCGATGAGATTACTTGTTGCAACATCATTTTGCCACTCTGCTTTGGCTTCCTCCACCCAATTTGCTTGTAATATTGAAAGGGCACACAATAAGGCTTCATCTTTCTCATCCTTCCTTGACAGTGCATCTGCAACAATATTTTCTTTCCCTTTCTTATATGCAATCTCAAAGTCATATCCTAACATCTTAGTGACCCATTTTTGTTGCTCTTCAGAAGATAGTCGTTGTTCCAAAAAATATTTTAGGCTATCATGATCTGTCTTAACCTTGAAATGTCTACCCAATAGATAAGGCCACCATTGTTTCACTGCATGGAGTATTGCTAGCATTTCCTTCTCATAAATAGGTTTTAGTTGATTCTTACCTTTTAATTAACGACTCTGAAACCACTTGTTATGAAATAACTTGCACAATAGAAGAATGTGATATGAAATATGCTGCAAATACTTGATAATAACTGAGAATAACAAGCCACTTCGAGGGGGAAAACCTTCAAATATCTCTAATGAGAACACACTTCACAACTTGATGATGAAATAAGACTCACAACCTCCTATATATACCTATTTATGCCAAGGATATCACCTAGGCTGACTTAGACATACCTATATAAGACTTACGCTGACCTAAACAACTAAATAACAATATACTAATGATAATATGACTTAATAGAGAGTTAAGATAGCCACAAGCCGAATATTCATAACCCAATGTACAATAATATTAAGGGTGTAGCATGATCTTAGTGCTCACATATGCCAAATTTGGCCACAAGATCAAAGTAATTTTTTTACATAGAATGGGATCAATCTGATCACACCACTAGAATCTACATGAAAAATTATGCACTTTCAAAAAATCACCCAAAAATATTACCATAGGAGCGAGAACAGAGCCTCGGAATTTCTCAAAATGAGAATGTATTTGCAACACCTGTAGAATCTACAATTTCTAGAAAAACCAAGCACCAAAATAAAAAAATTACATCACTATGAAGAGCATGAAATTCTACCTTGAATAAAAAATCTCACAATAAGGAGGTTAGATGACTAAGTTATGGCATTCCAAAGCTGAATTGCAAAAATTAAAAAACTCCAGCGAAGATGAGGGCTAAACATTCAAATGGAATGTTGATGTCTACATTATATAGGTTTAAATTTGATGGTTTGTAGCCCATCATGAAGGAATATTATCCATCCACTAGAATATGTTGTTTGACAAAATATGCTGAAAGAATATTCTTTTACCAACGCTAAATGAAATATATGAGATTTCACAAAATATTCCTTAAATGCCAACATAATCTTTGTTTAAGTTTCCAAAATATTTGATGGGTTTTTAGGAGGTTCATGGACGAGGTTGTGGAGTTGGGGATGCATGGGTTGCTCTAGTTGCGTCACATGGTGGTTGTAAGAGAGCCCGCAAGTACTACAATACTTTTTATACGTTGCAATTTTACAATTTTTATTTTTTATTTATTTTTGTTCTTATTTTAAATTTTGAAAGAATATTTTTAAAAATTTAAAAAAAAAAGAAAAAGAAAAAAATTCTCAGACCTACAGATTATTTTCTTGCAACCCATGACTAGTTAATTTTTCATGATTGCAGAGGTCATACAACCTAATTGGAAAAAAAATTCTCTAATGCCCAAGGTCAAGTGCTCTGATTTTTTTTATTTGAAGGTCAATTTTGAGGTTTTTGGGCCTCCTAGACATGATGGCAAGGTCGTATTTGACCGAAAGTGCTCCAAAATTGCAACTATCTCCCAAATCTGGCAACCACACTTCAGCTTCAAACCCTCATAGATCTTGCCTCATATGTCTTATTTGGACAAAATAAAAAGAAAAAAATGACTTTCTCAAACCCTCTAATCTCAATGGTGAGCTCATATTTGCACCAACAAGATCTTATTTGAACTTGAAATATAAATCCAAAAAGAGGAAACCCCCAAATCTGATATTTCTTTCAATATTTTCTAATTCTCCAAATCATCATTTGATGCAAGAGAAGAGAATACTCAACTTTTCAATATCTAACAAGATTTGAAACCTACATATCAATAAAGATTGTTGAGCATGTTTTGTACACACACCCCATCAGAGGTAGGGACCCCCTCTTTTTACTTGGGTTGGGTCATTTTGAATTTGTCTCATTTTGTGCACCCATGTCATTATGCCCAAATCGGCCATGAGCCTTAAAATGATCAACTTCATATTGGTCGAGTTTACCTGGTTGAGTTTCACTAAGTCATTTGTCCCTTGCGGGTTGGGTCTTATGGTTTTCCTTTTGCTTTTCGTCTGACGTCCATTGGCCTTTGCAGACCCGCGTATGCAAGTTTCCCCTTGTCATTTACCATTGCGCCCCACCATTCACCTACAGTCGAGTCCCTGCGTTAGCCCGTTCCACAGACCCCACACCCATTTTTTTAGTGTTGTGTCCTTCATGCTACACGGACCTGTTCTTGCAGGCCATCTCGGGAAGGACTCCATGTTCCCATTTCATCATTTCACAATGGCCACCCTTCACTACCTCCATGATTTCCGGGCTCGTACTTCGTTAATGTCGTTGCTCTCTTGTGGGCTTTCTCGTGGCATCTATTGTCCATCACCCCACCATTGTAGAAAACAGAAGTCATTTGCGGCACACCCACACACCTCATTCACATGCACTAACTTGGTCACATCCTCAAATCACCTTGTCCAAGGCATGATGAAATCTTTAGTTAACAGGAGGGATGGTGCCATGCATTATAGCTTTTCACCTTACGAATGGTGACATTTAAACTTGGCACCAGCGACCATCAGTAATGCGGGACCCGCAATGCAAACCTCTGCTTGTCTTTTGTCGTTTACTGAACGGCATTCATGTGTTGTCTTCCCATCACCTATTCCCCACATCCGTAAGATTTGCGGAGTTTACATTAGCCAAAAAAATTTGTCTCCACCATCGTTACAACTGCATTCCCATATTTGATATTCCCATAAGCTTTTAAGGGAATGCCACCTCAGCTTGGCGACATCCGTAGCATGCCAATATTTGAAGAAATCCTAAGGGGACCTAGGGTGACCGTAATTTGAAGCAACACATAATCTTCATAGATTTAAAAGTACAAGAATAAAAATGGAGTCATGGGCTTGTATGTTGTTTGGACTGGCAAGCACCATGACAATGGCAAAATAAAAATCATGGAGACCATCAAGGAAATCTCGTAAACATCACAAATAAAATCGCACAATAAAAAAATATTACGGCGATCATTATCATGTGTGTAAATTAAAGAAGAAATGCAAGCCATTTACCTGATTGGGCAATGTGTCAGGCAAGGAATGCAGAATAAAATGCTAAGTGCATCGATATTTCCCATTGACACCCTTTGTAGAGTTGGCAAGTTTAGTTGCGGAGGCTGGTGCGCGAGCTTCACTATGATGGTCACTATTTTTTATCCATGGCCTTCCTGAGACATTCCTCCACATCCCTCCCTCCGCAAAATTCCCATGTGTGGATCCCGCAACTCTGATGGTTGTGCATTCTTTAAAGAAAATTCTTACACTGCGGGTCCTGACATCACCAAGGTCGTCTATCTCTGCTGGGGTCACTACAACATTCCTTAAGCACTGTCCCGCACCTTATCTCCCACAAGACATGCGAAGGCTACGCTTGTTTGGCTTGAAATTTGAACAAAGGATGGCAGAGGTATTCGTGAGCGGCACCATCTATTTGTCCCTTGGTCTCTATAGTATCTCCACATTGGGCTCATCAAGTGCGCTACTCAGACCAATATTTAAAATATATTAAACTAACCACCATGCGAACTCATAGCCAGATTTTGAAAACATGAAGTTATTTGAATTCAAATGATAGTAATGGGGTGGAATTTTGAAGATTTAGAAGTAGTAAGAAGATGTTTTTATCGTACTCCTAAATTAGCAGGCGGTGGTAGAGAAAGCTATGCACAACGCGGAGCCCACGGTTCATCTTGCCATCAAGTGGCGGTCGTCTGCCTCACCTTCACAGCATCACCCTCCCACGACTCCTACCATATCTTCGGTTCTCTGGCTTGAATGAGAGGTAGATTAATAAGAGTGGTAGGTAAATTGAGCATCTTTAGGGAAAGGACTTTAACAAAGAATGACAAAGAAAATCCTTTTCACTATCTTGAGGGCGCACAAATAGGGTAAATACGCTATAGAACTTCCTAAACAAGCAGCAAGAACAAATACTCTTCCAATATTCACTAACAGGCTGCATATCATGGTGTGAGGCTCAAGTTAATCTTATGATCGTAGACATCTTCTCCTCACAAAGGGAAGTATTGAAGGTACTATTATGAGTCTAGTAGAATTTCATTGTCGGAGCCTAACATGTACCAAGATACTCAAACGAACAAAGATTTAGAAAAAAAGGTGTGAAGGCTTAAACATTAACATTATCTTAGGAAGTGGCATCCAATGATAGTGGTAGGTGTGGTATAATTTTGTGAAGGTTAAAGGGGGATGGACGTTAGGGATTGTGGGCTTCGCATTCTTGGGAGTTGTTTATCATCATTGTTTCAATACGGCTTAGCCATGGTGCCATCTCGCACCCCTCCACCCACAATACTTTGACGGAGGTTGCTCGTGTAGGCTTCGCACGTGCAGAGGCCATTTCTCCCAGCATCATTTTTAACGATGCCTCGTTTCGTAATACCCACGCACCCTCTATATTGATCCGCTTGAGAGAAATCCAACATGCCTATACACATGAATATTGCATATTAAACTGATTAAATGAATAGTAGGTGTGTAGGAAGAGGAAGCTTGATGAAGATGGGGTGCACTAAGAAAATTGATCGAAGTTTAAATCCCGAAGCTTTGTGTACAGATGTTCAACAAGTCATGGATCGATTCCTGAATGGTTGTGAGTGAATTCAATAAGAAAGGTGAAGACCATGATCTAGGGTGGCAAGTTGCTAAGCGTGATATTTTGAAAGTCTTGTAATGCACATGAAGTATGGCGAAGGTAAGTAATTCCTATATCATTCCCACCAAAGATATGTCTCTCGATGGTTTGATTTCGAAGGAGGGGTCTGTGAGCTTAAAGTATCGCATGGTAAACTAAAATGAATGTGTCGCCTCGATAACCTCAATGATGGATGGCTTGTGATGTTGATGCAGAATAGGTCAGGCATTATGGGCCCATTGGCATTCATAGAAGGTGATATCTCTTTAAAAATGGTATCATAAGTAAAGTGCAGCACAGTAGTGGAAACATGAATGTGAATATCTAGATGAACGGATGTTATCAGATTGGCAAGCTATGGGATTCTTAAATTTTACTCCGATAACCTTAGGGACGCATAGATGATCAAGTGGAAAGGGCCAAAGCATCAAATGCTCGAAGTTAATGGAATAGCAATGTATATTTTGCAAGGAACATAATGTGGGCTTCCCTTAGCCCGCTGTCATTTCACAACGGCCATCACATCACGTCTCCCTGCACTTTGTTACTCGCAGCTTTCCTTCATGGGGGTTCTACATCCGGCAGTACCGTCGCTGCCTCCACCATCAACCATGTCCTCTCCATCATGCCTCCCCACATTTTTCAACCTGCGACCTTCTTAGACAATGGCGGCGCTTCTCAAAATTCTTGCGTCAATGTTATAGCCTAGAGGCAATTATCGTTACTGCAACCATGGTGAATCAGAAATGGTCATTTGATTGAGCGATTTGAAAGGAAGCTTTTAAATATCATAGGAAGGTACCCGCATAGTGGTCGTCCCTCTTGCAAATTGGTCGGGTGGCATTCCGCAAGTAGACCCCACATGACATTTTGTCGTTTTCCTGCTTTTCTTTGGCTCGGCTGCTCATAAGTGGTACCATGAACGTATGCGAAACCATGAATAACTATAAGTGAGGTATCAAAATGGCTCTTTACATGACTACAACTGCAGACTCCACAAAGGGAGAGGGAATCAAGTTATTCAGCGCATTGTTTTGATAAGAAAATCACCAGGAACTGGATATTAAAGGGTGCTACATAAAGAACTAAGGGGAGGCCACTCCCTACGTGACTAATCAAATGATCGGTCGATGCAAGCTTGATACTTACCTGAGAGGGACTTTATGGTATGAATGTTTTAGTTTTTGCTTCAATGCTTCTGAAGTATGTTCGGGTACTTGAGGATGGGATTCTGTGTGCTCTCCGCCATTTGGTGATGGAATGTTAGTCACAGCCCCCCATGCATTGCAGCCCACACCATCAGTCTCGTAGAGACTATCTTTGTGGGTTCTGATACTTGCTTCGCTGATTGAGCAAACAACGTCCTCATAGTATGACGAGTTCAAAAGAGGAATTTTGTATAACGATCAAGGGAGGGGATACATTTTGTGTGACTCAGTCACTATATTCATCCTTCAACGCTGGCAGACTTCTCTAGTATGAGCATCAAAAACTTCTCATCCATCATCTAAAGTGGCACCTACGCCTGGGACACCCACCACCTATTCCTTTTGTCCACACATTATGTGAACCTGTAGTATTCAACGTCGTGCCGAATAGAGCTCCCTACTGAATCAATGAAGTGGATGGTTGGGGTGATACGAAGTGTTTCCATAAAGATTGAGTAAGATGGTAATGTTTCCTAAACATGTGCCTGTGTAGAGACATGGTAGGTTATGCACTCCAACAAAAGTCCCAACATTTTCATAAAAACTAGTAGATCAAGAAAACTGACTAGGACTCAAGACCAAAATACGAGAGCAACTATATTAACAGCCACAGTCGGACACTCGGTAAAATAAGAGAAAAAACCTAGCCTAAATAACATCCCAATTCAGCCACACACTTGCACAAATTAGATATGTGCAAACTACATTCTAGAAGACACCTCCAAAGGCACTGTTGTGCTCAGTTTCTCATACAAAATGATGGTCCTTAGTTCATTTGCTAAAATAAATCCTATGTCATCATTGTGACCAATCCGTATAACTTTGATGGCAATGTTGACATGCATGGAATTTGGGACACAATTACATCTGGGAAAATGATGCTTTTATAAGTGAGAATTCAGATATGGTTGAAATTAGTGTGTGCATGGAAGGCATTATCCAGTGGTTTGTAATTTGATTACATGAATGGTGTAGTATATGTTCAGGAGTAGTTAAAGGAGCTAATCTTATAAATGATTGTGGAATGGTAGTGCCTAAACAAGAGCAAGCATTTGGAATAAATGTTATATGGTCTCACAGGTACCATACGGTCATTACTTGTGTGATCTTAATCTAATCTACTATTGTCTACAGAATGAAGATCATCGGAGGAGCTTGCTACAGGAGGAGATTATGCATGATGGGTCTGCCTATGAATTTTTTTCTACATGGCCATCCATAAGAATGGACCAAGACTGATGAGGATTTCCAAGTGAAGGATGCTTACCTGAACAATAATAGACTCATCAGGAATGACTGACAAACAGATGATAGCCTACCAAAGGAAAATAGTGTCAGGGATACAAATGGTTGTCTGCTGAAGGTTTGGGGCCAAATGAGGCTACTTTATTTCTTTCATTAGAAAATCATAATCCATTAGGAGTTGTCTCATCGGATCATCTGATCCATTTAGCAACAATATGCATCCACGAATGAGGCTCGTTTGATTCACTAAAGAATGCTAGGAACATATCAAGTAAAAAGGCAGCTTTTGAAAAGTTTTTGCTACAATAAAAAGGGCAATCAGCTAAATGACAAAAGTGCTACAACACCTAAGCACTAAAGGAAAAAATAGGAATGAGACAAAAGATGTATTTTTTAAATTTCTAGACAATGTGGGGTAGGTGAAACCCTAATGTAATCAAATCTGAGCCATTCATTGTGAATTAATCCTAGCCATTCATTTGGACTTTGGAAAACTATAAATAGGGGTTTTCCCCTCATTTGTAAATGGTTAAAGAACTAATGTAAATGCATTTTGCAGCAATAGAAAGTAACAATGCATGATTTATGGGTGTTTCTTTTGAGTTTTTTCATTATGCATGCATGGTTCTACTTCCATGTTAGTTTTAGTTGTTAGTTTCTTGAGTGGAATTGATAATAGTGTTTGTTGTTACAGTATTTGATGAATTTATAGCTCATTCTTTTTGTGGTTTGTTGGTGATGAATCACTTTGTAAAACTAGTCTGAGCTAACTTATTTGATGCAATCTACTTCAATTGTGTGTTCATGAGGTGAATGCATAATCTAAAAAACTTCAGTCCTTAGAAGATTGCACTGATTTTGTTTAGTTGTAGGTTCTTCTTGGTCAAGAAAAATCTAGTTTGTGGGACTCTGTCTACTGTAGCACCCTCCATGATTATTGTTCATTCATAGTTTAGGATTTAGAACAAATTTCTTAACCCTTCTTCTTTTGCTATTTCTTTTAGTCATTGTTTAGAGTAAGATCTCAAGCATCGCCATGAAGCTTAATCGGATGAACTTGATGAGTTTCAGCTTACTGTTTTGAATGGGCAAGCAATGTTCATTCACTTCTAACACTTTGAAACTGCATTTGTAGACCCAACTTCCCACACTTTCTAACTCATCCATAAGACTATCTTGTGGTTTCAGCAAATCACATGAAACAACTAAGATATTCCAAGCACTGTCAAGACCTGACATTAGAAACCTTGGGATAGTGTTCTACAGTTTGATTTTGGAAGATTGTCTTTCAAGAGAGGTGATGCATCTATACATTACATGTGTTGACAAGTGCATAAAAAACACATCAACGAAATTGGCGCTAGAAGGAGGACAGACATGTTGGGGTTACAAAGCTGAAAGTTGGAAGTTGAAAAGAGAACCTTCAAGAAGAAATCTGAGATAAGCAAATCTCATTATATGCTGGAAATTTGGAAATCAGAAAACATTGAAGGTAAACAAAAGATGAATTGAAATGGAGAAGCATTTGCAAATCAACATCACTCAACTACATGTAGATTTGAATAGAAGATTGAGGAGACCATTGCAGCAATTCTCATTGGCAGAAAAATGTCAGATCCATGGTACATGTAGGCCCAACTTCCCACACTTTGTAACTCATTTGTAAGACTGCCTTGTGATTCCAGCAAATCACATGAAACAACTGAGATATTCCAAACACTGTCAAGACCTAACATTAGAGACCTTGGGATAGTGTTCTGCAATTCAATTGTGGAAGATTATCTTTCAAGAGAGGTGATGCATCTATGCATTACCTGTGTTGAGAAGTGCATAAAAAACACATCAACATTCTCTTATATACGGTTTTGGATATAAATTTTGCAAACAAAATCATATTTTCAATTTTACATAGGTGTTGGAGAGCATGTATAATGTACCACGTAATGGATTAGGTGGATTTTTAGTTTGTAATGTAGACATAGGTTTTACTTGTTTGATCACTTGTAGGTGCTTGAGATTTGGAGTGTGATTGTGTGAGCATCTAAATGAGTCAAGAGGTGAAACATTGAGGGAGTACATGTGTTTATGTGATATTTATGATGGCACAGGTGATATCAATTTAGTGCTTCCTAGTATAGTTTTATAGGTTTTTTTAAGAGCTAGACTTTGATGGTGAAAAATTCATAGGTTGTCTTCTATTTTGAGGACATTGGTTGACACAGTGGAGACTTGGAGTCTCATTTGGGTGATATTTGAGTGTAGGTACATCGTTGGTGGTGATTATGGTGTCTTGGTTATGCAAGTATATTTGAGCATTGACATGACATGATCATGTATATGGTTGATTGGTGGTTTTTTGGTTTGGTTTTAGGAGGTTGTTCTTATTTCCAAGATGCTTGATTGGTTCCTTTCCTATTGTTACTCATTTGTGGACATGTTTTTCAAATCAAATATGTGGTTTATTTGATGTTTGAGTATTGATGTCTATAGGATTAAATCTTTGATATCTCGATTTACAAGTTACTAATGTGACGATGATTTTACATGCTTCAGTGTTTGAGATCTATAAGTTATGTAGCTTGTAGGTATGTACAACCTATTTGATTGCAATGGGATGTCTTTTGATGTGGATTATCTATATCCACAAGATTGATTCAATGCTGATGCAGACTTTGTTAGTTGGCATTGTTTGTGGTCATTTATAAATTGGTATGTTGTTTTGAGATGAGAGGATGGATGGTTAGGGTTTCATGCTTATCATTGTTTGAGACTTGTAGCATGTGGTTTTATCATGTTGTTATGATAGCTTGGTTATATTTCATTGGTTACACATTTTAGCAAGAGCTTTTAATAGTTATGATTTGGTACAGGATTCATTCCTGATATTTTGATGGTAGATGTATCTTCTTGGCTTGGAGATATTGGTTCTACTTACTGTTTGGAGTTGCTAAGATTGCAATTGAGTTTATGTGGACCATGAGTGATCTTCATTTACGAGATGGTTTTCATGGTGCCATGTGTATCTTGGTATCATGGTTTGGTGGGAGTTGTTGGTAGTGATGTGGATTCATCATTGGAGATGGATGATATTCTTTAGTGTTTTTGGATGTCTTGGAGGAGCTCTTAGATCTTATAGTTGCAAAATATTTTTTCACATTTACAATTTCACTATTAGGAGATGGTTATCTTTATGTGATTGGAAATGTTGATTCTTAGTTTAGAGTGTGTTTGGTATTATGTCATGATGTACTCTTGATTCTAGATTAGAGTTTTGGCATGATATAGATTCTCTTGATACTAGGATATGTGCATTGGTGTATGTGATCTCTTAGGAGGATATGGTTAGATCATGATGTCATGTTTTGGTTCTTGATTTTTTGGCTAGAGATTTGAAATTTGTCTTGTTGGTTCTCTTGGTATTTGAGTACGTTGGTCATTTTCTTGGGATCTTCATGAGGGTGTACTATTACATTTGGAGCTTAGCATGGATTGATTGGTTATAGGTGCTTAAGGATACTTGGGAGCTTAGGTTAGGTTGGAGTTCTCTTTAGATTAGATACATTTTATTGATATGGTTACTCTTTGGAGGCTTTAATAGGAAAGTCAAGGAGCACTCACCTGGATAGAGACGTGAGATCATGATGGAATTTAGAGGAGATTGTTCTTGGAGTCATTCATGATGACTTGGTTATCTTGGAGGAGCATTCACATTCCTCACCCTTGGTCTTCTTGGTGGTTTATCATCTAAGAGGTATTTTTCCATTCTTGTTTCATATGTGTTATGTTTATGCCTTATCTTTCATAAATATAAATGTTGATCCATGGAAAGTTGGTTTTGGAGGATTCATTTTGAGGGATGTTTGGCATGGTTATCTCCCTGTGCATATGATTTTATTTATGTTATCATCCATTGATGAGGAGTTTTAGAAGATGTTTATTGGGCTGATTTTTTTATTTGGGAATGGATACTTTGAGTTTGATTTCCTTGGTTAGAGAGTCTTATATCCATGTTGGAATTGCACATGTACATATTTTTTTATCTAAGAGATTGAACATTTGATTGATGTTGAGGATTTTCATTTGGGGTTCTAAGGGTATCATACTTGACACAGTGTTGCACTTTAAGGTGTTGGTAGCAGGACATGTTATAATTTATAATTTTTCCCTCTTCATTTTATGGTTCCTTGCTAAAGGTTCATGTTCATATGATTTGGGAGGATTGTGGTGACATGATTCGAGATATTATGCAACTATTTGTGTTGCATGTGTGGATCATTATGATTTTTCTTGATGCTACATTGTTTTGATCATTTATCACACCTTGATATAAGTGTTGATTGGTAGAGTCAATGTTCCTTGATCATTTTAAGATTTGGCATTACCCATGTAGTGGGAGTTCCTAGATATGTATGTTCTTCATTGACGGGTTTAATACATGGAGCTTGTGATAATGGTTTATGGGTTGGATATGTTATTGGCATGATTTTATTGATAAACTGTTGATAACTAGGAGGCATGGATGGTTGGGTATTAGCATGTGTTGTTGATTCTATTTCTAATCATGTGGTTTTTAACCTTTGAAAATAGCTTGGAGCCTTTGATATCACTTGGATTTGATGCTTGTGTTCTTTGGATTGGTGCATCTTCACCTTGGATTGCTCCTTTTCTTATATAGGTGACATGTTGGAGGATGAGAGGAGTTTTTATTTGAGATGGTGGTCTCTTTGGTTTTATTGCAAGTATCTTGATAGAGCACGAGAGCATGTTGGAGGTTCATTTGGTTTCATGTATGACTATGATGATGTATTTCATTGATTGACCCTTATGAAATGTATACAACAAGTGTTAGAATGTTAAGATTGATGTTGTACATTTGTAATTAAATAATTATTTAGTTGTGGTGCATCTAGGAGATGTGTAAATAGCCACACTAGGTAATTGTTTGGGTCCACTTGTAAAGTTGTATTGTAACATTGGGTTATTATTTTATATGTGGGAGACATAGGATAATGATTTAATATTTGTGGAAAGTATTTAATAATGTGAAGGCTTAGTACATAATATTAAATTAGAGTTCAATGGTTTTGTGTTCACATGGTATATCTTACCGCTTGGTTGTATTTGTGTGAGCTTGATTCTATAAAAGAAAAAAATGTTTAGTGGTTAAGGTTGGTTGGGTGAGTGGGTTTTCATTGTATCGAGTCTTTCTAAAGAGTGCATATGTGAAGCATGGCATAGGATGTGTAGATTCATGCTTGGACACATGTATGATGCATTGTAGAGGCTTGATGTTTCAAAAATATTTATTGTAACTTTGTAAGTGCATGTATTATTTTATTGTTGAATAATAGATGGAGTATGAATGCTTTTAGAGGATGGGGTTTTCCCAAGGTATATTTTATGTTATATTGTGACTTGTCTATTTGATCTATGCATTGTGGTTATTCTATAAGCTTGTACACATGTTTTTCTCATAGGGTTATATAGGAAATGGATTAAATGAACTGAGTATTGATGTATTATTTTCTCAAAATTATGACTCATGCAAATCTCATTTTCTTTCTCATTTATTTTGTATTCATTATGTCTCTTATTGAATATTAATGTTATTTATGACATATGACACCTATTAATGACTACATTGATTTGTAACACCTATCTATTTATCTTGAGATACTCACGGACCATACATATGCCAATTTTTATATGATTCATCCATATGCCATGTGCCTCATCATTTATTGTAAAAATTAATTATAACCTTTAAACAAAAAATGACAAGATGAACTAATATTTTCTGAATCATATTTTATCCTTACATGCCCTACATGTGTTTATCTACTAACATGATTTCCTACTTGCTAACATCACACAAAATTTATATAGACACTAAGGGCCATTATAACCTTATCATTTGGGTGGTAATACATTGATTATGATATTACAAATACTCATATCACTCATTGAGCCCAAAAGAGAATAAATTTACATCACATTCATCTAGGACACTTTTATGCTTGATTGTTATCTTCAATAATCTCTCATGACAATAAGGTTAGTTCAATCAAGGAGGTCAACCTAGGTGAACTCGACCCTTGTGATTTAATAATTTTTCCAAGGTATTTTTCAATATCACCATTGCTTAACAATAAATAAAGAGTAGACATCACATCCATCTTTGTGACATTCTTGGGGAGAGCAAGATTGAACCCACACAATTGATATTCAATCTACATAAAACTCAAAGAGTATTATGGTCTTGAGATACATATCATAATAAGAGCAATTATTTCCAATATAAGATGATTGATTTCAACACTACATTAAAATTATTCTTAATCATAATTCCCACAAATAAATACAATATCCCTTCATATTTAATTCCACAAAATATTAATTTCAAATAATCATTTTCATAATTAAATTTATCTTAATTAAATTATATTTTATTATTATATTTATCTAATTAACTTAAATTAATACCACAATTATGAATTAAATATCATTAATACAAATAACACTATTCTACTTAGTCTATTAATTGCATATATTAAAACCAACAACTCATCAAAATCATACTTCCAAATTCAAGGAATGTTTCGACTAATCATACTATTGTTTTGTTTCTTTCAATCTTGTAGTGACTACTTCGTATTTTTTAATAGATTGATTTAAATTTATTCTTTATAATTTACTTTGTTCAATATAAAATAAAATAAAATCATAATTAACAAAAGAAATTAAAACATATAGTTAAAAAATTGAGTTTCTAATTATATTATCCCTAGAATATTAAAAAATATTAAAACTTGGAAGTTGGAAGAATGACTAAAAGCCATTGAGTAACTTCACATGAAGTTCTTCAGCATTGCTTGTCAAATTTTCTTTTAAGTGTCGATTAACTATGGGTATTTTTTTCTATATCAAGTTTTTATTATGTTAAGAGTTTAGATGACATGCAAATATTTTTCTAACATTTAGGAATTTAAAAAATATATTATAGCTTATTATTTCATATTTCTATACAACTTTTTAAGTGTATTTTTTGCTTAAATTTAATCAGTTGGAGTGTTCCTATGCAAATATAAAATTGTGAGAAAAAGGAAAATCTAAAATCTTTCTTATTTTAATGGAGTAGCTAGTGTTTAGGAATTGAAAATAGACAGTGAAAAAAAAAGGGGGGGTTGGAAATAAGCAACAGCTGTATATTGAGAAAAATGTCAAGTGGCTCCATAAATTTATTTTCCTCTTTTTCATTTGTTTCTAATTTTCCCCTCCAAATTTTATTTCAAAAAAAAATTATTGATCTTATTCAAAAAAAAACTAGCCAAAATAAACTAATCAGCTACACCAAGACTATAAATGCAAAAGGAGCTCAAATGAGTGGGCCATAATGAAGAAGTGAAGTTATTAAGCAGTTGGGGAAGCCCCTACAGATTGAGGGCAGAGCTGGCTCTAAAATCCAGGCCGCCTCACCATTTTTTCTCTGATAAAAAGTAGTCAGCAATTCAGTAGGCAATAGGTCAATGTGTCCTCCTTTTATGGGAGAATGTTATATTATCTATGATTTATTTTGTTATTTTATATTGGAACACAAATTAATGTTTGTATCATTTTGGTTGGTAGTCAAGGATTGAGGGGTATCCATTCTGTTAAAGTCATCTAAAATACAATCATGATTTCATCTTTTATATCATGTTTTTGGGGGTTTGGACTTTGGATCCTGATGGATGGTATAATCAAAGAACATACTATCAGGTTCACTGATTATGTTCAACCAATTGAATTACATCTCTTTGATCATTTTTGTTTTTTAAATTATAAACCAACATTATTGATAAATTCTTTTCAAAACAGACCCCCACCCACAACCCAAAAAAGGTTGCCAATTAATAAGAGTAAATTGTGACAACATCGTCCATTGTTTATATGAAAACCTGGACCATGTAAATAGCTAGTGAGTTGATCACAACCCACAGACTGATTAAACTCTTCATAGAAATAGAAGTATTTTTAAACTCTAGTCAAATCATTAAATATTGTAGATTAAGAATGAGTGGCTGATAAGTGTTTGGCTTTTACAGTAGATGGAGATAATGGGTCCGATTTTTAGTGCTGAGAGAGCAGAAGAAAAGAGAATTATGTCCAAGAACGCAATGGAGGAGTATTTTGAAATGGGAGTGACTTTTGAGCGTGAGGTAGTGGAACTATATAGATGTGTGTTTCGCCCCATATGTGGCTTGGTTTTATCCCATTGAGAAACCATTTGGTCTAGAGCTGCCTGAGGGAGAGAAATATCCAGGCTTGCACAGATGGATCAACAATTTGCTGACCAATGAAGAGGTGAGGTCAACATTGCCTGAGCCTTGTAAATTCACAGAGGATTCAAAAAGGGAGTTGGGATTGGAATGATGAATTGTTTGCAATCCCAATGCAAAGCAAGCGTGCCTTATGTTCTACAGTAGGCCTGTTCTACGCCCGAGGAAGGTTAGAATAAAGAGCCTAAAATTAAATGCAAATTGCCCTTTGACAAGCAGGTCTTCTCTTTATTTCTGGATTTTCATTTAACAAATTAATAATTTTATGTATAGTTAAGGGCATCAGGTAAAGGTCAGCAATTCATTAGCAATTCGTCGGATAATACACTTCTAACAATTCATCGTGGGAAAATTCACCGTCATAATAAATTCACCTCAAACAAAATTCACCACCAGCAATTCACAGCTACAGAAAATTGACCGCAAACTTTAAATGTGATGAATTTTCCTTAAGATGAATTTGTTATGAGAACGAATTTACCTGAATTTTCTGATGATGAGTTTTCCTAGAACCATAATTAAATGATGTAAGTTAGTAGTAGTTGTTATTTATTTTATTTTGACTAAGTTCTAATCACCATTTAATCAAACAAAAAATTAACAAGCTATCAGAAAATATACAGCAGAGAATCAAACAGTCCTTAAATAACTCAAGAAGTATTGCAGCTTTATCTGATTCAGTCAATCTCACTCTTTGAGGGCAGTGCCCAAGTTTGATATTTTCCAGCTTAGAGTGTTTAATGTTGATTTAGAATGATTTGATCTTTTCCATCTCTTACACTCATTGTAAGGAGATTAGAAATATGTTGGAAAGAGTTCATCGTTGGTGATAACAGATTCTAGAAGTTAAAATGGAAAGATGAGACATATGAAGAATAATCTTAAAGGAAGAATGTTAGTCTAATTGAAAACAGTAGCACATTTGTTCTTATTTGTTTTTTAGAGTATGTTTTTTTTTTTTTTTTTAGTAATGGTGGCATTTTTTATTTTGAGAGGATAGTTTAATATATTTACATATTGATAAATGAAGTAATTTTATATGAAGTTGAGTTCTTACTTTATATTGTTACTCTTCTATTTATACATATTCTCATATCTTTTATCCATATCTTATCCATGTTTGCTCACTTTCCTAAGTGAACTTCATTTATTACACATATCAATGTACTTATCTCTAGAAAGAGGTAGAGATAAAGGTTGAGAGAGAAAGAGAAGGTTCAATAATTAGGATTTATAGTTTAAAACATGAAGGTGTAGGGTTCACTAATTAGAGAAAGAGACAGGGAGGGAAAGAGAGGAGGGTGGGACGGTGGCAATAGGAAGAGAGTAAAAAAGAGATGAAGTTTTGAAGAAAGGAAGATAGAGAGATCTAGAGTTTAAAACTTAAGTTTTAGGGTACAGATTCAAGTATAGTTGTTTATTTGTAGGGTTAAATACTAAGGTTCATTGTTTAGAGTTTTTATTTTAAGTTTCACCTACTAAAGTTTTAACTTTCAATGTTCAATATTTAGTGTTTGTATAATTCATGGCTCAATTATCTATGTACAAAGTTTGATTGTAAGATTCATTATTCATGGCTAAATGTTTAAAGGAGGGAGGGGGAGAAGGTAGAGAGAAAGAGATACAAAGATAGAAAGAGATGTAGGGATAGAGAGATAGAGGTACAAAGAGAGAAAGAGGGAAAGGTGAAGAATTGAGAGAGAGAGGGAGGTAAGAAAAAAATAAAAGAGTTTAAAACTTAAGGTTTAGGGTTCACTAATTAGGGAGAGAGAGGGGGAGGGAGAGGAAGAGAGAATTTTGGGGGAGAGAGGGGGGAAGCAAAGAGGAAGGGGGGGAGAGAGATATGAGGAGGGAGAGGTAGGGAGAGAACAAAATGAAGGGCACACAATATACTAAGAGGGGGGTGAATCAATATATCAAATATATTTAAAACTCTTTGATTCAACATGAATTATAATTAATCACTTCTCCAAACAAGAATTAAAATAGCTAATGTCAATCTAGCAACACAGATGCACACATCCACACAATGAACACCAGGTATATGTGGAAACTCAGAATGGAAAAGACCACGGTGAGAAGAGTTGCTTGGATCTACTGACCAAATCTAGCCTCATATAAATAATAAATAACTTACAATCATCAAGTAGGCACCAACCTGCCGAAGACACCAATCACCTGCAATATTTGTAGGAACTAACCTATTGGAGACACCAATCCCCAATACACAGATCTGAGCACCATCTCAATAAGTAAGACACTAATCCTACTAGATTACAAAGATAAGGTTTGTGGATCTTCATTGTTGATTGCACAACTTACACTTGATCCGATCTTGCTTCAGACACTCTCCTACATAACTTATGATCTTTTGATGATAGTGCACAACGATTGGGATGCAACTTCCATTACATCACTTGAATTTAAACTTTCTTGCATAATTACATCGCACACATGCCTAAAACTATGATGATTAGTCATTATATACATATCCTTACATTTAAATTATTTCATGTCAACTAGGAGTCCCTTAACACAATCCACAATTAGCCAAGTCAGCTAAGGTGGACCTAAATTCAAATTTACATGAAACATGTAGCAGGTTGGTCCTAAATCAAATTTTTTGCTGCCAATTTAGAATGTGATGACGTGTGCTTCCTTCAGGGACCTTATCCTAGACCTATTTCACCTTCCCACATTATCTCCAAAGAGCACACACAACAAGTTGCTACCACATCAATTTGAAACACCAACCTCTAGTTAATTAAACAATACAGTGACCCTTCTGTCACTCCAAACTTTCTTCCTAATGCAAATGAATTCTAAAAACTTTGGAATAAGATAAAATATGTGTAGACATACTCTCCATTCAAACCTTAGGACAAAACTCACACCCAAGAAGAAATACAAATCGAAAACATGTTTCCAGAAAATCCCCTCTATATGGGTAACTGGCCTCAAACATTTTGAATCAAAATTTTGGATTACTTTTATCAACATGAATAGAGACAAGATGCATAATATTTCAACATATTGCCAGCATTCTTCTTCGTTGTTCTCAAATACACCCTGATTTCAACAATATGATTACATTTAATTCTCATTGATCTGCTAACATTACTCCTTTGACATCAATGAACACCTTTAACATCAAGAACAATAATACTTTGATATTACTCCTTTCACATCAATGACAACATATGTTCAACAATTTCCCCCTTTGTCATTGATGGTAAATAAAAAAATGTTATTGGCACAAGAAGACAAATCTAATGTGTCAGGATCATGAAGCCACATTGCATTGAGCTAATTCTCTCCTTAGATGATTTAGCATTTTGAGTTTCATTTCTCCCCCTTTGACATCAATGGAAAAGGTCAACTACTTACTATAGATTCTAGTTCAACCTATTTCCTAGATAAACTCCCCCTGAGTCCATGCTTTTACCAAACCTTTTGAACACACTATTTCTATGTAAACAAATTTAGAACCACCTTGCAAGATCACCAATCCTTCTTGTGGTAGGGAGTCAACACTCCTCCTCTATTAAGCACCTAGAATATTGAGAGGGGGGTGAATCAATATTATTTTAAACCACTTAAACATTTAAACATCCAATACTTATAGCTTATTCAATTGTGGTAATGAAAGAAAGCATGAAAACATCCAACAACATCACATAACACATGAACACCAAGATTTTTACATGGAAAACCCAAAATGTGAAAAACCATAGTGAGGATTAGCTCATAATATATTATAACTGATTATAGTATATTACAGAAGTGCTCACTATAGGTGGACTCACTGCCCATTGAAAGAAGAAAAGAGATAGAAAAAAAATTGTGGCTCACAACCTAAATTGAACTATTACAATTGCATCTATCATACGCACGAAATACAGTTCCAATGAAGCTCAAAATACAGACTCAAAACTCTTCATATTGATATGAATCAACACTTTTCTCTGCTCTACATTTGCACTAACTTCACACAATTCACATCCACTAACTCTTACTACATACCATCATACACAAAATACCAAAAAAGATCTGACTTATATATTTGCTTCACCCAAAACATCAATTAGGTTAGCCTAATTAGATGTACCATTCAAAATACTCAAAATATGACTTTTCAGCTCAAGATCTATCCACACACACTTCATTCCAAGATTCAAATATCAAAATAGTTTGAAATAAGTCGGCACGGACATAGTTAATTAAGCTTCGCATACCTTCAAACTTAATAGGTCGGCAACACAAAGGACCTAATACAAAAATTAACCAAGTGTATACCCAAATTTGAACACGTGTACCTCAAAACATCATGCCAACTAGAATGCACACTCATCTAACATTTGTCAACACGTCCATAACTTTGCAAATCCAAAAACTAATCTGCGAAGAAGTGCAGACTCATCAACTCATATATTCTAAATTGGAAATGTCTAAAATTGCCAAGTTGAACTTTTTTTACTCATAACACCAAAACCAGAAACCAAAACAAGCTAAAATTCTAAATTAAGTTCTACTAGCCAAAAAAATTATTCTAGAAGCACATAGAAAAATATTCAACAATGAACCAATGCAAAGCCAATTACTAGATCCCCTATACACAGAATCACTGGTATTAACACTTAGTCAATTTTCATCACAATTGTCTTCACCAGATCAAACCTTCTTGCAAAATTTTATTTTACAATCATCTTCAACCATGTTCATGACACCCAAACTGATCTACACTATAATCTTTGTATAAGGATACAATATTGGCGTCAATGACAACACTATAATGCATTACTGTATATACCTTGTGCTCATTACACATGCTCATGTTGCCAACAACATCATCAATGAAAAACTCCTCATTCTTCCATCAATCTCCCCTTTGTCATTGATGGGAACATGCCAAAATCATTCTCCTAAATTACTCATCCCCCTTGACATCAAGGGAAAAGGGCATATGTACCAATTCTTCATTTATGGATCTCCCCCTAACAAATATGTTCATATATATACAAACTGAAAATTTGAAGTAACTCCCCCTAATAATGTTATGTATCAAAAACTTGTACTGGAAGACTCTATACACAATCCATATATATACAAAGAAGTCTAAAACAATAAACTGAGAATGCATAAAAAGTAGAAATGTTGTCAACCAAAGGAGGTTAACTCTTGAACCTTTGCAACATGGGCTTTCCATTCTTATTTTCCTTCATCCCAGATCTTCTTAGCTATGTCAAGCATCCCACATTGGGTCTTTAGCTCCATCAATGCATCTTCTCCTTCTTCCAAAGTGTTAGGTACCATATTCATCATTGTGGCTTTCTCAACACTCATTAGGTCATTGGCAACTGATGTGAACTTTGAGTTCACCAAGTCCCTGATGTTCCCAAAGAGCATGATAATATTTTCCTTTTGTCCTTATAGTTGGAAGTATTTATCATGCAAGTCCTCAATTACTAATCTTATGCTTCCATCTAGGTCTTGTGCAAGATCATATGCACTCGAAGATTTATCTATTTGTGACTCTATTGAGTCTATTTCATCAATGATACTCTTGGTGGCTCCAGGCCACTTCATTCAAATTTAAAATAAGGATTTTGCTTCATCCACATAAGTCTGTAATTCTTGAAACTATCCTTAAATTTATTGTGTTTGAGCACACTTCTTAGTTATCTCCAACAACTTCTTGTCATCAATCTTCTTTTCAACCTCATTCTCAACTTTTCCTTTAAGACCAATAGAATATTCTTTGAAGGAATCAATTAACAATTTCAAATTATCCATACAATAGAGTGAGTTATCAATACATGCACTAGGTATGACCTCTTGCAGAGTCTTTATAGCTTCATCCACATAAGTCTGTAATTCTTGAAACTATCCTTAAATTTATTGTGTTTGAGCACACTTCTTAGTTATCTCCAACAACTTCTTCTCATCAATCTTCTTTTCAACCTCATTCTCAACTTTTCCTTTAAGACCAATAGAATATTCTTTGAAGGAATCAATTAACAATTTCAAATTATCCATACAATAGAGTGAGTTATCAATACATGCACTAGGTATGACCTCTTGCAGAGTCTTTATAGCTTCATCCATTAGTTCTCCACTCTTCTAATGGGTCTCTATTATCTCCTTCAAGTAGATGCATGGAATACATCTCCCAACTGAAGCTCTTGGAGTGGGGAAATCTTGTCAAGGTCCACATTCCCCTATTTTCATAGGTAATTATAGCAATTGGGCTTATACAATAGGCTGAAATTGGAGTTTCATGCTTAGTAAGTTCTTCAATGAATCTTTGGAGGTACCGAAGGATTCGCCAGTAGCCTTCATACTCTATGCGGTCTTTCCTTGAACTCCTTTTCCATCTTAATAGAAATCACTTGTGTCTCTACTTCATTTTCTTCCTCTAGATGCATCTTCATTCTTTTCCTCATCTTCCTTCTTATTTTCCTGATCATCCTTATTTGCATCACCATTCTCGTTTCACCATCCTTAGTTGCATCATCTTCTCCAACAGATTGTTCTATGTTATCCAAAGGAGTAACATCCTCTGGTTTTCCTTATATATTCTCAATATTTTCTTTAGATACCAAATGAGGAGTATCCTCCTTTGCAATTTCTTCTTCGATCACTACTCCCTCAACATTATTCTTTATTATTTCTTCCACTTTTGGAGGTTTACTATCCTGTGCATCTTCTTCATTTACCTCATGCTCATGTTGAGAATCATCCATCTGCACATCACCATCAATATTTTCTTTTGGATCAGATGTCTCCACATTCACTTCCTCTTTTCTCTCTAGATTCATTCCCAACTTTTGTGCTATCTCTTCTACCTTTTTCAATACTCTCCTTCTTGAGTCTCTTGAGATCATTTTGATCTCTACCCATAAGGGTTGTCACCCTCTACTTAGTTCTGAGTTACTTATTAAACACTATAGCCAAAGTGGATTTTTTTCCTCAGAGAGAGGAGCACTTATCTTTTCTAATGCATAGTCTCTTAACCTTGCCTCTTCATCTATATAGCTTCTTGACTTCTTTCTATCAAAACATTCCATAAATCCACAAGTTTTTTTTTTTTTATGTTTCACATGTCTACCTCAAGAACAAAAATATAATTAATGATAGCTTCTACAATGGTGGCATTATCCACCTCATCTACTTCATTATACAGGGTTTTAGTTTCTGCTAACATCTCATTTTGTACTATACCATTGAAAAGTGCTTCTAACTTCATGCGAGTGTGTGTTCTTATCATATCTTTCTTCTTTTGTTTCTTTTCTGGTGTCTCCTTCTAACTTGTTTCTACTTTCTTCTTTTCTAGTGACACCTCCTTGGTGGCTTCTTTCTTATTCTCTTGCATGTGGACTACAAAATCTTTCTATTCCTTCTCTATTTCTTCTTCACTATCTATATCAATGATATCAAATTTCTTTCTTTTAACACTTGCTTCACCTTGTGAAGCTTCACTTTTCCTTTTGTGTAGCAATTGTGGTCCCTCTTCCTCCTCTTCTTCTTCATCCTCTTCAATATTTACACTTGCGACTTTTTATCTTACTACTTTGTTTTGTTCTCTTCTTGGTAGGGGTTGCAAGTGGTATTACTGAAGTAGCCTTTTTCTTCTCAGGCTTTGTACTCTACATAACTAGAGGGGACTTCTCCTTCACTAGAGGACTTTCAGTTGCTTTTATCTTCTCTCCTATAGGGGGCTAAGCTGCGGAGGAATTTTGAATAGTAGGAGGGGTGGTAGCCATTCTACTAGATCTTCTAGTGCCTAATGAGCTTCCCAGAGCTCCAACCATTGCTCTTGCTTGTTCCACTTGCTCTTTTGTGAAGCCCATGTCTTCCACAAACTATGCAACCATCTTTTCAACCTTCTTCTTTATTATTGGCTTATTCTACTCCATATGCACCTCCATATATTTTTCTTCATAGGTATCATATCTTCCTTCTATGGTTTCCTTAGGATTGCTAAGCATGTAGTTCACAGATGCAATAATTTTTTTCGCAGTAATCTCATATCCCATCTCTAGGATCCATAAAGTTATTGGTTAAACTACTTGTATGATACATTCATCATTACAAACCATAAAAATAATATATTTCTTGTAGTTTTCTACTATTTTGTGTGGAATTCTTTCTCTCTCTCTCTTGCATTATTTTCTAAAATATTGCAAAGAAATATTCAAGTACTTCATCTTGTACATCTACATCACCAAGACCTCTCATAAAGTCTCTAATCTGATGTGCAATAGGTCTTCCTTTCAACCATTCACACTTTTGGTGGACCAAGGAGTTCTCTCAAGAAATAGAAAAGTAAGCAAACAATCAAAGTACAATACTTGAATGCATATTTGTTCTCCTTTATCTATTTCAGATTCTCCATTAACTGTTGTCTCAATAATTCACAAAGATCATAATCAGACCTTTTTCAACCATTTCATAGGTTGTGTTGATTTTGATTTCAAATACAAAATTCTCTCGATTAGAGAAATACAACTTGTAGCCTATCATCATGGTGTCTTAATTCATAGCTATATTTCTAATGTTATTCATTGTCAAAGCCCTTTTGTCATATATGGCATCAGTGAGTTGCATCACAACCTCATTCTTGACATATTTCAATACTGGAATGGGTCTAGTGGCACACAACCCTATGAATTCCTTAATCACTTCCTTAGTAATCATCCCAGGCAGGTTTTTCCACAAGAATTTATCATGAATGTGGCTCAGAACAATTCTCACCCATTTATCATTATGGAAAAAGTTAGGAAACCCTTTCCAGACGTCAAGCTTCTTCACAGCTAGGTTTTGATATTTTGGTTTTAGCATGAATTCATCACTAGTAAGCTCCTTTATCCACACATCCCCCATTTTGGAATGGTCATATTCTTCAAGCTTACCGTGGATATATATTATAATGTCTTCTATGTGTAAAACTCTATAAGGAACTCTCAAGAAAACACCTACAAGATCGACCTCCATGGATTTGTCAGGATGCTTTTTAAACTTAGGTCATGGTCTCTCAGATACATCAACAACCTTTGGTGTAGCCATCTCAAAAGATTCCAAAACTACTTTTTAAAGAAATTTCTGAGAAACTAAGGCAATAGGGAAACTACAAAATACCTTTCAACGCTTTTCCAACTAGGGTTTGCACACAACAAGACCTCAAACACTTCAATTGTATTGCTCTACTCGTCATCTACTCTTCTTTGCTCGAAAACTTGATTGCAAATGATTTTAGGTTGAGTGTAGTCACTTATAATCCTTTTGTCATGACCTAATTCACCATAAATGTTTTATTTGGTAAAGTTTTTAAACCCTTCACAATCACCTTCAAATGCTCTGCAATCTTTCACATTTCAACATTTTTTGCCAAAATTTTCTATAAAAGATCAACCATGTTGACCTACACCACATATCCTCATGTTGAAGCATTAACCATTTTTTTTCCAAGGAAATATTTCCATTAAAGATCCCCCTAAGCCAAAGCTATCAACTTAGTTTCTGGAGGAAACATCTGCACTAAATGTCAGTATAGAATCATCCTTAACCTCTGTCTCTTCCATATTTTTTAAAATCTTGTCCATCTCCTTGTACCTGCCAGATCAATCTTTTGCACTTCATCATACTTCTTTTTTGGATCATCCTTCTTCATATTTTTCTTCTGAAAAACTTAGAATGTGTCCAGGTCTATTGCAATTCAATCATATGGTATTCTTTTTTAACAAGCTTGCTTCCACTCATTCTAGATTTGCTTGCTTCAATTGCTCACTAACCTCCTTATGCCTTTCTCTAAATTTATTGATTTTCTCTCTCAATTTTTTGATGCATTCATCTACTTCTTTGGCATTTTCTTTCATATCTTTGTTTTCACCTTCAGTTCTCTCCAGATCTTCAAGAGCAACTTTGAGTTTTCCATTTATGTCAAGTATGCAATCTTCTTCTATAGATCCAACAACATGGATCTCTTCAAGAGGAGTGGGTAATCTTCTAACATCCATGTGTTCAACTTCCAAGATCTTCCCCAAACAATTAATCTCCTTCCAAGGAACCAAGCTTTGATACCAATTGTTGAACACCCAGAATATTGAGAGGGGAGGTGAATCAATATTCTTTTAAACCACTTAAACATTTAAACATCCAATACTTATAGAATATTCAATTGTGGTAATGAAAGAAAGCATGAAAATATCCAACAACATCACATAACACATGAACACTAGGATCCTTATGTGGAAAATCCAAAATGGGAAAACCACGGTGAGGATTAGCTTACAATATATTATAACCAATTATAGTATATTATAGAAGTTCTCACTGCAAGTGGACTCACTGCCCACTAAAAGAAGAAAAGAGATAGAAGAAAGTTTGTGGCTCATAGCCTAAATTGAACCGTTACAATTACATCTATCATATGTAGGAAAAATAGTTCCAATGAAGCTCAAAATATAGACTCAAAACTCTTTGTACTAATCTGAATCAACACTCTACTCTGCTTTGCATTTGCACTAACTTCGTACAATTCACATCCACTAACTCTTACTACATATCATCTTACTCAAAATACCAAAAAAGATCTAACTTATATATCTACTTCACCCAAAACATCAATTAGGTCGGCCTAATTGGATGTACCATTCAAAATACTTAAAATATGACCCCAAATAATATTATGCTCTAACAATCCCAAATAAGATACACAGGATCATCAAGAATGGTTATCATTTTCACTTATGCTATCCTTGGCTAGCCCCAATAAGGCTTAATTCACAATCCATGCTAAATAGGTTATTCCCATGACAACCTTAATTTATAAGTTATCGTAGGATCACAACATAGTTATATGCATGCAGTCATTATCAAATTAGAGATATTAATATTTTTGAGGAAAATTGGGAATTACTCTTAACTTTGTACACTTTGAATAGGTCAAGTATTAATTAGATACCTCAATATTATCAATTACTATTTTTGAGAATGGTTCCCATTGTAAATTAATAATTATATCTTAATATCATATAATATACATTTTAGATTAAATATGTATAAGTAGATATTCAATATAGAGTACTAGAGTACTAGGATTTACTAGTTATAATGATAGACTCCACGCCAAGTCATATCTATTGTATCGTATAGATTAAGTAATATAAATAGTTTTTAAATGTAATTTTTATTACTTATCTTAAAGTTAGTGTTGTATTTTAATGGTTAAACTTAATGAGGAAAGAAGAAAAGCAAAGAAAGAAAAGAAATTATTTACATCCTTGATCCTCTAATTTTTTTATAGCTGGAGTTATCAATTACAAGGTACTAAAAAATTAGGGTTACAAAAAATATATAGTTTGTACTTGAGACAAAATTGTAACTCCTCTAATGGAAATGCTCTTTGCACAACTAATCATGTATTTTCTATTGCTTGCAAATCCAAATTTTACAAATAACTAAAAGATGAAGGATTTAATACTACTATGAATTGATGTCTAAAAAAAATCCATTTTTATTTTATTTTGGCTTTATCTTTCATTAAAATGTAGTTGATCATGTTTGTAAGAGTGTCAATTTTGAAAAGCACATCCATTTTATTTTTTGTTTTATCCTTGATTACAATGCAATTGATCATGTTTGGAAGAGGATTTGAAGGGTTGTGGAAAATCAAGGCAATGAGCTATTAATAGAGGGCCCATGAATGAAAAACAAGATTTTGTGGGAAGAGGACCTACACAATGAACCACACCCACCATGAAAATTGAGTATTATGTGTACTGCAGCTCTACTATAGACCATGACCCTTTAAAAATATTTGTATTTTTAATTTACACATACTTTTAAAAATCAAGAAAATGTTGTTCACAAACATAACTCCAAACTTTATAGCCTTTATCAACATCTTTCATCAAGTACCTATGTCAAGTGAAAGCTCTGGAAAAATATATAGTTGTTATTGATTTTTTAATATTTATTTTATATTGTTTCAATTTTTACCCCTTTTTATAAGTGTCTTTGTTTGCATCACTCATTTCATTGCTTGAGTTATGAAATTGAGTTGTCATTCATACATTCATCATGCAATCTTAAAAAAATTAAATTAAATATCTAATTCATTTTAGAGTTATGATGATACAAGTTTCAAGGACTTTTGTCTTATGTATATATTCTTTTTGTTTTATGATTATAAATTTAGGGGGTTTTATTGTATAGATTTATTCATATATTATAATAAATTTACATAGAAAATTTTGAAACAACAGATATAAAATTCATAGTGTTTTATTTCAATTGTTTGATGAGGGCATAAGGTTTGATTGGCAGTGTTCTTCCTTGTTATGATTGTGTCTGACTATGCTTTAACTTTGGAACTTGGTTGCTTTTGACTGTTATCTGTTAAACGATGTAAACATTATATTTTGATGTGATGTTATTTCATTATGATGATATCTTTATGGCGTGTTTTGGATTAACTTAGAAGATATTTGATTTAACGATGTTTTATGTTGTTGATCATATCATTGATGTTAGAATCGTTAGTTAATAAATTGTGTATTGGTGAAGGGGACGGGATTGTATCACTCGCTTGCGAGTGCCCTACGATTCTGAGATTTCCTCTTCACGATGTGCTGATCATATTATATATATGTATTCATGGCAATGTACTCTTTGTTTGCAGGTTGACAGGTACATGACATCGACTCCACCTGGTTTGCAGGTTTGAGTGTGTCCATTGACCAACAGAAATTGATTGGGAGATAGTAGCTAGGTTTTCCGTGCCAATTAGTCACCCTAGTCATAGTGTGTCATCGAGTTGTTGTCGGGTTGGTTGTTTTAATTTCGTCCTTTGCACCTTGAGTATTTATTTAATTGCAAATTATAAAGGTTATCAAGTGGCTTGCGTAGTTAAATTGATGTTTATATGTATTGATTTGCAATGTTGAAACGTCATTTATTTTATTGATTGATTTGATTTAATAAATAAATTAGATTGAGTTTATTGGTAATTATATTAAAGGTGTTTTATTAAATGTAATAGTTGTTTTGGCAATTATTGGATATTAAGATTTAATCAAAATAAAAGTAGAAATCATATTTGGATAGTTGAAGATAAATTAAAATAAATAAATAAATATAATGAAAACATGTTTTGTTTTAATTTCACTTTTGGGAAAATTATTGTGAAAGTAAATTATTTGCAAAGAATGTATTCTTTTGTTTTAAAGAATTTTGGAAAATGCATGTGATTGGAATTAGAAAATAGAAAATTGTTTTTTAAATAAAAAAATGGAAATATCCTCCAATTGTTGCAATAAATTTAGTGGGTGGGGATATTTTAGGGGTTTGACCAATTTGGGAAAAAATTATATTTTAGCAAATGGAAATTCATATAATTTTTAACTTTCAATTTGGGGAAAAGATTTCTTGGCTGTGGCTTTGCTTGGATTGGTAAAGAGATGGAGACCCTTGCTTGAGCTAAATTCAAAAGGAGGAGTTGAAAACACCATTGTTGAAGGCTTCAAGCTTTGGAGGAAAAATCAGGTTCCTCTTTGTTCTTGCTTTGTTTCATTTTGAAAATAGATTAAATCCTCATTATGCTATTTGGAAATCTTTGAAATGTTATTTAAATCCAATGAATCCCATGAGAAATTATTTTGAAAGCTTGCAAACTTGTTGAAATTTGGAAATGAAAACCAAACTAGTATCAAACAATGAGAAATAGAATGAAACCAAAAGAATTGGCATTTCAAACTGGAATTTTAAACCATGTTGTTGTGTTTCCATTTTCTGTTGATGATTTGCCCAATTTGAGTTGGGAAATGGATTGTAGTTTTTATATATATATTTTGGCTTGTAAAGCCATGGAGTTCATCTTTTAAAAATATATAGATTTATTATGTCTCTGTTATGAATATTTTGTATTCTGGAAATACATAGGGGACTGTGTTTTCTATTTTTTTAAATTTTTTATAAAAAAAAAATTATGTTATTAAATTGTTTTGTGGGAGGGGGGGGGGCGGGGAAGCCAACCCCCACCACCACTGCCGCCCGCCAGGAGGCGAGCCATGTGTAGGGCACACGGGCTGCCGCCGGCAAGGAGGCAAACTCTATGCAGTGCACACAGGCCGCCGCCCGCAGGCAGGCGGACTATGTACAGTGCACACAGGCCACCGCCCTAGGGAGGCAGATTGTGTGCAGTGCACATAGGCTGCCGCCCATGGGAAGCGGGCACTATGCGCCGAGCACACAGGCACCGCTGCCCATGGGGAGGTAGGGCCTGCGTGCCGAGTTATGGTTCGCCCTATGGAACTTTTTTTGTTTTATTTTATATTGTTATTTCTTATTATATTATATTTTATATAATATATGTCATATATAATATTATATATGTAATATAATATTATATGTCTATATAATATTTAATATTATTTATATAATATAATATTACTGTATACCTTGATATTTTATGCTACTCTAAATGTGAAAAATAACTAAGAAACATGAAAGACAAAACACCAAGGACACCTCAAGATTAGCCAAAAGAGAGTTACAACGAAAAGGAATGCAAATAAAATGAAACACAAACACTTTTACCTCCCTTGTTGTTGAAACTTCTTTGATTGGCCCTTACTTGGATTGGTTGTGTGCTCCTTAGATGATTGTTTGAATGTCTATAATGCAAGTTTCAATATGCAAAATGATGGACAAAGATGGTTGAATGATTAAAAAAAAGGCTTGGACAGCATGTAGTTATGAGAGTGCAAAGTGTTGAAAATGCAAAATGACAGCATAAGGGTGCAAGATCAAAAGTGTTGTAAATGAAAATGGGCAGCATAAGGTTGCTCAAATGAAGAAGTTTTGTGTAGGCAAATGGGCAGCATGTAGTTGCTTCAATCTAAAGTGTTGTGGAAATGCCCTTGAGGAGGGGGTATTTATAGAAGAATTTGAATTCTCTAGAGAATTCAAGGGTCAAGATTGATCCAACAAGGTCAAGATGAAGGGCTATGGTGGGTTGAGAACCCACAAGCCCTCACATCTTGATGTGAAGGTGAAATGGACAAGAGGATATGAGGTGGAGATGAGTTGTCAAGAAAGAGGTACATGAGGTGGAGGAAGTACAAGTACCTTGCAAGTACATTGGGAGATGGGAAGAATCTTGGGTGAATAAAAGTGAATTTTAAATTCACAATGATTGGAAGATTCTAGAGGGTAAAAGGTGGGCTCCAAAAAGGTGGGACTTGGTCACATGTGAAGATTGTGACAAGTCCAAGGTTGGTCACATGTGGTGATTGTGACAAGTCCAAGGTTCTAGAAGCCATGGAAGGATGGAATGTGAATTAAAAATTCACATATAAAGGAGGGGAATCTAGGACAAATAAAAAGGAATTAAAAATTCCTTGGAGAATGATTAGGCTTAATTAATTTATAATTAGAGGATAATTAGGGGCTAATTAGGATTAAAAGCCAACTTGCAAAAGTTGGAGGATGTGACACATCCTAATCAAGGATTAGGCATGTGCACATCCTTAATGAAAAGATTAAGAAATGGATTAGGATTAGATGAAAATGACATGTGAGGAATTAAATAAATGTAATATTTATTTAATTTATTTGATGAAAAGAGGATTAAGGAGGGTAAGGTATTTAATTATTAATTAAATACCTTAGGGATTTGGCAGAATTAAATATATTAATTAAATAATACTAATATTACTTAATTAACTCGGATAAGAGGATGTTTAGATGAAAGGTGATAAATTTGGATAAATTAAGTGTCCAAATTTGGATGTCTACATTTTGCCCCTCTTTGAGATGGTGTTACGAAATAACATCATTTCAAAGAATATTAAAACATAGAACTTAGAAGAAGATGGTTAGATTGGAAAAGATGCCCCAGTCATTCAAAGAAGTGACTAGGAAGGAAGATGATGGGGGTGTGAAGAGTTAGGGATGAATGATGCCCCCTCGAGAGGACATGCGGGTTCAAGAGAACACGGGTGGGCTCTCGAAATAGATGATGTGATGCAAGGGGAGATGAGGAAGAGAGTAAGGTGATGGGGAAGAGAGTAAGTGATATGGAAATGGGTGAAGCACAAATGGATTTGAGGACAAAAGGTGATGTTGCCCCAGTCAAGGTACAAGTCAAAATGGGTTGATGATGGATGGAGGGTTGTCAATGAGGGAATTAAAGATCCCAAGACAACATGAGGATAGGGAAGGATACATCCCACTGAGTGGTATTGATGAGGGAAGGATACATCCCAAAACACCACTAAAGGATAGGGAAGAATACCTCCCGATGATGATGATGAAAGTGTTGTTGATGAGGGAAGGATACATCCCAAAACAACACCAAAAGGATAGTGAATGACACTAATGGATGATGATGATGATGGGTCAAGGCTGGTAACAAGACTGAGAAGTAGACCAAAGATATGGTTAGATGATTCGGGCTAAGTGGAATGGATGGAGATTGGATAGAGATAAGGATGAAGGATGAATGATGGATGGATGGGGGGATACATGCAAGACGATAGAATGGAGAACGAGATGCAATTCTAAATGCATTTATCATCTTTGGAGCACTGGTTTTTGCTATAGCATCAAACACAAGACACCAGGGTATGAAGAACCAAGGCGTAATTGTGTCTAATGCATCAAATAAACATAACAGACAAGAAGGCTATCCCAACACCCCAAGGTCAGAAAGATCTTGGTCGGGCCAGGTATTGAGATAACCACAAGCACAAAAGGATGCCCCAGCATAACACAAGACCTCAGGGATCTTGGTGGGTACTACGTGGGACAACCAAGAAGACACAAATAGACATAAAAAGATCAAGATATGCCCCTATGTTGACCAATCAAAACACACCATAATATGATGGATCATGGCGGTCTTGACAAGTGATGATAGGGAGCTCAAATGATAAACAAAATCCAAAAGCATCAAAAGATTGCAATCAATTTCAAATGTCCTTTGCCATAGGATCAAGGGGATAGATGGGATTGATGAGGTCTGTTAGGAAGGATACATCCTGTTGAGACCAAAGATGATGGATATTAAAAGATCGTTATGACGCAGGATGTTCAAAATCGATTGGATTTCATGATACAAGTGGATATCATTTGTAAAGAACCAGCTAGATAAGGGCATAGCTTGATGACACGACACAAGGAAGACAAGACACAACCTAAAGACCTAGGGGCTCGGGGGCCGATCAAAGATTGGCCTTGCCTACGAGAAAGCGCAAAGCCCTCGTAGTTCGATGAAATGTGGATGACTAACCAAGATGGAGACATTGATGGATGGTAAAGACGGGACAGACAATAGGAACAAGAGTTGAAGACTGATGATGGAACCCCGAGGGCGGATCAAATGATCGACCTTGCCTACGTGAAAGCGCAGGGGCAACGTAGTTCGACTAAAGACCGACAACAAATGATGGATGAAAGAGGATGAGATGACCCTAGATAAGGGGATAAAATGATTGGACCGACACGATGGGACAAGATAGATGAATGATGAAGTGATAAGATAAATGATGTTGGACGATAGTGACTATAGAAAGCTCAGGGATGGGATAGTTAGCCAAATCATCAAAGATGAAGTGGGCAAATGACATGCCATATAGATGAATGGTGAAATGATGAACGATGAGATAGAAAAAAAGTGCAAAAGAAGCAAAAGTGATGATGATAAGATGGATGACATTGGATTGCATGGGGTAAAGCCTATAGCTAGATACCAATGACAAGGGATTAGGAGAGGGGATGAGGGGAGAGGATGGGGGGAGGAAAAAGGATTGTTTGGGTGGATTGGATAAAGGGATAAGGATTTGGATGAGGAAAAGGTGACCAAATGGATAGATGACTGATGCTTGGAACAGGTGGAAGAGTACTCAGAATGAGTAAATGATTGATCAAGATTATGGAATAAGAGTTTGAAATGATAGAAAGAGGTTTGATGAATGTTTGAGATGATAGGAGGTTCGATGAAGTGTTGAGATAATAGATGAAAGTTCGAAGCAGATGAATGGTTACATGGAATGAGTGAATAGATGGATGAATGGGACAAAATTGAAGAAGATGGAGGGAGGGATCTTAAGACTTTGTTGCAGATGGATGAAAGCCCAGATTAGGGGTTTGGCTAAGCTCAGATTGGGATAAGATTAAAGCTCAGATGAGGATTGGATCGAAGACTAGAATGATTGAAGGATATGATTGAATTAATTCTACACCGAGTTCCGGGGTTTTAAGGGACGTAAGGTGTTGACAAGCAGATTTTTCCCGATTTGGCAATTTTCAAAAACTGTCAAATTTTGCCATTTTAGGAAACTTCATGGTCGTATGTTTGAGAGTCCGAATTTTTTCCAAGAAATACCCATTGGTGAGATAGGATGAATTGCCAACAAAAATCCCAGATTCGAGATATGCATATTGAGTTATGAGCAAAAATAAATTTTCAAAAAACACTAAATTAGGATTTTGGGGGTCAAGATGAAACTTTGAGGCCCCAAAAATGGGTCAAAACGGAGTCCAACCAGTTTTTATAAAACTAGTTGGGAATCCACTCGTTAGCTCATAACGCAACTACCTGTCAAATTTCAGCTCAAACGGACACCCGAGTCAAAAGTTATGGCCTCCGGAAGTGTCGGGGTAAAAATCAAAAATCGATTTTGAAAAATCGAAGACATGGGTTTTGTTCGCGGAGGAAAATGAGGAACTGGGTCGAAATTAGTTTGGAAAAAAAATCCAATTTTAGCGGGAAATTGTGGGGGATGGGAAAAAATAAAATGGGTTGTTTTAAAAAATGAAGCAAAATAAAGCTTATTTAGCCTAGAAAGGACAAAGCCTTGGCCAGTAGGCTTATATGCAGCTATATGGCAACATATGTCTCGACAACCTTATGTATATGGCCTGTATGGCTCTGCCAGGCTGCTGCCATCTCTGTAGGCAGTCTGCCCTTGTGGCCCGAGGCCCAGTATACATCCTAAATGATGAACCGCCGCTTTGTATGGGGGAGGCTAGGGGGAGGGAAGGGGGATGGGGGTGAAGGGGGGGTTAGGGGAGGGGGTAGGAATTAGGGGGTGGGTTAGGGGATGGGGTAGGGTTAGGGGTTAGGTTAGGGGGTGGTGGTAGTGGTTGGGTTAGGATGGGGGATGGGGGTAGGATGAGGGGATGGGTTAGGGGATGGGGTAGGAATTAGGGGGTGGGGTTTAGGAATTAGGGGGTGGGTTATGGGATGGGGTAGGGTTAGGATAGGGGATGGGGGTAAGGGAAAATAGGGGATGGGGGATGGGTGGGGATAGGAAAAAAATAGGGGATGGGGGGATAGGTAGGGGAGTAGGAAAAATAGGGGATGGGAGTAGGAGAAAAATAGGGGATGGGGTAGGGAAAATAGGGGGATGGGGGGTAGGAAAAATAGGGGATGGGTAGGGGATAGGAAAAATAGGGGATGGGGTAGGGAAAACAGGGGGATGGGTATGGGTAGGGGATAGGATGGACAAAAGGAGAAAGACCGATGATAGATGATAGAGGACCAAAGTGGACCATGAAGATCGATGATGGAACCCCGGGGGCGGATCAAATGATCGACCTTGCCTACGTGAAAGCGCAGGGGCAACGTAGTTCGACAAGACCAAAGGCAAACAATGGATAAAGGATGATGGATGATGATAGGATAAGTGGATAAAAAGATGGGACTGATACGACAAGATAGGATAGACCTAGTGGATTGGATATGATGATGACGATCACATAAAGCTCAGGGCTGGGATAGTTATCCAAATTGGTAAGATGACTTAGGGGGATGATATGATAGATAGATGAGTGATAGGAGATTGGAAAGATGTGCAAGAGAAGCAAGGGTGATGACGATGAGATAAATGGCATTGGGTTGCATGGGGGGGAGGCCTATAGCCAGATACCAATGACAAGAGATTGTGAGATGGGATGAGATGGGAGGAGGATAAAGATGAAATAATGGATAGAGATATAGGGATGGGGGATGGGAGGGATTGTTTGGATGGATAGGAATATGAGGATTGGGAGATGAAAGGGATGCTAGGGTAGATGGATACGGAGATAAGGATAGGGAGATGGAAGGGATGCTATGATAGATGGATAGGATTGGGAGATGAAAGGGATGCTAGGATAGAGGGCTATGAAGACAAGGATGGGAAGATGGAAGGGATGCTGTTATGATAGATGATTTCTCCAAGGACTGTCACAAAGGAAGCAGATGCCCCCACTCTAGATATGTCAGATATGAGGAGGCATGTAAGACGAGTGGATGATAAGATAAAGGAGATAACTGAAGGAGGATAGGATGGGTGACCAAGGAATATGATAGAGCATGGATGAAGGGAATGTATACCAATAGGTGTCCAAAGCATGCATAGATAGGTGCCCCAATTTTGATCAAGATCACAAAAAGGATGGAGGGAATGGGATATGATGGTAGGTTGTAGAAGATAGGTGGGATGGGGGGATTTTATGAAGAGGACGGATAATAGGGAGATGGATGCATAGTTAGAAGCATAGTGGATGGAGGAAATGCATGTCAGGAAGTTGCCCCCAAGTGCAGATGGAGATTTTACGCATGACGCCTGTTTGCCAGGTTTTCATCATGGTACTTATCCAAGGCGCTTGTTTGCCAAGTTTTCACCATTGGACGATTTTTTATTTTTTTTTTATTTTTTATTTTTTTTGTGTTTTGTTGACTTTTTTGACTTTTTTGACTTTTTGACTTTTTGACTTTTTGGATGTTATGCAGAAGGAGATGGGTAAGGACATGTGATAAGGATCAAGGTGTTAAGAGCCCATGTTTGAAGTGACTGTTGGATGTTGGTACAACCTTATTAGGCTAAATGGATTACGCGTGAGGATGAATTAGAGGGATTTGATGGAGTTGATACATGGGATAATGGATGGGATGCTGGAAAGGGTATGGATAGAATGATGGGGTGGATATGTGATGGGGAGATGTGTTGAGGATCAACATTGGCACATGTGGTGGTGGATGTGGAAAGATAATAGGATTAATCGATGGAGAATGTGGGGATAATGGAGGAGATGGAATGGTGAATTTTGGTACATAGGGACCCAAAACAGATGTAGGAGATGAAAGGGGTGTATGATTAGCTTGTGGATTAGCGACTTTGGATGTTCTTACTGATTTTTCATGTGATGGCATTGCATCTTTTTTCTTTGGGATCCACATGGTTTTGATTTTTGCTTTGGTGGGCCTTTGTGGCCGATGGGTTTGATTTGGATTGTGGATTTGATTTTGCTTTGCTTTAACATGTCTTTTAGAAGGGACATTGGAGGCTTTTGATTCATGTGGATGTTTAAATTGATGCATTTTTTCTTTAACAACCAAAGTGCTTTTAGTAGCAATGGGATGGGTGTGAGGAGATGGAAGATGTGGAGGACACATAAATGGAGGGATGGAGGTAGGATTTTTAGGATGATATGTGGATGGATGATATACAGGTACGTGCCTTTGTTGATCCTGATCAGGGAACATGAGAGTGGGATAGTTATGATGGGCTACTGGATAGGTGATGGATGGATGAAAGGATGGATAGGATGAGATGGAGGAGGTGATTTTGGGATATAGGGGCCCAAAATAGACGTAGGACCTGGGGGAAACATGGGCATGGTAGATGGAGGATTGGATATGATAGATGGAGGGATGTAAGGACCCAAAATGGATGGAGCAGATGAAGGAGGAAGATGGACGGTTGTTTTGAGATGATACGATAGAGGAGGAGGGATGGCCACATATGATCTGGTGGGATGATGGGAAGAGCCGATATTTCTTTTGGAAAAGGCTCGTTGAGGACGTCTAGAGGTTGTACCAACATCTTTGGATTGCGAGTCGTGAGTAGTACATCCAAGACCTTGCGGATACAAGTGTTCTTTAGCTTGGATGGGCTCTATAATACCTTGCTCATGAAGGCCTAAACCTTTTCCTTGATAGTTCATTTTCTTGAGTATTCGATCTAGGATAGGATTTTTGTTATTCTGGAAGAATGATGCGAGTTCATTATTAGGTGGAAGGGAGGGTTGGTGTATATGCTTTGTTTTCTTCGCAAGGAGACCACCATGGAGGAATGTGAGAGGACCAAGGGGATATGCAAGCAGTGTGGGGATAGCATTTTTAGGCGATGATGGGGGATCATTAGAAGGATATGATGGGATAGCAACATCAGAAGAGGGAGTAGGGGCCATGATAGGATTTAGATTTGTGGTAATAGGCTCATGCGATGGAGATGGAGATGGAGCAGTGGAAGCTTGAATGACAAGGGGATCATGGGATGGAATGGGTGTGGGACTGTGGTCTTGAGGTGGACTAGATGGGATGGTAGGATCTTGATCTAGAGAAGGGGATATGCTGGCATGCTTTGGATTAGACTCTTGGCATGAATCATCATGTGCGGGAGGCATGGTAATGGACTCTTGTTGGGACTCTTCAAGTGGGGAAGATGGAGGGATGGAAGATTCATGAGGTTCATTGGAATGGGCTTTGGTGCTACTAGGAGTGGGAGGAGTGGATTGGATTTGGGTGTCTTCGATGGATTGGGTGGATCTAGGAGTAGAGGGAGTGGATTGGACTTGGGTGTCTTTGATGGTTTCAGTGGGTCTCATAGTAGGAGATGTGGGTTCAATGGATTTAGTGGGTTCAATGGTTTCAACGGTTTGAGCAGTACTTGGGGTGGTAACATCAATAATAGGTGTGGTATGGAGAAGGGTCTCATCACTAGTGACCGTGGATAATGGATCTAGATGGCATGGTTCCATGACTTCAAGATGTGGAGTTAGGGATGGCTTCTTTGTAATTAGTCCTTGGAGAACTTCTGAAACGAGAGACTTGCATATCGTTGGCTTGGCTAGGGTGGTAGAAATGGATGAGGGATTATGGATTGGTGGACTGGGGTTAGATGGAGGAATGGGATTGAATGTAGGACTATGAGTAAATGGAGGATTAGGATGGGATGGGTGAATGGGATTGGATGGAGGACTAGGAGTAGATGGAGGACTAGGATGGGATGGATGAATGGGATTGGATGGAGGACTATTGGATGGAGGATTAGGGTAAGGATATTGGAGTGATGAATTAAGATAGGGGGACATGAATTGTGGATTAGGACAAGAGGATATAGGTGGTGTAGTGGGACAAGAGGATGTGGAGGATGGATTATAATAGGGGTATTGGGATGATGGATTATATGATGGGGGGATGGTGGGGATTAAAGGTACAGGGTGGATGTAGGATTAGGATGGGAGGAGGTAGGAATGTAGGATTAGAGTGCATAGATTGGCATGGAAGATTAGGGTAGTGGGTATATGCGGATGAAGGATTTAGATAGGAGGATGTGGATGGGGGATTAGGATAGCGGTATTGAGATGGTGGACTAGGATAAGAGGATCTGGTGTTGGGATAAGAGGGATGGTGAAGGAGGTATGATGGATATGATGGATATCCTTGTCAAGGTAGCGAAGCTGCTGGTGGGCGCCAGACAAAGACATAGCAGATGCTTCGAGGGGTGATTGGATTTTGGAAGTGGGTGGAAGCACTATGATGATAGTGTCAGGGGTCCTATGTCATATTCCTCTTGATCCAACAAGACTTCGTTATGGGTTGTCGATGCATTAGGACTGACTACTATTGATGGAGGATGAGGATTCATGATGGTGAAAGGATAAAGAGGATGGATAAAAGATTTTGGATGGGAACGGATTAAAGCTCAAATTGGGATTTTGGTCCAGCTCATATTGGACTAAAGCTCAGATTAGGATGATTGGATGATGTGATAGATGACTTGATGAATTTGATTAAAGTACTAGATCAGTTTAATTGGATAGGATTGGATTTGATTAGGTTTGGATTTGATTGGGTAAGGATTGGATTTGAATTGGATTGGAATTGGATTGGATTGGATTGGATTTGGATTGGATTGGATTGGATTGGATAGAATTGGATTAGATAGGATTGGATTGAATTGGATTGGATTTGATTCGATTGGATAGGATTGGATTGAATTGGATTGGATTTGATTTGATTGGATTGGATTGGGTTGGGATTTGATTGGTTTTGGATTTGATTGGATTTGATTGGATTTGGATTTGATAGGATTTGGATTTGATTGGATTGGATTGGGTTAGATTGGATTGAATTGGATTTGGATTTGATTTGGATTTGATAGAATTGGATTAGATAGGATTGGATTGAATTGGATTGGATTTGATTCAATTGGATAGGATTGGATTGAATTGGATTGGATTTGATTTGATTGGATTGGATTGGGTTGGGATTTGATTGGTTTTGGATTTGATTGGATTTGATTGGATTTGGATTTGATAGGATTTGGATTTGATTGGATTGGATTGGGTTAGATTGGATTGAATTGGATTAGATTTGATTGGATTGGATTGGATTGGATAGAATTGGATTAGATAGGATTGGATTGAATTGGATTGGGATTGGATTGGATTGGATTAGATTGGATTGGATTGGATTGGGAGAGAGGGAGACCTCAAACTTGATCACGTGAGATTACCTTTAGTAACCCTAGAGCTTTGATTGATTGATAGGATGATTACGGCACCGAATCCACCTTAAGTTAGGAATGGATTGATTGGGCCGAGGATGATAACTTGCAACACCGAATTCTCCTCAAGATGGAGGCAAATTGATTGGGGTTGAAGTTAAAGACCAATAATCAAGTTCAAGCGCTATAGTCAATTTAGATAATCACTTTGTAATGCAAGGTTAGGGCGGTTTGGATATGGGCGGTGTCTAGGAGGTGTGAATGGTAAAGTTGTAATGTTTGTTAGGTGAGGGTATTGACTTGTGAATGGAAAATTAAAATGAAAAGGTAGATTAGAAGTGATTTGTGAAAATTTGGGGTGGTAGAATGGGGGTTTAAATGGATGAAATGGAGGTTTTGGGAGGCTTAGGATAATGGGATGATAGTTGGGAATGATTAAGTAGTGATTTGGGGGCTAAATAAATCCAA
>VDFB02281492.1:709671041-709787106 GCA_007258455.2 Sequoia sempervirens
CACTATTAGGAGATGGTTATCTTTATGTGATTGGATATGTTGATTCTTAGTTTAGAGTGTGTTTGGTATTATGTCATGATGTAGTCTTGATTCTAGATTAGAGTTTTGGAATGATATAGATTATCTTGATACGAGGATATGTGCATTGGTGTATGTGATATCTGAGGAGGATATGGTTAGATCATGATGTCATGTTTTGGTTCTTTATTTTTTGGCTGGAGATTTGACATTGGTCTTGTTGGTTCTCTTGGTATTTGAGTACATTGGTAATTTTCTTGGGATCTTCATGAGGGTGTTGTGTTACAATTGGAGCTTAGCATGGATTGATTGGTTATAGGTGCTCAAGGATATTTGGGGGCTTAGGTTAGGTTGGAGTTCTCTTTGGATTAGATACATTTTCTTGATATGGTTACTCTTTGGAGGCTTTAATAGGAAAGTCAAGGATCACTCACCTAGATAGAGACATGAGATTATGATGGAATTTAGAGGAGATTGTTCTTGGAGTGAGTCATGATGAATTGGTTATCTTGGAGGAGCATTCACACTCCTCGCCCTTGTTCTACGTGGTGGTTTATCATCTAAGAGGTATTTTTCCATTCTTGTTTCATATGTGTTATGTTTATGCTTTATCTTTCATAAATGTAAATTTTGATATATGGAAAGTTGGCTTTGGAGGATTCATTTTGAGGGATGTTTGGAATGGTTATCTCCCTGTGCATATGATTTTATTTATGTTATCATCCATTGATGAGGAGTTTTAGAAGATGTTTATTGGGCTAAATTTTTTATTTGGGAATGGATACTTTGAGTTTAATTTCCTTGGTTAGAGAGGCTTATATCCATGTTGGAATTGTACATGATACATATTTTTTTATCTAAGAGATTGAACATTTGATTGTTGTTGAGGATTTTCATTTGAGGTTGTAAGGGTATCATACTTGACACAGTGTTGTACTTTAAGGTGTTGGTAGTAGGACATGTTATAATTTACAATTTTTCCCTCTTCATTTTATGGTTTCTTGCTAAAGGTTCATGTTCATATGATTTGGGAGGATTGTGGTGACATACTTTGAGATATTATGAAGCTATTTGTGTTGAATGTGTGGATCATTATGATTGTTCTTGATGTTACATTGTTTTGATCATTTATCACACCTTGATATAAGTGTTGATTGGTAGAGTCAATGTTCCTTGATCATTTTAAGAATTGACATTACCCATGTGGTGGGAGTTCCTAGATATGTATGTTCTTCATTGATGGGTTTAATACATGGAGCTTGTGATAATGGTTTATGGGTTGGATATATTGTTGGCATGATTTTATTGATGAACTATTGATAACTAGGAGGCATGGATAGTTGGGTATTAGCATGTGGTGTGGATGCTATTTCTGATCATGTGGGTTTTTACCTTTGACAATATCTTGGAGCCTTTGATATCACTTGTATTTGATGCTTGTGTTCTTTGGATTGGTGCATCTTCACCTTGGCTTTCTCCTTTTCTTATATAGGTGACATGTTGGAGGATGAGAGGAGTTCTTATTTGAGATGGTGGTCTCTTTGATTTTATTGCAGGTATCTTGATGGAGCACGAGAGCATGTTGGAAATTCATTTGGTTTCATGTATGACTATGATGATGTATTTCATTGATTGACCCTTATGAAATGTATACAACAAGTGTTAGAATGTTAAGATTGATGTTGTATATTTGTAATTAAATAATTATTTAGTTGTGGTGCATCTAGGAGATGTGCTTAGCCACACTAGGTAATTGTTTGGTTCCACTTGTAAAGTTGTATTGTAACATTGGGTTATTATTTTATATGTGGGAGACATAGGATAATGATTTAATATTTGTGGAAAGTATTTAATAATGTGAAGGCTTAATACACAATATTAAATTAGAGTTCAATAGTTTTGTGTTCACATGGTTTATCTTACCACTTGGTTGTTTTTTTGTGAGCTTGTTTCTATAAAAGAAAAAAATGTTTAGTGGTTAAGGTTGGTTGGGTGAGTGGGTTGTCATTGTATCAAGTCTTTCTAAAGAGTGCATATGTGAAGCATGACATAGGATGTGTAGGTTCATGCTTGGAGACATGTATGGTGCATTGTAGAGGCTTGATGTTTCAAAAATATTTATTGTAACTTTGTAAGTGCATGTATTATTTTATTGTTGAATAATAAATGGAGTATGAATGCTTTTGGAGGATGGGGTTTTCCCAAGGTATATTTTATGTTATATTGTGACTTGTCTATTTGATCTATGCATTGTGGTTATTCTATAAGCTTGTACACATGTTTTTCTCTCATACCTAGTTATATAGGAAATGGATTAAATGAACTGAGTATTGATGTATTATTTTTTCACAATTATGACTCATGCAAATCCCATTTTTCTTTCTCATTTATTTTGTATTCATTATGTCTCTTATTGAATATTAATGATATTTATGACATATGACACCTATTAATGACTACATTGATTTGTAACACCTATCTATTTATCTTGAGATACTCACGGACCATACATATGCCAATTTTTATATGATTCATCCATATGCCATGTGCCTCATCATTTATTGTAAAAATTAATTATAACCTTCAAACAAAAAATGAAAAGATGAACTAATATTTTCCCAATCATATTTTATCCTTACATGCCCTACATGTGTTTATCTACTAACATGATTTCCTACTTGCTAACATCACACAAAATTTATATAGACACTAAGGGCCATTATAACCTTATCATTTGGGTGGTAATACATTGATTATGATATTACAAATACTCATATCACTCATTGAGCCCAAAAGAGAATAAATTTACATCACATTCATCTAGGACACTTTTATGCTTGATTGTAATCTTCAATAATCTCTCATGACAATAAGGTTAGTTCAATCAAGGAGGTCAACCTAGGTGAACTCAATCCTTGTGATTTAATAATTTTTCCAAGGTATTTTTCAATATTACCATTGCTTAACAATAAATAAAGAGTAGACATCACATCCATCTTTGTGACATTCTTGGGGAGAGCAAGATTGAACCCACACAATTGATATTCAATCTACATAAAAAACAAAGATTATTATGGTCTTGAGATACATACCATAATAAGAGCAATTATTTCCAATACTAAGATGATTAATTTCAACACTACATTAAAATTATTCTTAATCATAATTCCCACAAATAAATACACTATCCCTTTATATTTAATTCCACAAAATATTAATTTCAAATAATCATTTTCATAATTAAATTTATGATAATTAATCTATTTAATTAAATTATATTTTATTATTATATTTATCTAAATAAATTAAATTAATACCACAATTATGAATTAAATATCATTAATACAAATAATGCTATTCTACTTAGTCTATTAATTGCATATATTAAAACCAACAACTCATCAAAATCATACTTCCAAATTCAAGGAATGTTTCGACTAATCATACTACCGTTTTGTTTCTTTCAATCTTGTAGTGACTACTTTGTATTTTTTAAATAAATTGATTTAAATTTATTCTTTACAATTTACTTTGTTCAATATAAAATAAAATAAAACCATAATTAACAAAAGAAATTAAAACATATAGTCAAAAAAATTGAGTTTCTAATTATATTATCCCTAGAACATTAAAAAATATTAAAACTTGGAAGTTAGAAGAATGACTAAAAGCCATTGAGTAACTTCACATGAAGTTCTTCAGCATTGCTTGTCAAATTTTCTTTGAAGTGTTGATTAATTATGGGTATTTTTTTTCATATCGAGTTTTTATTATGTTAAGAGATTAGATGACATGTAAATATTTTTCTAACATTTAGGAATTTAAAATATATATTATAACTTATTATTTCATATTTCTTTACAGCTTTTTAAGTGTATTTTCTGCTTAAATTTAATTAGTTGGAGTGTTCCCATGCAAATATAAAATTGTGAGAAAAAAGGAAAATCTAAAATCTTTCTTATTTTAATGGAGTAGCTAGTGTTTAGGAATTGAAAATAGACAGTGAAAAAAAAAACGGGGGATTGGAAATAAGCAACAGCTGTATATTGAGAAAAATGTCAAGTGGCTCCATAAATTTATTTTCCTCTTTTTCATTTGTTTCTAATTTTCCCCTCCAAATTTTATTTCAAAAAAGAATTACTTATTTCTCAATTATATGCCCAAAAATAAATGTAATGGGCCGCCTCACCATTTTTTCTCTGATAAAAAGTAGTCAGCAATTCAGCAATTCAGCAGGCAATAGGTCAATGTGTCCTCCTTTTATAGGAGAATGTTATATTATCTATGATTTATTTTGTTATTTTATATTGGAACACAAATTAATGTTTGTATCATTTTGGTTGGTAGTCAAGGATTGAGGGGTATCCATTTTGTTAAAATCGTCTAAAATACAATCATGATTTCATCTTTTATATCATGTTTTTGGGAGTTTGGACTTTAGATCCTGATGGATGGTATAATCAAAGAACGTACTATCAGATTCACTGATTATGTTCAACCAATTGAATTACATCTCTTTAATCATTTTTGTTTTTTAAATTGTAAACCAACATTATTGATAAATTCTTTTCAAAACAGACCTCCACCCACAACCAAAAAAAAGGTTGCAAATAAATAAGAGTAAATTGTGACAACATCGCCCATTGTTTATACGAAAACCTAGATCATGTAAATAGCTAGTGAGTTGATCACACCCACAGACTGGTTAAACTCTCCATACAAATAGAAGTATTTTTAAACTCTAGTCAAATCATTAAATATTGTAGATTAAGAATGAGTGGCTGATAAGTGTTTGGTTTTTACAATAGATGGAGATAATGGGTCCGATTTTTAGTGCTGAGAGAGCAGAAGAAAAGAGAATTATGTCCAAGAACGCAATGGAGGAGTATTTTGAAATGGGAGTGACTTTTGAGCGTGGGGTAGTGGAACTATATAGATGTGTGTTTCGCCCCATATGTGGCTTGGTTTTATCCCATTGAGAAACGATTTGGTCTGAGGGAGAGAAATGTCCAGGCTTGCACAGATGGATCAATAATTTGCTGACCAATGAAGAGGTGAGGTCAACATTGCCTGAGCCTTGTAAATTCACAGAGGATTCAAAAAGGGAGTTGGGATTGGAATGATGAATTGTTTGCAATCCCAATGCAAAGCAAGCGTGCCTTATGTTCTACAGTAGGCCTGTTCTACGCCCGAGGAAGGTTAGAATAAAGAGCCTAAAATAAAATGCAAATTGCCCTTTGACTAGCAGGTCTTCTCTTTATTTCTGGATTTTCATTTAACAAATTAATAATTTTATGTATAGTTAAGGGTATCAGGCAAAGGTCGGCAATTCATTAGCAATTCGTTGGATAATACACCTCTAATAATTCATCGTGGGAAAATTCACCATCATAATAAATTCACCTCAAAGAAAATTCACCACCAGCAATTCACAGCTACGGAAAATTGACCGCAAACTTTAAATGTGATGAATTTTCCACGGTGATGAATTTTCCTTAAGATGAATTTGTTATGAGAGCGAATTTACCTGAATTTTCTGATGATGAGTTTTCCTAGAACCATAGTTAAATGATGTAAGTTAGTAGTAGTTGTTATTTATTTTATTTTGACTAAGTTTTAATCACCATTTAATCAAACAAAAAATTAACAAGCTATCAGAAAATATACAGCAGAGAATCAAACAGTCCTTAAATAACTCAAGAAGTATTGCAGTTTTATCTGATTCAGTCAATCTCGCTCTTTGAGGGCAGTGCCCAAGTTTGATATTTTCCAGCTTAGAGTGTTTAATTTTGATTTAGATTGATTTGATCTTTTTCGTCTCTTACACTCATTGTAAGGAGATTAGAAATATGTTGGAAAGAGTTCATCGTTGGTGATAACAGATTCTAGAAGTTAAAATGGAAAGATGAGACATATGAAGAATAATCTTAAAGTAAGAATGTTAGTCTAATTGAAAACAGTAGCACATTTGTTCTTATATGTTTTTTAGAGTATGTTTTTTTTTTTTTTTTTAGTAATGGTGGCATTTTTTATTTTGAGAGGATAGTTTAATATATTTACATATTGATAAATGAAGTAATTTTATATGAAGTTGAGTTCTTACTTTATATTGTTACTCTTCTATTTATACATATTCTCATATCTTTTATCCATATCTTATCCATGTTTGCTCACTTTCCTAAGTGAACTTCATTTATTACACATATCAATGTACTTATCTCTAGAAAGAGGTAGAGATAAAGGTTGAGAGAGAAAGAGAAGGTTCAATAATTAGGATTTATAGTTTAAAACATGAAGGTGTAGGGTTCACTAATTAGAGAAAGAGACAGGGAGGGAAAGAGAGGAGGGTGGGACGGTGGCAATAGGAAGAGAGTAAAAAAGAGATGAAGTTTTGAAGAAAGGAAGATAGAGAGATCTAGAGTTTAAAACTTAAGTTTTAGGGTACAGATTCAAGTATAGTTGTTTATTTGTAGGGTTAAATACTAAGGTTCATTGTTTAGAGTTTTTATTTTAAGTTTCACCTACTAAAGTTTTAACTTTCAATGTTCAATATTTAGTGTTTGTATAATTCATGGCTCAATTATCTATGTACAAAGTTTGATTGTAAGATTCATTATTCATGGCTAAATGTTTAAAGGAGGGAGGGGGAGAAGGTAGAGAGAAAGAGATACAAAGATAGAAAGAGATGTAGGGATAGAGAGATAGAGGTACAAAGAGAGAAAGAGGGAAAGGTGAAGAATTGAGAGAATCGCGCATCAAAGTTAAGCTTTCAGTTCAGGTTCCTAAATCACGGGGAAAGAAAGAGGGAAGAGAGAGAGAAAAGAATTAGGGAAGAAACAAAAGGGGAAAGAGAATGAGGAAGATGAGAACAAAATAGAAAAGACATATAAGAGGGTGAATCATCAAATATTGATTATGGATAAATTAAACCGAGGTAAAATGCCGATATTTTATCCCGTGAACAAACCGGAATGGTGGGATGGCAGACAATCCGTAAATATCACACAACAGTAATCATCAAGTAGGCACCAACCTGCCGAAGACACCAATCACCTGCAATATTTGTAGGAACTAACCTATTGGAGACACCAATCCCCAATACACAGATCTGAGCACCATCTCAATAAGTAAGACATTAATCCTACTAGATTACAAAGATAAGGTTTGTGGATCTTCATTGTTGATTGCACAACTTACACTTGATCCAATCTTGCTTCAGACACTCTCCTACATAACTTATGATCTTTTGATGATAGTGCACAAAGATTGGGATGCAACTTCCATTACATCACTTGAATTTAAACTTGCTTGCACAATTACACTCGCACACATGCCTAAAACTATGATGATTAGTCATTATATACATATCCTTACATTTAAATTATTTCATGTCGACTAGGAGTCCCTTAACACAATCCACAATTAGCTAAGTCGGCTAAGGTGGACCTAAATTCAAATTTACATGAAACATGTAGCAGGTTGGTCCTAAATCAAATTTTTTGCTGCCAATTTAGAATGTGATGACGTGTGCTTCCTTCAGGGACCTTATCCTAGACCTATTTCACCTTCCCACATTATCTCCAAAGAGCACACACAACAAGTTGCTACCACATCAATTTGAAACACCAACCTCTAGTTAATTAAACAATACAGTGACACTTATGTCACTCCAAACTTTCTTCCTAATGCAAATGAATTCTAAAAACTTTGGAATAAGATAAAATATGTGTAGACATACTCTCCATTCAAACCTTAGGACAAAACTCACACCCAAGAAGAAATACAAATCGAAAACATGTTTCCAAAAAAATCCCTCTATATGGGTAACTGGCCTCAAACATTTTGAATCAAACTTTTGGATTACTTTTATCAACATGAATAGATACAAGATGCATAATATTTCAACATACTGCTAGCATTCTTCTTCGTTGTTCTCAAATACACCCTAATTTCAACAATATGATTACATTTAATTCTCACTGATCTGCTAACATTACTCATTTGACATCAATGAACACCTTTAACATCAAGAACAATAATACTTTGATATTACTTCTTTGACATCAATGACAACATATGTTCAAAAATTTCCCCCTTTGTCATTGATGGTAAATAAAAAAATGTTATTGGCACAAGAAGACAAATCTAATGTGTCAGGATCATGAAGCCACATCGCATTGAGCTAATTCTCTCCTTAGATGATTTAGCATTTTGAGTTTCATTTCTCCCCCTTTGACATCAATGGAAAAGGTCAACTACTTACTATAGATTCTAGTTCAACCTATTTCCTAGATAAACTCCCCCTGAGTCCATGCTTTTACCAAACCTTTTGAACACACTATTTCTATGCAAACAAATTTAGAACCACCTTGCAAGATCACCAATCCTTCTTGTGGTAGGGAGTCAACACTCCTCTATTGAGCACCTAGAATACTGAGAGGGGGTGAATCAATATTATTTTAAACCACTTAAACATTTAAACATCCAATACTTATAGCTTATTCAATTGTGGTAATGAAAGAAAGCATGAAAACATCCAACAACATCACATAACACATGAACACCAAGATTTTTACATGGAAAACCCAAAATGTGAAAAACCACAGTGAGGATTAGCTCATAATATATTATAACTGATTATAGTATATTACAGAAGTGCTCACTATAGGTGGACTCGCTGTCTAAGTGGACTCACTGCCCATTGAAAGAAGAAAAGAGATAGAAAAAAAATTGTGGCTCATAACCTAAATTGAACTGTTACAATTGCATCTATCATATGCACGAAATATAGTTCCAATGAAGCTCAAAATACAGAATCAAAACTCTTCATATTGATATGAATCAACACTTTTCTCTGCTCTACATTTGCACAAAATTCACACAATTCACATCCACTAACTCTTACTACATATCATCATACTCAAAATACCAAAAAATATTTGACTTATATATTTGCTTCACCCAAAACATCAATTAGGTCTGCCTAATTAGATGTACCATTCAAAATACTCAAAATATGACTTTTCAGCTCAAGATCTATCCACACACACTTCATTCCAAGATTCAAATATCAAAACAGTTTGAAATAAGTCAGCATGGACATAGTTAATTAAGCTTCGCATACCTTCAAACTTAATAGGTCGGCAACGCAAAGGACCTAATACAAAAATTAACCAAGTGTATACCCAAATTCGAACACGTGGACCTCAAAACATCATGCCAACTAGAATGCACACTCATCTAACATCTGTCAACACGTCCATAACTCTGCAAATCCAAAAACTAATCTGCGAAGAAGTGCAGACTCATCAACTCATATATTCTAAATTGGAAATGTCTAAAACTGCCAAGTTGAACTTTTGTTACTCATAACTCCAAAACCAGAAACCAAAACAAGCTAAAATTGTAAATTAACTTCTACTAGCCAAAAAAATTATTCTAGAAGCACATAGAAAAATATTTAACAGTGAACCAATGCGGAGCCAATTACTGGATCCCCTATACATAGAATCACTGGTATTAACACTTAGTCAATTTTCATCACAATTGTCTTCACCAGATCAAACCTTCTTGCAAAATTTTCTTTTACAATCATCTTCAACCATGCTCATGACACCCAAACTGATCTACACTATAATATTTGTATCAGGATACAATATTGGCGTCAATCACAACACTATAATGCATTACTGTATATACCTTGTGCTCATTACACATGCTCATGTTGCCAACAACATCATCAATGAAAAACTCCTCATTCTTCCATCAATCTCCCCTTTGTCATTGATGGGAACATGCCAAAATCATTCTCCTGAATTACTCATCCCCCTTGACATCAAGGGAAAAGGGCATATGTACCAATTCTTCATTTATGGATCCCCCCCTAACAAATATGTTCATATATATACAAACTAAAAATTTGAAGTAACTCCCCCTAAGAATGTTATGCACCAAAATTATATCAAAAACTTGTACTGGAACACTCTGTACACAATCCGTATATATACAAAGAAGTCTAAAACAATAAACTGAGAATGCATAAAAAGTAGAAATGTTGTCAACCAAAGGAGGTTAACTCTTGAACCTTTGCAACATGGGCTTTACATTCTTGTTTTCCTTCATCCCAGATCTTCTTAGCTATGTCAAGCATCCTACATTGGGTCTTTAGCTCCATCGGTGCATCTTCTCCTTCTTCCAAAGTGTTAGGTACCATATTCATCATTGTGGCTTTCTCAACACTCATTAGGTCATTGGCAACTGATGTGAACTTTGAGTTCACCAAGTCCCTGATGTTCCCAAAGAGCATGATAATATTTTCCTTTTGTCCTTATAGTTGGAAGTATTTATCATGCAAGTCCTCAATCACTAATCTTATGCTTCCATCGAGGTCTTGTGCAAGATCATATACACTCAAAGATCTATCTATTTGTGACTCTATTGAGTCTATTTCATCAGTGATACTCTTGGTGGCTCCAGGCCACTTCATTCAAATTTAAAATAAGGATTTTTCTTCATCCACATAAGTATGTAATTCTTGAAACTATCCTTAAATTTATTATGTGTTTGAGCACACTTCTTAGTTATCTCCAACAACTTCTTGTCATCAATCTTCTTTTCAACCTCATTCTCAACTTTTCCTTTAAGACCAATAGAATATTCTTTAAAGGAATCAATTAACAATTTCAAATTCTCCATACAATAGAGTGAGTTATCAATACATGCACTAGGTATGACCTCTTGCAGAGTCTTTATAGCTTCATCCATTAGTTCTCCACTCTTCTAATGGGTCTCTATTATCTCCTTTCAAGTAGATGCATGGAATACATCTCCCAACTGAAGCTCGTGGAGTGGGGAAATCTTGTCAAGGTCCACATTCCCCTATTTTCATAGGTAATTATAGCAATTGGGCTTATACAATAGGCTGAAATTGGAGTTGCATGCTTAGTAAGTTCTTCAATGAATCTCTGGAGGTACTGAAGGATTCGCCAGTAGCCTTCATACTCTATGCGGTCTTTCCTTGAACTCCTTTTCCATCTTAATAGAAATCACTTGTGTCTCTGCTTCATTTTTTTCCTCTAGATGCATCTTCATTCTTTTCCTCATCTTTTTTCTTATTTTCCTGATCATCCTTATTTGCATCACCATTCTCCTTTTCACCATCCTTAGTTGCATCATCTTCTCTAGTAGATTGTTCTATGTTATCCAAAGGAGTAACATCCTCTAGTTTTCCTTATATATTCTCAATATTTTCTTTAGATACCAGATGAGGAGTATCCTCCTTTGCAATTTCTTCTTCGATCACTACTCCCTCAACATTATTCTCTATCATTTCTTCCACTTTTGGAGGTGTACTATCCTGTGCATCTTCTTCATTTACCTCATGCCCATGTTGAGAATCAGCCTTCTGCACATCACCATCAATATTTTCTTTTGGATCAGATGTCTCCACATTCACTTCCTCTTTTCTCTCTAGATTCATTCCCAACTTTTGTGATATCTCTTCTACCTTTTTCAATACTCTCCTTCTTGAGTCTCTTGAGATCATTTTGATCTCTACCCATAAGGGTTGTCACCCTCTACTTAGTTCTGAGTTACTTATTGAACCTTATAGCCAAAGTGGCTTTTTTTCCTCAGAGAGAGGAGCACTTATCTTTTCTAATGCATAGTCTTTTAACCTTGCCTCTTCATCTATATAGCTTCTTGACTTATTTCTATCAAAACATTCCATAAATCCACAATTTATTTTTTTTATGTTTCACATGTCTACCTCAAGAGAAAAAATATAATTAATGATAGCTTCTACAATGGTGGCATTATCCACCTCATCTACTTCATTATACAGGGTTTAAGTTTCTGCTAACATCTCATTTTGTACTATACCACTGAAAAGTGCTTCTAACTTCATGCGAGTGTGTGTTCTTATCATATCTTTCTTCTTTTGTTTCTTTTCTGGTGTCTCCTTCTAACTTGTTTCTACTTTCTTCTTTTCTAGTGACACCTCCTTGGTGGCTTCTTTCTTATTCTCTTGCATGTGGACTACAAAATCTTTCTATTCCTTCTCTATTTCTTCTTCACTATCTATATTAATGATATCAAATTTCTTTCTTTTAACACTTGCTTCACCTTTCCTTTTGTGTAGAAATTGTGGTCCTTCCTCCTCTTCTTCTTCATCCTCTTCAATATTTACACTTGCGACTTTTTATCTTACTACTTTGTTTCGTTCTCTTCTTGGTAGGGGTTGCAGGTGGTATTACTGAAGTAGCCTTTTTCTTCTTAGGCTTTGTACTCTACATAACTAGAGGGGACTTCTCCTTCACTAGAGGACTTTCAGTTGCTTTTATCTTCTCTCCTATAGGGGGCTAAGCTGTGGAGGAATTTTGAATAGTAGAAGGGGTGGTAGCCATTCTACCAGATCTTCTAGTGCCTAATGAGATTCCCAGAGCTCCAACCATTGCTCTTGCTTGTTCCACTTGCTCTTTTGTGAAGCCCATGTCTTCCACAAACTGTGCAACCATCTTTTCAACCTTCTTCTTTATTATTGGCTTATTCTACTCCATATGCACCTCCATATATTTTTCTTCATAGGTATCATATCTTCCTTCGATGGTTTCCTTAGGATTGCTAAGCATGTAGTTCGCAGATGCAATAATTTTTTTCTCAGTAATCTCATATCCCATCTCTAGGATCCATAAAGTTATTGGTTCAACTACTTGTATGATACATTCATCATTAGAAACCATAAAAACAATATATTTCTTGTATTTTTCTACTATTTTGTGTGGAATTCTTTCTCTCTCTCTCTTGCATTATTTTCTGAAATATTGCAAAGAAATATTCAAGTACTTCATCTTGTGCATCTACACCACCAAGACCTCTCAGAAAGTCTCTAATCTGATGTGCAATAGGTCTTCCTTTCAACCATGTCACATTTTTGGTGGACCAAGGAGTTCTCTCAAGAAATAGAAAAGTAAGCAAACAATCAAAGTACAATACTTGAATGCCTATTTGTTCTCCTTTATCTATTTCAGATTCTCCATTAACTATTGTCTCAATAATTCACAAAGATCATAATCAAACCTTTTTCAACCATTTCATAGGTTGTGTTGATTTTGATTTCAAATACAAAATTCTCTCAATTAGAGAAATACAACTTGTAGCCTATCATCATGGTTGCTTACTTCATAGCTATATTTCTAATGTTATTCATTGTCAAAGCCCTTTTGTCATATGTGGCATCAGTGAGTTGCATCACAACCTCATTCTTGACATATTTCAATACTGGAATGGGTCTAGTGGCACACAACCCTATGAATTCCTTAATCACTTCCTTAGTAATCATCTCAGGCAGGTTTTTCCACAAGAATTTATCATGAATGTGGCTCGAAACAATTCTCACCCATTTATCATTATGGAAAAAGTTAGGAAACCCTTTCCAGACGTCAAGCTTCTTCACAGCTAGGTTTTGATATTTTGGTTTTAGCATGAATTCATCACTAGTAAGCTCCTTTATCCACACATCCCCCATTTTGGAATGGTCATATTCTTCAGGCTTACCACGGATATATATTATAATGTCTTCTATGTGTAAAACTCTATAAGGAACTCTCAAGAAAACACCTACAAGATCAACCTCCATGGATTTGTCAGGATGTTTTTAAACTTAGGTCATGGTCTCTCAGATACATCAACAACCTTTGGTGTAGCCATCTCAAAAGATTCCAAAACTACTTTTTAAAGAAATTTCCGAGAAACTAAGGCAATAGGGAAACTACAAAATACCTTTCAACGCTTTTCCAACTAGTGTTTGCACACAACAAGACCTCAAACACTTCAATTGTATTGCTCTACTCTTCATCTGCTCTTCTTCGCTCGAAAACTTGATTGCAAATGATTTTAGGTTGAGTGTAGTCACTTATAATCCTTTTGTCATGACCTAATTCACCATAAATGTTTTATTTGGTAAAGTTTTTAAACCCTTCACAGTCACCTTCAAATGCTCTGCAATCTTTCACATTTCAACATTTTTTGGAAAAAATTTCTATAAAAGATCAAGCATGTTGACCTACACCACATATCCTCATGTTGAAGCATCAACCATTTTTTTTCCAAGGAAATATTTCCATTAAAGATCCCCCTAAGCCAAAGCTATCAACTTAGTTTTTGGAGGAAACATCTGCACTAAATGTCAGTATAGACTCATCCTTAACCTCTGTCTCTTCCATATTTTTTAAAATCTTGTCCATCTCCTTGTACCTGCCAGATCAATCTTTTGCACTTCATCATTCTTCTTTTTTGGATCATCCTTCTTCATATTTTTCTTCTGAAAAACTTAGAATGTGTCCAGGTCTATTGCAATTCAATCATATGGTATTCTTTTTTAACAAGCTTGCTTCCACTAATTCTAGATTTTCTTGCTTCAATTGCTCACTAACCTCCTTATTCCTTTCTCTAAATTTATTGATTTTCTCTCTCAATTTTTTGATGCATTCATCTACTTCTTTGACATTTTCTTTCATATCTTTGTTTTCACCTTCAGTTCTGTCCAGATCTTCAAGAGCAACTTTGAGTTCTCCATTTATGTCAAGTATGTAATCTTCTTCTATAGATCCAACAACATGGATCTCTTCTAGAGGAGTGGGTAATCTTCTAACATCCATGTATTCAACTTCCAAGATCTTCCCCAAACAATTAATCTCCTTCCAAGGAACCAATCTTTGATACTAATTGTTGAACACCCAGAATATTGAGAGGGGGGGTGAATCAGTATTCTTTTAAACCACTTAAACATTTAAACATCCAATACTTATAGAATATTCAATTGTGGTAATGAAAGAAAGCATGAAAATATCCAACAACATCACATAACACATGAACACTAGGATCTTTATGTGGAAAATCCAAAATGGGAAAACCGCGGTGAGGATTAGCTTACAATATATTATAACCAATTATAGTATATTATAGAAGTTCTCACTACAACTGGACTCACTGCCCACTAAAAGAAGAAAAGAGATAGAAGAAAGTTTGTGGCTCATAGCCTAAATTGAACCGTTACAATTACATCTATCATATGCAGGAAAAATAGTTCCAGTGAAGCTCAAAATATAGACTCAAAACTCTTTGTACTAATCTGAATCAACACTCTACTCTGCTTTGCATTTGCACTAACTTCGTACAATTCACATCCACTAACTCTTACTACATATCATCTTACTCAAAATACCAAAAAAGATCTAACTTATATATCTACTTCACCCAAAACATCAATTAGGTCGGCCTAATTGGATGTACCATTCAAAATACTTAAAATATGACCCCAAATAATATTATGCTCTAACAATCCCAAATAAGATACACAGGATCATCAAGAATGGTTATCATTTTCACTTATGCTATCCTTGGCTAGCCCCAATAAGGCTTAATTCACAATCCATGCTAAATAGGTTATTCCCATGACAACCTTAATTTATAAGTTATCGTAGGATCACAACATAGTTATATGCATGCAGTCATTATCAAATTAGAGATATTAATATTTTTGAGGAAAATTGGGAATTACTCTTAACTTTGTACACTTTGAATAGGTCAAGTATTAATTAGATACCTCAATATTATCAATTACTATTTTTGAGAATGGTTCCCATTGTAAATTAATAATTATATCTTAATATCATATAATATACATTTTAGATTAAATATGTATAAGTAGATATTCAATATAGAGTACTAGAGTACTAGGATTTACTAGTTATAATGATAGACTCCACGCCAAGTCATATCTATTGTATCGTATAGATTAAGTAATATAAATAGTTTTTAAATGTAATTTTTATTACTTATCTTAAAGTTAGTGTTGTATTTTAATGGTTAAACTTAATGAGGAAAGAAGAAAAGCAAAGAAAGAAAAGAAATTATTTACATCCTTGATCCTCTAATTTTTTTATAGCTGGAGTTATCAATTACAAGGTACTAAAAAATTAGGGTTACAAAAAATATATAGTTTGTACTTGAGACAAAATTGTAACTCCTCTAATGGAAATGCTCTTTGCACAACTAATCATGTATTTTCTATTGCTTGCAAATCCAAATTTTACAAATAACTAAAAGATGAAGGATTTAATACTACTATGAATTGATGTCTAAAAAAAATCCATTTTTATTTTATTTTGGCTTTATCTTTCATTAAAATGTAGTTGATCATGTTTGTAAGAGTGTCAATTTTGAAAAGCACATCCATTTTATTTTTTGTTTTATCCTTGATTACAATGCAATTGATCATGTTTGGAAGAGGATTTGAAGGGTTGTGGAAAATCAAGGCAATGAGCTATTAATAGAGGGCCCATGAATGAAAAACAAGATTTTGTGGGAAGAGGACCTACACAATGAACCACACCCACCATGAAAATTGAGTATTATGTGTACTGCAGCTCTACTATAGACCATGACCCTTTAAAAATATTTGTATTTTTAATTTACACATACTTTTAAAAATCAAGAAAATGTTGTTCACAAACATAACTCCAAACTTTATAGCCTTTATCAACATCTTTCATCAAGTACCTATGTCAAGTGAAAGCTCTGGAAAAATATATAGTTGTTATTGATTTTTTAATATTTATTTTATATTGTTTCAATTTTTACCCCTTTTTATAAGTGTCTTTGTTTGCATCACTCATTTCATTGCTTGAGTTATGAAATTGAGTTGTCATTCATACATTCATCATGCAATCTTAAAAAAATTAAATTAAATATCTAATTCATTTTAGAGTTATGATGATACAAGTTTCAAGGACTTTTGTCTTATGTATATATTCTTTTTGTTTTATGATTATAAATTTAGGGGGTTTTATTGTATAGATTTATTCATATATTATAATAAATTTACATAGAAAATTTTGAAACAACAGATATAAAATTCATAGTGTTTTATTTCAATTGTTTGATGAGGGCATAAGGTTTGATTGGCAGTGTTCTTCCTTGTTATGATTGTGTCTGACTATGCTTTAACTTTGGAACTTGGTTGCTTTTGACTGTTATCTGTTAAACGATGTAAACATTATATTTTGATGTGATGTTATTTCATTATGATGATATCTTTATGGCGTGTTTTGGATTAACTTAGAAGATATTTGATTTAACGATGTTTTATGTTGTTGATCATATCATTGATGTTAGAATCGTTAGTTAATAAATTGTGTATTGGTGAAGGGGACGGGATTGTATCACTCGCTTGCGAGTGCCCTACGATTCTGAGATTTCCTCTTCACGATGTGCTGATCATATTATATATATGTATTCATGGCAATGTACTCTTTGTTTGCAGGTTGACAGGTACATGACATCGACTCCACCTGGTTTGCAGGTTTGAGTGTGTCCATTGACCAACAGAAATTGATTGGGAGATAGTAGCTAGGTTTTCCGTGCCAATTAGTCACCCTAGTCATAGTGTGTCATCGAGTTGTTGTCGGGTTGGTTGTTTTAATTTCGTCCTTTGCACCTTGAGTATTTATTTAATTGCAAATTATAAAGGTTATCAAGTGGCTTGCGTAGTTAAATTGATGTTTATATGTATTGATTTGCAATGTTGAAACGTCATTTATTTTATTGATTGATTTGATTTAATAAATAAATTAGATTGAGTTTATTGGTAATTATATTAAAGGTGTTTTATTAAATGTAATAGTTGTTTTGGCAATTATTGGATATTAAGATTTAATCAAAATAAAAGTAGAAATCATATTTGGATAGTTGAAGATAAATTAAAATAAATAAATAAATATAATGAAAACATGTTTTGTTTTAATTTCACTTTTGGGAAAATTATTGTGAAAGTAAATTATTTGCAAAGAATGTATTCTTTTGTTTTAAAGAATTTTGGAAAATGCATGTGATTGGAATTAGAAAATAGAAATTTGTTTTTTAAATAAAAAAATGGAAATATCCTCCAATTGTTGCAATAAATTTAGTGGGTGGGGATATTTTAGGGGTTTGACCAATTTGGGGAAAATCTCTATTTTAGCAAATGGAAATTCATATAATTTTTAACTTTCAATTTGGGGAAAAGATTTCTTGGCTGTGGCTTTGCTTGGATTGGTAAAGAGTTGGAGACCCTTGCTTGAGCTAAATTCAAAAGGAGGAGTTGAAAACACCATTGTTGAAGGCTTCAAGCTTTGGAGGAAAAATCAGGTTCCTCTTTGTTCTTGCTTTGTTTCATTTTGAAAATAGATTAAATCCTCATTATGCTATTTGGAAATCTTTGAAATGTTGTTTAAATCCAATGAATCCCATGAGAAATTGTTTTGAAAGCTTGCAAACTTGTTGAAATTTGGAAATAAAAACCAAACTAGTATCAAACAATGAGAAATAGAATGAAACCAAAAGAATTGGCATTTCAAACTAGAATTTTAAACCATGTTGTTGTGTTTCCATTTTTTGTTGATGATTTGACCAATTTGAGTTGGGAAATGGATTGTAGTTTTTATAAATATATATATATTTTGGCTTGTAAAGCCATGGAGTTCATCTTTTAAAAATATATATATTTATTATGTCCCTGTTATGAATATTTTGTATTCTGGAAATACACAGGGGACTGTATTTTTTATTTTTTTGAATTTTTTTATAAAAACAAAAATTATGTTATTAAATTGTTTTGTGAGGGGGTGGGGGGAGGTGGGGGCGGGGCATGAGGGAAGCCAACCACCACCACCGCCGCCGCCACTGCTGTCACTGCCGGTGCCACCAGCCGGGAGGCGATCCATGTGCAGGGCACACGGGTCGCCGCCCTGGGGCACACAGTCTGCTGCCCGTGGGAGGCGGGCACTGTGTGTCGAGCACACAGGCCACGGCCATGGGGGGCGGACTGTGTGCAAAGCACACAGGCACCACCGCCCATGGGGAGGCAAGGCCTGCATGCCCAGTTAGGGTTCGTCCTATGGAACTTTTTTTGTTTTATTTTATATTGTTATTTCTTATTATATTATATTTTATATAATATATTAGATATATATAATATTATATATGTAATATAATATTATATGTCTATATAATATTTAATATTATTTATATAATATAATATTACATATATATAATATTCAATATTAGATAATTTGAGTTTTAAATGAATATCTTGTTTTTACTTTTAGAATATATATATATAATTTAAATAATATGGGCTATTGTGAGTGTAATATTTTTATTAAAGGTTTATTTCACTATCATAGTTGGAAAATATAAGTGTTTTATTTAAGAATTTGTTTTTCTGACAAATATGAATAATGAGGAGATCTTGGAATTTAAAATGATATTTTAGAGGCACATATGTAAATGAGGTGTAAATATTTTAATAGGAATTTTAAAATGATTTACTTTAAAGATTGATTTTTATAATCATATGGCTTTATTTAAATTTCCATTTTGAATATTATGTATAATGGAGGAAAATAGAATTAAATGGCTAGAGTTAAATTCTTTAACATTGCTAATGTGAGTTGATATACTTTGAGTATGAACGTATAATGCAAGTTATTTAATTAATTTCATGTTCTATATCAGTGCTTGGCTCGGGTTTAAGAAACCCTAACGTTAGCTTGTTGAGTTGCCTGAAATGCTTTGTAAATGATGTTGCCTTCTTTCTCGATGTTGGGGCAAATGGGGTTAATTGTCTATAAGTCTTCCAGAGGAGTCCTCTAGGTGGGGATGTTTCATGTATTGGTTCGGTTTGCGAATCACCTTGGGAAACGTGTAGAGTTGTATTATTATGTTGTACCCAATTTCCACGAACGGGGATTTGTGCCTCCTTGGGTTGGGAGAGGGTTATGTGGTTGTGCCTCCTTGGGAAGGAGTGATTTTGTATCTTTGTTTCCTCCAGTGCTTGGAGAGGTTTGACCTGTGTTTCCTCTAATGGTTGGAGAGGGTTTTGACCTTTGTAGCCTCCAGTGTTTGGAGAGGGTTTTGTAATTTTGTTTCCTCCTGTGTTTGGAGTGAGTTTCCTTTATTTGTTGCCTCCTTGGTTTGGAGATGTCGTCTTATCTAGTTACCCATTGGTTGTGGTCTTTGTACCATGTGTGTTGTCGATAGGAGAGTGGCTCTATGTGGGGGTCCGACACACAGAGGGGCGCCAGGGTAACTCACTTAGGGTTTAAGTAAGTGATAACTTAAAAAAGAATTAATGAAAAACTCTTAGACTAATTAAGATAATTAATGTCTCTCTCATAGCTCATTCACTTTTAAGGTTTGAGATGAGACGAGAAGCGCAGTTGGTATGAGGGTCCGGCGACTGGTAGAGTTGAGCCTGGATAGCCCAAGATGTGGGTTTGATTGCCTTAGACAGTTGAGCCAGGGTAACTCATAACAATTGTCGTGTGACACTCTCGCTATGTCAACCAAGTCAGTTGTTGTACTGCGTAAAAGATCATTGTTCTCTGGAAGCACTGTAACTTTGTGTTAAGTAATATTGTGGTTGTAGTTGTTTCAGTTTAGTTTATGCTTTAGCCTGTGTCTAGTGGTAGATGGTCTTGTGTTGGATTCCTGGTTACTATCTCCTAGCATGGGGGGTGAGCCTTTGGGTATCACATGGTTGGGTGGAATGTGCACCTTTATCCGTTGGTTTTCTTCTTGTTCCTGTGGACAAGATTACCAGTTGGAGAGCTCGTGGAATCCAATTTCTTGTCATGCTTTATTCATTCTGTTGATCTTGTATTTTATTACCCCTCATTGTGATCGAGGTGGAATTTGTAATATGTAATCATGATTATTGGATTATCTCATTCGGGGAATGAGCATTGTAATCTTATTGTAAAATTAAATTGTTATTGAAATCATGTGGTATTTATGATTCTTGAAGTAATTAATCTTGTTTGGAATGTATGCATTCTTAATGCTTTAAGTAATCAAATGTTATGAATTTAATTCATGTTTCTTGTTTGGGTTTAAGTAACTCAGTCTCGTAACCTTAAGGGATTTGTTGGCAATTGTTTAGTGATCTTGCATGTTAATTGTTCTTATTAACAAAAGAAAAAGAAAAAAATTAGTTTGTTTGAGTAGTAAATTGCAACTTCCCCTAGGGTTGTGTGGCTGGGCGTTACACATGGTATCAGAGCCCAAGTTTAAACACTGGGTGCTCTAGGATAATGTGGGACCCATTAAGTTGTCAGTTGTGTAGGTTATACTCTGGGCACTATGAGCCATGGCATTGACCTAGGTGTTTTGTTCGTTAGTTATGTTTTCCTTTTGGGTTGATCTCACTTGTCTACCCAGAAGTGTTTGTGGGGTGGTGTAGGTCCAAAGGTGCAGGAAACTAGTGGAAAGGATAGGATCCTCGGTGTAGTGTACAATGCACTGATATCCTTCCTACTAGAAGAATGCATTATGGACAACTGTGTAATGGGTGAATTTGGTGTGTTGTGTGTGGTGGACGACAACTAGTTTTGTCATTATTTCTGCCCTTACATGTCTTCTTGTGCCTTACCTCATTGTGCAAGCGATTTCCTAATTGACTCTATGTGTAACGCTTGCGGAGATAAGCAAAATCATTTTAAATTGTTCAATCCATTTCAAAAGTTTACTTTAAGAACTATGCCATTAATAAGAGTTTCCAAAGTAGACTCAATGTAAAAGAATTAAAACAAGTTGCATTTCCTATATATAAAATATAACATTTGCATTTCATCATGATTATGCACATGGACAAGTATATCAATGCATTTTCACATATATTCACCCATACTCAAAAGAGATCAATAAACCAATAAATATTCATATTTGTGTGAAACCAATAACTTCAATAAATACATTTGCACCAATGTTACATCAAAATCTTAATAACACATCTATTTCAATGTTGCAATAACAAATGTGAAATACAATTACATTTACAATAGGCTTCACAAGCCATTCCAGTAGGATACTCAAGTGCATAAATAGTAAAATAAAAGCTCTGATCCTCCAACCTCCATGACACCATCGGTCTTCTTGTGAGCTGGGGCCAAGAGTGTGATTCAGGTGCCTTTTCCACCCAACCACGAAGTACATGACTTCCCCGGATTCCTTCCTAACTCGAAGAAATCCCTGGCCCTACATAAGGATCTTGTTAACCTGACACATTAAAATAGGAGGGAACTCTCGATGCATGCCTGGTGCCTATATGCATTTCTATCATGAGCAAACATATTTCTTGCAACAGGAGGTGGCAGAGACTCAAATACATATATTTCTAGGCTTTTAAAACAAATCCATCTATTTCAATGGTATGAGTGCTTGGACAAGCATAAATAAAAACAAGTGGTATTTTTAGAAAAAGGTAAAACCACCGTCTCTGTGGATCCACCTTCGGCATCTTGTCCCGGAAGTTACCCAAATACAATATAAAGAGCAAAAACAGAAAATTATGCATTTTCTTTATATGCTTCATGCATTTCATTAATTCTGAAAAGAATTTCGTTCATTTATCCATATCCATAAAATGTTTATCAAACTGATTTCCATTCATACAAGGGTTTCAAAAAAGAGTTTCAAAACATCTTTTGAGTTCCATTTTAACATGTTGAACAAAAGAATAGGTTGTAAAGTTTCAGTATTAAAATAAAATCTACTCTTTTCTCAGCATATTTTCTTCTGTTTAGTAAAGAAATCTGCTCTCACTCCAAGCTACTCTCTTAAATGTTCTTGTTCAAGTTTGGTTTTCAAATTTAAAAATGTATGTACATCATGGTATTTTCAGTGTATTAACACAAACAAAAATAATAATTTTCTGTATAAAACAATGTTCTGATATTTATGTATATTTCTATATCTTCAAGATTCAAGCTAATTTGAAAGTGAAATTTCCAATTTGCTACAAGTTTCTGGTTAAAATAAATAGCATGATTCTTTCAGAAATAAAATAGAGGTTTGCATATTTGCATCTGTGTTTTCTATTGTATGCTAATATTCAGAAATCTACATCTGTATGCAAACATAAGACTATGTGACTAAAAGAAAATCACCAATTTGCATGATTCCAAGAGCTACATTTTCAAATTTCCAGCTTCAGGAATACTAAGATGTTTATATATATTTGTCTGAAATATGTCATATTCTGTAGATGGTTATATCTGTGTAAGTTCACACTTTAATATATATATATATATATATTTGCACAGCTTAGTATGTATATATATACATCAAAATACAAATTTAATAGTTGTTTTATCTTCGCATTTTTACTTCCGCGCACACATAAACGAACTGTTTTTTAGGGTTCAAATTAGATGATGAGCACCCCAAAGGGTGCTGGGAGGCCTTGCCTCTCCCTTAGGGAGGGCATGGGCTGTGAGGAGGTCGCGCCCCCTCCATAGGCCATGGCCTGTGGAGGGCGCGGGGCTCCCCACAGCGTTGTCCCTTCCTTTGGGACAGGGCTGGGGTTAATCCCCTCCCCCAAACAAAAACTTAGCCATAAAAAAAAATGGAAAAGAATATAAATGCCATAGCAGCATACAGATTTAATGAAGAATTTTTTTGAATTCATAACAGAATTGTTAGTAATATATATATAATTACATATGTATAAATATATATATATATCTAGACATATATATTCACATATATATATATATATAATTACTCTCTGGTTTTCTGTACAGAGATGTATCAATGAAATGCCACAATCACAAACCCATATTTCAAAAGAATAATTACTCTTTGGTTTTCTGTACAGAGATGTATCAAAGAAATGCCACAATCACAAACCCAGATTTCAAAAGAATAATTTCTCTTTGGTTTTTTGTACATAGATGTATCAAAGAAATGCCACAATCACAAACCCAGATTTCAAAAGAATAAACAGATTGTAAAAGAATAAACTCCATTTTGGAAGGAAAGAATTGGGAATTTCACTCACAGTGTAAACTCAAATTTGCAAACAAAATCACAATTTTTGCATACAAGCTCTCCCACTGTTGCCAAAATTTGAAACTAGACTAAAAGAAGGAACAGAAAAACCAGAATAAAAGCTTCTAGTTGAAGATGCCCAATTTTCCTTCAGTCTGCTTCTCTTGAGTGAGTTCTTTTTGAATAAGCTTCTATTATCTTATTTTTTGTCTTCTCTCCACCTTTAATCTTTATCCCGTCTACCGAGAGTCATGCAAACCCTTCCCAATTGACAGATGGAAAATTTTCTTGGCGGATATTTACATGCAAAAATAAAAGAGATAGCCACTTGCCAAGAATATTGTTTGTTTTAAGAAGAATTTTCAAAACCCAATTTTTCTCGGGAATGTCTTTTTCTATTTAATATTAGTTTCCTCTCTCCTAATCTTGAAATTTGAAATTAAGACATATGCAAATAAAATATTTCACATTTATTTCAATTTCATAAATAAATAAAATATAATAAAAGATTTTCAATTATTTGCATAAAAAGTTGGATAGATAATTCAAAAATACTTACTACATAAACACATATTCATTTGGCTTGTTAATTAAGATAGATTTAAAAATCATAAACCTTTTAAAACTACAATTAATAATTAATTTATATTTATGTTATTATTTTTATTATTTATTTATTCAAACCATTTATTACTTATTTTGTAAGTAACTCAAAACAATCAAATTAAAATAGACATTGCCTAAATGCAACTATATGATTTTTAGGTGTTGTGTGTGTGACTGAGAGTTCTTCCTCTTTTACCCTATCGGGAAGCTAGCCTTCTTTCCTCAATCACACTCTTGGTCTTCGACCACCTGCAACTCAAGTGCACTCAGGCATGCAACAACGAAATTGAATTAGTAACCGATATAAAAATATAAATCAAAACAATAATTAAATCAATACTTCTAATTTGTTTTATCTTGCAAATTTTCAAAATAAAATGCGTTCACAATTTCAAAAGTAAATATTTTTTTTCACATTTCCACACACCAAAGCATTGTATTATATCATATTACTCTAACACATACCATCATTCATATAATAAATCCACACAAAGCCATGGACAAAACAGCATCAAAGTCTGAGACGTGACATCCTTCCCCACTTGGAAGAGACATCATCTCGATGTCTAAAAGCAAGTTAAACAACAAAATTTAGATACCAATATATCGTAAGTCTCTACATGAAAGAAAATAAGAGTATGCTAAGATCTCAAATGAGGAAAGGCTCTATCTATATCCTCAGCATTCTCCCAGGTGGCATTATCCACCGAATACTGGTCCCACCGGACCCTGTACTACATAATGTCCCTATTCCGCAACTTAACGTTACGCTCTTCCAGAATCCTGACAGGCTCCACCTGAATCACCCTTGGGTCCTGAACCTGCAATGCACACCAATCAAGGATGTGAGCAATATTTGGATGGTAGGGCTTAAGTACTAAGACATGAAATACATTATGTATCCGGGATAGAGCTGGTGCCAGAGCAAGCCTATAAGCAACTGGATTCACCACCTCCAAAACATCAAAGGGCCCAACAAACCTAGGGGACAACTTAGAGTTCTTTCCGAAAGAGATTGAACTCTTATGCGGTCGAACCCTCAAAAAGACCTTATCTTCTACAGAGAACTGCCTGAAGCTTTGGTTCTTGTCTGGTAGACTTTTCTATCTATCCGTAGCTTGTTTCAATTTTTCCTTAATGATCTTCATTTGGTCTTCCATTTCTCTGAGCATCTCAGGGCCAATCACAACTCTATCTTCCACCCTGTCCCAACTAATGGGTGTCTGACATTTATGTCCATAAAGAGCTTCAAAAGGTGCCATACCCAAAGAAGCATGGTAGGAGTTGTTGTAAGCGAACTCCACCAAAGGCAAATACTCCTCCCACTTATGTTGCTGCTCCATACAATACATGCGGAGAAGATCTTCTACTACCTGATTCACCCTCTTTGTCTGACCATCGGTCTGAGGATGATATGCAGAACTAAAATTCAATTTAGTTCCTAGGGAAGAGTTCAATGTGATCCAAAACCTAGAAGTCATCCGAGTGTCTCAATCTAAAATGATCGTTTCTGGCACTCCATGCAAACAGAAGATCTCCTGAACAAATTTTCTTGCTAAAACCATTGAACCGTCCTTGAGGTTTCTAGGAATGAAATGAGCAACCTTCATCAACTTATCCACCACAACCAAGATGGTATCATGTCGATTCCTAGACATTGGCAACCCCTGAATAAAATCCATAGTGATAACCTGCTATTTATACTCTGGCACCCTATGAGGATATAAGAGTCCTGCCGGATGCACATGCTCAGCCTTGACTTGCTGGCATTCCAAGCATCGGGCTACATATGAAGTAATATCCCTTTTAATTCTTGGCCAGAAGTACAATGGCCTAAGTCCTTCCATCATCTTTGTAATACCAGGATGTCCTGAGTATGGTGCATTGTGGAACTCTTCTAGCACCAACTCTCTCAAGTTTGCAGAACTAGGAATGTACATCTGCCCCTGGAATCTCAAGAGCCCATCCAATTCAAATACATAACCCTCATATCGACGATCCAAGGAATTCACCCCTAGGGCTTGTTTCACCCTTTCATAATGTTCATCCCCAAGTGAGGATTGAACTACCTGCTGCCTGAAATCTGATTTTATGGTAACCATGGCTGCAAGGTGCCTCCTTCTACTCAAGGCATCAGCCACCCTATTTTCCTTACCCTTAATATATTCAATTCCAAAGTCATATTCACTCAAGAATTCCAGCCATCGCCTTTGTCGGGCATTAAGATTGGGTTGAGTGAAGATATATCTTAATCCTGCATGGTCTGTCTTCAGTTCAAAAGGCTTTCCCAAGAGATAATGCCTCCACATCTGTAAAGCATGGACTATGGCTGCCAACTCCAAGTCATGTGGTGCATAGTTTAATTCATGTTGCTTTAACTTCCTCGATTCATATGCTACCACTTGCCCTTCTTGCATAAGAACTGCTCCTACCCCTTCCCCTGATGCATCAGTAATAACTATAAAATGGCCATTCAGATCGGGCACAACTAGGATGGGTGCAGTAGTGAGTTTCTCCTTAAGCAGCTAAAAAGCTCTCTCACACTTATCACTCCATTCAAATTTCTTTTCTTTCTTCTGCAGTGCAGTGATGGGTGCTGCAATTGTCGAGAACCCCTGAATGAATCTCCTATAATAACCTGCAAGACCCATGAAACTTCGAACTTCAAGACATTCTGCGGCGCTGGCCAATCCATAATTGCCTTAATCTTTTCTGGGTCCACCGCTACCCCTTCTGCTGAAATAACGTGTCCCAAATAGTGCACCTCAGATTGGAAGAAAGTGCATTTAGACATCTTTCCATACAGCTTATGTTCCCTCAATCGTTGCAACACAATTCTCAAATGCTTCTCATGTTCTTCCTCTGACTTAGAATAGATCAAGATATCGTCAAGAAAGATTAGGACAAAGTTATCTAAACAATCTCGGAAGACACTATTCATCAGGTTCATGAAAGCTGCAGGGGCATTACTTAGCCCAAATGGTAGCACCGTAAACTCGTAGTGCCCATACCTTGTTCTAAAGGCAGTTTTGTGAATATCTTCTTCCTTCAATCTCAACTGGTGGTATCCCGATCTTAAATCAATTTTCGAGAATACCTTGGCGTCTTTCAGCTGGTCAAACAAGTCATCAATGCGTGGGAGCATGTATTTGTTCTTGATAGTGACCTTGTTAAGCATCCTATAGTCAATGCATAACCTCAAGGTCCCATCCTTCTTTTTCACAAAAATAACTGGAGCTCCCCAAGGTGACACGCTTGGTCTAATAAATCCCTACTTCAACAATTCTTCCAGTTGGGCCTTAAGCTCAAATAATTCTGTCGTGTTCATCCTGTAAGGAGCTTTAGACTGAGGTTTTTCCCCTGGTAGCAAATCAATAGAAAAATCAAACACATGCCTAGGCGGTAGCTCAGTTAGCTCTACAGGAAAAACATCCTCAAATTCTTTCAGAATGGGATGATCATTAATTGAGGTTTCTTTCTCATCAAGATCCTTGACCTTTATTGCAAAGATAGTGCATCCCTTCCGACTTGCCTTTTTCAACTGCATGGCGGAGACTTGCCTAAGCTCTAAAGGCTTTTTAATGCCACAAAGCTCCACATGGTTTCCTCTATCATCAAGACACTTTATTGACTTCTCTTCGCAATCAACAAGAGCCTTATGTTCAGAGAGCCAATTTATCCCTAGTATTACATCATAAGACCCCAACGGTGCAACATACAAATTCACTTGCATTTGAAGGTTAGGGATTTCAAGTTTACTGAAATACATGCATTGCTCTACCTTCCTCTCTACCCGGTTTCCATACTGAACTTTCCAAGAATTTTCCATATAACTCAGTCTAACTGATAACTTAGTCAAAACATGAGGATCTACAAAACTATCAGTAGCATTAGTATCAATCAAAACAGAAATAGGGCATCCAAACAATTTACCCGATAGCTGGATAGGAGTGGCTTGATAATCTGCTTGGCGATTGTCAACCGCCGCATGAATATGATGTTGATTCCTGTTATTTTGTTTGTTATTCCTCTTAGGGCACACACTGGCATAATGCTCACCACCACAAGTATAAAAACCCCCACGAGGTGCTTTGGGCTTGTCAGAAAATTCTCTCCTGTTATTATCATTCCTTTTATTGAAATTGCCCCTCTTGTTGTTATTGTTCTTGTTTCCATTGTTGCGGTCCTGAGGACTACCATCCCTCTTCAGATTTCTGATTTTCCTGTTATGATTCCCTTGATTGTCCTATTTTCTCTGACCACCCTGATTGTTATTACCTTGACGATTTCCCTGGAACTTCTTATTGCCATACTTGGCTTCCCTGCTCTTCTTATAGTTAGCAGCTTGTGCTCCTGTTTAATTGCCAAATCAAAAACTTCATCCATGGTGGCCAGATTATGCAGATCTATTTCATTTCCAATTTGAGGTCTAAGCCCCAAAATAAATTTTTAAACTCGAAACCTCTCATTATGCTGGTACTGGGGTGCGTACTTGAGCAAGTGAGAGAATTTCTCCCAATACTGAGTCACTGTCATGCCAACTTGTATGAGTACCTGGAATTCTGTCATTTTCTTATCAAAGTAAGATTGTGGTAACCACCTCTTCCTAAATAACTATAGAAACTTATCCCAAGTTACCTTCCCATGCATAAACTACTTATCCGCCCTTTCATTTTCCCACCAAGTAGCAGCCTCACTGGTGACCTGATAAGAACCCCACTTAGCCTTTGTTTCATCAGATAGATTGCGTAGGGCAAAATACTTCTCCATCTCTATAACCCAAGCTTATGCTCCATCTCCAAGGGTTTTCCCATCAAATTTCAGAGGAGCGACCTTCTTTAGGTCTTTTCCCAACTCCTCAGCCACCCTATTTAGATTTCCTTCATTTCCAGGTGGTTCAACATTTGTTTCTCCATCAGTTTCATGTGTATTTAACCCTTGATGGCCAACTCGCCTCTCCTGTTCAAGTTCCTCAATTCTAGCCCCCTGACTTTGCAGCAAGGCCAAAATTGGTCCAGTTTATCATTGGGATCTCCATGAGATCCTCCAGTCTGCTGGTACACTCTATTCTCCATTTAAGGTTACCCTGGTTAAAGCACAACGTCATACATAGTTAGGCATAGGTCCTAGAGTTGAACCTTACCACTCTGATACCAAAATGTAACACTTGCGGAGATAATCAAAAGCATTTTAAATTGTTCAATCCGTTTCAAAAGTTTACTTTAAGAATTATGCCATTAATAAGAGTTTCCAAAGTAGACTCAATGTAAAAGAATTAAAACAAGTTGCATTTCCTATATATAAAATATAACATTTGCATTTCATCATGATTATGCACATGGACAAGTATATCAATGCATTTTCACATATATTCACCCATACTCAAAAGAGATCAATAAACCAGTAAATATTCATATTTGTGTGAGACCAATAACTTCAATAAATACATTTGCACCAATGTTAAATCAAAATCTTAATAACACATCTATTTCAATGTTGCAATAACAAATACCAAATACAATTACATTTACAATGGGCTTCACAAGCCATTCCAGTAGGATACTCAAGTGCATAAATAGTAAAATAAAAACTCTGATCCTCCAACTGCCATGACACCATCGGTCTTCTTGCGAGCTGGGGCCAAGAGTGTGATTCAGGCGCATTTTCTGCCCAACCACGAAGTACATGACTTCCCCGGGTTCCTACCTAACTTGAAGAAATCTCCAGCCCTGCATAAGGAGCCTAGCAACCTGACACAGTAAAACAGGAGGGAACTCTCAATGCATGCCTGGTGCCTATATGCATTTCTATCATGAGCAAACATATTTCTTGCAACAGGAGGTGGCAGAGACTCAAATACATATATTTCTAGGCTTTTAAAACAAATCCATCTATTTCAATGGTATGAGTGCTTGGCCAAGCATAAATAAAAACAAGTGGTAGTTTCAGAAAAAGGTAAAACCACCGTCTCTGTGGATCCACCTTCGACATCCTGTCCCGAAAGTTACCCAAATACAATATAAAGAGCAAAAACAGAAAATTATGCATTTTCCTTATATGCTTCATGCATTTCATTAATTCTGAAAAGAATTTCGTTCATTTATCCATATCCATAAAATGTTTATCAAACTGATTTCCATTCATACAAGGGTTTCAAAAGAGAGTTTCAAAACATCTTTTGAGTTCCATTTTAACATGTTGAACAAAAGAATAGGTTGTAAAGTTTCAGTATTAAAATAAAATCTGCTCTTTTTTCAGCATATTTTCTTCTGTTTAGTAAAGAAATCTGCTCTCACTCCAAGCTACTCTCTTAAATGTTCTTGTTCAAGTTTGGTTTTCAAATTTAAAAATGTATGTACATCATGGTATTTTTAGTGTATTAACACAAACATAAATAATAATTTTCTGTATAAAACAGTGTTCTCAGATTTATGTATATTTCTATATCTTCAAGATTCAAGCTGATTTGAAAGTGAAATATCCAATTTGCTTCAAGTTTCTGGTTAAAATAAATAGCATGATTCTTTCATAAATAAAACAGAGGTTTGCATATTTGCATATGTGTTTTCTATTGTATGCTAATATTCAGAAATCTACATCTGTATGCAAACATAAGACTATGTGACTAAAAGAAAATCACCAATTTGCATGATTCCAAGAGCTACATTTTCAAATTTCTAGCTTCAGGAATATTGAGATGTTTATATATATTTGTCTGAAATATGTCATATTCTGTAGATGGTTATATCTGTGTAAGTTCACACTTTAATATATATATATATATATATATATATATATATATATATATATATATATATATATATATATATATATATATATATATATATATATATATATATATATATATATATATATATATATTATGCACAGCTTAGTATGTATATATATATACATCAAAATACAGATTTAATAGTTGTTTTATCCTCGCGTTTTTACTACCGCGCACACAGAAACGAACTATTTTTTAGGGTTCAAATTAGATGATGAGCCCCCCAAAGGGTGCTGGGAGGCCTTGCCTCTCCCTTAGAGAGGGTGCGGGCTATGAGGAGGCCGCGCTCCCTCCACAGGCCGCGGCCTTTGGAGGGCGCAGGGCTCCCCACAGCGTCGTCCCTTCCTTTGGGACGGGGCTGGGGTTAATCCCCTCCCCCAAACAAAAACATAGCCATAAAAAAATAATGGAAAAGAATATAAATGCCATAGCAGCGTACAGATTTAATGAAGAAAATTTTTGAATTCATAACATAATTGTTAGTAATATATATATAATTGCATATGTATAAATATATATATATATATATATTCACATATATATATATATATAATTACTCTCTATTTTTCTGTACAGAGATGTATCAACGAAATGCCACAATCACAAACCCAGATTTCAAAAGAATAATTCCTCTTTGGTTTTCTGTACAGAGATGTATCAAAGAAATGCCACAATCACAAACCTAGATTTCAAAAGAATAATTTCTCTTTGGTTTTCTGTACAGAGATGTATCAAAGAAATGCCACAATCACAAACCCAGATTTCAAAAGAATAAATAGATTGCAAAAGAATAAACTCCATTTTGAAAGGAAAGAATTGGGAATTTCACTCACAGTGTAAACTCAAATTTGCAGACAAAATCACAATTTTTGCATACAAGCTCTCCCACTGTTGCCAAAATTTGAAACTAGACTAAAAGAAGGAACATAAAAACCTGAATAAAAGCTTCCAGTTGAAGATGCCCAATTTTCCTTCAGTCTGCTTCTCCTGAGCGGGTTCTTTCTGAATAAGCTTCTATTATCTTTTTTTTTGTCTTCTCTCCACCTTTAATCTTTATCCCATCTACTGAGAATCATGCAAACCCTTCCCAATTGACAGATGGAAAAATTTCTTGGCAGATATTTACATGCAAAAATAAAAGAGATAGCCACTTGCCGAGAATATTGTTTGTTTTAAGAAGAATTTTCAAAACCCAATTTTTCTCGGGAATGTCTTTTTCTATTTAATATTAGTTTCCTCTCTCCTAATCTTGAAATTTGAAATTAAGACATATGCAAATAAAATATTTCACATTTATTTCAATTTCATAAATAAATAAAATATAATAAAAGATTTTCAATTATTTGCATAAAAAGTTTGATAGATAATTCAAAAATACCTACTCCATAAACACATATTCATTTGGCTTGTTAATTAAGATAGATTTAAAAATCATAAACCTTTTAAAACTACAATTAATAATTAATTTATATTTATGTTATTATTTTTATTATTTATTTATTCAAACCATTTATTACTTATTTTGTAAGTAACTCAAAACAATCAAATTAAAACAGACATTGCCTAAATGCAACTATATGATTTTTAGGTGTTGTGTGTGTGACCGAGAGTTCTTCCTCTTTTACCCTATCGGGAAGTTAGCCTTCTTTCCTCTATCACACTCTTGGTCTTCGACCACCTGCAACTCAAGTGCACTCAGGCATGCAACAACAAAATTGTATTAGTAACCGATATAAAAATATAAATCAAAACAATAATTAAATCAATACTTCTATTTTGTTTTATCTTGCATATTTTCAAAATAAAATGCATTCACAATTTCAAAAGTAAATATTTTTTTTCACATTTCCACACACCAAAGCATTGTATTATATCATATTACTCTAACACACACCATCATTCATATAATAAATCCACACAAAGCCATGGACAAAACAGCATCAAAGTCTGAGACGTGACACTATGTGGCTTTGGAGTTGCTTGGCATGTTATATTGTTTTGAAATTGTGAATATGATAATAGAAAATGAATGATCATGTTGTTAGTTCATAGAGATATTTGCATACTCTCATATGGTTGATGCATTCATGTCTATGTTAGAACTATAAATATCTTGTCTTCTCTCTCTCCCCATTGGTTAACGAAGATGCATGTCCTTGAGTGTGTGGAGTATTGAAACCATGGTATGTTGTATCTTATGAGAAAATGCTTATGTATTCATGAAGGTTGGTTTTATTATATCAAACTTTAGGTAAAGGACCTAAGTCCCCAAGTTGCATTCATAATCATTGGAAATGTATAATATGAATAGAAAATCATTTTGCAGTAAGTAAAAGTTTAGAGAAAAGGGATTAGTGAAACCATTGCATGATAATGATAATTGCATAATAGGTGCATCTCGTTGGTGAGGCCTAGAGTCCCCAATTTCATTGTTGAGACTTAGGAAATCATGTAGCTATTAAATTATTGTACCTGGATTCAAAATGCAAAATGTTAAATGAATGTTGAAGTGATAATGTTGCATACCTTGTCTTGAGTAAACATTGTAATAATATCGCACTATGTGTGGTCTTGTTATGATTCTCGGCGATGTGTATGGGTGCATATGTGTATCATGTATGTTAATCCATGGATATGTGTTTTGGAGATGTGGTTGGTGGTTGCTTCACCATGTTGATTGTATAGGTTAACAGTGTGCTTGGTTGTGTTGATTATAGCACGGGTTGCTGTCGTTTTATGTTGAGGTATGTAGTGGTTTAGTTTTCGAACCATTGATTATGTGTGATCTTATGGAGTTTGTACTAGGGGTGATTGCAGGCTTCCAAGAGTAAGCCGGACCCTAGGGGGAGGATGTAACACCCCTCTGTTTTGGCTCTTTGATCGGTAGTGTTCTTCCTTGTTATGATTGTGTCTGACTATGCTTTGACTTTGGAACTTGGTTGCTTTTGACCGTTATCTGTTAAGCGATGTAAACATTATATTTTGATGTGATGTTATTTCATTCTGATGATATCTGTATGGCATGTTTTGGATTAACTTAGAAGATATTTGATTTAACGATGTTTTATGTTGTTGATCATATCATTGATGTTAGAATCGTCAGTTAATAAATTGTGTATTGGTGAAGGGGACGGGATTGTATCACTCGCTTGCGAGTGCCCTATGATTCTGAGATTTCCTCTTCACGGTGTGTTGATCATATTATATATATATGTATGCATGGCAATGTACTCTTTGTTTGCAGGTTGACAGGTACATGACATCGACTCCACCTGGTTCGCAGGTTTGAGCATGTTCATTGACCAATGAAAATTGATTGGGAGATAGTAGCTAGGTTTTTCGTGCCAAGTCGTCACCCTAGTCATAGCGTGTCCTCGAGTTGTTGTCGGGTTGGTTGTTTTAATTTGGTCCTTTTGCACCTTGAGTATTTATTTAATTGCAAATTACAAAGGTTATCAAGTGGCTTGCGTAGTTAAATTGATGTTTATATGTATTGATTTGCAATGTTGAAACGTCATTTATTTTATTGATTGATTTGATTTAATTAATAAATTAGATTGAGTTTATTGGTAATTATATTAAAGGTGTTTTATTAAATGTAATAGTTGTTTTGGCAATTATTGGATATTAAGATTTAATCAAAATAAAAGTAGAAATCATATTTGGATAGTTGAAGATAAATTAAAATAAATAAATAAATATAATGAAAACATGTTTTGTTTTAATTTCACTTTTGGGAAAATTATTGTGAAAGTAAATTATTTGCAAAGAATGTATTCTTTTGTTTTAAAGAATTTTGGAAAATGCATGTGATTGGAATTAGAAAATAGAAATTTGTTTTTTAAATAAAAAAATGGAAATATCCTCCAATTGTTGCAATAAATTTAGTGGGTGGGGATATTTTAGGGGTTTGACCAATTTGGGGAAAATCTCTATTTTAGCAAATGGAAATTCATATAATTTTTAACTTTCAATTTGGGGAAAAGATTTCTTGGCTGTGGCTTTGCTTGGATTGGTAAAGAGTTGGAGACCCTTGCTTGAGCTAAATTCAAAAGGAGGAGTTGAAAACACCATTGTTGAAGGCTTCAAACTTTGGAGGAAAAATCAGGTTACTCTTTGTTCTTCCTTTGTTTCATTTTGAAAATAGATTAAATCATCATTATGCTATTTGGAAATCTTTGAAATGTTGTTTAAATCCAATGAATCCCATGAGAAATTGTTTTGAAAGCTTGCAAACTTGTTGAAATTTGGAAATGAAAACCAAACTAGTATCAAACAATTAGAAATAGAATGAAGCCAAAAGAATTGGCATTTCAAGCTGGAATTTTAAACCATGTTGTTGTGTTTCCATTTTCTGTTGATGATTTACCCAATTTGAGTTGGGAAATGGATTGTAGTTTATATATATATATATATATTGGCTTGCAAAGCCATGGAGTTCATCTTTTAAAAATATATATATTTATTATGTCCCTGTTATGAATATTTTGTATTCTAGAAATACACAAGGGACTGTGTTTTTTATTTTTTCAAAATTTTTAATAAAAAAAAAATTATGTTATTAAATTGTTTTGTGGGGGGGGGGGAAGCCAACCCCCGCTGCTGCCGCCGCCACCGCCGCTGCCACTCGCCGGGAGGTGAGCCATGTGCAGGGCACACAGGCCGCCGCCCGCAGGGAGGCAGATTGTGTGCAATGTAGGGCACACGAGCCGCCACCCTGGGGAGGCAGACAGGCCACCGCCTGTGGGAGGCGGGCACTATGTGCCGAGCACACAGGCCATGGCCATGGGGGGCGGACTGTGTGCAAAGCACACAGGCACCACCGCCCATGGGGAGGCAGGGCCTGCATGCCCAGTTAGGGTTCGCCCTATGGAACTTTTTTTGTTTTATTTTATATTGTTATTTCTTATTATATTATATTTTATATAATATATTTCATATATATAATATTATATATGTAATATAATATTATATGTCTATATAATATTTAATATTATTTATATAATATAATATTACATATATATAATATTCAATATTATATAATTTGAGTTTTAAATGAATATCTTGTTTTTACTTTTAGAATATATATATATTATTTATATAATTTAAATAATATGGGTTATTGTGAGTTGTAATATTTTTATTAAAGGTTTATTTCACTATCATAGTTGGAAAATATAAGTGTTTTATTTAAGAATTTGTTTTTCTGACAAATATGAATAATGAGGAGATCTTGGAATTTAAAATGATATTTTAGAGGCACATATGTAAATGAGGTGTAAATATTTTAATAGGAATTTTAAAATGATTTACTTTAAAGATTGATTTTTATAATCATATGGCTTTATTTAAATTTCCATTTTGAATATTATGTATAATGGAGGAAAATAGAATTAAATGGCTAGAGTTAAATTCTTTAACATTGCTAATGTGAGTCAAGATATACTTTGAGTATGAACGTATAATGCAAGTTATTTAATTAATTTCATGTTCTATATCAGTGCTTGGCTCGGGTTTAGGAAACCCTAACGTTAGCATGTTGAGTTGCCTGAAATGCTTTGTAAATGATGTTGCCTTCTTTCTCGATGTTGGGGAAAATGGGTTTAATTGTCTATAAGTCTTCCAGAGGAGTCCTCTAGGTGGGGATGTTTCATGTATTGGTTCGGTATGCAAATCACCTTGGGAAATGTGTAGAGTTGTATTATTATGTTGTACCCAGTTTCCACGAATGGGGATTTGTGCCTCCTTGGGTTGGGAGAGGGTTATGTGGTTGTGCCTCCTTGGGAAGGAGTGATTTTGTATCTTTGTTTCCTCCAGTGCTTGGAGAGGGTTTGACCTGTGTTTCCTCCAATGGTTGGAGAGGGTTTTGACCTTTGTAGCCTCCAGTGTTTGGAGAGGGTTTTGTACTTTTGTTTCCTCTTGTGTTTGGAATGAGTTTCCTTTATTTGTTGCCTCCTTGGTTTGGGGAGTTCGTCTTATCTAGTTACCCATTGGTTGTGGTCTTTGTACCGTGTGTGTTGTCGATAGGAGAGTGGCTCTATGTGGGGGTCTGGCACATAGAGGGGCGCCAGGGTAATTCACTTAGGGTTTAAGTAAGTGATAACTTAAAAAAAGAATTAATAAAAAACTCTCAGACTAATTAAGATAATTAATGCCTCTCTCATAGCTCATTCGCTTTTAAGGTTTGAGATGAGACGAGAAGCGCAGTTGGTATGACGGTCTGGCGGCTAGTAGAGTTGAGCCTGAATAGTCCAAGATGTGGATTCGGTTGCCTTAGACAGTTGAGCCAGGGTAACTCATAACAATTGTCGTGTGACACTCTCGCTATGTCAACCAAGTCAATTGTTGTACTGCGTAAAAGATCATTGTTCTCTGGAAGCACTGTAACTTTGTGTTAAGTAATATTGTGGTTGTAGTTGTTTTAGTTCAGTTTATGCTTTAGCCTGTGTCTAGTGGTAGATGGTCTTGTGTTGGATTCCTGGTTACTATCTCCTAGCACAGGGGGTGAGCCTTTGGGTATCACATGGTTGGGTGGAACGTGCACCTTTATCCATTGGTTTTCTTCTTGTTTGTGTGGACGAGATTTCCAGTTGGAGAGCTCGTGGGATCCAGTTTCTTGTCATGCTTTATTCATTATGTTGATCTTGTATTTTATTACCCCTCATTGTGATCGAGGTGGAATTTGTAATATGTAATCATGATTATTGGATTATCTCATTCGGGGAATGAGCATTGTAATCTTATTGTAAAATTAAATTGTTATTGAAATCATGTGGTATTTATGATTCTTGAAGTAATTAATCTTATTTGGAATGTATGTGTTCTTAATGCTTTAAGTAATCAAATGTTATGAATTTAATTCATGTTTCTTGTTTGGGTTTAAGTAACTCAGTCTCGTAACCTTAGGGGATTTGTTGGCAATTGTTTAGTGATCTTGCATGTTAATTGTTCTTATTAACAAAAAAAAAAAAAATTAGTTCGTTTGAGTAGTAAATTGCAACTTCCCCTAGGGTTGCGTGGCGGGGCGTTACATTTAGCAAATAATTGATTTAATGATGTTTTATGCTTGTGATCATATCATTGATGTTAGCTGCGTCAGTTAGTGATATTGTATTAGTGAAGGGGACGGGATTGTATCACTCGCTTGTGAGTGCCCTACGATTCTGAGATTTCCTCTTCACGGTGTGTTGATCATATTATATATATATGCATGTTCGATGTAATCTGTGTTGCAGGTTGACAGGTACATGACATCGACTCCACCTGGTTCACAGGTTTGAGTGTGTCCATTGACCAACGAAAATTGATTGGGAGATAGTAGCTAGGTTTTTTGTGCCAAGTCGTCACCCTAGCCATAGCGTGTCGTCGAGTCGTTGTCGAGTTGGTTGTGTTAATTCGGCCCTTTGCATCTTGAGTATTTATCTAGTTGCAAATTATAAAGGTTATCAAGTGGCTTGCGTAGTTAAATTGATGTTTATATGTATTTATTTGCAATGTTCAAACATCATTTATTTTATTGATTTCAATTTGTTTTAATTAATAAAATTATATTGAGTTTATTGATTAATTAGATTAAGGGTGATTTATTAATTAAGATAGTTGTTTTTGGCACTATTGTATATTTGATTTAATTAAAAATAAAGGTAAAAACCCTGTTTGGATAGTTGGAGATAAATTTAAATAAATAAATGATAATGTGTTTTTAATTTCACTTTTGAAAAATTGTTGATATTCTTCTCTATCCTTGAGACTATTGTAACAAAAAAAGATATTAATGACAATTTTTAAAATTTTGATAAAAGTTTTGATGTGAATCTTAATTCAAAGAAAATTATTAAATAAATGAATGTGACTCTAATTTTTATTCTTAAATTTTTTTAAAAAAAAATTAATAATTGTATTTTTTAAAATAATTTTAATGGTAATAGGTAAATTATTTGGGATTTTCTTTTCAAAATATAATTATGATTTGTTTGTTTATTTAAGTCTTAATTTAACTTTAGATGATCTATAAATTATTTATATGAATAAATGTATGGATCAATAAGTAATGGAACATATGAATCATACACAAAATGCACAGAAAACATAAAATTATATGGGAAATTGTAAATGGTAAAAAACTTACAAAATTTGTTTTACTATTAAAATTACTTACATTAATATTTATAAATTAACAAACTTTAAAAACTCCTATACATTCAAGAATATATCAATGAAGTTCCTTGAAAATTTGAGTGCAACAAAATATCCAAAGGGTAGTGTCATGCATGCAAAACTACCATTTGTAAATAATTAATAATCTAATAGTTTATTAAATTATTATTATTTAAATGGTATATGTTTTATATAAGCATATAATAAGAATAAGGTTTTATTTAAACTTATTTTGAAACAATATAGAAATATTATAAGGTTAATTATCCCTAATTATATTATGTTCTAACAAACCTTAGTCTTCCTCTAAATATTGATGCTTGAGTTAGTCATGGCATTTGAGGTCGTGGTGTAGTAAGTCTTCCACTTGTGCCACCATGTGTAGTGCATTGGTGCATGTGTCATGGGTATCGTCACATTAAGTTTGGCATGTTATACAAGTGAAAGTGAATGAATATATGTTGGGTGTCGTTACATCAAAAAAAAAAATGTTTATTCAATTTTTTTCATTAATATCTTATGCAAAGCCTTGGGGTATTACAAAATGTATAAGGTTGTATGAACATGTAAAATAGGATTAGTGGAAGGTGCATATAACTATGTATAATGATGTAGGTGAAATGATGTAGGTGAATAGCATAGGGTAATAGATCTAACTTTGTATAAAATTATGTCATTTGTTAATATATATATATATATATATACACACACGTATCATTTAATATTTTCCTCCAAACAAACACAAAATTATTTCATAAAATTAAATTTTTCAAATTTCAAGTCCTTTATCCCCTACTACTATCTATTAGGAGATGACTTTACATGCATTTGTGTGGCATGTTATGTCTTGGTATTTTAAAATATACTTAATTAATATTTCTCATATGTACACTTAATTAGATAGATTAATTTCTAAGGGAATCAAAGTTAGCAATTATCATCATCTAAACTATTTGCATGTTTACATATGTTGTCCTTGATATTTCTCATAGTCATTAATTCAATCCATAAGGTATTTTGACCAAGGAGAACTTATTCACATATCAAGTCAGCATGTTCCTTAACGATGTTTGCAAATACCACCTTGTCATATTCAAATACCTAAAAGGTAAAGGTAAGTAGGTTTGTAGATGCACTTTATGTCATATCAGTCCAACTTATAGCATAAATCCAATTCATGTGCTAGATCAATTATGTGGCACTCAAAAAATATTACAATATTTTCTAAGATTACATAGAATCAATCTCAAACAATGACTATTCATTACCAATAAATTATCTGCTGGTAACAAATTGATTCTACACAACTTTAACATCAATTCTTCATCATCAATTTTAAAAATAAATACCCTTATATATATATATATAACAATTTTCTATTACAACTTATTTGACTGACTAAAATAAATTTTATTCCCTTTGATTTTATTCCTCTACATTGACTTTAAAGGCGATCTGAAATATGATGTCTGTTTCTCTGCATGTGTTACTTTCGTTTAAAGCTGCCTTGGACACAAATTCCATACTTTGGACTGAGAATTTGTTGAGCAATGAAGAGGCGAGGTAAGTATTTACATTTAATAAATTAATCTCATTGGTGTAGTCTTGTGATAGTTGATGTTCGCTGTTGTTTTTATTTGCTTGTGTTTATAATTTAAAAATATTTTTAGAACATTTTTGTAATGTAAGAAATTTGTTTAATTTTGTAAAGAAAAAAATCTTTATATATAGTTAATAATTAATTTAGAAAGTAGAGTTGGAGATTGATGATTGAAATTTAAAAAACTAAATAAATTAAATGTGATATTTAGTTAAGATTTTATGATAGAGGAAGTTTGTGATAAATGTTAGAAATGAATTGATTATGTTTAGGAATTTTTTAGTTGATTTAGACAAAAATCTTAGATTTTGAGAATTGATTAGTTATTGCTCTAGATCATTTATGTGAGTGCAGAGTTGATCTTTGTGAGTAAGAATTTGAACTAATGTACAAATTTTAACTTGTAACATACACAATTGATAAGGCATAATGTTGTTGTGTTCAATTTTACTTGCCTTAAATTTGTGTGATTTGAATATGCATAAGGACTAACAGTGTCTACAGACACCTTTGTGAAATCTATTTGAGTTGTGAGGGTTATATTCCCCTAATTTAGACTCCTAGTGAATTAAATTTATAATTGTTGAGTGAAAGATCAAATATAACAAGCAAGTGTGTAATTGATTTATATTCTCCTTGCAGAAATTAAATTATATATATGATCAATATGTTCTTAGGTGAAATTCAAATGAATGAACGGATGTCTTTAAATACAACAACCAATTCCAAAAATCAACAAAGTATGTGCTTGTTCAACTCATAACAAAGTAAAAATTTCAATTTTAAATTTTAAAAAGCCAAGGTTTTAAATATGTGATTGTGGAAGTGGCCTAAGTCAAGTATGAAGAACAATATTGATAATATATCCCCCCCTCTAGAATTAGTTGCATACAAAGGATGCAAGGAATTGAAAGAATGAATGAAAAAAATAAACATGATAAGACATGTAACATGTAATAAAACATAAACCCTCATATTATAGGGACGTAGATAGATAAACTATAAATAAACATTAAAGTATGTGTAAGGAAATATCCCCAATATAGGTAATTAACAAGACAAGGATAGTCATAGATGCTAGATAAGGGACATGTAAGCATATTAAATATATACATGTAGTACAAATGTAATGATCATATAGGATATATACAGAAATATAAGTGTGTAGGACACAGGGTATAAAATTAAAGTGTGCAAGGTTATCCAAATATGGGAAAATGATAAGATAAAAGATGGTCCTAAAGGCTAAATAAGGATCATATGCATGAAGATATGATAAGCATCATAAACATTGGATCAAAACATGATAAGAATTACTAATTATGGACACACTCCAAATGATCTATTGATGCTCCTAGTACCTATTGTATATGCATTACCACACAAATGATTCTATCTCATTATTATGAGTGCATAAATTGATAATTGTAAATAGGAAACCCAACTACAACAAAGTAAAATGACTACAAAAGAATTAAGAATTAAAAAAACATGTAAATAAATGTGAAGAAAATATTTTTGGTTGATGCAATATTTTTTGTAATCCTAGGATACTCCTACATCATATTCATGTGGAGGTATCCTCCATGGAGTGTTCTAAATGACTATCGTCATTGCTTGAGCTAAAGCTTCAAATCGGCTACCTAATAGACATTGTTGATTTCATTAGGCATAGTCTCTTAGTGAAATAGAGCAATATTTGCTTCTATAATCTCCTCTTGGTGGCCCATCCTTATTAAAAGAACTACAAGAGCACTTGGAGGGTTAAACACTAATTTGAGAAGCATCAAAGTCCACATCAAGCATTTAATAGTCCATATATAACCAATTGAGTGGATGCAACAAGATGTAGCTTGGAAGTCAGAATAATTGTATTTTGACAAGGCATCATGGTGACCTTAGGTTTGCAAACATGCAAAGGCTTTGATGGATAATCATTAGCCTTGAACTACTGCAGAATTATAGGATTTTTGCCACCCATAGTCAACCAACTAACCTATTGAGTTAAAGGCATAAAGGACATAGCTATCAATCATGGGCCAACTTATGTATAAGTGGGTAGTCCTTGATTTTATGGCCCATGCCCTAACAATGAAAAAAATGTTTGGTAAATTAATATATAAGCGACCTTTTTATGAAAAACACAAACCAATCACTTGAGTCTCTATGGATTCTTTAAATTCAAAGGTGGGTTCTACCTGGGAGTTAAGTTGTGAAGTATTTCTCTTGTTTATAGCAAATAAAATAATCTAGGAAGGTCCTTTTAGCGATGGGGAGCCTAGAAGCTCAACCTACATAGTGACCTTAAGGAACACTTGTTTTACTTGTGTCCAACCCTAAAAGGGTTCACATGAACAAACTTCTTAATTGATTAAGCAACAACGTTTGTCTATTGTGAGATCTTGGAAAGTGAACATAAAGATTATTTAATATTATGGGGCTCCAAAAAAAAAAAAAAATTTTGACCCTTAATATTATGGGGCTCCCAAAAAAAAAAAAAACTCTAAAAAGCGAATACTATTTAAAGGCATCTTATAATCCATATAACAAACAAATAGCATCTACAAATTTATAAACAAATTCTATATCATTTATCTCGTTATAGACTTTCGGTACAAATTCCTATTTATGCTTGCGAGACATCTTCATTACTTCAATCGCAGCAATGGAAGGGCAGACGAAAAAGGAGCAAGATGAGAGAAAGTCAAAAGAAGGAAGGTCTAAAATGTCTTCAATCACTTCCTCGGTATTCGCCATTGCAGGACTGGCTCTCGGTTGGGCAGCCATTGAGTTCGCTTTTAAGCCAAGTCTTGATCAAAGCGGGGACTACATGAAAAAGACCCTCGACCCAAATTACGATCCTGATAACGACGTATTTTTGTACATCCTTTCGAGTCCAAAAACCTCGAAAGGATGCATTTATAGAAGGGCGAAAATCTAAGATTTCTTCGTGGATCTGATCCTCGCAAGCCATGTCCATTCGGGATTTTTATCCCTGACGAGATATCTTGATATCAAGACTGATATCTGATATCCGTTTCGGATCCCAATCCCTGATAACATCCTCTTTTCCCTTTGAAAATGCATAAAATGACCAAGGTCTGATATCTATTTTGAACTGTGGGTCTAGCCCGATAAAGTTCCGTTCAAGACTTCAAACCCCGATCGGTCCATAATTGCAGGTCAACATCTATAGCCATTCAGGTTTTCAAACCCCGAGCGAACAAATTGGAAAAAGGAGTAGAATCCATTTCGGATCCCCATTCTTGATAGGCTCGTGGTCCTCTCAGAGTTTTATTCGAAATGGACGTTTCAAAAGAGGTCCAAAGTCTTAAATCTAAATCTGATCCTGATTCCCACTTTACGAAGACATTTGACCCGTTGGGACTTCAAAGCCCGATCGGACATTACAGGAAAAGGTCCAGAATCCGTTTCTGAACCTAGCCACCACCAGTAACTCAAATTAGGCAGAAACGTAAAGATCCCAGTGGGGTTTTAAAACCCAATGGGACGAAATCTGAATATTTTCTTAAGCCAAGTCCTTGTAAAAAGAGAAGATGGAGGTAAAATGATGACATCTTTTATCCACCTCTTATCAATATTTTAATTGCTAAAAGGAGTTCTTACATAGTTTCCTCTTCTGTTCATTGCTGGGCTATCTAAATGTCTAATTTAAGCGAGGATTTAGCTGCAGAGGGAGTATCCAGAGAAGAAAGTGGAGAACAAAAAAGTTAAGAGGTCTAAAGTTGATAAACTACCCCTCACTATGAAGTACAAATTTTAAGGAGTTCCAAGTATGCCTAAGTTCACCTCACAAGTAATGAAAATCACAGACATTGAACTAGGACACATCAACATGGAAGCATTCAAGGAAGAAACCTTTTCAACAAAGGCTTCTCTTAGGCCTCAAAAGATAGCTAGTTTAGGATTGGCTAAAGTTGCCTCATTCCTAGTGGCAGTATAATGCCCAACGCTTGTTCTTGTAGTAGCACAAGCATACAACCCTACACAAAGAAAGTGTTATGATCCTTGGGACACTGAGATAATTGATCTCTCTCCCCCTATGATTAGGTTTGTGTTTGACCTTCAACCATATGCTAGTTTGAAAATGACAATAAAAGAAAAGGCTATTGTGGAGTATAAGAAAGATATTACTCAGAATCTCAGACACTTGAATAAGAAATAGCTCAGGAATGAAAGGAAATCAGTAGCCAAGATCCAACAAAAACTCATAAGATCAAATTTATATTCAAAAGTAGGGGACATTATCACTTTATTGACTAGAGCCTTTGGTAAAGAAGAGTCTAAAACTTATGAAACCTGGATGTTTCATTTCATTAATATCATTCTAAAAGGAGAGTTATTCCTAGAATGGGAGCAGAGTGTGTTAGACACCATCCATGCTCAAATAACTTCAATGAAGGACACTAAGAATTTTTTTATGTTCTCCTATATTGTATACTTGGCAGCCAAAGTGGGAAATTTTCTAGGACTTGCCACTAAAGGCATCAAGGAGAAGCCCCCAAACAAAGAAAAATTTGGGAATTCTACACTCAACTATGGCTTAAAGAGGCAGAAAAAACATTTCAAGAGAGTAAATGACACCTTCATGTACCCAGTAATCAACTAGGAATATAAGATTCAAAATGACTAAGGAGGCCATGGCCTTGATCAAGGAATGGGTTCAATGCTACATTCAATTCCCCAAATCAATTTATATCAGAATGTTTGGTTTTGACAAGGCACCATTTTTGTTGCCCAAGTGTTGCAGTGATAGGCTTATACTAATTGAGTTCTCAAGTAGATTCATGGAGGTACATTCAAAGTTCTCTAGAAAGCATAAGATAGGGTTAAAATACCCTTTCCAATTAGGATTCTACTCATGTCCATCCATTGTGGATGCCAATACATTCCTAGAAGAACTACAAGCCCTCAACCTAAATCCATATATACCAAGGGAAATTTTTTATCCCAAAGGGAAGATGAAGGCACTCAATTCTTCTATGTTTCCATTCCACAAGGCCAACATTAAAGATTTTTGGGAAAATTTATAGGATGACTTCAAGGTTAGAGAAAGAGGATATGATAGATTAACCATATTCTAGATGAAGGAATTTGGTATCATAGATGATATACTTGAGGGATCGTCTAATGATGGACATACATTACATCCAATGTATGACATTAATAAAGTTCAAGATAAAACTTTGGATCCCATTGATTGGTTTGAGAAGGAAAAACTTTCCATTGACGAGATATTTGAAAATATTCTAGATCGAAGCAACACCTAAGTGGAATTAAGGATAAAGAGCTTCAAAGGAAAATATGGTCACACTAAGAGGAAGAAACAATCTACTATAGAAGGTTCCTCCTCTTCAATACCAAGTAGATACAAAGACAAAAGAAGGAGAAGGCATCTACTTTGGAAACTACATAAGTAGAGAGAATAATAGAAAAGGTAATAAAGGCCTTTAAATCAGCAAACGTAACTATTACTAAAATTTCACCTCGACAACTCAATTTGGTAGAGCTGAGACAATTGTTTGCATTAAAAGGTGAAAGGTATACAAACAAATTTCTACTATAGTTAAATTATTGCACAACATGGATGCTTTCAAAAGAGATTCGATTTTATTATGCAAGGTTTCTCAACAGAAAGAAATTATGCAAATTGCATAATATTGTTATCTTTCATTCATTTTGCAAAGGAAGTGTATACAAGATTGCATAAATGTTGTTGTTTCATGCATTGAAAGGAAAAAAATGCTTAAATGTCCCACACAAGCCATGGGTATAACTAATTTAATACAGCATAAAGGAAAGCTATATATTTGAAGATATGAAATAAAGAAAAAAAACACATGGAAAGAAAATATATCCATCATTGCCTGTGGCAGAATCTTGTGTTGATCTTCTTTATCTTCAGCTCCTACTTGCTCATGATCTTTGGATGTACCTGCATTATGATAAAAAGTTTTGGTTAGAGCTCCGTATATAAAATCTGACCATATGTCCTACCAACAGAGATATAACTTTCATTCAAGATGCATTAAATCAGTTATCAATTGTCACATGTATCAAGAGAGCCTGAAAATCAAACATCATAGGAGCATTGAGCTTCATTGTTTTATCTAACTTGTTTGTTCACTGTGCAGGTACAAGTTCATATATCATTTCATGATTCATCTGGTTTGACATCATAGCATGTGGAGGAAATGAGGCTCCCATAAGGGTTGAGCCCAACATGCTAAAGGCTATTGTCATTAATGCACAAGTATTCAATTTGCAGTCATTATCTACAGGAGTGCCATCAATAGACTGCAAATTTTGGTACTAGATAGTTACCAAAGCGAAGAAAAAGTTCATCAAAGCTTGGAGAGCAATGCAACAGTAAGGATTCAAGATAATAGGCAATCTTATATCAGATAAGCATTTTCCCCTACTATGGTAATTGTCTAGTGCCAAAATAATGCCTTGACATTTCAAGCATACACTGTAGATTTATGATAGTCACTATTTATAGAAAAGGCATTCAATATACAAATGAAAGCATTTTCAGTTTGAAGAACAATTTATAAAGTGACAGAGTACATTGTCCATCCATGACTGTCAAATCAAGAAGTGCAATGAAGGTTTGGTATCCCTTCACCTTGAAGTGATAATCATAAATGAGCAATAAGCTCATTCAAATGCATATTAATCTACATAATAGAGCAAAAGTGCATTATTTTTCACCAAGGAAATCATGTTTGCATACATTTTTTATGTTGCTATTGTTTTTGCATCATGATTTTATATCATTTATTTGTTGTCTCATCATGTTTTCCTATTGTTTGCATCATATGAATTACATACATTGGAGGGACAACCTATCCATGAAATGTATTGGGACAGTTATTGAAGGTGTTAGCCATTCAAGTGATGGCATTACTTCAACAAGTAATGTTCAACCAAAATAAGCAATGTATAGGGTACAATACCCCAAAGGTGCCAGGAGACAGTGAATAGAAAAACACAGTCATAAATATGGATTTGCAAAGGACAATTATAAATGAGAGGATTATAATGCCTTAAGCCTGGAGGTAGTTGTAGGGCAGTGACCCCATAAAGTAATCACTAAAAGAATGCAGAGACATGTTTGTAATGAAAGAAGTGTGAAAGAAAATTTATTGAGGACGGTCACTTTGTAAATCCACAGTCCAATCAAACACAAGGTGATTGTGCTAAAGAAGCATGTAAGTTTTTACCCATACAAGATTCAAGCAATTGACAGACCTTGAAGGCAGAGTTTTGCATCAAATGGATAATCTCCATAAGCATGTTCATGGGAGACAGCTGAGAAGGTTTTGGAGGCACAAGGTATTCATATTTGGAAGGAATGACAGTACTAAAGACTTTCAATGGATAGCAATGGTGGATTCTAGTTGTGCACTTTCTTGATAGAGTCACAATTCTAATGCAAAAATGAAACACATGCTCTAATTTGAAGACTCTTTGACCTTTCTCGGTGATAGAAGGAAACTATGCACGAAGGAGGATGGTTGGCAACAAGTCGGTATTGTTAGTTTGCAATAATTGAAAGATCTTAGTTGTATAGTCTACGCATGGATAGTCATAAGGGCAATCCACATATAGATAGTCATAGTGGCATGAAGAGAATCATATACATATAGTGTTAAGTGGCTTAGGGAAAGAACTCAGATTGCTTTTAGAATATGTTCAAGAATGGATTACAAAACCAAAAAATTCCATGTTGCCCAGCTTGTGTTATTTCATCTTTTTAGTGTCTTTCCCCAACAGACATCATGGAGATTTAAGGCATTAATGAACTCTTGGAGGGCCTCATACCATATTCACAATGACACTACTGTAGAATAGATCGATTTGTGAGAAACATATTTATGTTGGATTACACCCTTACATCAGTACCTATTCTCACTCCTTCAAAGATAGGTTTGCCATCTAATTTACCATTTAGGGCATCTACACAAAAAGAGCAATATCTATGTTTAGTCACTGAAGTAAATTTGACTACTTTGGAGCCTGTTTTGAAATCATAGAAAATTGAATCTGCAGAAATAGTAATGGCAAGTATTACAAGAATGTTTGGTGCATCAGCTCCTAGAATAGCTTTTCATTTCAAGTTTCCTTCTATCATTTTTCCTATCAAAGAAGGTAGTTTGTGGGAGGTATCACAGGGAACCAACCCTTTATCTGGAGATTCATCTTCACTATGAGCAACCCACAGGCTCAAAGATGTTTCCATGTTTCACGAGATTGCTAAGCTCCCAGCTTGGCATCTGGTTGCAATCTCCATGACAACAGTAACCTTCAAGGCTATAGAGGTAGGAGTGGTGTCCAAACTTGGATTAATGTCCATTTCCCAAGTTTCTCCTACCCAAGATAGCCCAGCAACAGAACCATGTAAAGAAGCTACAAAGGAGCCCCCAGTAGTAAAAGTGGTGGATATATCAAACATTTCATCTCCCACACATCCAAAAATAGAGGAGCCAAAGAAAGATGAGGAGGAACATCAAATTGATCAGGGCGATATATCACCTAATTCACCTAAAGGCACCAACTCAAAAGAACAAAATATGGTTGAGGATATAGCTTTTGGAACACATGAGGGCCAAGGTTCAAATACGCATGAACTCTAGGAGGAGTTAAGCAAACTTAAAGATGATAAAGAGGAAGATGAAGAACATGTGTTGATTGTAGAGGAATAACAAGAGCTTATAAAGATAAAGCTTCTATGTCACAAGAAACAAACACTAAAGAGGAAATAGAAGAAAAGCAGGTATCTACCTCCTTCAGAGCTCCCGGATGGTTGAAAATGAACCTAGAGAAGAGGAAGCAAGTGGTTGTTTAACCACTAAGTTGGCAAGATATGGTAGTAGAGGTAGAGAGGATAAAATCTATGAAGTTGAGGACTCTCCATACCAAAAGAGTCAATGAAGTAGGGGAGATATTAGTAAAGATTTATACCCCAATAGTAGATAAGGATGAAAGAGAAGCACAAGCATCCAACTGGCAATTATTTTCTATTGATTTGGGAAATCAAACCAGAACAAGCCAAATGTCATCTCTGGACTTGGTTGTAGACTCCATAAAGGCTCGAATGAAGAAGGATAAAAAAAAGGATGTGCTTCAGGCTCAAATTGAGCAACTAAAATTGTTCCTTAAGGGTCTTCTTGCTTCAACCTTAGAGCAACCCACTTCATCAGAGGCCCCGGTTTTGATGAGCAGAAAGGAGGTAGATGAGCTTAATGAGATGAAGAAGAAATCCTTAATTTTTGACAAATGGATTGAGAAGATTAGAAGAGAAATGGAAGAACTCTTGGTATCTATATATAAGAAATATGAAAAGGCTTTATACCTTAGAAGAACAGCTACATAAATATATAGATAGTCTAAGGGATGACGATGAGAAATACCAAATAGATTTAAAGCAGCTCCAAGATTTGAAGAAAATGGTGTAGGGGAGTTAAAGCGGGCTACAATTTTGGGAGATGAGGATGCTAGTTTTGTTGGAAAATGTATCAATATTATATCTTTCAGTATGGAACTCGTAGCAAAGCACTGATTAAGCCTGCTAGAATTGCATAAGGAGTTATTTGAGAATTCCTCTTGTTTTGAATTTTTTATAGTCAGTATCATCATCTCTAATCTCCTACTACCAAGTACACACAAATTGGATACTCTTCAGGCCATTAAAGATACATGGAATACAAAATTGGAGGAGATCAATTTTGAACATGAAGAAGAGGAGACCATTTTGGATGAATTGATGAATATTAAAGTTGATGTCAAATGGGTAAAGGACAACATAAGGAAGTTGGAAGTGTGTACAGTTGCAACCTCCACTAGTTTTGAAAATTCCAAGTTCAAATTAGAATGAGTAGATGGTTAGGATATGGAAATAGTTACCCAAATATTGACAAATTGTAGTGCCCCTCCATTCTCACCGTGAATGTGCAGGTAGTTTGGTTTTGAAACTTGGAGATGAAGGTAAAATAATAGGGATAGTTAAGGTATGTGTTAATGATGTTAATCAATTGGTTTGTTTTATGATACTGTATATAGATGCATTGTTATGATCAGTATGTGATTATTTTATCATGACCATTATGTGATTATCATTCGCATTGCTATGTAGCTGATTGTGTACAAATTTTGAAGAATTCAAGTAGCAAAAAGGGACATAATTTTGAATATTTTTGAAAAGAGAATATTCCTTTTTGATTTGTCTAGTGAAGAATATGATATTTGAGATGCTTTATCTCCTAGAAAAGGGAGTTGCAGTTTTGGAATTGGAGCTAACAAGTGATCGTAGTAGCTAACTTGAGTCAATTTTTGGAAAATCATTTTTTTGCCAGACAACTAAAGTGCATTACTAGAACTCCCTAAATTTGTGGATCTGCATGTTGGGTGCATTGCATGTGTTACATGGGCCTTTTGGACAGAATGGTATTCTTTTGGGTTCTATAAATTATAAATTCCCTCTCATTCTTAGGGTCAAAATGTTGGATCTAGGGGCGGTGGGCCTAGCTTGATTGGCTAAAGCATCCTATTGCAGGCAAGAGCTCACGAGGTCTAGTCTCCCCACCGTCCTCATGGTATCAGAGGGCATGTCATGCCAGCGTCACCGGTCACATGAATTTTTTTTACCAAGCGCACTATAGTTTATAAGGGGATGGATACCAAACTGATTCCTGTAGTCTAAAAAGGGGGGGTCCAAATGTTGGATATTTTGATTGAAGGTCCAGTAAAATGGGTTTTTCTAGAGTTTTCTTATATTCACTACATTTCATAATTAATTTTTAGGAAGATTTAGTCTGAAGAAGTATGGATTTGTACATGAGTGAAGTTTGTTGGATTTGTAGAAGTTGTGGAACTATAAACATAATAAAATCACCCAAATTCTATAATCGTTGGATTTCACTCTTGAATATGAATGGTATTTTTTTGATTATTTGTAATTTGCAATGTTTCAAAGAGAAAAAAGCAATTTTTACATTGGGTTTTTAATTGGAATGAATGAAATGAAGCATGCCTCTTGAATTTAGTACTAGGAATAGATACAACTATATGTAATGCAAGTTTATTTATTTTACAGTTTTCTGAAAATGTTTATTTGAAGAATAATGAATCATGTTTATTGGATAAAAATATATTCATTCTCTCTCACATGCCTTGTCACATCTTTTGATATTCATTTGAACTAATATTAGATGGGATTAAATCATAAATTCACCCAGTTTGTGATAAAACACCAATAGGCCCCTTGAATATTACAACCATATTGACCACTCTATAGAATAACAAATTTGTGACCCAACTCACAAAACCTTGGAAGGTGATCCATCATCAACCACCTTTTTCAGGAAAGGTAAGGTAAATTACACCCTACCTATGTTGTATGTGTCAATTTGGCCATTAACAAGTAGGTGCATAGAAATGTGTATAATGATGTAGGTGGATAGCATAGGATAATAGATCTAACTTTGTATAAAATTATGTCATTTGTTAATATGTATATGTATCATTTAGCATTTCCCTCCAAACAAACACAAAATTATTTCATGAAATTAAATTTTTCAAAATAAAAAAATTCAAGTCCTTCATCCCCTTCTATTATTCATTATGAGACAACTTTACATGCATTTGTGTGACATGTTATGTCATGGTATTTTAAAATATTCAATGTACACTTAATTAGATAGAGTAATTTCTAAGAGAATCAAAGTTAGCAATTATCATCATCTAAACCATTTGCATGTTTACATATGTTGTCTTTGATATTCTCATAGTCATTATTTCAGTCCATGAAGGTATTTTGACCAAGGAGAACTCATTCACATATCAAATCAGCAAGTTCCTAAACGATATTTGTAAATACCACCTTGATATATTCAAATACCGAAAGGAAAAGCTAAGTAGGTTTGTAGGTGTACTTTACGTCATATCAATCCAACATATAGCATAGATCCAATCCATGTGCTAGATCAATTATGTGGCACTCAAAAAAGATTACAATATTTTCTAAGATTACATAGAATCAATCTCAAACAATGACCATTCATTAGCAATGAATTATCCGATAGTAAGAAATTGATTCTACACAACTTTAACATCAATTCTTTATCATCAATTTTAAAACTAATAATGTTTATTTATCACATTTAATTTGTATATATATCACAATTTTCTATTACAACTCAATTATATTTATTTGACTGATCTAAATAAATTTGATTCCCTTTGATTTACTTTGTAATGTTGAGTCACAGGATAAGAATGGAATAACCATTGATTGGTTCCTCTACATTGAGGTTAAAGGCGATCTGCAATATGATGCCTGTTTCGCTGCATATGTTGCTTTCGTTTAAAGCTGCCTTCCATATTTGCACAGATGGACTCAGAATTTGTTGAACAGTGAAGAGGCGAGGCCAAATATTTGCATTTAATAAATTAATGTCATTGTTGTAGGTGATGTTCACTGCTGTTTTTATTTGCTTGTGTTTACTTTTTAAAAATATTTTTAGATTTTTGTAATGTATGAAGACTTGTTTAATTTTGTAAAGAAAATAATTTCTATATATAGTTAATAATTAATTTAGATAATAGAGGTGATGATTGATGATTGAAATTTTAAAACTTAAATAAATTAAATGTGATATCTAGTTAGAAATGGATTTGATTATGTTTAGGAATTTTCTAGTTGATTTAAACAAAAATCTTAGATTTTGAGAATTGATTAGTTATCACTTGTGTGAGTGTAGAGTTGATCTTTGTGAGTGTGGATTTGAAGTAATGCACAAATCTTAACTTGTAACATACACAATTGATAAGGCATAATCTTGTTGTGTTCAATTTCACTTGCCTTGATTCATGTAATTTGAATACGCATAAGGACTAGCAATTTGCAAACACCTTTGTTGAATCTATTTGAGTTGTGAGAGTTATATTCCCCTAATTTAGATCCATAGTGAATTGAATTTATAACTCTTGAGTGAAAAAACAAGTACACAATTTTATTCTCCTTGCAAAAACTAAACTCTATATATGCTCAATATGTTCTTAGGTGATATACAAAAAGAACAAATAAATAAATAAATAATAATAAAAATTCAAATATTTGCATAAACTAAAAGAACAAATAAATAAATAAATAATATTTTTGATGGCAAAGAGAAATCAAAGGTTTGATCACAAAGATAAATCAATCAAAAAAGATAAATAGAGAATGATAACTCTTAGTGTATTATATATATATTAATATTTAATATATGCATGCTAGTTAAATACAACAACCAATTTCAAAAATCAGCAAAGCATGTGCTTGGTCAACTCATAACAAGATAGAAATTTCAATTTAAAAACTTAAAAAGCTAAGGTTTAAATACATGTGATTGTGGAAGTGACCTAAGTCAAGTATTCTTTCATATATTTGACCAAGGGTGGTGAAAAATAGGTCTAGGGATAAGGAATGTATATATGGAGATTAGTAATGATAGGGATTAGGGTGTGTGATGTCATTATCCAAATTCATGCGATAATATTTCAGTTCTAAGATAATTGTTACATTTTTTACCCTCCAACCAAAAGGAGCCCAAAGTATAAGGGAAAAATGTATGGATGTGTAATTCTCAGGTGCCATTATATTTTTCACCACTTTAAAGTGCATACAAACTACTAGGTGGTTCATGTCAAAGTAAAACAAGCAATCAACATGTTTATTAAATATTTTCAAACACTCATAGGATATAGATATATAGAAATGGACACTCTTGCAATAAGCACTCTATTAGAGTTGACAAAATAGACACAAAACATGTAACAAGTAGCATATACATTTTGAGATAATGTCATTAATTCCAACTTGCTTGAAAAATGTATTCAAAAAATTAAGAAGTAGAGAAGACAAGGGTAAGAGATTTCACATTTTATGGAAAGTGATAAAAATATTCAACTATGTGAGAATATAAAAAGGTTTCTATCAAGATATGAATGAGATATCAAAGGTATTCCTCTAGGTACATTAATGAAGCTCGATATCTAATATCATAAGATGTTCATAATTGGTGTAGTTGTGTCACTACAATAAAACTCATGAAGAACATTATTGAAAATATATCCCTCCTCTAACTAGTTGCATACAAAGGATGCAAGGAAATCAAAGAATGAATGAAAAATAAACATGATAAGACACATGTAACACAATCAAACATATACCCTCATATTATAGGGATGTAGACACATAAACTATACAAAAAAAGAGCATTAAAGTATGTGTAAGGAATTTCCCTCAATATAGGCAATTAACAAGACAAGGATAGTCATAGATGCTAGATAAGGGACATGTAAGCATATCAAATATATGTAGTACAAATGTAATGACCACATATGATATATAGAAAGATAAGTGTGTAGGCACACAAAGTATAAAGTTGAATGTGCAAGGTTATCCAAATATGGTAAAATGATAAGATAAAAGATAGCCCTAAAGGCTAAATAAGGATCACATGAATAAAGATATGATAAACATCATAAACATGGGATCATAACATGATAAGAATTACTAAATGTGGACACACTCCAAATGATCTATTGATGCTCCTAGTACTTATTGTATATGCATTACCACACAAATGATTTTATCTCATTATTATGAGTGCGCAAATTGATAATTATAAATAGGAAACCCAACTACAACAAAGTAAAATGACTACAAAAGAATTAAGAATTACAAAACATGTAAATAAATATAAAGAAAATATTTCTGGTTGATGTAATATTTATTGTAATCCTAGGATGCTCTTACATCATATTCATGTGGAGGTATCCTACATGTGGAGTGTTCTAAATGACTATCATCATTGCTTGAGAAAGCTTCAAATCAACTACCTAATAGACATTATTGTTGATTTTGTTGGGTATAATCTCTTAGTGAAATATAGCAATCTTTGCTTCTATAATCTCCTCTTGGTGAGCCATCCTTATTAAAAGGAACTACAAGAGCACTTGGAGGGTTAAGTTGAGAAGCATCAAAGTCCCCATCAAGCATTTATTAGTCCATATATAACCAATTGAGTGGATGCAACAAGATGTAGCTTGGAAGTTAGAATAATTGTATTTTGACAAGGCATCTTGGTGACCTTAGGTTTGCAAACATGCAAAGACTTTGATGGATAACAATTAGCCTTGAACTAATTGAGAATTATAAGATTGGTGCCACCCATAGTCAATCAACTAGCCTATTGAGTTAGGGGCATAAAAGGCATAGTTATCAGTCATGGGCCAACTTATGTATAAGTCGGTAGTCTTTGATTTTATGGTCCAAGGCCTGACACTAAAAAAATGTTTGGTAAATTGATATATAGATGACCTTTTATGAAAAACGCAAGCCAATCCCCTGAATATCTATGGATTCTTTAATTTCAAAGGTAAGATCCACCTCAACACAAAGCCTTGGGGGTTAAGTTGTGAAGTATTTCTTTGACTTATAGCAAATAAAATAACCTAGGAATGCCCACTTAGAGATAAGGAGCCTAGAAGCTCAACCTACATAGTGACCTTAAGAACACTTATTCTCAAACTTGAAAACCTTGTGTCCCACGAGAAACCACCTAAAATAGTTTCACATAAACAAACTTCTTAATTTATTAAGCAACATGTTTGTCTATTTGTAAGAGGGGGACCAACCACATTAAGGCTCCAAGTCACAAAGAGATGAGCGGAGGGCTACCCTAACTTACATCACTCTAAAGGGGTGGTTTGAGATAGGGATCAAGAATGAGGAGCACCATCAAGTGCTTTTGTCACTCTATAGATCTGAAAGTTTGATTGGGGTTAGGTGAGCTAGTTTTTAGGTTGTGGACTGCACCTCAGATAACTCTTTGTTCGAGGAAGACAACTCTTTGTCTCAGGATGACAACACGGTTTTAGGACGCAAGCGCGACGTGTTGGCGTCTCTCTGGCGCGCTAGCGTCCGTACGATCAGAAACAATGAAGTGTTGAATAGAAACACTAGAAAATCTACTAGACAGCCTAGCTAACTAGTTTAATTGAAATAAATAGAATAATAAAGTATGACAAGTAAAAACAGAGATAATGAAAGCTAGGGTGATGAAGATAATCTCACAAAAGTGTCAGTTCGCCAGCTAGCTCCACGTGTACGTATTCACCTACACACAAACACGAAAGGAAAATGGTTGGGGTTGTATAGGTGTCTGCCTTAGTTAGAGCCCCGTTTAGGTGTTTCCACCTCCACAGACAACCAAGAAAGCAATGAAGTAGAATATGCGATAAAGGAAAGAAAATATAGCAATGAACATTGCAAACAATACTATGCTACTCAAATCAAATCACAAAGGAGAGGAGTAAAGTGTTACCACCTCCACCCAAAAGCTCACTAGCCAATAGAAGGAGAAAGCAAGGTATGGACTTGGCAAAGTCACCACAACTGCAGTGGTGGTGAAGGGAGGTCTCGCAAGACTCCAAGCCCACACTTCTATGGCTTGCTTCACACTTGCAATGTGGAGTTGATGGAGCTTCAAAGTTGTTGCAATGTTCACAATGGAAGGCTGGAATGTTGTTTGAGAGTGAAAATGTGCTTGAGAATGTGAATGAATTGCTCAAAGACATCAAGTGATTGAATGAATGATTTTTTTGCAGGTGGGATGAGAAAGAATAAGACATTTTTGGGTTGGTTGGTCGAAGAAGGATGTTACAATTTGACCCCAATCGGGTGTGTAACATCTCTGCCAACTTCAGACACAGGAATTCATTAGGGACGATAGCGCGCCACACAAACATCTACGCACTGCGCTCGCATCCCTGACAAATGTTCTCTCACCAACACACGTGACAAGCGCCAAGTGGATGGAAGGCAAACAAATGATGTGCAATTTTGCCTTCAAATTTAATTTTCTAAGGTGAAGGTATGTGAAAGGGGAATTTGCCTAAGGGATTCAAATTTGCTCCTATACACTATTATAGGTCTTGAAAAGTGAACAAGAAGATAATTCAATATCACGAGGCTCCAAAAAAAAAAAAAAAACTCTCGACCCTAGAAAACAAATACTACGAATAATAAACAAATAGCATCTACAAATTTATAAACAAATTCTACATTATTTATCTCGTTATAGACTTTCGGTACAAATTCCTATATGTGCTTGCGAGCCATTTTCATTACTGAATACAATAGTGGTTCAAAATTCCCAACTTTGTCCATTCTAAAAAGCCTTACACCGTCCCAAGATGAAAGTTCGGTAAATTAGGTGCAGATGCCCTCGAAAGGATCCCACAAAATAATTTGAGACAATTGCAACATAAAAGGAAACTTGAAGACAACGCAGATCACAGGAGCACTCGAAAGGTTCCCACCCAATTAAGATTCACAGTTGACTTCAAGGAGATCACAAAATGTAGTTACCGGGAATATTGAACATGATGCCCTTCCCCTAATCCTCTTCCGCGATACTTTTTGAGTTCCATATACCTATTTATAGTAAGCTGCAAACTTCAGTTGCAAGTCACATCTGCATTCAATCGAAGGCTTGGATAACAGCAATGGAAGGGCAGACGAAAAAGGAGCAAGATGAGAAAAGGTCAAAAGAGGGAAGGTCTAAAATGTCTTCAATCACTTCCTCTGTATTCGCCATTGCAGGACTGGCTCTCGGTTGGGCTGCCATTGAGTTCGCTTTTAAGCCAAGTCTTGATCAAAGCAGGGACGACATGAAAAAGACCCTCGACCCAAATTACGATCCTGATGACGATGTTGACGCCAAGAACTCCATCCTAAAGAGTCTAAGGTTATTCCTTCTGTCCTAATTTTAACTGTATCTCGGTTTTTATTAGGTTGGAGATTTTCTTTTGTTTCTTTATTATATCAATCCTGAAATTGGAGAAGGTTTTAAACCCACTTGTCAGATCGATTGTTTTTTCACATTTCTTTTTAATTAGAATGACTGAAAATGGCCACTTCTCTGATAGACGTTTGTCGCTCATGTTTCTTCTTAATTTCTTTTTTGCGAAAAACCAAAAGACCAACACCTAATCAGGTGGCGTTCGGTTTCTTTCATCTTAATCAATAAGATTCGAAATACCCACCTCTCATGTCAGTTCTTGTTCCACGATTCTTCTTAATTGAGAAGATTCTAGAATACCCAGCTCCTCTTTTTCATAAAATAAAGAAAAATCAAAATATCCACCTATTAGATCAATTCTTGTTCGGTCATTCAAACAGCACGACATACTTACCTCTCAGATCATTTCATATCATGTTTCTTCTGTATCAAAAAGATTCGAAATATAGCATGTTTGTCTTTGAAGAAAAATTCTATTAAATTTTGGGATAGAACTATGTGATCTTCGTAATTTAATAAAATAATTGTGGGTACCTGGTAAGAGGTCTAGGATTTGGGTAATCGGTCCGTGACTGTCAACTGTGCTAGCAAGGGCAGACTCATCAAGATTCGAAATACCCATCTTTCATACTGATTCTTGTCTGTTCATGTTTCTTCATAGTCAAATTTTCAAACAAAATTCCTTACAATTTCCAAGTCAATGTGACACATTTCAAGCTAAATTCCTTTCAATTTGTCGGACAGAAGCTTGTGGATTTGTCATTCTATTTGCAATTTGTTGTGGGTAACTCAAGAAGCGGGTGTAGTCCTAGTTGTAATAGTGCTACCAATGATAAAATCCCTAAGACCGATCTCTGGACCATATCACTCCGGCGGAATCTTGTTTGAGACCAGTTATCCTATTACTCCAGATTGAGTGTATGTAAAACTAATAATTATTTTATTACGAAGAGGTGCAAAGAATGGTCAAATTTTTGATTGGTTTGGATCTTTGGACACGGTCCAATGTAGTGGGTTAATCCCCTTTTTTTCTGCGTGGGTGCCCCTTGAAGCTTTTCAAACAGCCAAATGGTGATATTTAAAATTTTGACCACAAAAAGACCTGCATCTATTTTTTTAAATGACACTTTTAACGGCAGGCGCAGGGAGTCTGGGAGCACTTGCTTAGATATGTTCAGGAGGATTCTTACCAAATCCTAGATTATCTTTAGTGATGTTTTTCTTTCATATTATCTAAGTTAGTATTAGATTAGATGCATGATCCAGAATAGTTGCAGTAATAAGGTAAGACTTTCATATTTCAGGGATCAATTCACTGAAAATAGTGTCAAATTTTGCTCAACAATTCTTCTGGGACCGCTTCATTGGACTGTTAACTTATTCCTGATGCTTTGTATATATTTTTATTTTGTCTTGCTTATTTCTAGCAGTTGCAAATGAATAAACCACTGTGGATGCAGAAAACTTATGGACGGCTTGGAAGTTGTCTGTATATTTTATGCATTTAGCAAGAGTTTTCTTTTGCATTGGTGGTTTTTTAATAAACTCTAGTGCTGCATTTGAGCATACCTGTTGTTTTTAATTCGATTGTTTCCATAAGTATCACAGAGCATTGTATAAGCCTAAATAAATGTAAAGGAATTTTTTTAGGTCACCGCCAAGTGAGACGCTGATTTGGTGTATGAATCCCACTTTTAAAAGCCCACAAGGAAATTGTTTTCGTTCCTTTCGAGGGGCAGCTGTTGGGGGAAGAGGTTGGGTTTATATTTTCCTCAACAAGTATTGATGAGCACAATTTGGAGCTATGCGGTGAAATGGTCCCATGAAACATGAATTTTTTACCTCTGATGTTTTGATCAATAGTATAGGTTAGTATTTAAGGAAAAAAAAGATATTTCTTACAAAGCAAGACACAAGAAGTTATTTTAGGACAGATATTATATGTAATGTGATTTTCTTTGAAAGCATGCATAAGTTATTCAGTTGAAATGTTGGTTGCACAAATTTATGGATTAGTGAGGTCAAAGTATGTGAAAGGTAGAAAGAAGATGTTATTAGTCTCTGTTTTATATTCTGGTGTATGTTTTTTTGAGGTTTTGTAACTTCTGTTGTTTGGGGGACATGAGAGCAGGCAGCTTGTAGTTTCAGTTGTAGAAACCAACTAAGTTTTGAGCAGAACATTAGAACAATTCAAAACATGTAAACTATTGAGTTGTAAGAAGAGTATAGGAAATATAAGGTTTAAACATGTATATTGTTAAGGAAAGGTGTATTAATTGAGGAAAGATGCATTATTTTCTATTGTTGAAGAATGATGCATCTTTTACATTGTTGAAGAAGGATGCATTATTTTACACGTCCCAAGCAACAGAAAGAGGGTTGCATTGACTACTATAGTCAAATTGATACAAAGGTCGGATGATTTCTTTGCATCAATTTGACTAAATCACCAATGAAAGTATCTTTGGTACTTTTTGGGCTATTTCCTCTACATGATGCTTATCTTAACCTTTTTCTTTGACTGCTTAAAACTCGACGCTTTGCCTTCCTTGAATTATTCTTCTCAAGCTTTGGCAACTTTTTCCAACTCAACTAACAATATATGAACTTGGTTACCTTACTACCACTAAAAAAGAAAACTTTACCCAATTCAATTATAATATGAAATGTGCAGACAAATTCATAAACATGAATCTTCATGACATGCAATTCCTTCCCTCTCATTAAAATATCAAGATTACTTTTACTTCTACCTCTCACAATTTCCCCAAATTGGACTGCAAACTTCTCTATTCTCAAATAAGGGACTTACATTATTATATATTATATATAGTTCTTAAAATTCCACTCTTTCTGTATAAGAAAATTTCATCCTAAAGCTACTTTTCTTGCCAACTAATAATTATCTAATATTCCTTGCTTTTATCTCTTTCAAGTAGATTTTTTCTTACAAAGATGAAAAGTAGCTTTAGATTGGATATCTCCAAAAAGCGAAAGACAGCAGCAACGGAATATCTACGTCTTACCAAGCACATTAAACAGCTTTCTTAAAAGAATGTTTTATTAAAAAATCCATTTTGTTGTTTTTTCAAAAATTGGAAATTTGTCATTTCTTTGTGCTCTTGTAGCTTCCCACTTGTGAGTGGTGTCAGAGCAAGCGAGTTCCTCAGCTAGAGAAACCATCAAAGTTCTGAACATAAAAAGTTGAGGGAACTTTCTAGAATAGCCATAGGAAAAATAGTTGGGAATGGTCTAACGAAACAAAATGCTTCAGTGGGGCCACCTGCACACTGCACATGAAAAATAGGACTTTGTTAAATCTCTCTTCAAGGACAGTTATTTAGATATGATAAAATAAATAATCAATTTGAACAAACGAGAATTCAAGAGGTCACTCAAGTCATCCAAGGGTTGTTAATAATTTAGCTACATACTTGGATGCAACCATTATTCATGTTGCTTTGTTTTTGTAGGCTTTGAAACCATTCACGTAATAACTATATTTTTAATACACTTTTTTAAATTGTTTGAGAAGACTATTTAATTGTGTGATTTTGCCCATCGAATTGGAGCATGTATTTTCTCAAAACAGTGATTCTCCTTATGGATATGAGATGATGCATTTAACTTACATGTTTAATTGTCATTTTAGGATGCATATATTTAAAATTGGAAGTAAGGTTATCAAACTTAAAATTATAGTTATTTGAAGATTTGATCTAATTTTTGACATTTGTTTCTTGTATTTGAAATATTTTTTTGTATCTTAGAGATCTATTTGGGAATGTTTCTAAATTAGAAGATTTAAGATAAAATTTATTTGCATCCCATGTTCACTAGAGGCATCTATTGAAAATTGAGAAACATCTTATAGAGGTTATTTAGATATACCACATATATGTTGACAAAAGCTAAAAGAAATATGGAAATAGATTAGTAGGCTTGTAATTTTCATTTTTTTTTATTAAAATATACTATGTTATACATATTATAGTAGAATTTTTTCTTATCATATTCCAAAGAGGTAACTCATGATAATAGACAATATAAAGTTTATCAATTGATTGAAAACATATGAGGACCCTTGTGTTAGAGTAATCATTCATTAGCTAATAATTAATTATTTTTAATCGATAATTAGGCTAATTTCACTTTGTGCACTTAAGCTAAACTTAAAGAGTATTTTTTTTCTTTTATTAGTTTGAGTTATTATTAGATCATTCTATCTCATCGCATGTGATACTATCACTTGTCATGATCTAATCATTTTCTCATTTAGGGTTTGTTCTTATAAGCACTCTCCTTCATTGTATTATCTCCGTCGAGGTTCATTTTATAAGTTGTTTTTGTTGAAAAAATAACAAATTTTTGCTTGCAACTCTTGTGTGAGGAAGGTGTTCTCGTTTATTGTTTGTGTTAGAGCATCATGTTATTAGGGATCATACCCTTGTAACATTTATATATTGTTCTAATATAAGGTTATATATGCTTATTAAGCATATCCCATTTGAAATAATTATAGTCTAATAACACTATTAGATTATTAATTATTTATGAATGGTGGTTCTTGAATAGGGGTGACTAATACCCCTTCAAGTATTATGCTACCCTTTCTCTAATATTTAAGGAGCTTCTCTCTCATTTGAAAGATAATTTTTTTGGAGATGGATAGTGAATTCTATCAATATGCACGAGGTATTATTGGCCATGTCACCAACTCATAGTCTCTCTTTGATAATATTTTGCAATCATAGGACAAATTCATCTAAGAAGATTTAAAGTGAAGATGGTGTGACAACTATGGTGGGGCTATCATCAAAGAGGAGATGAATGTCTTCAAGTGTGTTCTCCAAGTCTATAAGTTGCGACTCACAAAACAAGCTTTTAATAAATGTCAAGTACTCATCCAATGTACCAAATTTGAAAGGCCATGATGTGCTTGCTACAAAAAATCACTCAAAGAAACAAGTGATGGAGATGATGTGATCTCAATTTATGTCATCCAATTATATTGTTCATCCCATGATGATGTGTCCACACACGATGTTTGAACATGAACGCTTGAAGATGAATCTACCAATGTTAGAAAGCAAGAATCCTCAACCTTAGGATAGTGACTCGAAAGGAAGAAGATGAAGGATGTAAATTTGGATTAGGAGTCATGGAAACCAAAGAATTCATAGATCTCTGAAATTTTGGTCCAAAGAATGTGTGCGCACTCAATATGTGAGATGGAACATAGTGTCAAAATCAACATTGTTACCAATAAATCTCAAGAAATGATCATTCTTGATATCTCATGCTTGTTTCAATTAAGTGTACTTGGTTTAGAGACAAGTCCATAGAGATGTGGCAAGAGAGGAAGCCACTTGAGATGTCTTAGAAAGTCACCTTGCTAAGACTTATAGTTCGCTTTGCTCGAGGTGATTATGGAATGATGAATTGAAAAACCCATGTTTTTACAATAATATACTCTTTGGTTACCCAAGTGACTAGTTGCTAAGGCTTTGGGCGTTGGTGGTTGTGTTGACAACATGAAGGAGGTTCTCAACAATGGTATTGCTAGTGGTGTGACCTGCAATTTAATCCCCTTTGGGGTTGGGTGTGATTAGCGGGTTTGACCCCTGTAACCATTCGCTACTCCCTATGAAGGTGGTTGACACAAATGCTAATATTAACCCTACATAATCATTCTTGCTACTTTAAAAAAAATAAATTATTAGATAATGATGACGGAGGTGTTACAAGGTGATGTAGGAAGTTGTACAACTAACAGATCTATATGAATCTATGCAATTGTACAAACTAGTAGTGGCCAAGTCAACCTTTAGAAAGTAAAAGAAAAAATCATCATTAAATTCTAATGCCATATGGATTTTTAGGTTTTGGGCCTTCTAAGTGTAATCATGAGGTCCATTTGGCACCAAGATGCATGAAAGCTCTTGGTCAAATTCTCTAAAGAGAGAATGGAATTACAAAAGATTTGATACCATATAAGTTATTGATCGACCCCACAAGAGCTAAGTATCATTTGTAACTAAAACAACCTTCCTCACAAGAGAAAAGAAATGGAAATTCTATGAAGCCAAAGAATTCATTAGATGTAAAAATGAAACTAGTACAATAGACAATGTAGAAACCCTTGTTATAAAGACAAAGATGAAACTCAATGACACATTAAAATCATTACAAGTGTCTTATTCTTATGATATGAGACATAAAAATTAAATGACCTAAGTATAAGGATGTAAGTGTGAATAGGACCTAATATGAAACTTGTTAGATAATATACCGTGTTCACACTAGCAATACCATGTATTCAAACGAATAGCATTCCCCTCCCAATCTTTATTTGCCATCTCTAGGTGGTAATGATTTAAATTTTTTTTATCTAATGATAACAATTATAAAATATCAATATAATTAATCTATTATTTTTGTTTGACATATATTCAATATGTTAAAACAGTATTTTTTTTCTTGTAACCAATTTACATTTTTCAAAGTTGCCTATTGATTGTATGATTATATTTTTTGGATAAATATATAATTTATCTATTTTTGTTGTCTCCAAGTTTTTTTAAATAACATATTGTAGTTGGTCCAATATCCTATATTAATGTCAATACATGTTTCCTAGTAACTATACTTAAAACATAACTTATTCACAGTTAGTTTTGTGGCTAAGTTCTTATTAGTACAATTTCACTTGAAAAAGAATGTTATTATTCCTTTTGATCTTATAAACCCATGCACTTGGAGGAGGTCATCTTGTGGGGTTGTGCCTTGCATGAACTATTTAGAGTGTTGACTTATAGTTGTTTATTCTTTTTGCAGATAAGAAAGATTATTCAAGAACATTGTTCTCTTCCCTCGAAATAAATGTTGGAAGTGTATGTTACGAAAAATGATATTGAGTTAAAGATATCTTCTATGGTAATGGGCTAAAGAAGATTCATCCACTAAATGAAGTTAACCATTGATGATCACAATAAGGAGTTGATGTTCTTGTATATTTCTTTGTGATCGTTCCTTTTAATTACTCAAGTTGAATTAGGAGGATATTGATATTTACATATATTATATTATTTTGGTTAACAATAAATTATCTTGTTTAATTATGGTGTGAACATTTTTATGTAAAAGAAATGCCCATATAACTTTTTATATGTGCAAATATATTTATTCATTTGGTTAACACCCAACACTTGTTTTGTCCAATTATAGGGTGAGCTTGTTCATGTAAAAGAAATGCTCAAATGATTTATGAAGGTAGATAGTGGTACATTAAAAAGGAACTTTACCATTTACACAAATTTTATATCTATGTCCGTGTAGATAATTATAAATACACCACACTTGATTTAAGTGTCTATGAAGTTTTATGATTAAATTATTTGAGACAGGGTCTATTTGGCTAGGGCACTCTTTTCGAATTATGTGGAGGTGAGAATGGGCTATTGGGCCTCAACTATTTACAAATTGAGTGAATTTTCCTATGGTTGCAACTCAATTAATTAGACTACTAGGCATTTAACATTTGTAGGGATGGTGTGATTCCTCTTACAATTTGGAGTGTTCCCTAGGTTAGTTGCATGACTGCCTTTAGTGATTATGAATTATGGTAGAAACTTGATGGGAATCTTCAATGTTGAGGGTAATAACCTAGATTAATGAAGTTTATGGGGCGTTTGAGCCTTCAATTTACTCAAAATGAAATTTAGGAATAACCAATTGTTGTTATTATTATAGGACAATAATTTTTGTGTCTTCTTTTAAGTTCTTATGGTTTTTAATATTATATTAATTCTTTAATAGAAGAAAACTACTGGCACATGAAAAATTAAAATAAGATGGCATTCCTCACTTGCATTAACCTCAAGACTAAGTCTAATGAGAGTTAACAGTTGCGTACACATCTTAGCAAAAGGACATTGAAAATAAAAATGCATAAGCATCTAGAAAATAAATGCATAATACCTAAAATGTTTAATTCATTTCCTACATAACCCCGTGAGAGAAAAGCATGCATGTAAGCTAACATAATAACCATAATGCAAAGATCAAATAGACAAGTTAGCAGATAACATAAGATATACCTTCAGAAAACCCTCAAGAGGGAAAAATTGAGCCTTCAAAAGCATCCACAATTTATGTATTATTTAGTAATAAAACATTATAATGCACTTACATAGTTTCTATGAACACTTTTGAAACATAAAGCTCATCCAATGCACTCTCCATGTGTCCAAGCATGAATCCACACATCACAAGTCATGCTTCACATATGTATTCACAAGAGAAACTCAATATTATGATACCCAATTCACCCAACCAACCTAAAGCACAAAACATGTGCTTGTTTTTATATATTCAAGCTCACACAAATACAACCAAGTGATAAAATAAAATCATGTATCTCAAAACTATGAGTACCCAAAACCATTGACCCCTCATTTACTTTTTGATACTAAGTTCTCATTTTATTAGATATTTTATAAGTAATTATTCTATCTCTTATACATAAAATAACTAATCTAGTTTTACATACAACTTTACAAGTGGACCCAAACCAATATCTAATGTGGCTAAACACATCTCCTTTATGCACAACAAAATATTTATGTATTTTACATAATAAAATAATCCATGTTATGTAAGGTTTACAACATCTATTTCTAACATCCTCTCACTTGTTGTATACATTGCATAAGGGTTAATCAATGAAATACATCATCATAACCATACATGAAACCACATGAATTTCTAGCATGCTCTTGTGCTTCATCAAGATACCTACATCAAAACCAAGGTGGTCAATATCTTAAGCAAGAACTCTCATCCTCTAACATGCCACCTTTGGAAGAAAAGGACCAAATCAAGGTGAAGATACACCAATCCACATAACACAAACATCAAGTCCAAGTGATAACAAAAGCTCCAAGTTGTTGTCAAAGGAAAAAACTTACATGACTGGAAGTAACACCAACAACTTGTGCTAATAAATCCAACCATCCATACCTCCTAGGTATCAACAACATTAGAAAACTCATGCCAAAAATATATACAACCCATAAACCACAATCACAAGTTCTTTGTATAAAACATGTCAATGAAGAACATACATATATAGGAACTCCTATTGCATGGGTAATGTCAAATATGAAAATAGATCATGGCATATAAAGCCTATCAATTAACACTCAAACCAACGTGTGGCAAATAATCAAACCATGTAGTACCAAGAATAATCACAATGATCCACATGCAACACAAATGGTTGCATACTCTCACAATATGTCACCATTACTCTCCCAAATCATATGAACATGAACCTCCAAGAAGTAGTTGTTGTGCCTTTTTTCGCACACACGCCCTGATGAACAAGACAATTGAGAGGGGGGGTGAATCAATTGTAACAAACTTTAACCTTTAAAACTTTCATTGGAAATTAAATCAACCACAAATCCTTTATTCTGCTAATATGATTAATCATTAAATGCAAAGGTAGAAACTAAAAAACATCACACATACGCAACAACACTAGATTTACATGGAAAACTCTATAAGGGAAAATCCACTATGAGGATTAGCTCACAATATAGAGAATATCAAAAGTGATTACAAAGACTCACTGTCAAAATAGAACTCACTATCCAATAAGGGTTAACCACCCAAAGGGCTCATTGTCACACAAATACAAAGAAGATAGAAGAGATTTGTTACATAGAGAAAAATAGTCTCAATGCAACACAGATTTCCACCACAATTCGTTCACACACTTGTAGACATGCATGGATAATAAAATACACCTTCAGCTCACTACTAGAAACTCAACAATTAGACTTTACACTAATTTGCACCAACTCACATTACATACACATTGATTCGTGTCTATCTCATATCTATCTTGCTCTATTTCTTAGCACACCTTTCACCAATATCTCATCCTGTATTTATACCATCTTCAACTTTGAAACATATCCAAAGTCGACCATACACCATTTTCATTTACAAATTCAAATTAGGTTGGCGCCAAAAAATTCTAGGGTGGAATTAGAATGAGGGTGACCCAAACACACACTTCAATACGCTTCCATAAGCTTCAAAAGTAGTGTTAAACACAAGGTCAACCAAACTAGTGTAAAACACATAAATCAATTAAGCACATGCAACCTTAGCACAATCCAATCCTTCTAGATAACAAAATTGTCTTCAACACGATCATATCAATTTAACTCCAAAATCGCAAGTCATAAGACTAACAAAAAGAAATTTGAAGCAACTAAACTTCTCCTAGACCTTAGCCAAATACATTGAAAAACACAGTTCATAACTGGTGAACATAACTCGCACTATACAATGATCCAGAAAGCCAAAAACTGGATATAGCAACTTCCAACAACCATGATCAACATATTTGAACCACACAAACATAGGAAAAGATCCTGATGCAAAACCCAAAGCAACAACTGAATACCTGCAACCTTTCTTCATTACAATTTTCTCAATATCCTCAATATATACAGCCAATAACCATTATCCATGACATCAATGACAACAACAACTAGTTGAGAACCAATTAACCAGTTGACATCAATGACAACACTTTCATACTTGCAACAATCTCCCCTTTTGTCATTGATGGCAACACATGATATGAAAAACCATCAAAGACAACACAACTCATAACACACTTCCTCATTATGTTACTTTCTCCCCCTTAATAGATACTCTTTTCACATGATACTCTTTCTCTCTTTTGACATCTTTCTCTCCCTCCTTGACGTCAATGGCAAAGGCAAGAAATATTTTTCATTGATTTCCCCTTTGACATTAAGAACAAACTACTCTTCCAATGACAACACATAACACTACCTACTCCCCTTGAGAGGTAACTACTGAAACATCAGTCCAGAAGAAAGATAGATCCACGAGACTGATCATCTCCATATGCATCTAGTTCAAGAAAGGAGGGGCAATAACCCCTAACTTCTCCTAGATATACTCAAAAGTATCTTTAGGAAGAGCCTTGGTAAATATATCAGCAATTTGATCCTTCGTCAGTATATACTCAAGTTTTACTTCATTCTCGACAACCTTCTCTCAAAAAGTGATACCTGATAGATATATGCTTCATTCTTGAGTGCACCGCTGGATTCTTTGAAATGTTAATTGCAATTGTATTATCACAGAAGATAGAAATAGGATCATCATACATTACTTTGATATCTTTCAATGTTTATCTCATCCACAAAACTTGTGTACAGCAAAATGTTGCACAATATACTCAGCTTCTGCAATGGATAAGGAAATTGAATCTTGCTTTTTACTCAACCAAGCCACCAATCTACAACCAAGAAAGAATGCACCACCACTTGTACTTTTTCTATTATCTACACAACTAGCCCAATTTGCATCTATGTAAGCACTTAGTGTAAAATCAGTATCCCTAGGATACCACAAGCCATAATCTAGAGTGCCATTCAAATATATAAATATTCTCTTAACAACAGCAACATGTGTTTCTTTAGGGTCTTCTTGAAATCTAGCCACATGACAAACTACATGCATGATATCCGGTCTAGTAGTAGTCAAATACAACAAACCTCTAATCATAGATTTGTACATACTCTAATCAGTCTTAGGTGAATCACCATCTTTACTCAATTTGTAACCAATCACCATAGGAGGGCATACCGGTTTGGAACCATCCATCCCAAACTTCTTCAACATTTATCTTATATACTTTGACTGTAAAATAAAGATACCTTTCTCAGTTTGATTAATTTGCAACCCAAGAAAGAAATTCATCTCTCCAAATATAAACATCTCAAATTCTTTTTGCATTTTTTCAGCGAACATCTTGCACATAGTTTCATTTCCTCCAAAGATTATGTCATCAACATATACAATCACTATCAAAATTGTATCATTTTCAATCTTAAAATAAATATTACTATCTGTCGTACCTTTATTGAAAACTTGTTGAATTAAATATTTGTCTAACCTTGCATACCAAGCTCTAGGAGTTTGCTTCAATCCATATAAAGTCTTCTTCAATCTGCAAACCATATCCGATTGATCTGACAACTGGAATCCTTCTAGTTGTTCCTTGTAGACCGCTTCATCTAACTTACTATTCAAGAATGCAGACTTAGCATCCATCTGATAGACCTTGAAATCTTTATGAGCATCAAACACTAAGAACATTCTAATAGCTTCCATTCTTGCCACCAGAGAAAAAGTCTCCTGAAAATTTATACCTTCTACTTGTGAGTAACCCTTACACACAAGCCTTGCTTTATTTCTAAGTACTTCTCTATTCTCATTCAACTTGTTTCTGAATACCCATTTTAATCCAATTATATTTTCATTTGCCGATCTAGGGACCAATTCCCAAGTTTGATTCTTCTTAATCTACATAAGTTCCTCTTTCATAGCTTCCATCCAATGCTCATCTTTACATGCTTTACTTACAATCTTTGCCTCAATCTCATAAAGTAAACACAGATTTATCTCACTAGTTGTAGCTTTGCTTCTTGTAAATGCTCCTTTCCTTTTGTCTCCAATGATTTGATTTTCTGAATGATTCTTCTGCACATATCTAGGTGTCTTGGGGGGTACCATTGAAGCTTCTTCTTCTTCTTCATTCTGCTTCTCCTGTTCTTCCAAAACTTCTTCAATTCTTACACAATCAAGTTCATCAGATACATATCCATCAACTTCAATTGAATTTTTTATTGCTTTATCAACCTTGACATTTATGTTTTCTACAATCTTTCTCAGTCTTTTATTGAAGCATTTGTAAGCTTTGCTTCTAGTAGAATATCCAAGGAAAATACCTTCATCACTTCTAGCATCAAACTTCCATAAATTCTTCATCCCATCTAATATAACATTTGCTTCCAAATACCTTGAAATACTTAATAGTAGGAATTCTTCCACACCATAGTTCATAGGGGATCTTAGTAGTGTTAGCTCTTGTTTGAACTCGATTGAACACATAGTAGTATGAATAGCTTCTATCTAGTAAACTTTCAGTAAACCAACTTCAATAATCATTGATCTAGCTACTTTTTGAATCATTCTATTCTTTTTTTCAACAACTCTATTTTATGGAGTTCTAAGAGCATATGGCTATCTTTTTATTCCATGAACTTTGCAAAACATATTAAACTCATGGGAGGTGAATTCACCACCTCTATCAGACCTCAAACATTTTATTCTCAAATTCACTTCATTCTCTACCATAGCTTTGAATGTCTTGAATCTATCTAATGCATCATGTTTCTCTCTAAGAAAAGTAACCCGTGTATACCTAGAGTAATCATCAATCAAAAGCATAAAGTACCTTTCACCTTGTAGATTTCTCACTCTTATACAACCATAGAGATTTATATGAATCAAATCTAGTAGTTTGGTAGTAGATTGTTCCTTTGATCTGAAGTTGTTTCCTGCTTGCTTTCCAAATTGACAATTCCTACAAATAGCATTAACAGGCTTTGTAATACTTGGTAAATCTCTTGTGACTTGCACTGCATTGATCCTTGTCAAGTTATCAAAATTCATATGACACAGTCTCTGATGTCATAACCAACTTTCATTAATCTGAGTCATAAAGCAACGTCCATCAGCACCGTTAAGCTGATATATATTTCCTTCAAATTTCTTTCCTGCAAAAATCATTGTTCTAGATCCTTTCCTAATTTCACATCTTTCATACTCAAATACAAGATTATATCCTTTACTACACATATGTCCAACACTCAAAAGATTATGCCTTAAACCCTTAACATAGTAAACATCATCAGTATTATGCTTGCCATCAAAACTTATTGAGTCTATCCCACAAATTTTAGCACCAGTGTCATCTCCAAACATAACTAATCCTCCATCATATTTTTCTAGTTTAACAAAATTACTCTTATCACAAGTCATGTGATGTGAGCAGCCACTGTCAACAACCCAATAGTTATTTTCTTGTTTATCATGTAGGGAAAATATTATAGTATCTTCATCTTTCTCTTTCTCTAGAGGACATTCTTTCACCTGTCTTTCAGATTTAGCAGAAGTAGGTTCATCTTTACCCAAGAACAAGCATTCATTGTAATCAAAGTCTCCATAATCAAACTCTTCACCAGAAATACTAGCATTCACATTCACATAATATGCTCTATTGATCTTTTTGCCTCTATTTTCTTTGTCATATCTTTGTTTGTTCCTCTTAGCTCTTTTCAAATATTTCAAAGCATAGTGAACTATTCCTCCACAATTAAAGCATTTGATGCAGGAGAATCCCTAGTTGCAAGCAATCTTGTATCAACCAAAAATATTTGCATTCATATTTTCTTGCATTTCAGTAGCTGTTGTTAGGACCCAATCTCAGTATTTCATACCGCATTATACCGCATTGTAAAATCAGAGCTCGCTAAGTAGGATATACAATCTTCATTGCAACATCTACATCATATCCAAAATTCAATTGTTTTGGAAATCCCAGTACAAAGATATCACTAACAGAATATCAGTTGTAATTGGACAAAGAGCATTCATAGACCAGTTGGCTTTTCAAGTGTGCAGAGCTATCCCCTGACTTGTGGAGCTCATGAAACCATTTCATAAGGATGCACATTCATCAAGGAGCCTTCATTCCAATCCACATCATGTTTTTCTAAGGATCAAAGGAAAATCATATGTTTTGGTTGACCTCCACACATTTCATCAACTTCGGGGTTTTGGAACCTCTTGAGACCAATGCGGACCTTTTCTAGAGCTAGGAAATGATATATATAAGCATTGTGTAGTTGCATTAGGGGGGTAGTATTGGAGATAGAGTGATAGAGGATAGTCATAGTCATATAAGGGCTTTGACCTGCATTGTATTTTTGGGCTTAATGCCATATTATTCTATAATCTGTAAGTCAGAGGGCAGGGCATGTTGCCAGTGAATAGTTGATTATTATCTATATATATCCATGTGGGATTGTTATTCCCATTCTTTGAGTTTCCGTTGTGTTTACTCTTGCTGCAAGGTTGGACAGTCTTATTCTTGGACCCTCCATCCTTGACTGCACCAAGTGGTATCAGAGCAAAGTTGTGGGCCTTGGGAGAGGAGAGCAAAGTTGAGCAAGGCATTATGTAAGATCTTTGTGTGGACAAATCGCTAACTTGAGGCAACCTACTTGTGTTTGTCAATAGATCGTCAATTGTGAGGTAGTTGTGACCCTGTGGCCAGATCACTGACTTCAGGAAATTGCACCAGATCCTAGGAAGAGATGCCACTGAGGAGAATTCATACTACTGTTAATGTTACTGGAAATACAGATGAGATAATGGAAATGATGAGAACAATGAAAGTGAGATTGGATGTTGTTGAAGAAGACAAAAGAAAAGGCTTAAACCCTAGACCTAATGATGAAAGTGATGATGATGAAGTTCAAGTTACAGATTTGATTGAAGAGACCACAGAAAAGAAAGAATCAAACCAGGTGAAGATGTTGAAGGCTATTTCAAAAATAGGAAAAAGACCTAGAATGGAGATTTTGAACTATACTGGTAACCTAAATCTTGAAGAGTTGATTGATTGGATAAATGACATTGGAGAATACTTTGAATATGAAGAAATTGAAGATCCAGATAGAGTGATATTTTCAAAAACTAAACTGAAAGGACATGTTGCAATATGGTGGAAGGAAGTTCAATTGGAGAGAAACAGAAAAGGTAAAGAGAAGATTGTGAAATGGGATAGAATGGTGACAAAATTGAAGAACTAGTTTGTACCTACGGACTATGAATTAGAGCTGCTGAAGAGATTGCAAAACCTAAGACAGAAGGAAAAAAATGTGAAAGAAGACATTGAGGAATTTCATAAGATCGTCTTCAAGACTAGACATAGTGAAGAAAGCAAGGAGAAAGTGGCAAGATATATCAATGGGTTGAGGATGAACATTCAGGAAGACTTAAGTCTAGTAAGGATGAATTCCATAGAGGAAGCATATCAGTTTGCATTAAAGGTGGAGGACAAGCTAAACAAAAGACATGAATAGAGGAAGAGAGGAAGAGGAGGTAGATTTCAGAGAGGAAGATCACATTCTGAAGTAGAAAAACCATATGTTGAGCAAAACAAGGACATGGATTCATACCGCAAGGAAGAGAGGGATTCCAATTTGTACCATAAAGGGAGAGATGACAAAAATTCTTACCACCATAATAGAGGAGGCTACAATTCTTACCATGATGATGGATACTAGAGAGATGAGAAAGGATATGACAAGAGAAATTTTAGAGGAACCTGTTTTAAGTGTGGAGGAGGACATAGAGCATTTGAGTGTCACCAAGAAAGTAAGAAGATTTAAAATCATGCAAGAACTGGATATATGGAGGAAGAACCAGTGGAACCACCAAGTTCTAGAGGAAGTCTTGAGAAGGGAGAATCATTATTCATGAGGAGAGCACTATTCCAAGAGAAAGAAGTACCTAAGGAAGCACCACAGAGGAAAAGTTTGTTCCAAACTAGATGCAAAGTAGGAGGTAAGTGTTGCAAAGTTACCTTTTATAGTGGTAGCACAAATAACCTAGTTCTATGGAAATGGTGACAAAGTTGAATTTGGAAAGAATAAAACATTTGAAGCCTTATAGGATAGCCTGGATTCAAGATGAGCACAAGATACTAGTAAGTGAGCAATGTCTAGTAAAATTTCATATAGGGTCATATCATGATGAAGTACTATGTGATATTATGTCAATGGATGTATGTCATATGTTGTTGTGCAGAGCTTGGAAATATGATAAGAAATATATAGATGATGGGAGAAAGAATACATATACCATAATGTCCAATGGAAAGAGAATCACCTTGACACCTTTGGAAGATGAACCTGAAAGTGAAGTATGTGAAACAACTAGAATCAATTTGGTAGATGGAAGGAAATTTTTGGATTGATTGAGACATGAAAACCTATGTTTTTCTTTTATTCCAAGGAAGTGTGGAGCCCTAGATGCAGATAAAATCACAAGAGAAGAAGAATCACCGAAAAATGAAGTCACTGAACTATTGACAGAGTACTAAGATCTTGTATCAGAGAATGTACCAGAAGGATTACCACCGATCTAGAGTATCAGTCATCATACATATCTTATTCTAGGAGATAGCTTTCCAAACAAAGCTACACACTGGATGACACCAAGAGAGAATGCGGAGATAACAAGACAGACATATGAACTATTGAAGAAAAGATTGATCATAGAAAGTATGATCCCATGTGTGGGACCAACTATACTTGCACCTAAGAAAGATGGAGAATGGAGGATGTGTATAGATTCAACATCTATCAATAAGATCACCGTGAAGTATAGATTCTCATTGCCTAGGATGGATAACATCATGGATAGTCTGAGTGGAGAAAAGTATTTTAGCAAGATAGACTTGAAAAGCTAATACCATCAGATCAGGATCAGAGAGGGAGATGAATGGAAGACTGCTTTCAAGAAAAAAAAGGGATTGTATGAGTGATTGGTCATGCCATTTGGACTAACTAATGCACCTAATACATTTATGAGGCTGATGAATGAATTTTTGAAGAAATTCTTGGGAAAGTTTGTCATTGTTTATCTGGATGATATTATGATTTTCAATAAGACTAAGGAAGAACATTTGGAGCACATTAGACAAGTATTTCAGAGGCTAAGGGAAGATAAGTTGTCGATAAACATGAAGAAGTGTAGTTTCATGAAGGAAGAACTAGTGTATTTGGGATTTTTGATATCTACAGAAGGATTGAAGATGGACCCTGAGAAGGTTAAAGCAATAGTTGAATGGCCTGCATCTGTGAACGTTGGAGAGGTAAGGTCATTTCATGGACTGGAAACTTTTTACCAAAAGTTCATTAGAAATTTTAGTAGTATTTTCACACATATGAGAGAGACAATGAGGGGTGACTGAAAGGAATTCAAGTGGATATCTAGAGCACATAATAGTTGAGTTGTTGAAGCAAAAGGTGATAGAACAACCTGTGTTAGCACTACCAGACTTTGATAAGGTATTCCAAATAGATTATGATGTTAGTGGAAGTGCAATAGGAGTTGTGTTAAGTCAAGAAGGGAGACTAGTAGCCTATTTCAATGAAAATTTGAATGATGCTAGGAGAAGATATTCAATTTATGATCAAGAATTCTATGCAATAATACAAGCCTTGAAGAAGTGGAGACATTACTTGTTATCTAAGGAATTTGTGTTGTATACGGATCATCAAGCTTTTCAATATATGAACAGTCAAGGGAAGTTGAACCAGAGACATATGAGATGGATAGAGTTCTTGCAGAGTTACACATTTGTGTTGAAGCACCAAAGTGGAAAGTCAAACAAGGTTGCAGATACATTGAGCAGGAGAAGTTTGTTGACAGAGATGAGAATTGAAGTGTTGGGTTTTGAAGAACTCAAGCATATGTATGAGGATGACATTGATTTTGTTGAGGGATGGAAGGCTTGCAAGGAACCTGTAGAGACAGATAGAAGTAAATGGTTGGATTATTTCATTCAGGAGGATATGTTATTTAAGAACAATCAATTATGTATCCCAAGTTCAATGAGAGAGAATTTGATCAAGGAAAAGCATTGCAGAGGATTAGTAGGACATTTTGGAATTGATAAGACCATAGCATTGGTGAGTGAGAACTATTTTTGGCCACAGTTGTATAAGGATGTTAGGAAATATGTTCAAAGTTGTACGATTTTCCAAGTTGCAAAAGGAAACAGTCAGAACACTAGAATGTATACACCATTGACAGTACTGGAGAGACCATGGGAAGACATTAGCATGGATTTTGTGTTGGGATTACCTAAGACACTGAGAGGATTTGACTTTTTATTTGTAGTTGAGGATAGATTTTCTAAGATGGCACATTTCATACCTTGTAAGAAAACCATTGATGCAGTACATGTTGCAAACCTATTTTTCAAAGAGATTGTGAGATTGCATGGACTACCAAAGAGCATAGTATCAAAAAGACACTAAATTCATTGGATATTTTTGGAAAACATTGTGGGAGAAGATGAAGACAGATTTGAAGTATAGTTCAGCATTTCACCCATAGACAGATAGACAAACAAAGGTGGTAAATAGGAGTTTGGGAACTTGTTGAGGTGTTTTACTAAAGGTAAAGTAGGAAGTTGGGACTTAATACTACAACAAGCAGAATTTGCATACAACAATTCAGTAAACCGAAGGACAAGGAAGATACCATTTGAAATTGTGACAGGATAACAACCTAGAGGAGTAGTAGAATTAAGAGATATCAGTATGGAGAATAAAAGGAGTGTGGAGGAAAAATAATTTGCAGGATTCATGGAAACAATGCATACTCAATTCAATGGGTGTCTAGAGAAAATGAACAATACCTACAAGGAGAGAGTGGATAAGAAGAGAAGATATAAGGACTTTGCAGTAGGAGAGGAAGTAATGGTACATATGAGGAAAGAAAGATTTCCAGTGGGGATATATAATAAGTTGAAGATGAAGAAGTTTGGACCTTGTAAGACCATCAAGAAGTTTGATTTGGGAAATGCATATGAAGTGGAACTACCAAAGGAATTTGGCATATCACCTATATTCAACATTATAGGCCTATACCAGTATCATGAAGGAGAGTCACCGGAGGATAGAGAAGTTGGTTTTCCAAACCAGATAGCACATCATCCAGAGGGAATTGAGGATATTTTACATAGCAGAATTAGATGTAGTACCAGAGGAAGGCAATACAAGGAATATCTAGTCAGATGGAAAGGAAGACCAAAGGAAGATTCATCATGGATTTCTCAAGATGAGGTGGACTACCTTGGTTTTCCTCTAGCCCCAGGAAAGTGAGAGGCTCACTTTTCTTGAACCTCGAGTGTCTGGTGCAGGAGCATCCATGGTTGCAAGCAATCTTGCATCAACCAAAAATATTTGCATTCATGTTTTCTTGCATTTTAGTAGATGTTGTCAGGACCTAGTCTTAATACCGCATTATACCAAATTGTAACATTAGATCTTGCAAAGAAGGATATATGATCTTCATTGCAATATCTACATCATATCCAGAATTCAAGTGTTTTGGAAATCCCAATATGAAGATATCACCAACAAAATATCAGTTGTAATTGGACAGAGAGCATTCATAGACCAGTCTTGGCTTTTCAAGTGTGTGGACCTATCCCGTGACTTGCAAAGCTTAGGAAACCATTTCATAAGGATGCACATTCATCAAGGAGCCTTTGTTCTAATCCACATCATGTTTTTCCAAGGATCAAAGGAAAATCATATGTTTTGGCTGATCTCCACACGTTTCATCAACTTTGGGGTTTTGGAACCTCTTGAGGCTGACACAGACCTTTTCTAGAGCTAGGAAATGATATATATAAGCATTGTGTAGTTGCATTAGGGGGTAGTATCAGAGATAGAGTGATAGAGGATAGTCATAGTCATATAAGGGCTCCGACACACATTGTATTTTTGGGCTTAACACCATATCATTCTGTAATCTATAAGTTGAAAGGCAGGGCATGTTGCTAGTGAATAGTTGATTATTATCTATATATATCCATGTGGGATTGTTATTCCCATTCTTTGAGTTTCTGTTGTATTTACTCTTGTTGCAAGGTTGGACAATCCTATTCCTGGACCCTCTATCCTTGACTGCAACAACATTTGAAACATAACTTACCTTCATACTTGTTGAATCCTTTCTTCATCGTTCTCATAAAGTTAGCTTCTACTTCATCAAGATTCTTTTCATCCGGATCTTCAGTTCTTGAGCCTTGAAAGCAGTTTCCAATTTGGATCCATTTCTCAAATTTGGTTTTCTCATCTCATAAGATATTAGAGTTCCCAATAACTGATCTTTAGTATAAGTCTTGTAATACACATATTCTTCATTTTCAGATACATTTTCACTGTATGCATCAAGAAGAGTTCTAAGAATCTTATTCACAATCTTGGATTCATCTACTATAGCACCAAGTCCTTGCATTTCAGCTACTAACTCATCCACTCTCAGTACATAAGATTTAATATTCTCATCTTCAGACATATGCAGGACCTCAAATTGTGCCTCCAACTGCAACTTTGCTTCTTTGAACTTTTCATCTCCTTCGTGCATATTTTCTAAAGCATCCCAGACTTCTTTAGCAGTCTTCAAATTTTGAACTTTAATCAACTCGAAATGTGAAAGATGATTCTTCAAAATAAACTTTATCTTGTTTGTTTCATGTGCCTTGATTTCATCAGTTGTACTCAAACTATTATTCGGAGGAGTGTAAGTAGTCTTATAAGCTATTTCAACATCATATCTACAATACTCCAAATATCCTTCCATTTGTATTTTGCAGATTGCATAATTAGTTCTATCGAACCTAGGACATTCAAAAGTGGTCTTGCTCGACATCCCAGACCTTCCTTAAGTGGTTAAGCTCCTCTCCAAGGAACCAAGATCTTATACCAATTGTTGAACAAGACAACTAAGAAGGGGGGTGAATCAGTTGTAATAAACTTTAACCTTTAAAACTTTCATCGAAAATTAAATCAACCACAAATCCTTTATTCTGTTAATATGATTAATCATTAATTGCAAAGGCAGAAACATAAAAAAATCACACATGCACAACAACACTAGATTTACATGGAAAACCCAATAAAGGAAAACCTATGGTGAGGATTAGTTCACAATATAGAGAATATCAAAACTGATTACAAAGGCTCGCTGCCAAAACAAGACTCGCTATCTGGATCAAGACTCACTGTCCAACAAGGGTTAACCACCCGGAGGGCTCATTGCCACACAGATACAAAGAAGATAGAAGAGATTTGTTACACAAAGAAAAATAGTCTCAATGCAATAGAGATTTCCACCACAATTCACTCACACACTTGTAGACATGCATGAATGATGGAGTACACCTTCAACTCACTACTTCCAAAAACTCAACAATTAGACTTTGCATTGATTTGCACCAACTCGCATTACATACACACTAATTTGCATCTACCTCGCATCTATCTTGCTCTATTTCTTTGCACACCTTTCACCAATATCTCATCCTATATTTATACCATCTTCAACTTTGAAACATATCCAAAGTTGGTAATACACTATTTGCATTTACAAATTCAAATTAGGTCAACGCGAAAACATTCTAGGGTGGAACTAGAATGAGGGCGACCCAAACACACACTTCCATAAGCTTTGAAAGTAGTGTTAAACACAAAGTCATCCAAACCAGTGTAAAACTCATAAATCAATTAAGCACACGCAACCTTAGCACGATCCAATCCTTCCAAATAATAAAATTATCTTCAACATGATCATATCAGCTTAACTTCATAAACGCAAGTCATAAGACTTGAACAAGAAGAAATCCGAAGCAACTACACTTCTCCCGAACCTCAACCAAATACACTAAAAAACACAGTTCACAACTAGTGAACATAACTCATACTATACAATGATCCAAAAACCTAAAAACTGGATATAACAACTTCCAACAATCATGATCAACATATTTGAACCACATGAACATAGGAGCGAATCCCAGGGCAACAACTGAATACCTACAACCTTTCTTCATTACAATTTTCTCAATATCCTTGACATATACAACCAATAACCATTATCCATGACATCAATGAAAACTAGTTGAGAAACAGTTAACCAGTTGACATCAATGACAACACTTTCATACTTGCAACACACCCCACCGGAGGCAAGGACCCTCTTTTCTTTCTTTTGTATTTTCTTTTTCACTTTAGGTTCTACCTTTTCCCCTTAAGGGATGGATCTATTGGATTTTGAATGACTTCACCTTTGAGCTTTTAATGATTACATTAGTATTTAGGGTGAATTTAGTTTTCAACAATTGACCTTGTGTTTGATGTTTGAAATCACCAAATCCCTTGGAGTATAATCTAAGCATCAAAATTGGCTAAGTTTGGTCTAGGTTCGAGAATTCTGTGAGGTCTCATAATCTTTGAGGTTCTATTTTTCATGGAATTCAGAGGTGTCTGAATTACCCGAGGTTCCTTTTCGCTAAATCCGAGTCCTGGTGGAATCCTCGAAACCTTCTTTCTCATGAAATCCTTATCTTCATGGATTCTTCAAAGCCTAACATAGTGTCTTGTCACGTCATTTATTGCTCTCTGTGAATGACCAATTTCCATTAATGCTTCTTTTGGGTTGGATTTATAATGCAATTTGAGTATTTTGGGTGTCATTATTCTTTTGATATCTTGATATTTTTTCATCTTTTAGGGGCTTTTGAAGTGCTTGGATAGATTTGAGACTAAGGTTTGGAGAGTGTGCATGTGGATTCATTCATCATCACTAGGGTTTTCGAGGTGCAGTTCGTGGGCTTTATTTTCACCGTTCAAATCACAAGGTAAGATTTAAAACCCTTCCATTTGGTTTGTCAAGTGAATTCAACATTGATTGGTTATTCCGCCTTTGATTGTAATTTGAGTAACATTTGAGCTAAAGACCTGTTTCATTGGTTTTGTGCTTTTATTTTGAATGATTTGTGATTTATGATTTGGGTTTGATTTGGTTGGTATTTTGAATTGTCATTATTGTGTTTATCATGTGCATTCAAAATATGAACTTGAGTTTAGGGCATCCTCATCGAACTAGGGTTTATGGTCTTGGTTGTCAATTTAATGCACTTGTTCATTTCGGTTTTGATTGGCATGGATTAGGGAATCTTTAAATCATGTTTAAAATTTCATCATTAATCAATTTGATTGCTCTCGTATGGATTGGAGATTGTTGGGTGTGTTGATTTTAAATCCCTAAGTTGTTCATGTTGAAACATGATTGGAAATGTTGAATGGTTATGTTCATCGATATATAATGTATCTAGGTTCATTGATTCGAGTTTACTATGGTTTGATAATTGCATTTAATGAGTTGAATTATGGTCAAGGGTAAATTTAATCCAAATGTAGAATTTTCATTTAATCTTTAAGAGTTTGGAAAACTCAATTTTGCTAAATCCATGTATTCTTTAAATTCCTGAAGGCCTTTTCCTCACATAATCCGTGTGCCTAAGAAATCTCTGAAACCCTAGCATTTCGCAAAATCCTTGAGCTCTTGCAAAACCCAAAAGTTGATCCTTTGCAGATTTCGCTTGTCCATGGAAAACCCGATGAGTTGCATTACGCGGAATCCTCCTATCCCTGGATTTCCAGAACATTGAGCCTTCATGGATTTTGTGCCTACCTGGATTCTCCAAAATTTCATGATTTTCACTATGTTGAGTGTTATGATGCCACCTAAGTCATGATTTGCACTTTCAAGGTTTTAATATCTCAATTATCAATTACATTTAAATTATAGGGTAAGTTATTTAGTTTGGTGATCAATTTGCACATATATTGTTGCCATCCCAGAATTCGTGTGCTTGTGGATTCCTTGAGGAGCTCTCTTTCACAAATTCCATAAGGTGACAAATTACTTGAAAATCCATGAGAGGCTAAAACCTCGAAGTCTATAAAAACCCAAAAATGTGCTAAACTTGGATTTGAAGGATTTTGAACTTGGTTTTTTTAGCATTAATGATGATTATGAGGTGTTATATATTGCATATGAGATATCATGATTAATCTCACAATACAATGATGCGATGATTAGTTTTGTTTTGCATGTTGATTGATTATGGTGTTTGTCTAACCAAATGCAGGTAGAGTCTAGCAAGGATAAAACTTCTATAGGAAATTCCACTGAACCAGTCAAGGAGGAGCCAACCACCAGAGTAGAGAAAATGAAGTACAATTTTAAAGGAAGACTCCCAGAGACTAAGATAGTTTCTCACTGGGAAAAGGTTGGAGAGACAAATATGGGGCATGTTGACTAAGAAAACTTAAACTAAAGAATGTACTACAATGCTCCCACTCCATTGGCTAGAAGATTAGTGAGGATAGGATTGGCCCAAGCAACGGGATTTCCTCCATTAGTGCAGTGTCCAAAGATAATTGTGGAGTGTGCTAAACATTTGATTCAGATAGGAGAGTAATAATGGGTCCTTAAGGTAGAGTAATAACTAATCTAATAGAGGAGTCACTGGTAGAAGCATTTAATATTGCCACACATCAAAATTTGGCGAAGTTCAACATGGATGCAGCAAAGAAGTTTTACATTGATGACCCAAATCAAGCATTAGAGATAATGAATGCTTCTTGGATTGATAAGCCCAAGTCTCATTATTCTAAGTTTCCCAAACAATTACATAGAAGTGATTTCAAATTGGAGTACAATGACATGATCACTCTTCTTAGTAGAGTGATGGGGTTAGAGAAAGCTTCAGTGTTTGAAAATTGGATGTTCTATGTGATTGCACAAATTGAAAAGGGAGTTAATTATCATTGGGCTAGTATAATTAGTGATAATTTGGATAAACAATGGAGAGCTATGCAAGATACAAGAACCTTCACTATGACCTCCTATGTAATCCACATGCTTGCAAGACACTACAAGTATAAAGGATTAAGTTGCAAAGGTACAATTGGTCAAGACAGAGTATATGACATCTACCCTTAGCTCCATCTGAATACTTCAAATTATATGAGGGTAAATGATGCCTTTACTATGTACATCACATATCTAATAAATTCTTGAATGATCATAAGCTTGTTGGACTCCTGAATCAATCTCAAAATAGTGGTTAATCAATGTCCATCTCTTTCTTCTAATTCCATCCATCTTATTGCTCTACCTTTACTAAAATTTCTATCCAAGCATTGAATTTGTGTGATATATATCAAAATGTACATGAGGCTACCCATGGCCGATGACTGTCTATACATCATCAAATCTATCTACACAGACATCTAAGCTTTCTAGTCCTCTTTGAGCTAAACTAATCTTAAAATTTTGTCATGATATCGACCTGAAAATTCAAATTTATGCCTGATCTCTTGAAGGGGTAGAGCATCAGCTTAATTCCTTCCATTGGGGCAACAGTGAGGCATCCGAAAAAATCATAATTTTTTGAATTTTTTATCTAAGCAACAATATTAATCTAAAAAGCATCAGTCTTTGAACCAATGTAATAGGTACCTCACTTCAAAGAAGGGAAAAATGTAGACACTTAAATTTTTCTTGAATGATATTACGCATTTGAATCTAATTACTAACATCATTTCATCCTGAATTTCATCTCCTTTTCGACTGTTTAATTGAATAATCCTAGTTATTTAATTAAATGTATCATTCTTATCTATTAATCTGATAATTAATTTCATTAGATTAATTCACCCCCTTTCACACTAATGTTTCATCTTGTTTAATTAGAAAAAACAAATTATTTAATTAAACCCCCTTATGTCCTCTCATTTCATTAAATAATCGTAATTATTTAATTAAATGTCATTTGAACCCCTTTCATTAAATAAATTAATTATTTAATGATAATCTTAAATTCACTCCGCTTGCACAATTAAAAAATTATTTTAATTAACTAATTACTAATTTTCCCTCACCCATCCACTTGCATGGGAATATTCCCTTGGAATATTCTCCCATTTGAGCTTCAAAAAGGGAATATTCTTTTCTAACAAACTTTGTAACAAACTTTCCAACAACTTTAAAAGTGTGTTTGTTTGAATCATTGTGAGCCATTGATTGACTCCTTGATCCATGTGATCTTGCATTCACATCTATTGATGAGAATCCTTGATCCATGCCTTCATCTATCATTTCATCTTGACCATTGATTGATCAAATCAATCTTGACCCTTGGTGCACCATTTTCTCCTATAAATACCTCACATTTTGGAGAGAAATGGATCCACAATCATTTGAGCAAATTCATGTTGTTGAAATGCATCCACACTTTCATCCATTAGCATTCATTTGAGCATTTTAATCCATTGTGGTTCAAATCATCCATTTTCATCAATCTTTTATCCATAGAATCTATTTGCAAGCTCGTTTTATCAAAGGGATTGGAAAAGGGTCATCATTCCATATCAATACGACACCTATCCCCCAATGGGATGAGGTTTGAGGCATTTGAATAGGTCTTTTTTATGCATTTCTTTATCATTTTGTTTAAATGGCTTCTTGGTTAATGGTTTTCAAAAAATCATTGGGATTGTAGCTTAGTTAAATATTGCTTAAATTTGTATGGATCTAGTGTATTTAGCTATTACTATGATTACAATCACAACATCCACCTAAATTTCAAACCTCTTCATCTATCAATCCTTTGGTACATGTTATCTTGATTCTCCAATCCCCAATGCTTCAATCCTTGGCAAGCAGTATGAGTTCTTCCTGTATACGTCTAAAAATGGTCATGATTAAGCTTGTTAATTAATTAAATATGATTTATTTAATTAATTCCCCTAAAGTCATCTACATATAAATAAATTTAATTATTTATTTATATTGTTCATTTTCTAATTATTCTACCTTAATTAAATAAATAAATTTTATTTAATTATTGGCATTTCCCACATTCATCTTAATTAAATTAAATAAATACAATTATTTAGTTTAATTATCATCTTATTCTAAAGTTTGAATATTTGAATATTTAAATAATGGAATATTCTCTTCATCCTATAATCAAATTAAATATTAAATATTGTATTTAATATTTTCCTCACATTCTAAATTCTAAAACATAATTAAATATGATTTATTTAATTATGTGAGTTGCCATATCCATCTTCACTTCCAAATTAAATAAATTTATTTTATTTAATTCTAACTCATTCTAAACTCACCCTTCCAAATTCTAAACTCACTCTTCGAAAAGGAAATTTCTCTTCGAATCTCAATGACGGAAATTGAAGGAAAAGGGAAACCTTCTATCTCCCTCTCCACTTTCGAAAATCTTCCACCGTCTGTTCGAACAAGCTTAATCCGGGCCATTAATCGAATCAGCCAATTGAATCATTTCAAAAACTCTATAAATGTTGGTGCAAATCCAAGCTTTGGTTACCTACGCCTACCTACGCATACATACGAAAACGCACAAACGTACATGCAATCATAGCCTTTTTGCAATCACAACAATACTTTCATCTTAGCATAGCCTTGCATTTAACATAATATGTATTTTTATCTCGTTCTTCATGTTGTCATTTTGTTGAGCTTGATCTGCTGATCTGAGAGCCATTGGAAACAACAAAACGTTGGAGTTAGAGAGAGATAAGATGATTTTGGGGAAGCTGCGGTCATAGTTTGTTCATTTTGTTTTCTTTTTCAGTTTTTCCTGATTTAATGTCTTATTGATATGTGTTTGAATTTAATTTAGATTGATACATTTTTCACACACACACTTCCTGACCCTCAAAGCCCAAAAATATTCAAAACACCTAAGTCCCTTGCATTTGTTAGAATTTTAGAGTTCTTCATTCCTCCATCTCTTTTGGACTTTTCATCTTGATCATGATTTCCTAGAAATTCTAAAACTCTATTGATTCCTCTATAATATTTCTTAAAGTTGGATTTTCAACTTTTCTCATCCCTCAGTATCAAATTTCTTTCCCCCCATGACAAGTTGTTCGAAAAAGGCTTGATGTTCAATGGATATGTGTTGTTGGGATATCAAAGGTGGATGTTCCTATATCATGGGCACAATAGGTAATAAAATCAAAGGGATCTCAATGACTTGATGGTCTAACAAAAAAAGAGTGATAAAGGTTTATATTGAGACATTATAGGATTTTATGTTGTCATCCCTATGGCAAGCATGTAAGGTAATTTTGGTGGTCTGATGGACAAGTGATGGATTGATACTATGATGGCTCTGCTTTACTTTTGGTAGAGGTTCACAAATTTCAATAGGAATTCTCAAAGGGTTTGAGCATTAAACATGGTGGCATTGAGTGCATTAACTTACTCACCAACTCGTCCCTCCTTTTTTAAGAAAATGAATGCCAGAGATCATGCCTATAGAAGGGGGATGGCCTCCTATACTCATTGGGAACACAAACACATGGTTCATGGAAAATTTAGGTTTAAAATATGAAAAAAATCTAACAAGAAGACATGGTTACCAAGTTTTTAATGGAAAAATATTGTTGATTTCTAGGGCCCCTGTGCAAGTCTACATGTTTTCCTTTCGAGGCAACTTGAAAAATTATATATACAATTTAAGTTTCATTTTTCAAGAAGAATGGCATTTTTGGACTAGAGAGGGGAATAACAGAAAGAAGAATCACATAGCAAAACCATATGGTTCATAGATTCAAATCTCAATATGTATTTTGTTATTGTAATGATCTAGGTTTATCCCAAGTATGTAATAATACATGTAACCATTATAAATTGAGTGATTAAAGGAAAATTCAACCTTAATTGATTATCTCCCTATACACAATGTACTTTTCTAGATGTGTTTCTGATTAGTTGACCAACCAAATGACTGTAAAATCCCTAAAAATGTGAAGGGTATCTTCTTAGAATAATATAAAAATGTATGGGCATGTTCATGGATCACTAAGTAGATCTATTTATTATTATATAACTATCAATTGTTTTCTTGACTGTATGTGTAGAGCCTAGCTTGCTTATGCATTTTGAAAGGCATATTTTTGTGATATCTTCACAACACCTTGATTCCAATTATTATTGCATGTTTGAATGGATTTGGAGACTATGTCGCCCAAGAGGATAAAGGAACCATTTTGTTACTTACTTTTTCTCCCCATTGTCCTCTACATACTCAAAATACATAAATTTAAACATCTTTTCAATTTTATTAGTTATAGTGTGTTCCATCTTCCATGTTTGAATGTCCATAACATCAAAGGGGTTATCATAAAACATATTCATTGACGATTGTGTAACTAATCACTTTTTTAATAATGTGCTTAAACTTGAGTCTACCAAACTAGCATATGGGCAGAAAGTGATAATTGAAATAGGGGTCACTATGCAATGGGTATGGTTTGTGTCAGGGTAAGTTTTGTGCTCCTAATATAATTTCTATTACAATACCTTAGGGAATCCACCCTTGGTCTTGCAGAGCCAAAAGAGAAGGAGGTCTTACCCACCTCAATAATTAGTGCTAAATTTCCCAGCCTAAACATAGGCTTTGTGGATATTCTTCCTAGGTTTGTCACCTCTAGCACCTCAAAGATTGTCCAACCTCAGGGATTTGGGAACTACAACTCAAATCACAAACAAAATCATAGAAGTCCTTTGTACGCTTGAATATTTGGCATGGATGGTTGTTATGTGGATGGATTGGTGGTGTTGGATTGATTCATAATTATAAATGATGGTTTATCTTTTTTATTTGGAGATCTTGGTTGTACGTTATTCTTTGGATTTGTGGGCATTGTAGTTGAGTGTGTTTGGACCATAGGTTAATTTAATTTAGGATATGGTTATAATAATTTCATGTGTATCTTCTTAGTATCATAATTCAATGGGATTTGTGGTACTCATATGAATTCATCACTTGGTGATGGATGATCTTCTATAGTGGTTATTGTTATCATGGAAACATTATTAGATTAGGATTATTTTATATAGTGAAAATACTTTGACATCTTGAGTTTCCTTAATAGGAGATGGTTGTCTTCATGTGACTGGAGATGGTTGACATCTTAGTTTCATATGGATAAATATTGGAGCCTTTTCTGAGGTTTTAGTTTATGTCAAGTGTTAATTTTGATGGGGGATCCTTGGTTTAGAGGATGCTTTGGTATTTTTCCATGGTGGACCCTTGATCACGTGTAATGTTTTTTTCATAATATAGGTTCCCTTGGGAGTAGGATTGTTCATTGGAGCATATAATCTTCATGAAATAAAATTTAGATCATGTTATGATGTTTTCTTGTATTTTGTAGACATGATAGACAATTATTTTGGTATTGATTAAATTGGTCATGTTCTTGGGAGCTTCATGAGAGTGTAGTGTTATATTTGGCTCAAGTAGCATGGATTGGTAGATTATAGGTTCTTATGGATACATGGAGACTTAGGTGAGGTTGGATTTATCTTAGGCTTATAGACAATTTAGTTTGATAACAATGGGTCCACAATCCTAGAACTTCTTCTTACTTCAAGACAAGGTATATGTCATCAAGAAAGCAAATAATGAGGTTCATCAACATATTGTAGATGGTTTAAGACCTACTTTGAGATTGGATAATCTCTCCTACATTTTGGAATCAACTTAAACCCAAAAGAGTGTTCCCAAAGGCAACCTAAATAGGTTTATACATCAAATAAAATATAACATGACTATGATAATCAACAATTATACACAAATATACACTTGAACCCAAAATTTGTCACTAGTTCAAGATCAACTAGATGCATATGACCTCTATATAATTAATAATACACCTTGCACATGCACCTATAGATATCAACATCATTATAATCCCCTAATATGTTTTCATTTGTCATTTCCATACATAGTGGAAAGGTGTGTTTGTGATAGAAATGATTCTCTAATGATTTATCACTCTTGGTTTACTTAAAATGTTTCCCTAGTTTATATTACTAAACCATTAATAGCATGCATAAAATCCTAATCTAACCCATAGCTAACCAAATATGAAGTTATTTAAATGAAAGTATTTGATCTTGAACCAATATGGAATAGTGTCTACTTAATTGGGAAATATAATCATGAACAATAAAGAATAATGAGATAAATATTGTAAAGCATCAACAAAATCATATTTACGCTTAAATAGAAATCGAAGATTATAAATCTACAATAGACATGGTTAATGATCTATAAATATAACCACAATGACCCATGTGGACTAAAGAAATGGTTATTACAAAGCATTTGCAATAAATTATGTTTTATCACATACACACCAAACCCTCATTACATTTGTGCCAACAAATGTGGTAAGAGGAAATACATAATTACGATTATACATACCATAATTGTTATTCCATTGAATTATTATAAATAGTCATGGATATATATCATTATAATAGATGTACAATATAAAACTCTTCCTATGCTATTACAAATCATATCCCCTTATTCATAATTCAAATTTTCAATGTTTGATACCCTAGAATACTTTGAAAATTTTACTAAACCCAATAATTAGTTTGATGACCAACCATTTGAATGAACAATAAACGGATATGTAAATTCATCATTTTAGTACCCAACTTGCAAATAGGAGCCTCAAGATGATAAAAACTTGGATATCGTGAAAAAACTCATCATCCTCTACTCATAATCATCCACACATCATGATTTTTGTATGCAAACACAAGAAACTACCAAGAAATGAATTAAATTATCATGGGAAGCAAAGAGGAACATCATTCAAATTTATAGATCACATTTTCATTAATAATACCTCTATATCTAGAGTGACATTGCATGAGAGAGTCCAAGAAATTCATTGCATGCATTACTATGGGAGTGTGTGAAGAGAATAGTCTTAGAAATCTCATCTCTATAATAAATATAATACAAGTAGTGACTATCTTTTATTTTCTTTGAATTAACCCCTTTTTTATTAAATAATAATTTCTAGGCATGAACCCATTTGATCTAATAGCTAAAAAGATCCATCAAATCATTAATGGTATTATGGTTCATTTTGATTTTTATCATTGCAACTTGCATGTAAATTCATTCCCTTTTAATTAATAGAGGTTTTTGGGTGGGAGAAACCTTAATATGGAAAGTTATAATGTCATCCCTAATCATAAAAGGTCTTGTAGGTAAGGAAGTAGGTGAGTTTTAATAATAAAATTTGTGAGAGTTCTAGAGTTCAAAGGTCTTGGATACCTCATACTTCATGCCTTTAGTTGAGGTGCCAAGGATCACGGGTGATAAGGAACTCATACCATTTAGGTATGTAAAATAAGGAAAGTCCAAACAGACAACTCTTGAAAGGTAAAATGCTTTAAAATACTGGGGATCAAGAGTCACACACACCTCAAAATATGTACTAATATGATAGGGAGGGAAAAAGTCTAATTCTGAAGGATTTCTTATAAAAATATTTAGGATTCAAGGGGTCAAAGTTAGCAAAGAAAGAATGATATGAAGGTAAATTCTAAAATTTTGACAAATATACTTAGGAAACTCTTCAAGGGTAGGGAATTAAGAATTTGGGGATGACACATAAAGGTTTAGAGAAGGGGGATTCACTACTCATGAGTCTCTTTATTCTCAAGAGAATCCCAAGGGGCAAACTATCCTAAACTACCTCAAGGAACAGAGCAAGAGTGTTTGAATCAGAAAGATAAATCCATAGAGTTTTTTTAGAAATACTGATGGGCTCTCGGCCAAAGGATGGTAGCATGAAACAAGGACGACAACATGATGTGCTAGAGTCCTAGATGCACGCTGACGTCTCATACAAACCAAAAATTAAGCTTATCATAGAAAATAACTAAATGACTACCAACAATCATATTTATAAGAACTCTTAAGATGTGGGAAAATAAAAGAATATGATAGGATTGCAATAAGGTAAAGTAGATGAAAGAACTGAAGATGATGAAGAAAGTGCTCACAACAAATCAAGTGATGAAGCTTCTAGGAAGGAAATATCTTCAATACCTACATACATAAGATTGAGAGAAAATTTGGGGTTGTATAGGAGTTTGCCTCAATCAAACCCCCGTTTTGGTGTTCCCACCTCCATGAACAACCAAATAGATAGATAAAGTGAACAAAGTAAGCAAATATGAAGTGATAAAAGCAATCCTCACTCAAGGAGGAGATCTCGTATCACAAAATAGAGATGCAATTGATAGGGGATGTGAGAAATTTCAAGATGCTCCAAGATACAAGATAAGTAAGATATCACATGCAAGGCTTAAGGAAGCCAAGGAAAGAGACAAAGTTGTCCAACCCAAGAGAGCTTGAAAGTGTCATTGGAAGTTGTAGAGAGCTATGTAGGCAAGATACCAAGTTAAAGAGAAGAGGAAAAGGCAAAAGCAAAAGCTATAGAGTTCCAAAAGACCAAATAGATTAAAAAGATAACAAATGTTAAAGAGAGGAGAGGAGGGACAAGAACCTTCCCAAGCCATTACAAGGCGTCATAGGTCGTTACCACTAACAAAAGGGGTCGACAAGTTCCAAACATGCTCGAAAACAACCGTTTGAACATTAGAATGTCACAGGATGCTAGTGCCATGCACAGACATCCATGTGGCATGCTAGTGTCCAAACACATCATGCTACAAAACAACAAGAATGAAAAAAGCACAGGGTTCGATGCGAAGCTGATGTGCAAAGGTAGTTGTTGAAAAGGGGTCTTGAACATCCTAAGAGGGGAAAAAGGCTGATGTAGGGGCTAAAATGAGCCTACACAAGTTTTAAGGGATTGGAAACTAAAATGGATACAAGAATGTATGTGAAATTACAAGGGGTGCAATTTTACAACATTACAAAAGGATACTTGGGTAAGAGATGGTTTGAAACTCTAGATCAAAAGACATAAAATTTTAATTGCAAAGGACTAGGAGGTTGAGGTAAGGAAAAAGGTATGTTGAGAAGGGGAAGATCTGACATGTTGATAAAGAAAAATGGAAAAGGTAGGGATGGGTGCAGTGGCATACCAAGATGAACAACCCTAAAGGTCCAAAAAATTGACAACCTGCATAGACTTAGGATTTTACCATAAAACACACTAGATAGAATTTTTGAATTTCTTGCAACTATTAGAACATGGAGGATGGCACATGGAAACACTTAGGAAAAAATTGACTCATGGAAAACTCACTTATACTATCTCAAATCATTTATAAATTATGGGTTTAAATTGGCTAAGACACATAGAAGCGAAGGGACTCAAGCAAAAAAATGGCATTATAGATTTGAGTCCCAATAGAGACATGTGTTTTGATTAAGGGAAAAAAAAGTTTTGAATGGACTCGAAACCATTTACAACAGGTTTTGAATGGACCCAAAACCAATAACAAGCAAGTTTTGATAGGGACTTGAAACCCAACCGAAAAAATAACGCTGCTTAAAGATACACAGACAACTAGCAACCAAAAAACAACAGAACTAAAACAACACAAGGTTAAGCAGGGAACGGTTACCTATTTTTGCTACTAGCCCAAATAGGTAGTGTTTTTTATATTTTTATAAGTGAAAAGAAGGTACATTTTAACTCTGCTATGTCACATTCATGTGCATAAAGAAATATCAGAAGACTACAATACTACATTGCATTATGCCAATGCATATAACATAGGAGAAAGTGCACAATATTTTCAAAAATGTAGTCTTTATTGATAATAAAAATGTATGGTGTCCCACACAAGCCATGGGACTAACTATCTGAATGCATATAATGGAAAAAATTATGCATTTATAGATACAAAAGAGAAAGAATGCACATAAAGAGAAAGGGGATCCATCAGTGCCTAAATGATGAATCCCAGTTGTTTTATTCTATATCTTTAGTCCCTCCTGCTTGTCCTACTTCTAGTTGTTGCTCTCCTTGTTGCTCCTAGGTTCCCTACATCTATGAGAAGAGTGTTGTTAGAGCAATGAAGGATCACCAATCAAAATATGTGCATACATCTATAAACATATAATTTGATCCTTGTGTGCATTAGGATAGCTTGCATACCATAGATGTCCAAGAAAATAAGAGAGTTATAAAACAAATCTATCATATGTTTGATCATGTTTTCTTCTTGTGCAGGTATAGGTGAAATTCTTGTTACTATTTTATTTTATTTGGTTACAACATGTGGGGTAAAATGTGGCTCCATAAGGGTTGAGCCCAACATGTTATCTTATTGTGCTTTAAAGAGACATAGAAAGGTAATTCATCCCCTTATGATTCACTCAAAAGGCACACATCATTTATGATAGTGAGATTTTAGTCACTATCATAGGTGACATATACTTGCTCAAGGAAATCATAAAGAATGTATACAATATCATGTATCAAAACATATTACAGAACTGCATTGATGTGCTAATCCATGAAAGCAAGATATAAAACATGTATATGTGATAGCCATAATTTTTGTGAGCTATCAAGAGTTATCAAGGGTTATCATGATCTACGTGGAGTAGTCATAGAAGTCTGAATGGAGATTCTTTGCTAAACCTCTAATGACAACAACATGGATTATGTGATAGCAGACAAATAGTTCTTTCTATATAGCTGAGGGCAGTCAGTTAATAAATGATAACAAATGTTTAAGAATAGTGATGAGGAGCTAATCACCATAGTTGGGGAATACATTACAGTTCTATCATCAACATCAATGGGTAATTAGAAAGGGTGTGGTCTTCACAGTGTTGATGTTTTCCCTATAAGACATTTGTTCTACTCAGCTTTCATTATCATGATGAAATCCATCATTATTGTCACTATTGTCGAAGGAAAAGATGTAGGAGTATGCAAGTAATTACTATGCTTAGTGCAAGAGAGGATATGTTTCATGAAGTAACCAGAGACATGCATTAAGAGCAAAAAGAGTAGCTATGTTGATATTGAGCACCTTTTTCGGAAAGATAGTCATTTGCAAGTAGCAAGGTTTCAATAGTCCTAATGACTAGAATGAAAACACAATAGTAGTTCAATGGAAGGAAAAAAGGATATCTTCTTACACATACATCCTATACCTACCTACTTGAGAATCTTAAAATAAGATATGCCTGAAGAATGTTGTCTACAATGCTTCACATGAGGATTCATAAGCATTTTTAGTAGAATAGGATTATGTATATGCCATGATCAATGCATAGGAGTCAAGGAAGGTAATTGTTGTGACTATTGAGGGAATGCATTAGAAATTTTGTGTTTAATATTGTAAATTCATGTATAGTAAATGGTAGTATGAATGATACAGGAAGATAGTGAAATAACAATATGAGATGGGAGGCAGTCCTTAAGTAATAAGGATAGTCATCATCATAGAAATTTGTGGGAGTAAATAGGGACAGCCTGAAGGTCATATAGGACAGAGCTAAGAGATTACAATAGTCATCATTGCCAACTATAGAAGAGACAAGCTATTATAGGAAAAGAAACAGTGATCCCTAAGTTCATGAAAGACTTTTCAAGCAAATTGAGCTCCATCAAGAGCATGATCAAGTTCCTAATCTAACAAGTGTTTAAGGGGTGACAAGGGGCTTAGGACAGTTATCCCAAGTGATAGAGTGCATGATAATGCAAGATTCAGGAATGAATGATCCTTATGTAATACAATTTAGAGGATATTGTTGTCAAAAGAGTAGAGTTGTGTCTAAGAAGGCAGCTTGAAAACATTAGGTCCATCTACTCTAAGATTACAGTTTAGAGGATAGTCATGGGATTTCATAACTAAAATTCAACATGTTTATTTTGTTTATGTTAGCAACAGTATTGTCAATTCATTTTGACAATCCATTAAAGGGATTGAGAAAAGGTGACACTCTATGGGAAAATTGTGACAAAGTTGTGAATAAAAGCCTTGATCTGACAACATATAGGACAAGTGGCAGTACTTGTAATGAAGACGGGGGAGTCATTTACAAAGGAATGGATATGTATGAAAAGAATGGGTAGTCACCTGAAGTTCCAAAAAATAAGCAGTGACCATGACCTGAAATTCCTTGGGTCAGTGATTAATTACCATGCTTTTGTAGATGACAATCCTTCAAAGGAAAAGAAGATATAGCATTGTGCATTGTAACATGTCCTCTAAGTCAGTTTCTTTAACATATACATGATATCAACATAATGCATTTGACGGTACATAGGGTTTTCAAGTTACTATGTTTTGTCAAATGATAGTGATAAGTACCTGTAGTAGCCAGTGGAAAAATGATGAAACACTAGGCTTGCAAGAGGAAAACAAAAAATGAAACCTAGAAAGAGAAAGGAGGGTTTCTATTCTTTTTCAAAATGCATAAATAGATGCCACAACCTGTGGTTTCTAGTCAAAATGGAAAATAATTAAACAAAGAAAATGAATTGGAGGCTTGGCTAGAATGTTGAGCAGAGATATCACGGCTTGAATGCAAGAAAACCCTTGGTGTTGTTTATACAAGTAAACCTTGAAGGAATATCCATAGTCGCGGCCACCTATATATAGAGGAACTTCAAGAATCTGCAAAAGATGCAACCCAAGAAGCAATAGAAGCAGTGAAGTAAAAACCCTCTATGAATGATGAGCGACATTTTTTAAACTTGCAAGAAAATACAAAGGAAACCCATAAAGAATGTTGCATTTTCTTCATTCAATGAGCTCAAGTCGAGCTTATATCTGGAGATATTTAAGAGGGAAATGCAGGACTCAACTGGAAAAACTTACCCAAGTTACTATATAGGAAATGTGTTTCAAAAACCGCATGGAAATGCATTCCCAAGCTCAAGATAGAGGCATCCATGGCGGCCCCAAGAATGGTAATGAATATCAACAGAAAAGAGGAACATTCAAAATACATCAGAAATTTATTCATAGCCATGACTTAGAGGCCCAAAAGATTCTTCAAAAGGGAGTTAAAATGTCTTAGATTGGTGAAAATACAACTTACCATCAATCTCCTAAAGAGTTTTGACACAAGCAATAGAAGATCTTCAAAAAAAAAAACTTTCATAGAGAACCCTAGCATGTCAGCTTTGAAAGTTCCAAAAGTTGGGTGTAAAAAAATGAAATGACTTTTGCATATTTCACATTGGTTTTGAGTTTAGGGTTTGGAACCCTATCTTTTGGTTGATGGCATTAGGTGTCTTCTTCACCTTTATTTTTAAAAAATATGTAATAACTAATACACTTGTGGGCTAAGACTTAAGTCTTATGCCTTGTTTTCTTATTTACCCTTGTATATGCCATGTATTGGAGTCTTTATGACTTGTTTTTGTTTTGACCCATGAATGGGCGAACTACTTGTAGTTCTGCATTTGTTTGAAATGTAAAGTACTTTGTTAAGTGATGTTTTTATAAATCACTTAATCAAAGTTACTCTTTTAAATGAAAAATGAAAAAGTCATGTCTTACATGTGCCTTTATGGGATTGAATAAGCCTTCATGTTTTTGCAAGCATATAGGGTTAGTTGAAGTAGTTGGTCGACCAAGGGAGACCATATAGTGAGCTTTTATTTTCCTTTTGGAGAGATGGAGAGTATTTGGGCATCAGTTTTATGTGCCTTCATGTTTGACATGGTCAAACTTGACTTTTTCCATACATTGGAGCTCTTTTGGAGAGGATTCAGTTGCTATATTTTTTCCTTTTTGGAGGCATCTGACCCAAGGAAGCTTCTACTTCCTTCTTTGGTGAAACTGCTTGGTTGATGGATATAGTCACTTAGTTGACTCATTTGTACTCAGTTTCGATTATGCATTTTTTGTACTTAGTGACTTTTCAGTCCTTTAACAGATTTTGGCATACTTTGTAGCTCATTTTTGGACATGAATAGCAATGAAGACCTTGGATATCAGTGATTTGGAGTTTTTCCTTCTTCTTTGTTTTATTGTGTGCACTCAAGTGATTTGATCAAGTTATTTGTGAGGTATTATTCATCTCCTCATAGCTTTGTCTCATGTTTAGCACCTCTATGCAAAAGTATGTTAATGCAGGTTATAATTTGTGTCAAAGATGCTAATAGCTTTTAGATGTGGATTTATCTTCCTCCTAGGAGTTTGAGCATTAGGACCTCCTTATAAAATATTTATGCAAAGATATATTGTAACAAGTTGTGCAAATTTTGATTTATGTCATTGAAGGTAAGTGTTTGTAGTTTGCATGTTATGTCCAAGATGGTTTGGTGTATCACCTCAGTTTTCATTTTCATTCTTTTAGTTTATGTATTCTCTCTTCTCTTTTCCTTGTCAAATAGTAGAGTAATCTAGGTGATAACCATTTAGGAGGTTGGCCTTCTCTAGAGGTTCATTCTCACTATAGGTTACCCACAACCTGAGGATGTTCACATTTGTCAATAGATTGTTGAACCTTAAATTTAGCAGGGTGCAAATCTAGTTGATAATAGGAACCTTGACCCAAAACACTAGGAATAGGGAGCTAGAGCCTAATCAGAACAAAAGCACCTCATGAGTCAGTCAGGCAACAAAACATGACACAAAAACTTCCTAGAACAACTAGATAACCATCAACCTATAACAAACAGATTGCAACAAAACAATTAACAACAATAGCCATGAAATCCAAACTCCCCACCTCAATGGGGAAGTTAGAAATTAGAACTAAACACTAAAGAGAAACATCCTTCACATGGATCTTGTCCACCCAAACCACCAACCCAACCTCTAACTCAATAAGAGAGGGCTCCCCTCTATAGGAGAGGATGAAATGAAAACCTTCACAACTGGAGAAAGAACTTTCCACTAGGAATACAACACCCCTCTCCACCTAAATAGGAGAGGTCTCCACCTCAGAAGGAGCAGTCTCCACCTCCATAGAAGACAACCACTATGGAACCAGAAAGAAAGTAGCAAGCCCTAAAGAAAGGCACAACATTACATCCTTTGGTAGAGCAGCAAATAGGAGCATGGAAGAAGCAAGAGAACACATCTCAACCAAAAACCAAGAGAAGAGAAACCACTAAGCCAAGAGCATAACATTGGAAGAAGCTCAAAAGTCAGGGCCTTTAAGCATAAGACAGGAAGCCACCCAACCCGCAACACAACATTCTACAACAGGAACCCTACCGAACCAAACTGCACCAACACCATCAAAATAACAAGGATCTCCACCACAAAAATAGAGGGAGAAAAGACACCCTTCCAACCCATGAAAACCTGGGGCTAGACATATACAACCCAGTCAAGAGAACAGTAGAAATTCCTCTGAAAAAAATGAAAACTCCTTCCACAAATGAAGCATTAAAAACCAAAAGGGGCACCAAACCACGACAACTTCTTCCCTCTAGGAAAACACTTCCAACAATAGTATGGAGGGAAAAAAACCACTCCACAACAGCCTCTTAGGCTCACCAACCCCACGATAACCAAAAGCTACCAGGGTAACTGTAAAAATAGAGCACCAAAGGGAAAAAGCACATCCCCCAAACAAAAAAGACACTCCCGACAAGAATAAATCCATTCACAACACCATCGTATAAGATTCTCCAAAAGCAAAAGAAAACTTACTAGCCTAAACTGGTCAAGCCCAAAAGAGGTTCTAAAGACCAAAAAACCCCACAAGCCACAATTAGAACATGAGCAGTCAATGCTAAACACAAATAGAAGCACCTCCCCAACACAGGAAAAAGAAAAGAGATCCAAGGACGCTTCCTCACCAAAAGAAAGATCAAGTCTAGTCCAAGAGCAGACGCAGGGAAGAACAAAAGCTTGAGTCCTAACAAACTCACCCAACTGGGACATAGCAAGAGCTTCATTCGACCACAGATGCAACCAAGAAAACCTAGTGACACACACAACAATGCTGGCCCAACACAGAGGGAGGAGAGACCGCATAGACCCAGGAAAATAATCTACATCCTCATCATCAGAATCCACCCCTCCCTCTCCATCTCCATCAAAATAATTCAAATTATTAGCTCCACTCCTCTTCCCGCCCATGTGCTCCATCGATTTGGTTGTTAATTTTGATTCATGTAATTTCACTATGTTGATATTGATTAATCTATTATGTGATGTTACACACCCTTATTTCTATGAACTTATGACAACAAGGATATATTTGTTATTGAATGCACACAAGAAAACTCCAATAGAGACATTTGTTGAGATAGTTACTCTTTGGAGATTTTAGAAGGAAATTTTAGGATCCTTCACTTGGATATATGGTTGTGATTCAAAGATAGATATGTTAAGGGATTGTTCTTGGAAAAAATTGTTGTGGTTTGGTGTATCCTAGATGAATAATCTCATTCATCACTCTTGGTCTACTTGATGAATAATAATTTGATAGGTACTACCCACTTTCATTTTAGATGCATTATGTTTTATGATTTTTCTTCTCATGAATATGGATCTTGAGCTATTATTTTTAGTTCTATAGGGTTCATTTAAGGAGTATTTGTCATGTTTATCTCCTTGTGCATGTGAGTTTGATTGATGGTGACATTTATGAGTGTTTTAGGAGATGTTATTGTGTTTATTCCTAGTTTTTGGAATGGATATTTAAGTGTGATCTTCCTTCCATTTTAGAGAGGCCTACATCCCTGTTGGTTACATGATATTCATATGTTTTTTTTATGTATAAGATTGAATAGATGGATGTTGTTAAGAATTTTTAATTGGGTTATGAAGGAGGTCTAACTTGGCACAAGTTAACACTTTGAGGTGTTGGTAAAAGAACATGTTATGTGATATGATTTGTAGGTCATCTTTTTTGTTATGAATACTTCTTGGAGGTTCATCTTCACATGTTTTCTTGGAGTAAACTTGGAAGAGTTATGTTTATTTGTCAAAGATGATTGGTAGGCTTGGTATGGCTTGATATATTTTCAAATTTGATATTTCCCATGAAATGAGAGTTTATGGATGTGTATATTCTTCATTGATAGGTTTTATACAAGGAGCTTGTGACTGTAGTTAATGGTTTGGATATGTTGTTGGCATGAGTTCTTTTAATGTTCTAGATACCTTGGAGGTATAGATGATTGGATGTATTGGCATTTGTTATGATTTCTATTTAAATTCATGTGGACTTTTTTCCTTGGTATCCACTTAGTCCTATTTGTTTCAATTAGATATAGTGTTTGTATTTGGATATTGAGTTGACGTGAGACTCATGCCTCTATGTGACAATTAGTGTGGCATTTCTTTGGATTGGATCTTATCTTTTGTACATTCGAACAATGGAGGATGAGAGAGTTATTGTTTGAGATAGTGATCACCTTGGTTATTGTTGTAGGTATCTTGATGGAGCACATGGAGCACTTAGATGTCTTGATGGTACATGTTGGCTTTAGGGATTGTTCTCTTGATGATTGAGTTTACTTTTCACCCTTTATGCAATGTTTATAATGAGTGGGATAATGTTGGGAAACTATGTGTTTACACCTTTGATGATTTTTATAATGTAAAACTAATATTTATTTGTGATGAACCTAGGGAATCTAGGGATGTGTGTGTTATGCGGGTTAGACATTCTTGGGGCCACTTTGTATGTTGTATGTAATATTCAAATAAATATTTAATGTGGGTTGCACATTGGAGAATTATTTAATATTACAAAAAATTACTGTCAAAAAGGGGAAAACTTAGTACCTAAAAGTACGTGAGGGGGACATGGTTTTGTAAGCTCATGGTATTAGGCACGTGGTTTATATGATAACACTTAGTGGTGGTTTTGTGCAAGCTTGTTTTTGTAAAAGCAAGCACATGGGTAGCTGTTGAGGTTAGTTGTTGAGGTTGGTTTTCATTTGTGTTGAGCTCTCCCATAAGTGTATATGTGAATCATGGGATGGGATGTGTGGTTGGATTGTTACCCATTATTCTTGGACACATGAAGGATGCATTGGAGGATCTTGATGTTTTAGAAGATTTCATTGATACTCTATAAGTGTATTGTAATGCTTTATTGTTGAATAATAGTTGAGTATGGATGCTTTTAGACGCTAGGTTTTTCCCTCATGGGGGTTTTCCTAGGGTATATTTTATGTCATGTTGATAAAATTCTTTTCTCTTATTTTATATGGTGGATTCTAAATACTCTTTTACATTATTTTCTCTCATGGCTCGATTATGTGGATTTTTTTTTATTGCTACATTTTTTTCTACTAGTATCTTTCCACCTTCTCCACTCCATCATGACATCATGATTGGCTTGTTAGCTTGTAGCACTCCTCAATATAGTCTTTCATAATCATATCCTTTTTCCTCAACTTGTGCAAATTATTTAATAATTATAAATTGTAATGTGTAGGAATGAATTTAGATTTTAGATTCTTCACCATTCTATCCCATTTTTGAATGATTGGTTTACCATTTTATTTGTTTCCAACTAGATTTATTTTCACCAAATGGCAACATGACCCTTCAACTTGAACTTAGAAAATTTTACCCTATTTGGAGCATCAATATTTTCATACTCAAAATCTTCTTCTAATTAGTTATCCAATCTATCAACTCTTTAGGATTTAAACCACCAAAATAATTTGGAATGCCTAATTGTCTTCCAATACTTGAGATATCTTTCAACATCCTTTAGTCCTTGTCTTCTTTTTCATTCTCAAAATTACTTGTTAGAGCTAGCTTTTTATTCTTCACTACTCTCATTGATTCTAGGGTAAGATTTTTTTCTACTATCTTCTTTAAAGCATCCATTGGGAAATTCATTTCCTTAATCATCTCAAACACTTCTTCCATCTTCCCAACAATTTTAACAATGCCTTGCCTCTTTGTGGAGGCATCTTGGATTTGATGTAAATTGCCTTAGGACAAAATTTTCCACAACCACCCTTGCAATTATCTCTTAGTTGATATTATATTTTCAAGCTTCTTGTACATACTACCTTAGTTTAGTGATTTGTTTGCAAGCATAACTTTTACTCTTTGCAAAGATTCAAAAATTGGTTCTAATACCACTTAATGTAGTCATGGGAAGAGGATTCAATAAATAATTATGCAATCATGCAACCTAATAAACAAACACACAACAAAGCTTTAATGAAATAATAATATGATATTTATTGATTCACATTTAGGATTGAATTATAATCTACTACAATAGGATTGTAACATGCTAGGCTGCAATCATTAGATTACAAATGGGCACAACTATGTGCGAATTATAGAATTCAAATGATATTAAAAGGGTAAGAGCAAGAAGATGAGTCCACGAAACATGGAAGTTTTTGCCTTAGGCAAAAAAATAAAATTGGCTTGCAAAAAATGGGATCCCGCTTTTTAATAAACGGGATCCCGTTTAGGTTTAGGATCTCGAGCCTAAAATCAAAAAATAGGATCACGTTTTCAAAAATTTCCATTTTTGGAATGTTTTCAAAACGGGATCCCATTTTAGTTCCATTTTCAGGCGTCCATTTTGGAGATTTTTCAAAAGCAGGTCGTTTGAAAAATTCAAAGCAGTACAGAATTTCAAAACAGGATCCCACTGCTTAAAGGGATAAGAAAATATTTTTTATACAAGCAATTTATTTTTAAAACATGTAATTTTGATTGGTTTACATTGCTTTGTTTTTGGTTAGAAAAGTTTGGAGAATTCAAACCTAGATACTGGACCTATTTCCAACCTCTGAAGTTGAAGTCATGATAATCTCACAGAAAATAGTGACTTTGGGCATACATCTGAAGACATTTTTTGCAGAATTTTTTGACGAAATTAAAACCCACTAGTTATAGATGAGATAGTGTAGATTCCAAATACGTAATTTTTTTTACAATTGGATTAATTTTTTTATTTTTTATTTAATTTCTAATGAAATAGGTCCATAAACTTGGATTATCAAGGTTTTTTAGTATTTTAATAACTTTTTATTAACATAATTTTTTGACAAGCCAGTTACCTGAGAGTGTACTTGGGACAATTCTTTCAATTTAAAATTTTTTTGATAAGTTGAGTCATCTTATGTCATTGACGTTCTTAATTTTCAAAATACCAAAATATAATACGATAAAATTAACCAAAAAAATAATCAATAAAAATTACAAAAATATGGAAAACATGGTTGGTGAGTTACAAATCTTTTCCAAAGTTTGGCATATAATTATTTAGAGTCCAAAATATGGATGTGTTACGTGCATGGTATGATTAAAAAAGTGACTTTTAAACCGATGGTTTTAGAAGCTGACTATTGAAAATCAATTTGTATCATCACAGGTATTAAAGTAAATACATATTTGGAAACTAATTCTGAGTACTACATTTTATGATGGAGTTATTTTTTTCAAAGATTTATCTCTAAGTGCTTCAGAATTTTAAAGGTCAAATGTGTTAGAATTCTAAAAATAGGGAAGACCTTCCATAATGGCAAAAGTGGACTCAACTTCTTGCTGACACCAAAATATAATTGTTGTTAGTTAGGCTAATCACCAACCTAACTACTTTAAATGATTGAGATGAATATTTATATAACAACTTATATCTTTAAAGTAATCTGGAAGGTGTTTGTAAAGGAAGACACAAGTTTGATGTCAAATTATAACATGTAGATGATGTCTTTTGGAATGAATGTGGCAAGATGGATCAATGAAATTTGGTGCGGTTCATATCATAGCCTCTCGTGAGTCTAATGAATCTAGAAACATGTGTCTTTGGTACCACATTATTTTGAAAGTTGTTTTGAGCCTTAAACAATGGCCCATTAATATTTATTATGTTATACCCAGCAGTGGAGTCAAAAATTGAATTATGCATGCATTAGTGATCAAAAATCTCGAGGGGTAGAATGAGCATTGTAGGGTTAATTAAAAATATGTATTTAACAGACAGAAAAAAGAAAGTATGTGAGTGAAATGTGTTAGGGTTTGTGATGTCGAGATGATAGCATAATGTTATTAGGCTCTTCTAAACAAACGAAGTAACAAATTAAAAACAAAAGATTTTTTGATGATGCAATGATGTAACTCCCTACATTTAGCTTCATATGCACCACAAAAGTGGACACAAAAAATTAAGTTGAAATTTGTATGTCTATCATTTCATTTTTTTGTTGCCCTATTTTGAGGAGACTTCTAAGATTGTATGTAACATCTTTTCAAATTACATCAATCTTATTACCAATTAAGTCACTTGCTTTTGTTATTCACCTACCATTACATGTCTTTTAATACACCTACCATCTCTTTCCATGTCTAGACACCTTCATGCGACCACCTTGTTGACTCATTTATTACTCCCTATACTCCACACTTATTTCACAATTTTTGTATCGCGGTACAATTTAGCTCCTTTTTTATCTTGGACTAGTTAGTAACTCATGGACTTTTCTAGCGTCAATTAAAAGAACTCAAATTTGATTATCTTCCTTCCTTTACTCATATCCACCAGGGCCAACTAATATGTTTGCATGATATCTTGTTGTGTCATGTATTTAGACATTTAATGGTCATTTTAATCATTATTTAAAATTTGAGCAATTAAGAAATCAGTAATTTGAATTTCATTGACATGTACACACTTCAATTAGTACTCTACAAAGAACCTAACATAACAAAATCATCCTAAGAGCACTTGCATAATTGAAGAGTGTTGTTTTCAATATTGTTCAATTTTAAGGGGCCAATCAAGGTGTAGTACCCTTGCAAATTGGTTGTACTACAACCAAATAAATGTATTCATCAATACCACCAACACCTATAAATATCAAGATAATATTGAAGAATTGAGACTATCTTAAGGTGCAGAAGTGAAGAGACATTATACAAATTACGGTGGAGTTTGCAAGTGCATGACAAATTCATGGTTACAAATGTATCCTCCATAAAATTCGATAAAAGTCCAGGTCAAATTACCAATAATGAACTTCTTTTGAATCACAGTTGATAAATTAGGAGGCACATTTTGCATGTCGATTAGTGATGTTATATGATTCAAGGTGTGTGGTTTACCGGTCAAACTCATTGACCCATGTTTCATGAGTAGCTTTCATGAACCCCATCTCTCATGATATAACACTGTTATAGGTGATGCTCACGAGAGGTGAAGCCTTGACCTTCTTGGGGAGGTCACCATCAGTACTACTCCAACTCAAACAGCTTAACTACAAAGTTTTGTAAGTTAAATTCCTTAATTTTCTTGAGATTTACTAGATTCTTCATATGCACTCATCAATTATCAAGATAATGCACATTTCATTTTTGCATTCACATATTTTAATAACTTAATATTTTTTAATTATCAATTTTGCTATTCTCCTATTCAATTAAATCCAATTAATTATATCAATATATATACACATTTTATTAAATTAACTTAATCAAAACATAATTTTCCTACCCAATTATATATACTAAATATATTATATTTATATTATTCCAACCAAATTAAAAAATATAATAATTAAATGATCAACACAATGTCACTTTCACACATGGTACAAGTCTCAACCTAGAATTTGGTCTACTAGGTTTGACATTTCCTAAGATGAGGCCATTCCTTTTCATTATCTCATGTAAGACCAAACTTTTTTAAGTCTTATTTGGTACTACATGGATAAAGACTGAATTCCATTTCTATAAAGAAACTCTTATAAATGCTATCAGACTTTATTTTGATATATATATATAAAAAGCGGTGGAAACTTCTAATAGAGACTCTAACCCCGTAATCCTATGAAACGGATAAAACCATATCCATACTGAACGTCAAAGCGTGGATAATGAAGAGGCGGTGATGATTCTCGTACAACACGTTAACGTTCACAACTTTTAAAAGAATATTCTTTCACAACTGTATTCTTAAGGGAATATTCTGAAAACGTCCACCAATTTTACTGTTGAATGTACAATTTGGACAGAGCCTGCTTTTGTTCAAAGTACCCTTTGAAATAAGTGCCCGCATTTCCTGCGAATTTAGCTTTACTCTTAGTTCGTACTTGTATTACCAATTTGACTAGTAGTTGGTCAGATTGAAGAGATTAGGACTCGGTCCTATGCTATCGTCTATCTAGTATATTGATGTACTTTTTAAAAAATTAAATATTACTAAATATATTTTTTTTTTTGGATTTCTATTATTTTGATGATGGATTATTGAATGCAATCTCAAGTTTTGATGTAAAATAAATCTTTACATAATTAAATGTGGGTGGTTGGGCGGGCGCCCCTCCACGTTGGTGGAGGGTCTATGAAGGGGCATGACTTAGCTTCTACGTGAATCATTTAATGGTTTGGCCGCCATCGGTCTGATGGGAAGTGTTGGTTTCGACAAGTGGTGTTGGTTTTGGGGTACGTCGATTACGAAGAATTCGTGCACAGTGGTTAGCTGGCATGCGATCATCATTTCAAGGTAAGCTTAATGTTTAAGATCAAAGATGGAGGATGAATTTTTCATGCAAGGACAAATTGCTTTGCATCACCATAATTCTTCGCTCGTGTGATGTGAGCTAGGCTTGCTTGTCGTGGGCATTATTAATGGATGTTGGAGTTGGCGGCTTGTTTGTAAGTAGTTTGAAGTGTTTTTTCAATGTTTTAGGTGGTAGTGTCTTGGCAAACGAAGGTTGACTTTTGGTGGTTTTGAAGATGGCAAAGTTGAGTTGCTCCAAGTTTATAATTTTTGTGTCTGTGGAGGGGTTGGAATCGTTTGGTGTGGACACCTCCATTTCTCTATTGGCGACAGAGAGGCAAGCCGCCTTTAGGGAAATCACCAACCAACAGCTTAAGCTATTTTGCTTGATAGTGATCCTTTGGTTTTGGTCGCTGTAAAAGTGGTGTTAGGGAAAGGTCATTTGGATAGAAAGGAGTATGCACGGGACAATGCATACATTTCCTCGCATTTTTTGGCTATGTTGCTAGACGTTGAAGTGTCTAAGGTGGAGGCCAAAGAATTGCTCATGCGCCTGTTCCATGGGGATTTGTTGGGTGGTTTAGAGGAGACTCTTAAAGCAACTTTTGTTGGCAAAGGGATTTCGCGTCCATTAGATTTGGAGTTGCTCTAGAAAATGGACGAGGCGCTGAAAGTCTTCCCTTTCCTTCTGGATTTGAAAGGGGCCGAGCTTATATGTCATCGGATGGTCTTGGCTGTGGCAGTGGAATTCCTGAAAAGGAAACTAGGGTTGGTGGTGGAGGAAGGTTTGGACTGGGTGGTTGATTTTGACACATTTGCAAAATTGAATGGGTTTCTTTGAGGCTCAACCTCATTTTGTTTAAAATTTTGTTTGTTGGATAGTTGTTTAGCCTTTGGATTTTTCGGTTTTGGCTTGGTCGAAACCAATTTTGGCTAAATTCTATGAATTTCTAGGGTAGATAGGGGTATTGGTCAAGTTTATGGCTTTTGGTTTAGTGATGAGTTCCTGCATAGCAAACGTATTGTATGGTAGCTTTTATTTTTAATAAAATATCTAATCTTTACGTATCAAAAAAAAATTCTTACATAATTAAATTCAAAAATTTAGGTGTGCTAATTATTGTTAAATAGATTTAATATATTAATTTATTAGTCGATAGGCTACATATAGTGTGACATTTGAGCCTAAAACAAGTCTCAAAGCAAACCACTCTTAAGTGATCAGAAAACAAGTTTTAGTTGCCTTTTAATGGTAAACCAGTTGTCATTTAATGGTCAAAGCCTCCAAAATCTCACTTATTAGGTAAAAGCCAGATAAATATCAATTCTCCAACTAGATGGGAACATTCTATTTCCATTTGCAATGTTTTTTTGTCAATTTGATGGCAACTTTTTTTTCATTTGCATTGCTTTATGTTTTGAATATATATGCAATTGCAAAAATTTCAAATTAGATAATACTTAATTTCTTTAAGGTAAAAATCTAGATTTGCCTAAGTTTATTTCATTCCATTATTTATCATTTATTATTAATTGTTTAATCTAGCCACATACAACTAGAATTTGTGGCACATGACATCTATACACACCCATGCACAAACACGTACTTTCTAACATATTAACATACATATAGTTTTCTATCAAGGTAATCCTTGAACCTCCTTTAGGTGCAAGCTCTAGTATTAATATTTTTTGTTGAAGTTTAATTATATTTTATATCATTGGATTTGGAGGTAGAAATATGGAAAGATTTTTATTTTTTTAATTTAATTTAATAGGTAGGACATCTTTGAAAATTTGGTATTAAACATCTTTGAAAATTTGTATGTATTGAATTATTATTTAATTCCAATATTTATAATTTGAATTATGTATTTGTTAATAATTTTTTAGGTTTTTTTTTTTTTGGATCTTATAGAATTTAATTCATCATGTAATAAGTATCAGTAGTTTTGGTATGATAGTTAAGTTATTTGATGGTATTTAGACTAATATTTTATGTGTTGTTAGACATTAAAACAAGGCTTTATATTTACTTTATCATTGACAATGGTATTGATAAGCATGTTATTCAACTGCGCAATAGAGATTTGCTAATTTATATTGTAAATTCAATTACTTTTTTATTTACATGTAAAAATTAGTTCTTTTTTAGAATTGCATATTTATATAGTTTGAATATATGGAAAAAGAAACAAGTAGTTCAAATTATAGATTTTGGGTAAAATTTGTTCATTAACAATGATAAAAAACTAAAAGTTGAAAGGGGTTTAAATCGATAAATTCCTTGGACTTAAAAAAGTCCTTACACTAATAAAATTTTAAGAATAGATTTTTTAAAAAGCATGCGTAAAAAGTTTGAAATTCCAAACTTTCCAAGTACAAGGGTACTTAGTTATACTTGAGTGAAAGACTTCCACCTTTTGCATAATTACCACATTGTGGAATAAAAGTTAGACCCATAGTTGATAGCTCCATGTGGCCTTATTTCAAGCTAGACTTTATCATTGACAAAGTTCTCTACATAGTGGATTTTGGAGCATTTGAGACCTTTCATTTATTAAGATATTAATATTTTTTTCATGCATAAGGGTTGATTTTTGTATTATTTTATATACACATACAATTATACATTAGAATAGAGACCATAATTATATTTATAGTTGTTCAATGATAAGAGATGTCTTATCATTATTAGGTGAGGTTGTCCAACTTTCCTTTACATTTTTAGTAATTGGAGACCTTTTGACAAATATACATGATTTAATTGGAAAGTTCATTACTCCATTTGAGTTGTTGGAGAAACTCTTTGAAAAACATTCATATTTGATTGTGTGTGAAGGAAAACATGACTATATAGTTTTGGATGATGCTCTTCCACCATTGGACTCTAAAATGACAAGGTTAGACATAAACACAAAAAGTTGACAATGAACATTTTGCCTTTAGATGTAGGCCATGTTTTACATATAGACATTTAATATTAACCATATGATGTTTAATATAATAACAACTCACTACTCAATTGGCGATCTCATACTTGATACTTTTTAATACTTCAACTAATTATGTATTTTGCCCCTCTTGAAATATTGTTGAAATAACAATGTTTGAAAGATAATGTCGAGATGAAAGAAAGAAATGAGGATCCAGTGCCCGGCGACAAAAGGGGGATGCCCAGGTGCGGTTTTGAAATGGATGGGCCGGAGTAGTGAGTATGCCCCTGTGAGAGAGGCTGATTGGGGAAGAAAGAAGAGTGCCAGAAATGTGAACCTTGATATTTTATGCTACTCTAAATGTGCAAAATAACCAAGAATATGAATGACAAACTATCAAGGACACCTCAAGATTAGCCAAAAGAGAGTTAGAATAAGAAAGGAAATAGATAAACAACATAGAAACAATATCACCTTCCTTGCTGTTGATTTCTCCTTGATTGGCCCTTGATTAAAATGGATTGTGTGCTCCTTAGATGGTGGATTGAAGATCACTACTATATGCTTGAATGTAAAATGCAAGTGGATGTGATTGAAAATTGGATGAGTGCATAAAATGGCAGCATGTAGTTGCAAATTGATTAAGTGTTGGAAATGCCCTTAAAGAGGGGGTATTTATAGGAGAATTTGAATTCTCTAGAGAATTCAAGGGTCAAGATTGTTCCAACAAGGTCAAGATGAAGGACTATGGTGGGTTGAGAACCCACAAGCCCTCACATCTTGACATGTGGAGGGTGAAGTGGACAAGAGGATATGAGGTGGAGATGAGTTGTCAAAAAGGTACATGAGGTGGAAAAGGACATGCACCTTGGGGGATGAGAGGATTTCTACAAAAAGGGATTTCTTGTCCCCAAATGGGAGTGAAAGGGACATTTGAGGAATTTTAGAATTCCTCAAAAATCTATATGGGAAAAGGAAAGGTGGTTGGGGGAATAAGTGTGAATTAAAAATTCACATTCATAGGATGATCTAGAGGATAAAAGGTGGGCTCCAAAAAGGTGGGACTTGGTCACATGTGGAGATTGTGACAAGTCCAAGGTTCTAGAAGCCTTGGGAGGATGGAATGTGAATTAAAAATTCACATTTAAAGGAGAGGAATCTAGAGCAAATAAATGTGAATTAAAAATTCACATAGGAAAGGGGGTTAACATCAAAAAGGAAAAAATGGAAAAATTGACCAAAAAGTGGTGCTAAATTTAGCTAATAATTTTGGTTAAGGTTGTGCAAATATTGGATTAGGCTAATTAACAGAAGATTAGAGGCAAGTGGCAAATGTAGGAGGATGTGTGAGGAGAAAAGTGAGGAATTTTAAATTGATTTTTAAATAAAAAGAAGGGACAAATGATAAATTAATAAATTAGTGTAACATTTAATTTAAGGAAAACAAATTAGCAAACAAGTATTAATTATTAAATTAAATACTATCAGGTATGACAAAAGGGTGTAATATTAATTTAATAAGAATTAATATTAATATGATAGACATAAATGCAATATTAATCATATGGAAGTGATTAAATTCTTTAGGTGTCTAATTGACAATAATGGTTTAACTTGGAGAAAATAGTAGCTGACGCTGTTTTGATTCAATATGTGTACAAAATTACATTGATACTATATATCTCATACAATTACTTATATGAGCATTCATAATCATCATGAAGTATTAAGACATAAGTAATAGTTCGATTTATACTATGAATCAAACTCTTCTATTTACTTCTCACTTATATTCAAAAATATCCACATATAAATACAATGATCACTCAAAGACAAACTTCTTACTTAATTGTCATTATTGTGTCCTATATTTACTTTTTATATCTTGACTATTGGATCATACTCCACATTCTTAATCCACCTACCCATAGTTGATAGCTCCATATGACCTTCTTTCAAGCTACACTTTATTGTTGACAAAGTTCTCTACATAATGGATTTTGTAGCTTTTGAGATCTTTCATTTATTAAGATATTAATATTCTCATGCATGAGGGTTGTTTTTTGTATTATTTTATACACACATACAATTATACATTAGAATGGTCCTTGACTAAGTCAAGGACCATAACTATAGTTATAGTTTTACAATGGCAAGAGATGTCTTATCATTATTAGGTGAGGTTGCCCAACTTTCCTTTACATTTTTAGTAATTAGAGACCTTTTGACAAATATACATGATTTAATTGGAAAGTTCATTACTTCATTTGAGTTGTTGGAGAAACTCTTTGAAAATCATTCACATTTGATTGTGTGTGAAGGATGACGTGACTATATAGTTTTGGATGATGCTCTTCCACCAGGACTTTAAAATGACAAGGTTAGACATAAGCACAAAAAGTTGACAATGAACATTTTGCCTTTAGATGTAGGCCATGTTTTACATATAGACATTTAATATTAACCATATGATGTTTAATATAATAACAACTCACTACTCAATTGTCAACCTCATACTTTACTTTTTAATACTTTCAACTAATTATGTGACAATAACAATAGTTTTCTTGGAGGAAGAATACGACCAAGACCACTAGTTTGTTGCACCTAACCCAATTCAATATGTACAAAATGCATTAATTACTATACATTAGTTTTGTCCAATAAATATATATCCTCATCACAATTATATGAACGATACGCAGTCATCTGAATAAGACATAAATAATAGTTTCTATGCATATCCGCAACGAATCAAACCTCGTCTATTTGTAAAAAACCTCCTCATTGTTCATAAACATCCACATATAAATACAATGATCACTCAAACACAAACTTCTTGCTTAATTGTCATTCTTATGTACTATATTTACTTTTATGTCTTGACTTTTAGATCATACTCCACATTCTTAATCCACCTACCTTACTTGTACTAAAAAAACCATGTTTAATATTTGAGTTGATCCTCAGTAGGCTATCAACTAACCATTTAATGGATCCAATGTCAAACCTTTGTCTTTTCAATAGAGGGCTTAAGAGTAATGAGTTAAGGTGGCTCGAACTCATCACCTACCAAAAAGATGTGACGAACCCTCTACAAACTCAAAGATTTCATTAGCTTGGATAAGGCGATTTATGACCTATAAAAATAACGAATGTTGTTAGGTAGTTGTCAATACGAATGTTCTTTTGTGACCGGTGATGTTATCAAATAGGAAAATGTCAAAGGACTCCCGCGTGAACGAAGCCGCGGGAAGCGGGACACGGTTTTGTACAATGGTTTTTTTTATTGATGGGAAATATTTAGTTGGTCTTGGTAGATATAGAATAATGATGAAATTTAAATTGGATTATTTTTAATTTTAATTAAGTTGATTCAGCCATACAAATGGATGATTCGAAGAGATTTAGATTGGTTTAATTTGTTGATGTTTGAATTTTGATTAAGGAGTGGTATTGAGTGGTAGTGTTTATGATCATTTTTAGGATTTTGTTGAATCATGAGGGTCATGTTCTTTTCAATTAGATCTCTAGATGGATTGATTCAATGAGTATGAACTAATATTGAGGGCAAGAAACAAACATGCAGTGTACTTGAGATGACGATGCAAGATAATAATGTAACTAAGGATGTTATATAATGCTTTCATGTGTTCATGCCCTTGGATCTAGATCTCTCATGATAATAATGTTAGGAAAAGGTGTTGTACACCTTGCATAATGTAATTATTCTTGGGGCCACTTTATGTTGCATGTAACATTGGAACATAAGTTAAGTTGCTAAAATGTAATTATTTAATATTGAGGAAAATAAATAAATAAAGTACCCAATATTAAATATGGGGACATGATTTTAGTCACATGGTTTTGTGTAATACCACTTGGTGGTTTTGTGGGAGTTTGTTTCTATAAAAGCAACCACATGGGTAGTTGTTTAGGTCGGTAAGTTTGCATGTTAATTTTGGTTAGCATTTGTGAGGGTTTGAAGCATGGCATGGGATGTGTGGTTGCATGCTTGTTCACATGGATTTGTGGAGAGGGCTTGTTGCTTCAATGGTGTTCATGGAGACTCTGAAGATGTATTGTAATATTTATTGTTGAATAATACATGAGAGATGGATGCTTTTGGAGGCTAGGTTTTTTCTCTTTTGAGGGTTTTCCCAGGGTATATCTTGTGTCATATTTTTATGTGTATGTTGTCTATTCTCTTGCATGTGGATTTTGAATGCTTATTTGCATAGTTTTCTCTTTTGGGTTATGTGGAAATTGTCTTTAAATGGCTACAAGTTTCCAACTGAAGTGGATCGTGTCCTTAAATATGTTGAAGTTGGAAAAAATTAACTCTACAAGTCCCAAGGATCACTTGTAATCAAACACTTGTCACAAAAAGAGAGAATAACAAAGCTATGGAGGCCAAGAGTTATTGATCCAAAAAAGTATGAATCATTGATTAATGTGCATCTTCTAATGATTATACACTAGAGAATCCTTATAAAAGGATAATTAACCTATAAACCCTAGGTGGGGATAAAACAAGATCATGACATGTGTCCTCATCTTATGATATGAGACATAAAGAAAATATGACCTAAGTAAGCTTAAGTAATTAGAAGAAAAGGGACCTAATAATTAAATAATTAATTAATTAGGAAATACCTTTTTACTCTAACAAAATATGCCACCTTGCTATGTAATTTGAAATAATTCACACTTTCGTTGACTCATAATGACTAGTAAGGGAGAAAAACATAAGCCCATTAAAATATATTGGATTTAAAAGTTGAGATGTACAAAAATGGAACTAGGCCAAGACAATGTTAGTTTCAACTTTTATGAAGAAATACACCAACTTGCACACTAGTGTATAAAGAAGCTCTAATCAAAGTGGTTCCAACACATTGGGGAAAAGGGTATGGATGCACAATTTTTGTCATTACATTTGGACCCACTATGATGTGTAGGGGAACAACTAGGTGGATGTTTGCCAAAATTAAATAAATAATCAATGTGCAAAAATTAAATATGTTTCAAACACTTGAAAGAAAATTGATCCATTTAAAGTAACATATCATTCTTATTTTTTTGTTGCTATGAATGCACCATTGAAACCTAAATGATAGAAAAAACTTGAAATGAGTAGTATTCATCATACATTTTGAAAATAGATATTAATTGTAACTTGAATGGAAAAAAATTAACCTTGAAAATGGTAAAAGTAGAGAGAGAAGATTAACAAATTCTGCTTGTGAGATAAGGGAATAAACCCTAAGGTTGTAAGGGAATGTCAAGCTCACCAAAACATAAAGATATTAAATAATTTCATTCCTTAAATTATGTTTTAATGAATACAACAACAATACAATTTAATTAACTTAATTTAAG
>VDFB02281492.1:709787206-709797711 GCA_007258455.2 Sequoia sempervirens
GACACCTATCATACAAACAAACAACCATGAATTCTTACCTAATGTTTACAATGACACTCATGAGTAGACTCCTACCATGCCAATAATTGCATCAACATATAATTAAAATATAATTTGTACAAGTGTATGGGTTCTCAAAAAGTATGTTACAATTGCCCCATCATCACAATTTGCCTCCCTCTCCTAGATGGTGTTATCTCTCTATATATGAGGGTGAAATATATAACCTATATCCACCTCATAAAAATAGATAGTAGTTATTTGGCATGAATAATAGGTGAATATAATTGTAAATCAATAATAATAATAAAATAATAGCTACATAAGATTTATGATGTTGATAGTGTTCATGGTATAGTGTGATAGTTAAATTATGACATTGTTTTTGTAGCCACCAAGGTTCAAGCCCCCATTGGGTCATTGTGATTGTGGACATTGTGCCCTCATTGATCCATTGTGCTCATGAGTTTGAACATTCATGTTGAATTTTTTGGCATTCATGTTGGTGACTTCATACTCCAAACTCTCATTAGGTCAATGTGCTTGTAGGATTTGTGCCCTTGTTGGGCTATTAAGCTCACAGGTTTGGACTATTTGTGTTAATATTGTGGGTTTATGTTGAGGATGAGGCTCCCCATTTGTGGCCTCACCTGGCTTGATCCAGGCTAAAAATTTCCATGTTACTATAAAAAAATATTTATGATAATGGCCAATTCCAATTACTTAAAAATGATAAACATGTGCTAAAACATCATGACAAAGCATATATAAGCTCAAATATTGAATAATGTGCATATAAATATTCTACATAATCAATATAATAATGAATTGTCACAATGACATGTTGATCATAATGCCATCACATTTAATACACCATATTAAATCATAAAATTCCCACTCATTTGATCATTTATTAAGTATTGAAATGATATTCCTTAAGAGGAAGTGAAAATGGGATGTGACATAGAGCAACAATTTTGATCACCAACACATAATTGGACCTAATTGAATTATGAAAATAACTCAACTTGATTTTCATTATTCTACTTTCAATGCATCCAAGAACTTGTGATTATGATTTATGGTTCAAAAGCTATGATCAAAATAAGGCATAGTTAACTGTTGACCACTAAAATCATCTAGGTGCTTATTTTTGTTTGTTTCTAGATTCCTAAATCACATTACATGAGCTATCATAACTTAGATTAAGTTAATTAAACTGTATTGTTGCTATATTCATTAAAACGTAATTTAAGGAAAGAAATTATTTAATATCTTTATGTTTTGGTGAGCTTGGCATTCTCTTACAACCTTAGGGTTTATTCCCTTATCTCACAAGCATAATTTGTTACTCTTCTCTCTCTACTTTTACCATTTTCAAGGTTAATTTTTTTGCCATTCAAGTTATAACTAATGTCTATTTTCAAAATGTATGATGAATACTACTCATTTCATGTTTTTTCTATCATTTTGGTTTCAATGGAGCATTCATAGCAACAAAAAAATAAGAATGATATGTTACTTTAAATGGATCAATTTTCTTTTGAGTGTTTGAAACATATTTAAATTTTGCATATTGATTATTTATTTAATTTTGGCAGACATCCACCTAGTAGTTTGCCTGCACATCATAGTGGGTCCAAATGTAATGACAAAAATTGTGCATCCATACCCTTTTTTCCTATGTGTTGGGACCACTTCGATTAGAGCTTTTTTATACACTATTGTGCAAGTTGGTGTATTTCTTCATAAGAGTTGACAACTAACATTGTCTTGGCCTTGTTCCATTTTTGTACATCCCAAATTTTAAATCCAATATATTTTAATGGGCTTATGTTTTTTTCCCTTACTAGTCATTATGAGTCAACGAAAGTTTGAATTATTTCAAATTACATAGCAAGATCACATATTTTGTTAGAGTAAAAAGTATTTCGTAATTATTTAATTATTAGGTTCCTTTTCCTTGAATTACTTGAGCTTACTTAGGTCATGTTTTCTTTATGTCTCATGTCATAGGATGAGGACACATGTGTAATGATTTAAGTTTATCCCCACCCAAGGTTTTTAGGTTAATTATCCTTTTATAAGGATTCTCTATTGTATAATCATTAGAAGATGCACATTAATCAATGATTCATGCTTTTTTGGATCAATAGCTCTTGACCTCCATAGCTTTGTTATTCTTTGTTTTTGTGACAGGTGTTTGATTACAGGTGATCCTTGGGACTTGTGGAGTCAATTTTTTCCAACTTCAACATATTTAAGGACACAATCCACTTCAGTTGGAAACTTGCAGTCATTTAAAAACAATTTCCACATAACCTAAAAGAGAAATCTATGGAAATAAGAATTCAAAATCCACATGCAAGAGAATAGATAACACACATGAAAATATGACATAAGATATACCCTGGGAAAACCCTCAAGAGGGAAAAAATCCAGCCTCCAAAAACATCCATTCCTCATGTATTATTCAACAATAAAGATGACAATATATCTTTAGAGTTTCCAGGAACACCATTGAAGCAACAAAACCTCTCCAAGCAAATCCATGTGAACAAGCATGCAACCACACATCCCATGCCATGCTTCAAACCCTCACAAATACTAACCAAAGCTAACATGCAAACTTACCAACCTAAACAACTACCCATGTGGTTGTTTTCATAGAAACAAGCTCCCACAGAACCACTAAGTGGTATTACACAAAACCATGTGACTAAAACCACGAGATTACAAAACCATGTCCCCATATTTAATATTGGGTATTTTATTTATTTATTTTCCTCAATATTAAATAATTACATTTTAACAACTTAACTTATGTCCCAATGTTACATGCAACATAAAGTGGCCCCAAGAATAATTACATTAAATACATTATGCAAGGTGTACAACACCTTTTCCTAACATTATTATCATGAGAGATCTAGATCCAAGAGCATGAACACATGAAAGCATTATATAACACCCCTAGTTACATTATCATCTTGCATCGTCATCTCAAGTATATTGCATGTTTGTTTCTTGCCCTCAATATTAGTTCATACTCATTGAATCAATCCATCTAAAGGTCTAATTGAAGAGAACATGACCCTCATGATTCAACTGAATCCTAAAAAGTGATCGTAAACACTACCACTCAATACCACTCCTTAATCAAAATTCAAACATCAACAAATTAAACCAAACTAAATCTCTTCGAATCATCCATTTTTATCCATGAATCAACTTAATTAAAATTAAAAATAATCCAATTTAAATTTCATCATTATTCTACATCTACCAAGACCAACTAAATATTTCCCATCAATAAAAAAAACCATTGTACAAAACCGTGTCCCGCTTCCCGCGGCTTCGTTCACGCGGGAGTCCTTTGACATTTTCCTATTTGATAACATCACCGGTCACAAAAGAACATTCGTATTGACAACTACCTAACAACATTCGTTATTTTTATAGGTCATAAATCGCCTTATCCAAGCTAATGAAATCTTTGAGTTTGTAGAGGGTTCGTCACATCTTTTTGGTAGGTGATGAGTTCGAGCCACCTTAACTCATTACTCTTAAGCCCTCTATTGAAAAGACAAAGGTTTGACATTGGATCCATTAAATGGTTAGTTGATAGCCTACTGAGGATCAACTCAAATATTAAACATGGTTTTTTTAGTACAAGTAAGGTAGGTGGATTAAGAATGTGGAGTATGATCTAAAAGTCAAGACATAAAAGTAAATATAGTACATAAGAATGACAATTAAGCAAGAAGTTTGTGTTTGAGTGATCATTGTATTTATATGTGGATGTTTATGAACAATGAGGAGGTTTTTTACAAATAGACGAGGTTTGATTCGTTGCGGATATGCATAGAAACTATTATTTATGTCTTATTCAGATGACTGCGTATCGTTCATATAATTGTGATGAGGATATATATTTATTGGACAAAACTAATGTATAGTAATTAATGCATTTTGTACATATTGAATTGGGTTAGGTGCAACAAACTAGTGGTCTTGGTCGTATTCTTCCTCCAAGAAAACTATTGTTATTGTCACATAATTAGTTGAAAGTATTAAAAAGTAAAGTATGAGGTTGACAATTGAGTAGTGAGTTGTTATTATATTAAACATCATATGGTTAATATTAAATGTCTATATGTAAAACATGGCCTACATCTAAAGGCAAAATGTTCATTGTCAACTTTTTGTGCTTATGTCTAACCTTGTCATTTTAAAGTCCTGGTGGAAGAGCATCATCCAAAACTATATAGTCACGTCATCCTTCACACACAATCAAATGTGAATGATTTTCAAAGAGTTTCTCCAACAACTCAAATGAAGTAATGAACTTTCCAATTAAATCATGTATATTTGTCAAAAGGTCTCTAATTACTAAAAATGTAAAGGAAAGTTGGGCAACCTCACCTAATAATGATAAGACATCTCTTGCCATTGTAAAACTATAACTATAGTTATGGTCCTTGACTTAGTCAAGGACCATTCTAATGTATAATTGTATGTGTGTATAAAATAATACAAAAAACAACCCTCATGCATGAGAATATTAATATCTTAATAAATGAAAGATCTCAAAAGCTACAAAATCCATTATGTAGAGAACTTTGTCAACAATAAAGTGTAGCTTGAAAGAAGGTCATATGGAGCTATCAACTATGGGTAGGTGGATTAAGAATGTGGAGTATGATCCAATAGTCAAGATATAAAAAGTAAATATAGGACACAATAATGACAATTAAGTAAGAAGTTTGTCTTTGAGTGATCATTGTATTTATATGTGGATATTTTTGAATATAAGTGGAGTTTTTTTACAAATAGAAGTGGTTTGATTCGTTGTGGATATAAATAGAAACTATTATTTATGTACTCGGATGATTCGTATGAACCATACATAGTGTGAGATATATAGTAATTAATGCATTTTGTACATATTGAATTGGGTTAGGTACATGGCTTCTAGTGGTCATGGTTCTATTTTCCTCAAGAAAACTATTACATGCTGTAGACACCTAAATTAATCCTTCATGATTAAATTTATTGCATTATGTCTATCATCATTATCCAATTTTATTAGGTAAATATTACACCCTTTATTCTCATCTGCAGATAGGTATTTGTTTAATAATTAAATGCTTTGTGGATTTTATATTCCTCTCTAAATTAAATAAATGCACTAATTTTATTTAATTTAGTCATTGATCCTCTTTTTTTATTTAAAGTCAGTTAAAAATTCCTCACTTTCTCTCTCCTTGTCATCCTCCTACATTTTGCCGCCTCTAATCTTCTGTTAATTAGCCTAATCCAATATTTGCACAGCCTTAACCAAAATCATTAGCTAAATTTAGCACCACTTTTTGGTCAATTCTTCCATTTTTCCTTTTTGATATTGACCCCCTTTCCTATGTGAATTTTTAATTCACGTTTTATTTATAGATTCCTCTTAACAAATGTGATTACTTCCGGAATTCACATTCCATCATCCCAAGGCCTAGAACCCGGACGTACTGACCTCCGCATGTGACCAAGTCCCACTTTTAAGGCCCACCTTTTTGCCTCTAGATCATCTGGGAATGTGGCTGTTTTTGAGTTACATTTATCCCCAACCACCTTTCCTTTTCCCATGTAGATTTTTGAGGAATTCCAAAATTCCTCAAATGTCCCTTTCACTCCCACTTGGGGACAAGAAATCCCTTTTTGTGGAAATCTCCTCACTCCCCAAGGTGCATGTCATTTTTCCACCTCATGTACCTTCTTGACAACTCATTTCCATCTCATATCCCCTTGGCCACTTCACCCTCCACATGTCAAGATGTGAGGGCTTGTGGGTTCTCAACCCACCATAGCCCTTCATCTTGACCTTGTTGGAGCAATCTTGACCCTTGAATTCTCTAGAGAATTCAAATTCTTCTATAAATACCCCCTCCTCAAGGGCATTTACACACTTAATCAATTTGCAACTACATGCTGCTATTTTATGCACTCATCCAATTTTCAATCACATCCACTTGCATTTTACATTCAAGCATATAGTAGTGATCTTCAATCCACCATCTAAGGAGCACACAATCCATTTTAATCAAGGGCCAATCAAGGAGAAATCAACAGCAAGGAAGGTGATATTGTTTCTATGTTGTTTATCTATTTCCTTTCTTATTCTAACTCTCTTTTGGCTAATCTTGAGGTGTCCTTGATAGTTTGTCATTCATATTCTTGGTTATTTTGCACATTTAGAGTAGCATAAAATATCAAGGTTCACATTCACAGCCGCGCCTTCTTTCTTCCCCCATAGTCCTCTGGGGCATACCCTACTACTTCCTTCCATCTATTTCAAACCAGGCACTGGGGCATCCCCTTTCTTCTTCGTCAGGCTGGGGCATCAATCCTCATTCCTTTCTTCATCCTTGACATTCACTTTTCTTCGAAACATTGTTATTTCAACAATATTTCGAAGAGAGTCATAATTAGTTGGAAGTAAAAGTATCCAAGTATGAGATGGAATTGAGTAGTGAGCTGTTATTATATTAAACATCAGATGGTTAAGATTGAATGTCTATATGTAAAACATGGCCTACATCTTAAAACAAAATGTTCATTGTCAACTTTTTGTGTTTATGTCTAACCTTGTCATTTTAGAGTCCAATGGTGGAAGAGCATCATCCAAAACTATATAGTCACGTTGTCCTTCACACACAATCAAATATGAATGTTTTTCAAAGAGTTTCTCCAACAACTCAAATGGAGTAATGAACTTTCCAATTAAATCATGTATATTTGTCAAAAGGTCTCCAATTACTAAAAATGTAAAGGAAAGTTGGACAACCTCGCCTAATAATGATAAGACATCTCTTATCATTGTACAACTATAAATATAATTATGGTCTCTATTCTAATGTATAATTGTATGTGTATATAAAATAATACAAAAATCAACCCTTATGCATGAAAAAAATATTAATATCTTAATAAATGAAAGGTCTCAAATGCTCCAAAATCCACTATGTAGAGAACTTTGTCAATGATAAAGTCTAGCTTGAAATAAGGCCACATGAAGCTATCAACTATGGGTCTAACTTTTATTCCACAATGTGGTAATTATGCAAAAGGTGGAAGTCTTTCACTCAAGTATAACTAAGTACCCTTGTACTTGGAAAGTTTGGAATTTCAAACTTTTTATGCATGCTTTTTAAAAAATCTATTCTTAAAATTTTATTAGTGTAAGGACTTTTTTAAGACCAAGGAATTTATCGATTTAAACCCCTTCCAATTTTTAGTTTTTTATCATTGTTAATGAACAAATTTTACCCAAAATCTATAATTTGAACTATTTGTTTCTTTTTCCATATATTCAAACTATATAAATATGCAATTCTAAAAAAGAACTAATTTTTACACATAAATAAAAAAGTAATTGAATTTACAATATAAATTAGCAAATCTCTATTGCGCAGTTCAATAACATGCTTATCAATACCATTGTCAATGATAAAGTAAATATAAAGCCCTGTTTTAATATGTCTAACAACACATAAAATATTAGTCTAAATACCATCAAATAACTTAACTATCATACCAAAACTATTGATACTTATTACATGATGAATTAAATTCTATAAGATCCAAAAAAAAAACCTAAAAAATTATTAACAAATACATAATTCAAATTATAAATATTGGAATTAAATAATAATTCAATACATACAAATTTTCAAAGATGTTTAATACCAAATTTTCAAAGATGTCCTACCTATTAAATTAAATTAAAAAAAAAAAAAATCTTTCCATATTTCTACCTCCAAATCCAATGATATAAAATATAATTAAATTTTAGCAAAAAAATATTAATACTAGAACTTGCACCTAAAGGAGGTTCAAGGATTACCTCGATAGAAAACTATATGTATGTTAATATGTTAGAAAGTACGTGTTTGTGCATGGGTGTGTATAGATGTCATGTGCCACAAATTCTAGTTGTATGTGGCTAGATTAAACAATTAATAATAAATGATAAATAATGGAATGAAATAAGCTTAGGCAAATCTAGATTTTTACCTTAAAGAAATTAAGTATTATCTAATTTGAAATTTTTGCAATTGCATATATATTTAAAACATAAAGCAATGCAAATGAAAAAAAAGTTCCATCAAATTGACAAAAAAACATTGCAAATGGAAATAGAATGTTCCCATCTAGTTGGAGAATCAATATTTATCTGGCTTTTACCTGATAAGTAAGATTTTGGAGGCTTTGACCATTAAATGGCAACTGGTTTACCATTAAAAGGCAGCTAAAACTTGTTTTCTGATCACTTAAGAGTGGTTTGCTTTGAGACTTGTTTTAGGCTCAAATGCCACACTATATGTAGCCTATCGACTAATAAATTAATATATTAAATCTATTTAACAATAATTAGCACACCTAAATTTTTGAATTTAATTATGTAAGAATTTTTTTTTGATACATAAAGATTAGATATTTTATTAAAAATAAAAGCTACCATACAATACGTTTGCTATGCAGGATTTCATCACTTAACCAAAAGCCATAAACTTGACCAATACCCCTATCTACCCGAGAAATTCATAGAATTTAGCCAAAATTGGTTTCGACCAAGCCAAAACCAAAAAATCCAAAGGCTAAACAACTATCCAACAAACAAAATTTTAAACAAAATGAGGTCGAGCCTCAAAGAAACCCATTCAATTTTGCAAATGTGTCAAAATCAACCACCCAGTCCAAATCTTCCTCCACCACCAACCCTAGTTTCCTTTTCAGGAATTCCACTGCCACAGTCGAGACCATCCGATGACACATAAGCTCGGCCCCTTTCAAATCCAGAAGGAAAGGGAAGACTTTCACCACCTCGTCCATTTTCTAGAGCAACTCCAAATCTAATGGATGCGAAATCCCTTTGCCAACAAAAGTTGCTTTAAGAGTCTCCTCTAAACCACCCAGCAAATCCCCATGGAACAGGCGCACGAGCAATTCTTTGGCCTCCACCTTAGACACTTCAACGTCTAGCAACACAGCCAAAAAATGCGAGGAAATGTATGCATTGTCCCGTGCATACTCCTTTCTATCCAAATGACCTTTCCCTAACACCATTTTTACAGCGACCAAGACCAAAGGATCACTATCAAGCAAAATAGCTTAAGTCGTTGGTTGGTGATTTCCCTGAAGGCGACTTGCCTCTCTGTCGCCAACAGAGAAATGGGGGTGTCCGCACCAAACGATTCCAACCCCTCTACGGACACAAAAATTATAAACTTGGAGCGACTCAGCTTTGCCATCTTCAAAACCACCAAAAGTCGACCTTCGTTTGCCAAGACACTACCACCTAAAACATTGAAAAAACGCTTCAAACTACTCACAAACAAGCCGCCGACTCCAACATCCATTAATAATGCCCACGACAAGCAAGCCTAGCTCACATCACACGAGTGAAGAATTATGGCGATGCAAGGCAATCTGTCCTTGCATGAAAAATCCATCCTCCATCTTTGATCTTAAACATTAAGCTTACCTTGAAATGATGATCGCATGCTAGCTAACCACTGTGCATGAATTCTCCGTAATCGACATACCCCAAAACCAACACCACTTGTCGAAACCAACACTTCCCATCAGACCGATGGCGGCCAAACCATTAAATGATCCACGTAGAAGCTAAGTCATGCCCCTTCATAGACCCTCCGCCAACGTGGAGGGGCGCCCGCCCAACCACCCACATTTAATTATGTAAAGATTTATTTTACATCAAAACTTGAAATTGGATTCAATAATCCATCATCAAAATAATAGAAATCCAGAAAAAAAATAAAAATAAAAATAAAATTAAAATTTAAAAAGTACATCAATATACTAGATAGACGATAGCATAGGACCGAGTCCTAATCTCTTCAATCTGACCAACTACTAGTCAAATTGGTAGCCTAATACAAGTACGAACTAAGTAAAGCTACGCAGGAAATGCGGGCACTTATTTCAAAGGGTACTTTGAACAAAAGCAGGCTCTGTCCAAATTGTACATTCAACAGTAAAATTGGTGGACGTTTTCAGAATATTCCCTTAAGAATACAGTTGTGAAGGAATATCCCTTAAAAAGTTGTGAACGTTAACGTGTTGTACGAGAATCATCACCGCCTCTTCATTATCCACGCTTTGACGTTAAAGTATGGAAATGGCTTATCCATTTACATAGATTAGGGGGATTATAGTTCTATTGGTAGAAGTTTCCAATGCTTTTTTTATATATATAGAAATAAAATAAAAATCCAAGATAGCATTTATAAGAGTTTCTTTATAGAAATGGAATTGAGTCTTTATCCATGTAGTACCAAATAAGACTTAAAAAAGTTTGGTCTTACATGAGATAATGAAAAGGAATGGGTCATCTTAGGAAATGTCAAACCTAGTAGACCAAATTCTAGGTTGAGACTTGTACCATGTGTGAAAGTGACATTGTGTTGATCATTTAATTATTATATTTT
>VDFB02281492.1:709797811-709966973 GCA_007258455.2 Sequoia sempervirens
GAATATTTAATTGTGTGATTTTGCCTGTCGAATTGGAGCATGTATTTTCTCAAAACAGTGCTTCTCCTTATGGATATGAGATGGTGATTTAAATTACATGTTTAATTGTCATTTTAGGATGCATATATTTAAAATTGGAAGTAACGTTATCAAATTTAAAATTATAGTTATTTGAAGATTTGATCTAATTTTTGACGTTTGTTTCTTGTATTTGAAATATTTTTTTTGTATCTTAGAGATCTATTTGGGAATGTTTTTAAATTAGAAGATTTAAGATAAAATTTATTTACATCTCATGTTTACTAGAGGCATCTATTGAAAATTGAGAAACTTTTTATAGAAGTTATTTAGATATACCACATACATGTTGACAAAATCTAAAAGAAATATGGAAATAGATTAGTAGGCTTGTAATTTTCATTTTATTTATTAAAATATACTATGTTATACATATTATAGCAGAGTTTTTTCTTATCATATTCCAAAGAGGTAACATCATGATAATAAACAATAATAAAGTTTATCAATTGATTGAAAACATATGAGGACCCTTGTGTTAGAGTAATCATGCATTAGCTAATAATTAATTATTTTTAATCGATAATTAGGCTAATTTCACTTTGTGCACTTAAGCTAAACTTAAGAGTTATTTTTTTCTTTTATTAGTTTGAGTTATTATTAGATCATTCTATCTCATCGCATGTGATACTAACACTTGTCATGATCTAATCATTTTCTCATTTAGGGTTTGTTCTTATAAGCACTCTCCTTCATTGTATTATCTCCCTTGAGGTTCATTTTATAAGTTCTTTTTGTTGAAAAAATAACAAATTTTTGCTTGCAACTCTTGTGTGAGGAAGGTGTTCTCGTCTATTATTTGTGTTAGAGCATCATGTTATTAGGGATCATACCCTTGTAACATTTATATATTGTTCTAATATAAGGTTATATATGCTTATTAAGCATATCCCATTTGAAATAATTATAGTCTAATAACACTATTAGATTATTAATTATTTATGAATGGTGGTTCTTGAATAGGTGTGACTAATACCCCTTCAAGTATTAAGCTACCCTTTCTCTTATATTTAAGGAGCTTCTCTCTCATTTGAAAGATGATTTTTTTGGAGATGGATAGTGAATTCTATCAATATGCACATGAGGTATTATTGGCCATGTCACGAACTCATAGTCTCTCTTTGATAATATTTTGCAATCATAGGACGAATTCATCTAAGAAGATTTAAAGTGAAGATGGTGTGACAACTATGGTGGGGCTATCATCAAAGAGGAGATGAATATCTTCAAGTGTGTTCTCCAAGTCTATAAGTTGCGACTCACAAAACAAGCTTGCAATATATGTCAAGTACTCATCCAATATACCAAATTTGAAAGACCATGATGTGCTTGCTACAAAAAATCACTCAAAGAAACAAGTGATGGAGATGATGTGATCTCAATTTATGTCATCCAATTATATTGTTCATCCCATGATGATGTGTCCACACATGATGTTTGAACATGAACGCTTGAAGATGAATCTACCAATGTTAGAAAGCAAGAATCCTCAACCTTAGGATAGTGACTCGAAAGTAAGAAGATGAAGGATGTAAATTTGGATTAGGAGTCATGGAAACCAAAGAATTCATAGATCTCTGAAATTTTGGTCCAAAGCATGTGTGCGCACTTAATATGTGAGATGGAACATATTGTCAAAATCAACATTGTTACCAATAAATCTCAAGACATGATCATTCTTGATATCTCATGCTTGCTTCAATTAAGTGTACTTGGTTTAGAGACAAGTCCATAGAGATGTGGCAAGAGAGGAAGCCACTTGAGATGTCTTAGAAAGTCACCTTGCCAAGACTTATAGTTCCCTTTGCTCGAGGTGATTATGGAATGATGAATTGAAAAACCCATGTTTTTACAATAATATACTCTTTGGTTACCCAAGTGACTAGTTGCTAAGGCTTTGGGCGTTGGTGGTTGTGTTGACAACATGAAGGAGGTTCTCAACAATGGTATTGCTAGTGGTGTGACCTGCAATTTAATCTCCTTTGGGGTTGGGTGTGATTAGCGTGTTTGACCCCTGTAACCATTCGCTACTCCCTATGAAGGTGGTTGACACAAATGCTAATATTAACCCTACATAATCATTCTTGCTACTATAAAAATAAAAATAAAAATTATTAGATAATGATGACAAAGGTGTTACAAGGTGACGTAGGAAGTTGTACGACTAACATATCTATATGAATCTATGCAATTGTACAAACTAGTAGTGGCCAAGTCAACCTTTAGAAAGTAAAAAAAAAAACCATCATTAAATTCTAATGTCTTATATGGATTTTTAGGTTTTGGGTCTTCTAAGTGTAATCATGAGGTCCATTTGGCACCAAGATGCATGAAAGCTCTTGGTCAAATTCTCTAAAAAGAGAGAATGGAATTACAAAAGCTATGATACCATATAAGTTATTGATCGACCTGACAAGAGCTAAGGATCATTTGTAACTAAAACAACCTTCCTCACAAGAGAAAAGAAATGGAAATTATATGAAGCCAAAGAATTCATTAGATGTAAAAATGAAACTAGTACAATATACAATGTAGAAACCCTTGTTATAAAGAGAAAGATGAAACTCAATGACACATTAAAATCATTACAAGTGTCTTATTCTTATGATATGAGACAAAAATTAAATGACCTAAGTATAAGGATGTAAGTGTGAATAGGACCTAATATGAAACTTGTTAGATAATATACTGTGTTCACACTAGTAATACCATGTATTCAAACGAATAGCGTTCCCCTCCCAATCTTTGTTTGCCATCTCTAGGTGGTAATGATTTAATTTTTTTTATCTAATGATAACAATTATAAAATATCAGTATAATTAATCTATGATTTTTGTTTGACATATATTCAATATGTTAAAACATTTTTCTTTTTCTTGTAACCAATTTGCATTCTTTAAAGTTGCCTATTGATTGTATGATTATATTTTTTGGATAAATATATAATTTATCTATTTTTGTTGTCTCCAAGGACTTGTCTCCAAGTTTTTTTAAATAACATATTGTAGTTGGTCCAATATCCCATATTAATGTCAATACATGTTTCCTCGTAAGTATACTTAAAACATAACTTATTCATAGTTAGTTTTGTGGCTAAGTTCTTATTAGTACAATTTCACTTGAAAAAGAATGCTATTATTCCTTCTAATCTTATAAACCCATGCACTTAGAGGAGGTCGTTTTGTGGGGTTGTGCCTTGCATGAACTATTTATAGTGTTGACTTATAGTTGTTTATTCTTTTTGCAGATAAGAAAGATTATTCAACAACATTGTTCTCTTCCCTCGAAATAAATGTTGGAAGTGTATGTTACGAAAAATTATATTGAGTTAAAGATATCTTCTATGGTAATGGACTAAAGAAGATTCATCCACTAAATGAAGTTAACCATTGATGATCACAATAAGGAGTTGATGTTCTTGTATATTTCTTTGTGGTCATTCTTTTTAATTACTCAAGTTGAATTAGGAGGATATTGATATTTATATATATTATATTGTTTTGGTTAATAAATTATCTTGTTTAATTATGGTATGAACATTTTTATGTAAAAGGAATGCCCATATAACTTTTTATATGTACAAATATATTTATTCATTTGGTTAACGCCCAACACTTGTCTTGTCCAATTATAGGGTGAGCTTGTTCATGTAAAAGAAATGCTCAAATGATTTATGAAGGTAGATAGTGGTACATTAAAAAGGAACTTTACCATTTACACAAATTTTATATCTATGTCCTTGCAGATAATTTTAAATACACCACACTTGATTTAAGTGTCTATGAAGTTTTATGATTAAATTATTTGAGACAAGGTCTATTTGGCTAGGGCACTCTTTTCTAATTATGTGGAGGTGAGAATGGGCTATTGGGCCTCAACTATTTGCAAATTGAGTGAATTTTCCTATGGTTGCAACTCAATTAATGAAACTACTAGGCATTTAACATTTGTAGGGGTGGTGTGATTCCTCTTACAATTTGGAGTGTTCCCTAGGTTAGTTGCATGACTGCCTTTTAGTGATTATGAATTATGGTAGAAACTTGATGGGAATCTTCAATCTTGAGGGTAATAACCTAGATTAATGAAGTTTATGGGGCATTTGAGCCTTCAACTTACTCAAAATGAAATTTAGGAATAACCAATTGTTGTTATTATAGGACAATAATTTATGTGTCTTCTTTTAAGTTCTTATGGTTTTTAATATTATATTAATTCTTTAATAGAAGAAAACTATTGGCACATGAAAAATTAAAATAAGATGGCATTCCTCACTTGCATTAACCTCAAGACTAAGTCTAATGAAAGTTAATAGTTGCGTACACATCTTAGCAAAAGGACATTGAAAATAAAAATGCATAAGCATCTAGAAAAAAATGTTAGAAAATAAATGCATAATACCTAAAATGTTTAATTCATTTCCTACATAACCCTATGAGAGAAAAGCATGCATGCAAGCTAACATAATAACCATAATGCAAAGATCAAATAGACAAGTCAACAGATAACATAAGATATACCTTCAGAAAACCCTCAAGAGGGAAAAATTGAGCCTTCAAAAGCATCCACAATTTATGTATTATTTAGTAATAAAACATTATAATGTGCTTACATAGTTTCTATGAACACTTTTGAAGTATCAAGCTCCTCCAATGCACTCTCCATGTGTCCAAGCATGAATCCACACATCACAAGTCATGCTTCACATATGTATTCACAAGAGAAACTCAATATTATGATACCCAATTCACCCAACCAACCTTAAGCACAAAACATGTGCTTGTTTTTATATATTCAAGCTCACACAAATACAACCAAGTGATAAAATAAAATCATGTATCTCAAAACTGAGTACCCAAAACCATTGACCCCTCATTTACTTTTTGATACTAAGTTCTCATATTATTAGATATTTTATAAGTAATTATTCTATCTCTTATACATAAAATAACTAATCTAGTTTTACATACAACTTTACAAGTGGACCCAAACCAATATCTAATGTGGCTATACATATCTCCTTTATGCACAACAAAATATTTATGTATTTTACATAATAAAATAATCCATGTTATGTAAGGTTTACAGCATCTATTTCTAACATCCTCTCACTTGTTGTATACATCGCATAAGGATTCATCAATGAAATACATCATCATAACCATACATGAAACCACATGAATTTCTAGCATTCTCTTGTGCTTCATCAAGATACCTACATCAAAACCAAGGTGGTCAATATCTTAAGCAAGAACTCTCATCCTCTAACATGCCACCTTTGGAAAAAAAGGACCAAATCAAGGTGAAGATACACCAATCCAAATAACACAAACATCAAGTCCAAGTGATAACAAAAGCTCCAAGTTGTTGTCAAAGGAAAAAACTTACATGACTGGAAGTAACACCAACAACTTGTGCTAATAAATCCAACCATCCATACCTCCTAGGTATCAACAACATTAGAAAACTCATGCCAACAATATATACAACCCATAAACCACAATCACAAGTTCTTTGTATAAAACATGTCAATGAAGAACATATATATATAGGAACTCCTATTGCATGGGTAATGTCAAATATGAAAATAGATCATGGCATATCAAGCCTATCAATTAACACTCAAACCAACGTGTGGCAAATAATCAAACCATGTAGTACCAAGAATAATCACAATGATCCACATGCAACACAAATGGTTGCATACTCTCACAATATGTCACCATTACTCTCCCAAATCATATGAACATGAACCTCCAAGAAGTAGTAGTTGTGCATTTTTTTCGCACACACGCCGTGATGAACAAGACAATTGAGAGGGGGGGTGAATCAGTTGTAACAAACTTTAACCTTTAAAACTTTCATTGGAAATTAAATCAACCATAAATCCTTTATTATGCTAATATGATTAATCATTAAATGCAAAGGTAGAAACTAAAAAACATCACACATACGCAACAACACTAGATTTACATGGAAAACTTTATAAGGGAAAATCCACTATGAGGATTAGCTCACAATATAGAGAATATCAAAAGCGATTACAAAGACTCACTGTCAAAATAGGACTCACTATCCAACAAGGGTTAACCACCCAAAGGGCTCATTGTCACACAAATACAAAGAAGATAGAAGATATTTGTTACATAGAGAAAATTAGTCTCAATGCAACACAGATTTCCACCACAATTCGTTCACACACTTGCAGACATGCATGGATGATAAAATACACCTTCAGCTCACTACTTCTAGAAACTCAACAATTAGACTTTACACTAATTTACACCAACTCACATTACATACACACTAATTCGCGTCTATCTCGTATCTATCTTGCTCTATTTCTTAGCACACCTTTCACCAATATCTCATCATGTATTTATACCATCTTCAACTTTGAAACATATCCAAAGTCGACCATACACCGTTTTCATTTACAAATTCAAATTAGGTTGGCACCAAAAAATTCTAGGGTGGAATTAGAATGAGGGCAACCCAAACACACACTTCAATATGCTTCCATAAGCTTCAAAAGTAGTGTTAAACACAAGGTCAATTAAACTAGTGTAAAATACATAAATCAATTAAGCACACACAACCTTAGCACAATCCAATCCTTCTAGATAACAAAATTGTCTTCAACATGATCATATCAATTTAACTCCAAAATCGCAAGTCATAAGACTAAGAAAAAGAAATTTGAAGCAACTACACTTCTCCCAGACCTCAGCCAAATACATTGAAAAACATAGTTCATAACTGGTGAACATAACTCGCACTGTACAATGATCCAGAAAGCCAAAAACTGGTTATAGCAACTTCCAACAACTATGATCAACATATTTGAACCACACAAACATAGGAGAAGATCCTGATGCAAAACCCGAAGCAACAACTGAATACCTGCAACCTTTCTTCATTACAATTTTCTCAATATCCTCAACATATACAGCCAATAACCATTATCCATGACATCAATGACAACAACAACTAGTTGAGAACCAATTAACCATTTGACATCAATGACAACACTTTCATACTTGCAACAATCTCCCCTTTTGTCATTGATGGCAACACATGATGTGAAAAACCATCAAAGACAACACAACTCATAACACACTTCCTCATTATGTTACTTTCTCCCCCTTAGTAGATACTCTTTTCACATAATACTCTTTCTCTCTTTTGACATCTTCTCCTCCTGCTGCTCCTGCAGCCACTTTCACACTCCTTGGATATTGGGGTTAGGAAAATACTCTTTCAATGACAACACATAACACTACTCACTCTTTCTTGAGAAGTACTACCAAACATTCTACCCGTATTATGATATCCACAAGACCTGACTACTCCATATGCATCTAGTTCAAGAAAGGAGGGCATAACCCCTAATCCTCCCAGAGAGCACTGTGCATCTTTAGGAAGAGCCCAGGCAAATAGAGACGAATTTGATCCCTTCACTTTATATACCTGGGTGTTTTACTTCATTCTCCACAACCTTCTCTCTGCGATACTTGATAGATATATGCTTCATTCTTGAGTGCATCAAGGGACTTTGAAATGTTAATTGCAATTGTATTTAGTCACAGTAAGATAGAAAATGATCAATACACATTACTTCTTTGATATCTTCAATGTCAAGTCTCCCTATCCATGGAATCCTAAAATAAAACAAAATGTTGCTTACAATATACTTTAGCTTTTTGTAGTGATGTATGAAATTGAATCTTGCTTTTTACTCAACCAAGCCACCAATCTACAACCAAGAAAGAATGCACCAGCACTTGTATTTTTTCTATTATCTACACAACTAGCCCAATCTGCATCTATGTAAGCACTTAGTGTAAAATCAGTATCCCTAGGATACCACAAGCCATAATCTAGAGTGCCATTCAAATATCTAAATATTCTCTTAACAACAGCAACATGTGTTTCTTTAGGGTCTTCTTGAAATCTAGCCACATGACAAACGACATGCATGATATCCAGTCTAGTAGCAGTCAAATACAACAAACCTCTAATCATAGATTTGTACATGCTCTGATCAGTCTTAGGTGAATCACCACCTTTACTCAATTTGTAACCAATCACCATAGGAGGGCATACCGGTTTGGAACCATCCATCCCAAACTTCTTCAACATTTATCTTATATACTTTGACTATGAAATAAAGATACCTTTCTCAGTTTGATTAATTTGCAGCCCAAGAAAGAAATTCATCTCTCCAAATATAAACATCTCAAATTCTTTTTGCATTTTTTCAGCGAACATCTTGCACATAGTTTCATTTCCTCCAAAGATTATGTCATCAACATATACAATCACTAGCAAAATTCTATCATTTTCAATCTTAAAATAAAGATTACTATCTGTCGTACCTTTATTGAAAACTTGTTGAATTAAATATTTGTCTAACCTTGCATACCAAGCTCTAGGAGTTTGCTTCAATCCATATAAAGTCTTCTTCAATCTGCAAACCATATCCGATTGATCTGACAACTGAAATCCTTCTAGTTGTTCCTTGTAGACCGCTTCATCTAACTCACTATTCAAGAATGCAGACTTAACATCCATCTGATAGACCTTGAAATCTTTATGAGCATCAAACACTAAGAACATTCTAATAGCTTCCATTCTTGCCACCAGAGAAAAAGTCTCCCGAAAATTTATACCTTCTACTTGTGAGTAACCCTTACACACAAGCCTTGCTTTATTTCTAAGTACTTCTCTATTCTCATTCAACTTGTTTCCGAATACCCATTTTAATCCAATTATATTTTCATTTGCTGATCTAGGGACTAATTCCCAAGTTTGATTCTTCTTAATCTACATAAATTCCTCTTTCATAGCTTCCATCCAATGCTCATCTTTACATGCTTTACTTACAATCTTTGCCTCAATCTCATAAAGTAAACATAGATTTATCTCACTAGTTGTAGCTTTGCTTCTTGTAAATGCTCCTTTCCTTTTGTCTCCAATGATTTGATTTTCTGAATGATTTTTCTGCACATATCTAGGTGTCTTAGGGGACACCATTGAAGCTTCTTCTTCTTCTTTCTGCTTCTCCTGTTCTTCCAAAACTTCTCCAATTCTTACACAATCAAGTTCATCAGATACATATCCATCAACTTCAATTGAATTTTTTATTGCTTTATCAACCTTGACATTTATGCTTTCTACAATCTTTCTCAGTGTTTTATTGAAGCATTTGTAAGCTTTGCTTCTAGTAGAATATCCAAGGAAAATACCTTCATCACTTCTAGCATCAAACTTCCATAAATTCTTCATCCCATATAATATAATATTTGCTTCCAAATACCTTGAAATACTTAATAGTAGGAATTCTTCCACACCATAGTTCATAGGGGATCTTAGTATTGTTAGCTCTTGTTTGAACTCGATTGAACACATAGCAGTATGAATAGCTTCTATGTAGTAAACTTTCGGTAAACCAGCTTCAATAATCATTGATTTAGCTACTTCTTGAATCATTCTATTCTTTTTTTCAACAACTCCATTTTATGAAGGAGTTCTAAGAGCATATGGCTATCTTTTTATTCCATGAACTTTGCAAAACATATTAAACTCGTGGGAGGTGAATTCGCCACCTCTATGAGAACTCAAACATTTTATTCTCAAATTCACTTCATTCTCTACCATAGCTTTGAATGTCTTGAATCTATCTAATGCATCATGTTTCTCTCTAAGAAAAGTAACCTGTGTATACCTAGAGTAATCATCAATCAAAAACATAAAGTACCTTTCACCTTGTAGACTTCTCACTCTTGTACAACCATAGAGATCTATATGAATCAAATCTAGTAGTTTGGTAGTAGATTGTTCCTTTGATCTGAAGTTGTTTCCCGCTTGCTTTCCAAATTGACAATTCCTACAAATAGCATTAACAGTCTGTGTAATCCTTGGTAAATCTCTTGCGACTTGCACTGCATTGATCCTTGCCAAGTTATCAAAATTCATATGACATAGTCTCTGATGTCATAACCAACTTTCATTAATCTGAGTCATAAAGCAACGTCCATTAGCACCGTTAAGCTGATATATATTTCCTTCAAACTTCTTTCTTGCAAAAATCATTGTTCTAGATCCTTTCTTGATTTCACATCTTTCATACTCAAATACAAGATTATATCCTTTACTACACATATGTCCAACACTCAAAAGATTATGCCTTAAACCCTTAACATAGTAAACATCATCAGTATTATGCTTGCCATCAAAACTTATTGAGTCTATCCCACAAATTTTAGCACCAGTATCATCTCCAAACATAACTAATCCTCCATCATATTTTTCTAGTTTAACAAAATTACTCTTATCACCAGTCATGTGATGTGAACAGCCACTGTCAACAACCCAATAGTTATTTTCTTGTTTATCATGTAGGGAAAATATTATAGTATCTTCATCTTTCTCTTTCTCTAGAGGACATTGTTTCACCTATCTTTCAGATTTAGCAGAAGTAGGTTCATCTTTTATACCCAAGAACAAGCATTCATTGTAATCAAAGTCTCCATAATCAAACTCTTCACCAGAAATACTAGCATTCACATTCACATAATATGCTCTATTGATCTTTTTGCCTCTATTTTCTTTGTCATATCTTTGTTTGTTCCTCTTAGCTCTTTTCAAATATTTCAAAGCATAGTGAACTATTCCTCCACAACTAAAGCATTTGATGCAGGAGCATCCCTAGTTGCAAGCAATCTTGTATCAACCAAAAATATTTGCATTCATGTTTTCTTGCATTTTAGTAGCTGCTGTCAGGACCCAATCTCAGTATTTCATACTACATTATACCGCATTGTAAAATCAGAGCTCGCTGAGCAGGATATACGATCTTCATTGCAACATCTACATCATATCCAAAATTCAATTGTTTTGGAGATCCCAGTACAAAGATATCACTAACAAAATATCAGTTGTAGTTGGACAAAGAGCATTCATAGACTAGTCTTGGCTTTTCAAGTGTCCAGACCTATCCCCTGACTTGTGGAGCTCATGAAACCATTTCATAAGGATGCACATTCATCAAGGAGCCTTCATTCCAATCCACATCATGTTTTTCTAAGGATCAAAGGAAAATCATATGTTTTGGTTGACCTCCACACATTTCATCAACTTCGGGGTTTTGGAACCTCTTGAGACCAATGCGGACCTTTTCTAGAGCTGGGAAATGATATATATAAGCATTGTGTAGTTGCATTAGGGGGGTAGTATTGGAGATAGAGTGATAGAGGATAGTCATAGTCATATAAGGGCTTTGACCTACATTGTATTTTTGGGCTTAACACCATATTATTTTGTAATCTGTAAGTCGGAAGGCAGGGCATGTTGCCAGTGAATAGTTGATTATTATCTATATATATCCATGTGGGATTGTTATTCCCATTCTTTGAGTTTCCGTTGTGTTTACTCTTGCTGCAAGGTTGGACAGTCTTATTCTTGGACCCTCCATCCTTGACTGCACCAAGTGGTATCAGAGTGAAGTTGTGGGCCTTGGGAGAGGAGAGCAAAGTTGAGCAAGGCATTATGTAAGATCTTTGTGTGGAAAAATTTCTAATTTGAGGCAACCTACTTGTGTTTGTCAACAGATCATCAATTGTGAGGTAGTTGTGACCTTGTGGCCAGATCACCGACTTCAAGAAATTGCACCAGATCCTAGGAAGAGATGCCATCGAGGAGAATTCATACTACTGTTAATGTTACTGGAAAGACAGATGAGATGATGGAAATGATGAGAACAATGAAAGTGAGATTGGATGTTGTTGAAGAAGACAAAAGAAAAGGCTTAAACCCTAGACCTAATGATGAAAGTGATGATGATGAAGTTCAAGTTACAGATTTGATTGAAGAGACCACATAAAGGGAAGAATCAAATCAGGTGAAGATGTTGAAGAAAAGGACATGTTGCAATATGGTGGAAGGAAGTTCAATTGGAGAGAAACAGAAAAGGTAAAGAGAAGATTGTGAAATAGGATAGAATGGTGACAAAATTGAAGAACTAGTTTGTACCTACGGACTATGAATTGGAGTTGCTGAAGAGATTGCAAAACCTAAGACAGAAGGAAAAAAATGTGAAAGAAGACATTGAGGAATTTCATAAGATCGTCATCAAGACTAGACATAGTGAAGAAAGCAAGGAGAAAGTGGCAAGATATATCAATGGGTTGAGGATGAACATTCAGGAAGACTTGAGTCTAGTAAGGATGAATTCGGTAGAGGAAGCATATCAGTTTGCATTAAAGGTGGAGGACAAGCTAAACAAAAGACATGAATAGAGGAAGAGAGGAAGAGGAGGTAGATTTCGGAGAGGAAGATCACATTTTGAAGTAGAAAAACCATATGTGGAGCAAAACAAGGACATGGATTCATACTGCAAGGAAGAGAGGGATTCCAATTTGTACCATAAAGGGAGAGATGACAAAAATTCTTACCACCATAATAAAGGAGGCTGCAATTCTTACCATGATGATGGATACTAGAGAGATGAGAAAGGATATGACAAGAGAAATTTCAGAGGAACCTGTTTTAAGTGTGGAGGAGGACATAGGGCATTTGAGTGTCACCAAGAAAGTAAGAAGATTGAAAATCATGCAAGAACTAGATATATGGAGGAAGAACCAATGGAATCACCAAGTTCTAGAGGAATTCTTGAGAAGGGAGAATCATTATTCATGAGGAGATCACTATTCCAGGAGAAAGAAGTACCTAAGGAAGCACCACAGAGGAAAAGTTTGTTCCAAACTAGATGCAAAGTAGGAGGTAAGTGTTGCAAAGTTACCATTGATAGTGGTAGCACAGATAACCTAGTTCTATGGAAATGGTGACAAAGTTGAATTTGGAAAGAATAAAGCATTTGAAGCCTTATAGGATACCTGGATTCAAGATGAGCACAAGATACTAGTAAGTGAGCAATGTCTAGTAAAATTTCATATAGGGTCATATCATGATGAAGTACTATGTGATATTATGTCAATGGATGTATGTCATATGTTGTTGTGTAGAGCTTGGAAATATGATAAGAAATATATACATGATGGGAGAAAGAATACATATACCATAATGTCCAATGGAAATAGAATCACCTTGACACCTTTGGAAGATGAACCTGAAAGTGAAGTATGTGAAACAACTAGAATCAATTTGGTAGATGGAAGGAAATTTTTGGATTGATTGAGACATGAAAACCTATGTTTTTCTTTTATTCCAAGGAAGTGTGGAGCCCTAGATGCAGAGAAAATCACAAGAGAAGAAGAATCATCGAAAAATGAAGTCACTAAACTATTGACAAAGTACTAAGATCTTGTATCAGAGAATGTGCCGGAAGGATTACCACCAATCTAGAGTATCAGTCATCATACAGATCTTATTCTAGGAGCTAGCTTTCCAAACAAAGCTACACACTGGATGACACCGAGAGAGAATGCAGAGATAAAAAGACAGACAAGAACTATTGAAGAAAGGATTGATCATAGAAAGTATGATCCCATGTGTCGGACCAACTATACTTGCACCTAAGAAAGATGGAGAATGGAGGATGTGTATAGATTCAAGATCTATCAATAAGATCACCGTGAAGTATAGATTCTCATTGCCTAGGATGGATAACATCATGGATAGTCTGAGTGGAGAAAAGTATTTTAGCAAGATAGACTTGAAAAGTTAATACCATCAGATCAGGATCAGAGAGGGAGATGAATGGAAGACTGCTTTCAAGAAAAAAAAGGGATTGTATGAGTGATTGGTCATGCCATTTGGACTAACTAATGCACCTAGTACATTTATGAGGCTGATGAATGATTTTTTGATGAAATTCTTGGGCAAGTTTGTCATTGTTTATCTGGATGATATTATGATTTTCAATAAGACTAAGGAAGAACATTTGGAGCACATTAGACAAGTATTTCAGAGGCTGAGGGAAGATAAGTTGTTGATAAACATGAAGAAGTGTAGTTTCATGAAGGAAGAACTAGTGTATTTGGGATTTTTGATATCTACAGAAGGATTGAAGATGGACCCTAAGAAGGTTAAAGCAATAGTTGAATGGCCTGCACTTGTGAACGTTGGAGAGGTAAGGTCATTTCATGGACTGGAAAGTTTTTACCGAAAGTTCATCATAAATTTTAGTAGTATTTTCACACATATGAGAGAGACAATGAGGGGTGACCGAAAGGAATTCAAGTGGATATCTAGAGCACATAATAGTTTTTAGTTGTTGAAGCAAAAGGTGATAGAACAACCTGTGTTAGCACTACCAGACTCTGATAAGGTATTCCAAGTAGATTGTGATGTTAGTGGAAGTGCAATAGGAGTTGTGTTAAGTCAAGAAGGGAGACTAGTAGCCTACTTCAGTGAAAAATTGAATGATGCTAGGAGAAGATATTCAATTTATGATCAAGAATTCTATGCAATAATACAAGCCTTGAAGAAGTGGAGACATTACTTGTTATCTAAGGAATTTGTGTTGTACACGGATCATCAAGCTTTTCAATATATGAATAGTCAAGGGAAGTTGAACCAGAGACATATGAGATGGATAGAGTTCTTGCAGAGTTACATATTTGTGTTGAAGCACCAGAGTGGAAAGTCAAACAATGTTGCAGATGCATTGAGCAGGAGAAGTTTGTTGACAAAGATGAGAATTGAAGTGTTGGGTTTTGAAGAACTGAAGCATATGTATGAGGATGACATTGATTTTGTTGAGGGATGGAAGGCTTGCAAGGAACCTGTAGAGACAGATAGAAGTAAATGGTTGGATTATTTCATTCAGGAGGATATGTTATTTAAGAACAATCAATTATGTATCCCAAGTTCAATGAGAAAGAATTTGACCAAGGAAAAGCATTGCAAAGGATTAGTAGGACATTTTGGAATTGATAAGACCGTAGCATTGGTGAGTGAGAAATATTTTTGGCCACAGTTGTATAAGGATGTTAGGAAACATGTTCAAAGTTGTAGGATTTTTCAAGTTGCAAAAGGAAATAGTCAGAACACTAGAATGTATACACCATTGACAGTACTGGAGAGACCATGGGAGACATTAGCATGGATTTTGTGTTGGGATTACCGAAGACACTGAGAGGATTTGACTTTTTATTTGTGGTTGAGGATAGATTTTCTAAGATGACACATTTCATATCTTGTAAGAAAACCATTGATGCAGTACATGTTGCAAATTTATTTTTCAAAGAGATTGTGAGATTGCATGGACTACCAAAGAGCATAGTATCAGAAAGACACTAAATTCATTGGATATTTTTGAAAAACATTGTGGAAGAAGATGAAGACAGATTTGAAATATAGTTCATCATTTCACCCATAGACAGATAGACAAACAAAGGTGGTAAATAGGAGTTTGGGAACTTGTTGAGGTGTTTTACTGAAGGTAAAGCAGGAAGTTGGGACTTAATACTACAACAAGCAGAATTTGCATACAACAATTCAGTAAACCGAAGGACAGGGAAGATACCATTTGAAATTGTGATAGGATAACAACCTAGAGGAGTAGCAGAATTAAGAGATATCAGTATGGAGAATAAAAGGAGTGTGGAGGAAAAAGAATTTGTAGGATTCATGGAAACAATGCATACTCAATTCAATGGGTGTCTAGAGAAAATGAACAATACCTACAAGGAGAGAGTGGATAAGAAGAGAAGATATAAGGACTTTGCAGTAGGAGAGGAAGTAATGGTACATATGAGGAAAGAAAGATTTCCAGTGGGGACATATAATAAGTTGAAGATGAAGAAGTTTGGACCTTGTAAGACCATCAGGAAGTTTGATTTGGGAAATGCATATGAAGTGGAACTACCAAAGGAATTTGGCATATCACCTATATTCAACATTATAGGTCTATACCAGTATCATGAAGGAGAGTCACCGGAGGACAGAGAAGTTGGTTTTCTAGACCAGATAGCACATCATCCAGAGGGAATTGAGGATATTTTACATAGCAGAGTTAGATGTAGTACCAGAGGAAGGCAATACAAGGAATATCTAGTCAGATGGAAAGGAAGACCGAAGGAAGATTCATCATGGATTTCTCAAGATGAGGTGGACTACCTTGGTTTTCGTCTAGCCCCAGGAAAGTGAGAGGCTCACTTTTCTTCAACCTCGAGTGTCTGGTGCAGGAACATCCATGGTTGCAAGCAATCTTGCATCAACCAAAAATATTTGCATTCATGTTTTCTTGCATTTTAGTAGATGTTGTCAGGACCTAGTCTTAATACCGCATTATACCAAATTGTAACATTAGATCTCGTGAAGAAGGATATATGATCTTCATTGCAATATCTACATCATATCCAGAATTCAAGTGTTTTGGAAATCCCAATATGAAGATATCACCAACAAAATATTAGTTGTAATTGGACAGAGAGCATTCATAGACCAGTCTTGGCTTTTCAAGTGTGTGGACCTATCCCATGACTTGCGGAGCTTAGGAAACCATTTCATAAGGATGCACATTCATCAAGGAACCTTTGTTCCGATCCACATCATGTTTTTCCAAGGATCAAAGGAAAATCATATGTTTTGGCTGACCTCCACACGTTTCATCAACTTTGGGGTTTTGGAACCTCTTGAGGCTGACACAGACCTTTTCTAGAGCTAGGAAATGATATATATATAAGCATTGTGTAGTTGCATTAGGGGGTAGTATCAGAGATAGAGTGATAGAGGATAGTCATAGTCATATAAGGTCTTTGACACACATTGTATTTTTGGGCTTAACACCATATCATTCTGTAATCTATAAGTTGAAAGGCAGGGCATGTTGCTAGTGAATAGTTGATTATTATCTATATATATCCATGTGGGATTGCTATTCCAATTCTTTGAGTTTCAGTTGTATTTACTCTTGTTGCAAGGTTGGACAATCCTATTCCTGGACCATCTATCCTTGACTGCAACAACATTTGAAACGTAACTTACCTTCATATTTGTCGGAGCCTTTCTTCATCGTTCTCATAAAGTTAGCTTCTACTTCATCAAGATTCTTTTCATCCAGATCTTCAGCTCTTGAGCCTTGAAAGCAGTTTCCAATTTGGATCCATTTCTCAAATTTGGTTTTCTCATCTCATAAGATATTAGAGTTCCCAATAACTGATCTTTAGTATAAGTCTTGTAATCCACATATTCTTCATTTGCAAATACCTTTTCACTGTATGCATTAGGAAGAGTTCTAAGAATCTTATTCACAATCCTGGATTCATCTACTGTAGCACCAAGTCCTTTCATTTCAGCTACTAACTCATCCACTCTCAGTACATAAGATTTAATGTTCTCATCTTCAAACATATGTAGGACCTCAAATTGTGCCTCCAACTGCAACTTTGCTTCTTTGAACTTTTCATCTCCTTCGTGCATCTTTTCTAAAGCATCCCAGACTTCTTTAGTAGTCTTCAAATTTTGAACTTTAATCAACTCGAAATGTGAAAGATGATTCTTCAAAATAAACTTTATCTTGTTTGTTTCATGTGCCTTGATTTCATCAGTTGTACTCAAACTATTATTCGGAGGAGTGTAAGTAGTTTTATAAGCTATTTCAACATCATATCCACAATACTCCAAATATCCTTCCATCTGTATTTTGCAGATTACATAATTAGTTCCATCGAACCTAGGACATTCAAAAGTGATCTTGCTCGACATCCTAGACCTTCCTTAAGTGGTTAAGCTCCTCTCCAAGGAACCAAGATCTTATACCAATTCTTGAACAAGACAACTGAGAAGGGGGGTGAATCAGTTGTAATAAACATTAACCTTTAAAACTTTCATCAAAAATTAAATCAACCACAAATCCTTTATTCTGCTAATATGATTAATCATTAAGTGCAAAGGCAGAAACAGAAAAAAATCACACATGTACAACAACACTAGATTTACATGGAAAACCCAATAAAGGAAAAACTACGGTGAGGATTAGTTCACAATATAGAGAATATCAAAAACTCACTGTCCAACAAGGGTTAACCACCCGAAGGGCTCACTGCCACACAGATACAAAGAAGATAGAAGAGATTTGTTACACAAAGAAAAATAATCTCAATGCAATAGAGATTTCCACCACAATTCGCTCACACACTTGCAGACATGCATGAATGATGGAGTACACCTTCAACTCACTACTTCCAAAAACTCAACAATTAGACTTTGCATTGATCTACACCAACTCGCATTACATACACACTAATTTGCATCTACCTCGCATCTATCTTGCTCTATTTCTTTGCACACCTTTCACCAATATCTCATCCTATATTTATACCATCTTCAACTTTGAAACATATCCAAAGTTGGTCATACACTATTTGCACTTACAAATTTAAATTAGGTCAATGTGAAAACATTCTAGGGTGGAACTAGAATGAGGGCGACCCAAACACACACTTCCATAAGCTTTGAAAGTAGTGTTAAACACAAAGTCAGCCAAACCAGTGTAAAAATCATAAATCAATTAAGCACACGCAACCTTAGCACGATCCAATCCTTCCAAATAATAAAATTATCTTCAACATGATCATATCAGCTTAACTTCATAAATGCCAGTCATAAGACTTGAACAAGAAGAAATCTGAAGCAACTACACTTCTCCCGAACCTCAACCAAATACACTAAAAAACACAGTTCACAACTAGTGAACATAACTCGTACTATACAACGATCCAGAAACCTAAAAACTAAATATAACAACTTCCAACAATCATGATCAACATATTTGAACCACATGAACATAGGAGTGAATCCCAGGGCAACAACTGAATACCTACAACATTTCTTCATTACAATTTTCTCAATATCCTTGACATATGCAACCAATAACCATTATCCATGACATCAATGACAACTAGTTGAGAAACAGTTAACCAGTTGACATCAATGAAAACACTTTCATACTTGCAACACACCCCATCGGAGGCAAGGACCCTTTTTTCTTTCTTTTGGATTTTGTTTTTCACTTTAGGTTCTACCTTTTCCCCTTAAGGGATGGATCTGTTGGATTTTGAATGACTTCACCTTTGAGCTTTTAATGATTACATTAGTATTTAGGGTGAATTTGGTTTTCAACAATTGACCTTGTGTTTGACGTTTGAAATCACTAAATCCCTTGGAGTATAATCTGAGCATCAAAATTGGCTAAGTTTGGTCTAGGTTCGAGAATTCTGTGAGGTCTCATAATCTTTGAGGTTCTATTTTTCATGGAATTCGGAGGTGTCTGAATTACTCGAGGTTCCTTTTCGCTAAATCCGAGTCATGGTGGAATCCTCGAAACCTTCTTTCTCATGAAATCCTTATCTTCGCGGATTCCTCAAAGCCTAACATAGTGTCTTTTCACGTCATTTATTGCTCTCTGTGAATGACCAATTTCCATTAATGCTTCTTTTGGGTTGGATTTATAATGCAATTTGAGTATTTTGGGTGTCATTATTCTTTTGATATCTTGATATTTTTTCATCTTTCAGGGGCTTTTGAAGTGCTTGGATAGATTTGAGACTAAGGTTTGGAGAGTGTGCATGTGGATTCATTCATCATCACTAGGGTTTTCGAGGTGCAGTTCGTGGGCTTTATTTTCACCGTTCAAATCACAAGGTAAGATTTAAAACCCTTCCATTTGGTTTGTCAAGTGAATTCAACATTGAATGGTTATTCCGCCTTTGATTGTAATTTGAGTAACATTTGCGCTAAAGACCTATTTCATTAGTTTTGTGCTTTTATTTTGAATGATTTGTGATTTACGATTTGGGTTTGATTTGGTTGGTGTTTTGAATTGTCATTATTGTGTTTATCATGTGCATTCGAAATATGAACTTGAGTTTAGGGCATCCTCATCGAACTAGGGTTTATGGTCTTGGTTGTCAATTTAATGCACTTGTTCATTTCGGTTTTGATTGGCATGGATTAGGGAATCTTTAAATCATGTTTAAAATTTCATCATTAATCAATTGTATTTCTCTCGTATGGATTGGAGATTGTTGGGTGTGTTGATTTTAAATCCCTAAGTTGTTCATGTTGAAACATGATTGGAAATGTTGAATGGTTATGTTCATCGATATATAATGTATCTGGGTTCATTGATTCGAGTTTACTATGGTTTGATAATTGCATTTAATGAGTTGAATTATGGTCACGGGTAAATTTAATCCAAACATAGAATTATCATTTAATCTTTAAGAGTTTGGAAAACTCAATTTTGCTAAATCCATGTATTCTTTAAATTCCTGAAGGCCTTTTCCTCACATAATCTATGTGCCTAAGAAATCTTTGAAACCCTAGCATTTCGCAAAATCCTTGAGCTCTTGCAAAACCCAAAAGTTGATCCTTTGTGGATTTCGCTTGTCCATGGAAAACCCGATGAATTGCATTTCGCCGAATCCTCCTATCCCTGGATTTCCTGAACATTGAGCCTTTACGGATTTTGTGCCTACCTGGATTCTCCAAGATTTCATGATTTTCACTATGTTGAGTGCTATGATGCCACCTAAGTTATGATTTGCACTTTCAAGGTTTTAATATCTCAATTATCAATTACATTTAAATTATAGGGTAAGCTATTTAGTTTGGCGATCACTTTGCACATATATTGTTGCCATCACAGAATTCGTGTGCTTGTGGATTCCTTGAGGAGCTCTCTTTCACGGATTCCATAAGGTGACAAATTACTTGAAAATCCATGAGAGGCTAAAATCTCGAAGTCTATAAAAACCCAAAAATGTGCTAAATTTGGATTTGAAGGATTTTGAACTTGGTTTTTTTAGCATTAATGATGATTATGAGGTGTTATATATTGCATATGAGATATCATGATTAATCTAACAATACAATGATGTGATGATTAGTTTTGTTTTGCATGTTGATTGATTATGGTGTTTTTCTAACCAAATGCAGGTAGAGTCTAGCAAGGCTAAAACTTCTAAAGGGAATTCCACTGAACCAATCAAGGAGGAGCCAACCACTAGAGTAGAGAAAATGAAGTACAATTTTAAAGGAAGACTCTCAGAGTCTAAGATAGTTTCTCACTGGGAAAAGGTTGGAGAGACAAATATGGGGCATGTTGACTAAGAAGACTTCAACTAAAGAATGTACTACAATGCTCCCACTCCATTGGCTAGAAGATTAGTGAAGATAGGATTGGCCCAAGCAATGGGATTTCCTCCATCAGTGCGGTGTCCAAAGCTAATTGTGGAGTGTGCTAAACATTATGATTCAGATAGGAGAGTAATAGTGGGTCCTTAGGGTAGAGTAATAACTAATCTAATAGAGGAGTCACTGGTAGAAGCATTTAATATTGCCACACATCAAAATTTGGTGAAGTTCAACATGGATGCAGCAAAGAAGTTTTACATTGATGACCCAAATCAAGCATTAGAGATAATGAATGCTTCCTGGATTGATAAGCCCAAGTCTCATTATTCTAAGTTTCCCAAACAATTACATAGAAGTGATTTCAAATTGGAGTACAATGACATGATCACTCTTCTTAGCAGAGTGATGGGTTTAGAGAAAGCTTCAATGTTTGAAAATTGGATGTTCTATGTGATTGCACAAATTGAAAAGGGAGTTAATTATCATTGGGCTAGTATAATTAGTGATAATTTGGATAAACAATGGAGAGCTATGCAAGATACAAGAACCTTCACTATGACCTCCTATGTAATCCACATGCTTGCAAGACACTACAAGTATAAAGGATTAAGTTGCAAAGGTACAATTGGTCAAGAAAAAGTATATGACATCTACCCTCAGCTCCATCTGAATACTTCAAATTATATGAGGGTAAATGATGCCTTTACTATGTACATCACATATCTAATAAATTCTTGAATGATCATAAGCTTGTTGGACTCTCGAATCAATCTCAAAACAATGGTTAATCAATGTCCATCTCTTTCTTCTAATTCCATCCATCTTATTGCTCTACCTTTACTAAAATTTATATCCAAGCATTGAATTTGTGTGATATATATCAAAATGTACATGAGGCTACCCATGGTTGATGACTGTCTATAGATCATCAAATCTATCTACACAGACATCTAAGCTTTCTAGTCCTCTTTGACCTAAACTAATCTTAAAATTTTGTCAGGATATCAACCTAAAAATTCAAATTTATGCCTGATCTCTTGAAGGGGTAGAGCATCAGCTTAATTCCTTCCATTGGGGCAACAGTGGGGCATCCGAAAAAATCATAATTTTTTGAATTTTTTATCTAAGCAACAATATTAATCTGAAAAGCATCAGTCTTTGAACCAATGTAATAGGTACCTCGCTTCAAAGAAGGGAAAAATGTAGACACTTAAAATTTTCTTGAATGATATTACGCATTTGAATCTAATTACTAACATCATTTCATCCTGAATTTCATCTCCTTTTCGACTGTTTAATTGAATAATCCTAGTTATTTAATTAAATGCATCATTCTTATCTATTAATTTGATAATTAATTTCATTAGATTAATTCACCCCCTTTCACACTAATGTTTCATCTTGTTTAATTGGAAAAAACAAATTATTTAATTAAACCCCCTTATGTCCTCTCATTTCATTAAATAATCGTAATTATTTAATTAAATGTCATTTGAACCCCTTTCATTAAATAAATTAATTATTTAATGATAATCCTAAATTCACTCCGCTTGCACAATTAAAAAATTATTTTAATTAACTAATTAATAATTTTCCCTCACCCATCCACTTGCATGGGAATATTCCCTTGGAATATTCTCCCATTTGAGCTTCAAAAAGGGAATATTATTTTCTAACAAACTTTGTAACAAACTTTCCAACAACTTTAAAAGTGTGTTTGTTTGAATCATTGTGAGCCATTGATTGATTCCTTGATCCAAGCCTTCATCTATCATTTCATCTTGACCATTGATTGATCAAATCAATCTTGACCCTTGGTGCACCATTTTCTCCTATAAATACCTCACATTTTGGAGAGAAATGGATCCACAATCATTTGAGAAAATTCATGTTGTTGAAATGCATCCACACTTTCATCCATTAGCATTCATTTGAACATTTTCATCCATTGTGGTTCAAATCATCCATTTTCATCAATCTTTTATCAATAGAATCTATTTGCAAGCTCGTTTTATCAAAGGGATTGGAAAAGGGTCATCATTCCATATCAATACGACACCAATCCCCCAATGGGATGAGGTTTGAGGCATTTGAATAGGTCTTTTTTATGCATTTCTTTATCGTTTTGTTTAAATGGCTTCTTGGTTAATGGTTTTCAAAAAATCATTGGGATTGTAGCTTAGTTAAATATTGCTTAAATTTGTATGGATCTAGTGTATTTAGCTATTACTATGATTACAATCACAACATCCACCTAAATTTCAAACCTCTTCATCTATCAATCCTTTGGTACATGTTATCCTGATTCTCCAATCCCCAATGCTTCAATCCTTGGCAAGCAGTATGAGTTCTTCCTAACCCTCAAAACCCAAAAATATTCAAAACACCTAAGTCCCTTGCATTTGTTAGAATTTTAGAGTTCTTCATTCCTCCATCTCTTTTGGACTTTTCATATTGATCATGATTTCCTAGAAATTCTAAAACTCTATTGATTCCTCTATAATATTTCTTAAAGTTGGATTTTCAACTTTTCTCATCCCTCAGTATCAAATTTCTTTCCCCCCCTGACAAGTTGTTCGAAAAAGGCTTGATGTTCAATGGATATGTGTTGTTGGGATATCAAAGGTGGATGTTCCTATATCATGGGCACAATAGGTAATAAAATCAAAGGGATGTCAATGACTTGATGGTCTAACAAAAAAAGAGTGATAAAGGTTTATATTGAGACATTATAGGATTTTATGTTGTCATCCCTATGGCAAGCATGTAAGGTAATTTTGGTGGTCTGATGGACAAGCAATGGATTGATACTATGATGGATCTGCTTTACTTTTGGTAGAGGTTCACAAATTTCAATAGGAATTCTCAAAGGGTTTGAGCACTAAACATGGTGGCATTGAGTGCATTAACTTACCCACCAACCCGTCCCTCCTTTTTTAAGAAAATGAATGCCAGAGATGATGCCTATAGAAGGGGGATGGCCTCTTATACTCATTGGGAACACAAACACATGGTTCATGGAAAATTTAGGTTTAAAATATGGAAAAAATCTAACAAGAAGACATGGTTGCCAAGTTTTTAGAGGAAAAATATTGTTGATTTCTAGGGCCCCTGTGCAAGTCTACATGTTTCCCTTTTGAGGCAACTTGAAAAATTATATATACAATTTAAGTTTCATTTTTCAGGAAGAATGGCATTTTTGGACTAGAGAGGGGAATAACAGAAAGAAGAATCACATAGCAAAACCATAGGGTTCATAGATTCAAATCTCAGTATGTATTTTGTTATTGTAATGATCTAGGTTTATCCCAAGTATGTAATAATACATGTAACCATTATAAATTGAGTGATTAAAGGAAAATTCAACCTTAATTGATTATCTCCCTATACACAATGTACATTTCTAGATGTGTTTCTGATTAGTTGACCAACCAGATGACTGTAAAATCCCTAAAAATGTGAAGGTATCTTCGTAGAATAATATAAAAATGTATGGGCATGTTCATGGATCACTAAGTAGATCTATTTATTATTATATAACTATCAATTGTTTTCTTGACTGTATGTGTAGAGCCTAGCTTTCTTATGCATTTTGAAAGGCATATTTTTGTGATATCTTCACAACACCTTGATTCCAATTATTATTGCATGTTTGAATGGATTTGGAGACTATGTCGCCCAAGAGGATAAAGGAACCATTTTGTTACTTACTTTTTCTCCCCATTGTCCTCTACATACTCAAAATACATAAATTTAAACATCTTTTCAATTTTATTAGTTATAGTGTGTTCCAACTTCCATGTTTGAATGTCCATAACATCAAAGGGGTTATCATAAAACATATTCATTGATGATTGTGTAACTAATCACTTTTTTAATAATGTGCTTAAACTTGAGTCTCCCAAACTAGCATGTGGGCACAAAGTGACAATTGAAATAGGGGGCACTATGCAATGGGTATGGTTTGTGTTAGGGTAAGTTTTGTGCTCCTAATATAATTTCTATTACAATACCTTAGGGAATCCACCCTTGGTCTTGCAGAGCCAGAAGAGAAGGAGGTCTTACCCACCTCAATAATTAGTGCTAAATTTCCCAACCTAAACATAGGCTTTGTGGATAATCTTCCTAGGTTTGTCACCTCTAGCACCTGAAATATTGTCCAACCTTAGGGATTTGGGAACTACAACTCAAATCACAAACAAAATCATAGAAGTCCTTTGTACGCTTGAATATTTGGCATGGATGGTTGTTATGTGGATGGATTGGTGGTGTTGTATTGATTCATAATTATAAATGATGGTTTATCTTTTTTATTTGGAGATCTTGGCTGTACGTTATTCTTTGGATTTGTTGGCATTGTAGTTGAGTGTGTTTGGACCATAGGTTAATTTAATTTAGGATATGGTTATAATAATTTCATGTGTATCTTCTTAGTATCATAATTCAATGGGATTTGTGGTATTCATATGAATTCATCACTTGGTGATGGATGATCTTCTATAGTGGTTATTGGTGTCATGGAAACATTATTAGATTAGGATTATTTTATATAGTGAAAATACTTTGACATCTTGAGTTTCCTTAATAGGAGATGGTTGTCTTCATGTGACTGGAGATGGTTGACATCTTAGTTTCATATGGATAAATATTGGAGCCTTTTTTGAGGTTTTAGTTTATGTCAAGTGTTAATTTTGATGGGGATCCTTGGTTTAGAGGATGCTTTGGTATTTTTCCATGGTGGACCCTTGATCACGTGTAATGTTTTTTTCATAATATAGGTTCTCTTGGGAGTAGGATTGTTCATTGGAGCATATAATCTTCATGAAAGAAATTTTAGATCATGTTATGATGTTTTCTTGGATTTTGTTGACATGATAGACAATTATTTTGGTATTGAGTAAATTGGTCATGTTCTTGGGAGCTTCATGAGAGTGTAGTGTTATATTTGGCTCAAGTAGCATGGATTGGTAGATTATAGGTTCTTATGGATACATGGAGACTTAGGTGAGGTTGGATTTATCTTAGGCTTATAGACAATTTAGTTTGATAACAATGGGTCCACAATCCTAGAACTTCTTCTTACTTCAAGACAAGGTATATGTCATCAAGAAAGCAAATAATGAGGTTCATCAACATATTGTAGATGGTTTAAGACCTACTTTGAGATTGGATAATCTCTCCTACATTTTGGAATCAACTTAAACCCAAAAGAGTGTTTCCAAAGGCAACCTAAATAGGTTTATACATCAAATAAAATATAACATGACTATGATAATCAACAATTATACACAAATATACACTTGAACCCAAAATTTGTCACTAGTTCAAGATCAACTAGATGCATATGACCTCTATATAATTAATAATACACCTTGCACATGCACCTATAGATATCAACATCATTATAATCCCCTAATATGTTTTCATTTGCCATTTCCATGCATAGTGGAAAGGTGTGTTTGTGATAGAAATGATTCTCTAATGATTTATCACTCTTGGTTTACTAAAAATGTTTCCCTAGTTTATATTACTAAACCATTAATAGCATGCATAAAATCCTAATCTAACCCATAGCTAACCAAATATGAAGTTATTTAAATGAAAGTATTTGATCTTGAACCAATATGGAATAGTGTCTACTTAATTGGGAAATATAGTCATGAACAATAAAGAATAATGAGATAAATATTGTAAAGCATCAACAAAATCATATTTGCGCTTAAATAGAAACCGAAGATTATAAATCTACAATAGACATGGTTAATGATCTATAAATATAACCACAATGACCCATATGGACTAAAGAAATGGTTATTACAAAGCATTTGCAATAAATTATGTTTTATCACATACACACCAAACCCTCATTACATTTGTGCCAACAAATGTGGTAAGAGGAAATACATAATTACGATTATACATACCATAATTGTTATTCCCTTGAATTATTATAAATAGTCATGGATATATATCATTATAATAGATGTACAATATAAAACTCTTCCTATGCTATTACAAATCATATCCCCTTATTCATAATTCAAATTTTCAATGTTTGATACCCTAGAATACTTTGAAAATTTTACTAAACCCAATAATTAGTTTGATGACCAACCATTTGAATGAACAATAAACCGATATGTAAATTCATCATTTTAGTACCCAACTTGCAAATAGGAGCCTTAAGATGATAAAAACTTGGCTATCATGAAAAAACTCATCATCCTCTACTCATAATCATCTACACATCATGATTTTTGTATGCAAACACAAGAAAAGTACCAAGAAATGAGTTAAAATATCATGGGAAGCAAAGAGGAACATCATTCAAATTTATAGATCACATTTTCATTAATAATGCCTCTATATCTAGAGTGACATTGCATGAGAGAGTCCAAGAAATTCATTGCATGCATTACTATGGGAGTGTGTGAAGAGAATAGTCTTAGAAATCCCATCTCTATAATAAATATAATACAAGTAGTGACTATCTTTTATTTTCTTTGAATTAACCCCTTTTTTATTAAATAATAATTTCTAGGCATGATCCCATTTGATCTAATAGCTAAAAAGATTCATCAAATCATTAATGGTATTATGGGTCATTTTGATTTTTATCATTGTAACTTGCAAGTAAATTCATTCCCTTTTAATTAATAGAGGTTTTTGGGTGGGAGAAACCCTAATATGGAAAGTTATAATGTCATCCCTAATCATAAAAGGTCTTGTAGGTAAGGAAGTAGGTGAGTTTTAATAATAAAATTTGTGAGAGTTCTAGAGTTCAAAGGTCTTGGATACCTCATACTTCATGCCTTTAGTTGAGGTGCCAAGGATCATGGGTGATAAGGAACTCATACCATTTAGGTATGTAAAATAAGGAAAGTCCAAACAGACAACTCTTGAAAGGTAAAATGCTTTAAAATATTGGGGATCAAGAGTCACACACACCTCAAAATATGTACTAAGATGATGGGGAGGGAAAAAGTCTAATTCTGAAGGATTTCTTATAAAAATATTTAGGATTCAAGGGGTCAAAGTTAGCAAAGAAAGAATGATATGAAGGTAAATTCTAAAATTTTGATAAATATACTTAGGAAACTCTTCAAGGGTAGGGAATTAAGAATTTGGGGATGACACAAAGGTTTAGAGAAGGGGAATTCACTACTCATGAGTCTCTTTATTCTCAAGAGAATCCCAAGGGGAAAACTACCCTAAACTACCTCAAGGAATAGAGCAAGAGTGTTTGAATCAGAAAGAGAAATCCATAGAGTTTTTTTAGACATACTGATGGGCTCTCGGCCAAAGGATGGTAGCACAAAACAAGGATGACAACATGACGCGCTAGAGTCCTAGAGGCACACTGACGTCTCATACAAACCAAAAATTGAGCTTATCATAGAAAATAACTAAATGACTACCAACAATCAAATTTATAAGAAATCTTAAGATGTGGGAAAATAAAAGAATGTGATAGGACTGCAATAAGGTAAAGTAGATGAAAGAACTGAAGATGATGAAGAAAGTGCTCACAACAAATCAAGCGATGACGCTTCTAGGAAGGAAATATCTTCAATACCTGCGTACATAAGATTGAGAGAAAATTTGGGGTTGTATAGGAGTTTGCCTCAATCAAACCCCTGTTTTGGTGTTCCCACCTCCATGAACAACCAAATAGATAGATAAAGTGAACAAAGTAAGCAAATATGAAGTGATAAAAGGAATCCTCACTCAAGGAGGAGATCTCGTATCACAAAATAGAGATGCAATTGATAAGGGATGTGAGAAATCTCAAGATGCTCCAAGATACAAGATAAGTAAGATATCACATGCAAGGCTTAAGGAAGCCAAGGAAAGAGACAAGTTGTGCAACCCAAGAGAGCTTGAAAGTGTCATTGGAAGTTGTAGAGAGCTATGCAAGCAAGATACCAAGATAAAGAGAAGAGGAAAAGGCCAAAGCAAAAGCTAGAGAGTTCCAGAAGACCAAATAGATTAAAAAGATAACAAATGTTAAAGAGAGGAGAGGAGGTACAAGAACCTTCCCAAGCCATTACAAGGCGTCATAGGTCGTTACCACTAACAAAAGGGGTCGACAAGTTCCAAACATGCTCGGAAACAACCATTTGAACATTGGAATGTCACAGGATGCTAGTTCCATGCACAGACATCCATGTGGCATGCTAGTGTCCAAACACATCATGCTCCAAAACAACAAGAATGAAAAAAGCACAAGGTTCGATGTGAAGCTCATGTGCAAAGGTAGTTGTTGAAAAGGGGTCTTGAACATCCTAAGAGGGGAAAAAGGCTGATGTAGGGGCTAAAATGAGCCTACACAAGTTTTAAGGGATTGGAAACTAAAATGGATACAAGAATGTATGTGAAATTACAAGGGGTGAAATTTTACAACATTACAAAAGGATACTTGGGTAAGAGATGGTTTGAAACTCTAGATCAAAAGACAAAATTTTAATTGCAAAGGACTAGGAGGTTGAGGTAAGGAAAAAGATATGTTGAGAAGGGGAATATTTGACATGTTGATAAGGAAAATGGAAAAGGTAGGGATGGGTGCAGTGGCATACCAAGATGAACAACTCTAAAGGTCCAAAAAATTGACAACCTGCATAAACTTAGGATTTTACCATAAAACACACTAGATAGAATTTTTGAATTTCTTGCAACTATTAGCACATGGGAGATGACACATGGAAACACTTAGGGAAAAAATGACTCATGGAAAACTCACTTATAATATCTCAAATCATTTATAAATTATGGGTTTAAATTAGCTGAGACACATAGAAGGGAAGGGACTCAAACAAAAAAATGGCATTATAGATTTGAGTCCCAATAGAGACATGTGTTTTGATTAAGGGAAAAACAAGTTTTGAATGGACTCGAAACCATTTACAACAGGTTTTGAATGGACCCAAAACCAATAACAAGCAAGTTTTGATAGGGACCTGAAACCCAACTGAAAAAATAACGCCACTTAAAGATACACAGACAACTAACAGCCAAAAAACAACATAACTAAAACAACACAAGGTTAAGCAGGGAACGGTTACCTATTTTTGCTACTAGCCCAAATAGGTAGTGTTTTTTTATATTTTTATAAGTGAAAAGAAGGTACATTTTAACTCTGCTATGTCACATTCATGTGCATAAAGAAATATCAGAAGACTACAATACTACATTGCATTATGCCAATGCATATAACATAGGAGAAAGTGCACAATCTTTTCAAAAAATGTAGTCTTTATTGATAATAAAAATGTATGGTGTCCCACACAAGCCATGGGAGTAACTATTTGAATGCATATAATGGAAAAAATTATGCATTTACAGATACAAAAGAGAAATAATGCACATAAAAAGAAAGGGGATCCGTCAGTGCCTGAATGACGAATCCCAGTTGTTTTGTTCTACATCTTTAGTCCCTCCCGCTTGTCCTACTTCTATTCGATGCTCTCCTTGTTGCTCCTAGGTTCCCTGCATTTGTGAGAAGAGTGTTGTTAGAGCAATGAAGGATCACCAATCAAAATATGTGCATACATCTATAAACATATAATTTGATCCTCATGTGCATTAGGATAGCTTGCATACCATAGATGTCCAAGAAAATAAGAGAGTTATAAAACACATCTATCATATGCTTGGTTTTATCTAACATGTTTGCTTCTTGTTCAAGTATAGGTGAAATCCTTGTTACTGTTTTATTTTATTCGGTTACATCATGTGGGGTAAAATGTGGTTCCCATAAGGGTTGAGCCCAACATGTTGTCTTATTGTACTTTAAAGAGACATAGAGAGGTAATTCATCTCCTTATGATTCGCTCAAAAGGCACACATCATTTATGATAGTGAGATTTTAGTCACTATCATAGGTGACATATACTTTCTCAAGGAAATCATAAAGAATGTATACAATATCATGTATCAAAACATATTATAGAAATGCATTGATGTGCTAATCCATGAAAGCACGATATAAAACATGTATATGTGATAGCCATCATGTTTGTGAGCTATCAAGAGTTATCAAGGGTTATCATGAGCTACGTGGAGTAGTCATAGAAGTTTGAATGGAGATTCTCTACTAAACCTCTAATGACAATAGCATGGATTATGTGATAGTAGACAAATAGTTCTTTCTATATAGCCTAGGGCAGTCACAACCAATAAATGATAACAAATGTTTAAGAATAGTGATGAGGAGCTAATCACTATAGTTGGGGAATACATTACAGTTCAATCATCAACATCAATGGGTAATTAGAAAGGGTGTGGTCTTCACAGTGTTGATGTTTTCCCTAGAAGACATTTGTTCTACTCAACTTTCATTATCATGATGAAATTCATCATTATTGTCACTATTGTCAAAGGAAAAGATGTAGGAGTATGCAAGTAATTACTATGCTTAGTGCAAGAGAGGACATGTTTCATGAAGTAACCAGAGACATGCATTAAGAGCAAAAAGAGTAGCTATGTTGATATTGAGCACCTTTTGAGGAAAGATAGTCATTTTCAAGGAGCAAGGTTTCAATAGTCCTAATGACTAGAATGAAAACACAATAGTAGTTCAGTGGAAGGACAAAATGAGATCTTCTTACACAGACATCATATACCTACCTACTTGAGAATCTTAAAATAAGATATGCCTAAAGAATGTTGTCTACAATGCTTCACAGAGAAAGGGCTTCACATGAGGAATCATAAGCATTTTTAGTAGAATAGGGTTATGTATATGCCATGATCAATGCATAGTAGTCAAGGAAGGTAATTGTTGTGACTGTTGAGGGAATGCATCAGAAATTTTGTGTTTAATCTTGCAAATTCATGTATTGTAAATGGCAGTATGAATGATACAAGAAGATAGTGAAATCACAATATGAGATGGGAGGCAGTCCTTAAGTAATAAGGATAGTCATCACCATAGAAATTTGTGGGAGTAAACAGGGACAACTTGAAGGTCATATAGGATAGAGCTAAGAGATTACAATAGTCATCATTGTCAACTATAGAAGATACAAGCTATTATAGGAAAAGAAACAGTGATCCCTGAGTTCACGAAAGAATTTTCAAGCAAATTGAGCTACATCAAGAGCATGATCAAGTTCCTAATCTAACAAGTGTTTCAGGAGTGACAAGGGGCTTAGGACAATTATCCCAAGTGATAGAGTGCATGATAATGCAAGATTCGGGAATGAATGATCCTTATGTAATACAATTTAGAGGATATTGTTGTCAAGCCTCAAAGAGCAGAGTTGTGTCTAAGAAGGCAGCTTGAAAACATTAGGTCCATCTACTCTAAGATTACAGTTTAGAGGATAGTCATGGGCTTTCATAACTAAAATTCAACATGTTTATTTTGTTCATGTTAGCAACAATATTGTTAGTTCATTTTGATAATCCATGAAAGGGATTGAGTAAAGGTGACACTCTATGGGAAAACTGTGACAAAGTTGTGAATAAAAGCCTTGATCTAACAACATATAGGACAAGTGGCAGTACTTGTAATGAAGATGAGGGAGTCATTTACAAAGGCATGGATATGTATGAAAAGAATGGGTAGTCACCTGAAGTTCCAAAAAACAAGCAGTGACCATGACCTAAAATGCCTTGGGTTAGTGATTAATTACCATGCTTTTGTAGATGACAATCCTTCAAAGGAAAAGAAGAGATAGCATTGTGCATTGTAACATGTCCTCTAAGTCAATTTCTTCAACATATACATGATGTCAACATAATGCATTTGATGGTACATAGGGTTTTCAAGTTATTGTGTTTTGTCAAATGACAGTGATAAGTACCTGTAGTAGCCAGTGGAAAAATGATGAAACACTAGGCTTGCAAGAGGAAAACAAAAAATGAAACCTCGAAAGAGAAAGGAGGGTTTCTAATCTTTTTCAAAATGCATAAATAGATGCCGCAACCTGTGGTTTCTAGAAAAAATGGCAAATAATTAAACAAAGAAAATGAATTGGAGGCTCAACGAGAATGTTGAGCAGAGATATCACCGCTTGAATGCAAGAAAACCCTTGGTTTTGTTTATACAAGTAAACCCTGAAGGAATATCCATAGTCATGGCCACCTATATATAGAGGAACTTCAAGAATCTTCAAAAGATGCAACCCAAGAAGCAATAGAAGCAATGAAGTAAAAACCCTCTATGAATGATGAGTGACATTTTTGAAACTTGCAAGAAAATACAAAGGAAATCCATAAAGAATGTTGCATTTTCTTCATTCAATAAGCTCGAGTCGAGCTTATATCTGGAGATATTTAAGAGGGAAATGCAGGACTCAATTGGAAAAAATTACCCAAGTTACTATATAGGAAATGTGCTTCAAAACCCGCATGGAAATGCATTCCCAAGCTCAGGATAGAGGCATCCATGGCGGCCCCAAGAATGGTAATGAATATCAACAAAAAAGAGGAACATTCAAAATACATCAGAAATTTATTCATAGCCACAACTTAGAGGCCCAAAAGATTCTTCAAAAGGGAGTTAAAATGTCTTAGATTGGTGAAAATACAACTTACCATCAATCTCCTGAAGAGTTTTGACACAAGCAATAGAAGATCTTCAAAAAAAAAAAACTTTCATAGAGAACCCTAGCATGTCAACTTTGAAAGTTCCAAAAGTTGGGTGTAAAAAAATGAAATGACTTTTGCATATTTCGCATTGGTTTTGAGTTTATGGTTTGGAACCCTATCTTTTGGTTGATGGCATAAGGTGTTTTCTTCACCTTTATTTTAAAAAAATATGTAATAACTAATACACCCATGGGCTAAGACTTAAGTCTTATGCCTTGTTTTCTTATTTACCCTTGTATATGCCATGTATTGGAGTCTTTATGACTTGTTTTTGTTTTGACCCATGAATGGTCGAACTACTTGTAGTTTTGCATTTGTTTGAAATGTAAAATACTTTGTCAAGTGATGTTTTTATAAATCACTTAATCAAAGTTACTCTTTTAAATGAAAAATGAAAAATTCATGCCTTACATGTGCCTTTATGGGATTGAATAAGCCTTCATTTTTTTGCAAGCATATAGGGTTAGTTGAAGTAGTTGGTCGACCAAAGGAGAGCATATAGTGAGCTTTTATTTTCCTTTTGGAGAGATGGAGAGTATTTAGGCATCAGTCTTATGTGCCTTCATGTTTGACATGGTCAAACTTGACTTTTTCCATACATTGGAGCTCTTTTGGAGAGGATTCAGTTGCTATATTTTTGGCTTTTTGGAGGCATTCGACCCAAGGAAGCTTCTACTTCCTTCTTTGGTGCAACTACTTGGTTGATGGATATAGTCACTTAGTTGACTCATTTGTACTCAGTTCTGATTATGCATTTTTTGTACTTAGTGACTTTTCATTCCTTTAACAGATTTGGCATACTTTGTAGCTCATTTTTGGACATGAATAATAGTGAAGACCTTGGATATCAGTGATTTGGAGTTTTTCCTTCTTGTTCTTTGTTTTATTGTGTGCACTCAAGTGATTTGATCAAGTTATTTGTGAGGTATTATTCATCTCCTCATAGCTTTGTCTCATGTTTCACACCTTTATGCAAAAATATGTTAATGCAGGTTATAATTTGTGTCAAAGATGCAAATAGATTTTAGTTGTGGAGTTATCTTCCTCCTAGGAGTTTGAGCATTAGGACCTCCTTATAAAATATTTATGCAAAGATATACTATAATGAGTTGTGCAAATTTTTATTTTTGTCATTGAAGGTAAGTGTTTGTAGTTTGTGTGTTATGTCCAAGTTTGGTTTGGTGTATCACTTCAGTTTTCATTTTCATTCCTTTAGTTTATGCATTCTCTCTTCTCTTTTCCTTGTCAAATAGTAGAGTAATCTAGGTGATAACCATTTAGGAGGTCATCCTTCTCCGGAGGTTCATTCTCACTATAGGATACCCACAACCTGAGGATGTTCCCATGTGTCAATAGATTGTTGAACCTTAAATTTAGCAGGGTGCAAATCTAGTTGATAATAGGAACCTTGACCCAAAACACCAAGAATAGGGAGCTAGAGCCTAATCAAAACAAAAGCACCTCTTGAGTCAGTCAGGAAACAAAACATGACACAAAAACTGCCTAGAACAACCAAATAACCATTAGCATGTAACAACCAGATTGCAACAAAACAATTAACAACAATAGCCATGAAATCCAAACTCCCCACCTCAATAGGGAAGTTAGAAATTAGAACTAAACACTTAAGAGCAACATCCTTCACATGGATCTCGTCTGCCCAAACCACCAACCCAACCTCTAACTCAATAAGAGAGGGCTCCCTTCTATAGGAGAGGATGAAATGAAAACCTTCACAACTAGAGGAAGAACTTTCCACCAGGACTACAACACCCCTCTCCACCTAAATAGGAGAGATCTCCACATCAAAAGGAGTAGTCTCCACCTCCATAGAATACAACCACCATGGAACCAAAAAGAAAACAACAAGCCCTGAAGAAAAGCACAACATTACATCCTTTGGTAGAGTAGCAAATAGGAGCATGGAAGAAGCAAGAGAACACATCTCAACCAGAAACCAAGAGAAGAGAAACCACTGAGCCAAGAGCATAAAAATTTGAAGAAGCTCAAAAGTTAGGGCCTTTAAGCATAAGACAGGAAGCCACCCAGACCGCAACACAACATTCTGTAGTAGGAACCCTATCGAACCAAATTGTACCAACACCATCAAAATAACAAGGATCTCCACCACAAAAATAGAGGGAGAAAAGGCACCCTTCCAACCCATGAAAACCTGGGGCTAGACATAGATCTTAGTATACAACCCAATCAAGAGAACAGTAGAAATTCCTCTGAAAAAATGCAAACTCCTTCCACAAATGAAGCATTAAAAACCAAAAAGGGGCACCAAACCACCCAATCTCTTAAGAGACAACTTCTTCCCTCTAGGAAAACACTTCCAACAATAGTATGGAGGGAAAAAAACCACTCTACAACAACCTCTTAGGCTCACCAACCCCACGACAACCAAAAGCTACCAGGGTAACTGTAAAAGCAGAGCACCAAAGGGCAAAAGCACATCCCCCAAACGAAAAAGACACTCCTGGCAAGAATAAATCCATTCACAACACCACCGTCTAAGATTCTCCAAAAGAAAAAGAAAACTTACTAGCCTAAACTAGTCAAGCCCAAAAGAGGTTCTAAAGACCACAAAACCCCACAAACCACAACGAGAACACGAGCAGTTAGTGCTAAACACAAATAGAAGCACCTCCCCAACACAAGAAAAAGAAAAGAGATCTAGGGACACTTCCTCACCAAAAGAAAGATCAAGTATGCTCCAAGAGTAGACATGGGGAAGAACAAAAGCCTGAGTCCTAGCAAAATCACCCAACTGGGGCATAGCAAGAGCCGCATTCGACCACAAATGCAACCAAGAAAATCCAGTGACACACACAACAATGTTGGCCCAACACAGAGGGAGGAGAGACTGCATAGACCTAGGATCCTTATGCATAGAAATTCGCCCCTCAAAAAATCTACATCTCCAATCATCAAAATTCGCCCCTCCCTCTCCATCTCCATCAAAATAATTCAAATTATTAGCTCCTCTCCTCTTCCCGCCCAGCCTCCATCTATTTGGTTGTTAATTTTGATTCATGTAATTTCACTATGTTGATATTGATTAATATATTATGTGATGTTACACACCCTTATTTCTATGAACTTATGACAACAAGCATATATTTGTTATTGAATGCACACAAGACAACTCCAATAGAGACATTTGTTGAGATAGTTACTCTTTGGAGATTTTAGAAGGAAATCTTAGGATCCTTCACTTGGATATATGGTTGTGATTCAAAAGATAGATATGTTAAGGGATTGTTCTTGGAAAAAAATGTGTGTTTGGTGTATCCTAGAGGAATCAATCTCATTCATCACTCTTGGTCTACTTGATGGATAATCATTTGATAGGTATTACCCACTTTAATTTTAGATGCATTATGTTTTATGATTTTTCTTCTCATGATATGGATCTTGAGCTATTATTTTTAGTTCTAGAGGGTTCATTTAAGGATTATTTGTCATGTTTATCTCCTTGTGCATTTTGATTGATGGTGACATTTATGAGTGTTTTAGGAGATGTTATTGTGTTTATTCCTAGTTTTGGGAATGGATATTTAAGTGTGATCTTCCTTCAATTTTGGAGAGGCTTACATCCATGTTGGTTAGATGATATTCATATGTATTTTTTATGTATAAGATTGAATAGTTGGATGTTGTTAAGAATTTTTAATTGGGTTATGAAGGAGGTCTAACTTGGCACAAGTTAACACTTTGAGGTGTTGGTAAAATAAATGTTATGTGATATGATTTGTAGGTCATCTTTTTTGTTATGAATACTTCTTGGAGGTTCATCTTCACATGTTTTCTTGGAGTAAACTTGGAAGAGTTATGTTTATTTGTCAAAGATGATTGGTAGGCTTGGTATGGCTTGATATATTTTCAAATTTGATATTTCCCATGAAATGAGAGTTTATGGATGTGTATATTCTTCATTGATAGGTTTTATACAAGGAGCTTGTGACTGTAGTTAATGGTTTGGTTATGTTGTTGGCATGAGTTCTTTTAATGTTCTAGATACCTTGGAGGTATAGATGATTGGATGTATTAGCATTTGTTATGATTTCTATTTAAATTCATGTGGACTTTTTTCCTTGGTATCTACTTAGTCCTATTTGTTTCAATTAGATATAGTGTTTGTATTTGGATATTGAGTTGACGTGAGACTCGTACCTCTATGTGACAATTAGTGTGGCATTTCTTTGGATTGGATCTTATCTTTTGTACATTGGAACAATGGAGGATGAGAGAGTTCTTGTTTGAGATAGTGATCACCGTGGTTATTGTTGTAGGTATCTTGATGGAGCACATGGAGCACTTAGATGTCTTGATGGTACATGTTGGCTTTAGGGATTGTCCTCTTGATGTTTGAGTTTACTTTTCACCCTTTATGTAATGTTTATAATGAGTGGGATAATGTTGGGAAACTATGTGTTTACACCTTTGATGATTTTTATAATGTAAAACTAATATTTATTTGTGATGAACCTAGGGAATCTAGGGATGTGTGCATTATGTGGGTTAGACATTCTTGGGGACACTTTGTATGTTGTATGTAATATTCAGATAAATATTTAATGTGGGTTGCACATTGGAGAATTATTTAATATTACAAAAACTTAGTGTCAAAAAGGGAAAACTTAGTACCTAAAAGTACGTGAGGGGGACATGGTTTTGTAAGCTCATGGTATTAGGCACATGGTTTATATGATAACACTCAGTGGTGGTTTTGTGCAAGCTTGTTTTTGTAAAAGCAAGCACATGGGTAGCTATTGAGGTTAGGTATCAAAACCTTTAAGGTTGGTTTTCATTTGTGTTGAGCTCTCCCATAAGTGTATATGTGAATCATGGGATGGGATGTGTGGTTGGATTGTTACCCATTATTCTTGGACACATGAAGGATGCATTGGAGGATCTTGATGTTTTAGAAGATTTCATTGATACTCTATAAGTGTATTGTAATGCTTTATTGTTGAATAATAGATGAGTATGGATGCTTTTAGAGGCTAGGTTTTTCCCTCATGGGGGTTTTCCTAGGGTATATTTTATGTCATGTTGATGAAATTCTTTTCTCTTATTTTATATGGTGGATTCTAAATACTCTTTTACATTATTTTCTCTCATGGCTCGATTATGTGGAATTTTTTTTATTGCTACATTTTTTTCTTCTAGTATCTTTCCACCTTCTCCACTCCATCATGACATCATGATTGGCTTGTTAGCTTCTAGCACTCCTCAATATAGTCTTTCATAATCATATCCTTTTTCCTCAACTTGTGCAAATTATTTAATAATTCTAAATTGTAATGTGTAGGAATGAATTTAGATTTTAGATTCTTCACCATTCTATCCCATTTTTGAATGATTGGTTTGCCATTTTATTTGTTTCCAACTAAATTTATTTTCACCAAATGGCAACATGACCCTTCAACTTAAACTTAGAAAATTTTACCCTATTTGGAGCATCAATATTTTCATACTCATAATCTTCTTCTAATTAGTTATCCAATCTATCAACTCTTTAGGATTTAAACCACCAAAATAATTTGGAATGCCTAATTGTCTTCCAATACTTGAGATATATTTCAACATCCTTTAGTCCTTGTCTTCTTTTTCATTCTCAAAATTACTTGTTAGAGCTAGCTTTTTATTCTTCACTACTCTCATTGATTCTAGGGTAAGATTTGCTTCTACTATCTTCTTTAAAGCATCCATTTGGAAATTCATTTCCTTAATCATCTCAAACACTTATTCCATCTTCCCAATAATTTTAACAATGCCTTGCCCCTTTGTGGAGGCATCTTGATTTGATGTAAATTGCCTTAGGACAAAATTTTCCACAACCACCCTTGCAATTATCTCTTAGTTGATATTATATTTTCAAGCTTCTTGTACATACTACCTTAGTTTAGTGATTTGTTTGCAAGCATAACTTTTACTCTTTGCAAAGATTCAAAAATTGGTTCTAATACCACTTAATGTAGTATTGGGAAGAGGATTCAATAAAGAATTATGCAACCATGCAACCTAATAAACAAACACACAACAAAGCTTTAATGAAATAATAATATGATCTTTATTGATTCACATTTAAGATTGAATTATAATCTACTACAATGGGACTGTAACATGCTAGGTTGCAATCATTGGATTACAAATGGGCACAACTATGTGTGAATTATAGAATTCAAATGATATTAAAAGGGTAAGAGCAAGAAGATGAGTCCACGAAACGTAGAAGTTTTTGCCTTAGGCAAAAATATCGCTTGCAAAAATTCAGATCCTATTTAGGGTTCAGATCCCGAGCCTAAAATCAGTGCATCCCATTTTCAAAATTCCATTTTGGAAAGTTTTCAAAACGGATCCCATTTTGAAAAGTTTCCATTTTTGAACTGTCCATTTTGAATTTTTTCAAATGAGTCCTGTTTTGAAAAAAAAATTCCAAAATGGAAATTCTTAATTTTTTGGCAATTTTCAAAATGGGATCCCATTTCGTAAAAGCATAAAAAAAAAAATTATGAAACGAGATCCTGTTTTTCAAAATATAAATTTTTGGTCAGGTTTGTGCTTTGTTTTTTGATTCGAAAAAAGGTTTGGAGATCCAAACCTAGGCCCTGGACCTAGTTTGACCTACAAGTTGAAGTCCTAGCAATGTCACAAGAAAATAGTGAATTTGGGCATACATTTGAAGACATTTTTGTAGAATTTTTTGATGAAATTAAAACCCATTATAGATGAGATAGTGTAGATTCCAAATATGTAATTTTAAAAAAAATGGATTAATTTTTTTTTTTCATTTAATTTCTAATGAAACAGGTCCATAAACTTGAATTATCAAGGTTTTTTAGTATTTTAACAACTTTTTATTAACATAATTTTTAAAAAAAAATTGTACGAAAGTGTAATTCAAATAATTCTTTTCAATTTGAAAAAAAATAATAAAAAAATGATAAGTTTAGGTCATTTTATGCGTGACGTACACGACGATTTTTCAAAACACCAAATATGGCCAATAAAAAATTAACCAAAAAAATAATCAAATAAAAAATTACAAAAATATGGAAAGCATGGTTCAAAGGAGTTACAAATCTTTTCCCCAAAAAGGATTTAGAAAAAATATGATTATTTAGGTCAAAATAGATGACTTATTAACGCAGCATGGTATGATTAAAAAATGACTTTAAACAAATGGTTTTTAGAAACCAGCTATTGAAAATCAATTTGTATCATCTAGGTATTGAAATAAATTACATATTTGGAAACTAGATTCCAAGTACTACATTTTATGATTAGTGATTTTTTTCAAGATTTCATCTCTAAGTACTTCAAATTTTAAGGTCAAATGTGTCGAATTCTGAAAATTAAGGAAGACACTTCCACTAAATGGCCAAAAAGTGGACTCAACTTCTTGCCAGCACCCAAAATATAGTGTTGAAGTTGAGCTAATCACCAACCTAACTACCTTTAAATGATTGAGATAAATATTTATATAATAACTTATATCCTTTAAAAGTAATCTCAATTGGTTGTAAGGAGGTACAAAGTTTGATGTCAAGTATAACATGTAGATGAAGTCTTTTGGAATGAATGTGGCAAGATGGATCAATGAAATTTGGTGCGGTTCATATCATAGCCTCTCATGAGTCTAATGAATCTAGAAACATGTGTCTTTGGTACCACATTATTTTGAAAGTTGTTTTGAGCCTTAAACAATGAAACTGTATGTTATTATGTTATACCTTGTAGTGGGTCAAAAATTGAATTATGCCTTCGTAGTGATCAAAATCTCATGGGAATTAGATGTGACATTGTAGGGTTAATTAAAAATATGTATTCCCAACAAGGTGAAAAAAGAAAGTATGGTGAAATGTGTTAGGGTTTGTGATGTCAAGATGATAACTATAATGTTATTAAAAACCTACAAACAAACAAGTAACAAGTAAAGTAAAAGATTTTTTTGATGATGCAATATTGCTCTTACACTCCAAGATGCTCCTACATTAGCTTCATATGCACCACAAAGTGGACACAAAAAATTAAAGTTGAAATTTGTATGTCTATCTCATTTTCATTTTTTTGTGCCTATTTTGAGGAGACTTATAAGACAAACATCTTTTCAAATTACATAATCTTGTGCAAAGTTAAGTCACTTGCTTTGTTATTCACCTACCATTTACATGTCTTTTAATACACCTACCACTTATCCTCTTTCCCATGTCTAGACACCTTCATGCATTCACCTTGTTGACTCATTTATTACTCCTATGCTCACACTTATTTCTAGGTACATGTTATGCAGTACAATTTAGCTCCTTTTTATCTTGGGACTAGTTAATGCTCATGGACTTTTCCTAACGTAATTAAAAAGAACTCAAATTTGATTATCTTCCTTCCTTTACTCATCCTACTTAGGGCCAACTAATATGTTTGCATGATATCTTGTTGTGTCATTGTATTTGAAGACATTTAATGAATTCATTTTAATCATTTAAAAATTAGGCAATTAAGAAATCAAGTAATTTGAATTTCATTGACATGTACACACTTCAATTAGTACTCTACAAAGAACCTAACATAACAAAATCATCCTAAGAGCACTTGCATAATTGAAGAGTGTTGTTTTCAATATTGTTCAATTTTAAGGGACCAATCAAGGTGTAGTACCCTTGCAAATTGGTTGTACTACAACCAAATAAATGTATTCATCAATACCACCAACACCTATAAATATCAAGATAATATTGAAGAAATTGAGACATCTTAGGTGAAGTGAAGAACATTATACAAATTACACAGGTAGAGTTTGCAAGTGCATGACAAGTTCATGGTTGCAAATGTATCCCTCCATAGAGTCGATAAAAAAGTCCAAGATAAATTACCAATATAATATGAACTATTTTGAATCCTGATATTTGATAAGTAGGAGGCATTTTGCACATGTCAAATTGTGATGTTGCTACCAGGATTCAAGTGTGTAGTTTTATGAGTCAAACTCATTGACCCATGTTTCATGAGTAGTGCTTCACAAGAACCCATCTCTCATGATAATGAATGGCCCACTTAACACTCATTACATCTGGGTGATGCTCACAGAGGTGAAGCACTTGGCCTTCTTGGGAGGTCACCCATCCCAATACTACTCCAACTCAAACGCGCTTAACCACAAAGTTTCGCAAGATTAAATTCACTTAGTTTTCTTGAGATTTACTAGATTCATATGCACTCATCAATTATCAAGATAAATACTTTTATTTCATTTTACATTCCACATATTTTAATAACTTAATATTTTTAATTATCAACTGCTATTCTCCTATTAATTAATCTAAATTAATTATATCAATATATATACATTTTATTAAATTAACTTAATCAAAACATAATTTTCCTACCCAATTATATATACTAAATATATTATATTTATATTATTCCAACCAAATTAAAAAAATATAATAATTAAATGATCAACACAATGTCACTTTCACACATGGTACAAGTCTCAACCTAGAATTTGGTCTACTAGGTTTGACATTTCCTAAGATGACCCATTCCTTTTCATTATCTCATGTAAGACCAAACTTTTTTAAGTCTTATTTGGTACTACATGGATAAAGACTCAATTCCATTTCTATAAAGAAACTCTTATAAATGCTATCTTGGATTTTTATTTTATTTCTATATATATAAAAAAAGCATTGGAAACTTCTACCAATAGAACTATAATCCCCCTAATCTATGTAAATGGATAAGCCATTTCCATACTTTAACGTCAAAGCGTGGATAATGAAGAGGCGGTGATGATTCTCGTACAACACGTTAACGTTCACAACTTTTTAAGGGATATTCCTTCACAACTGTATTCTTAAGGGAATATTCTGAAAACGTCCACCAATTTTACTGTTGAATGTACAATTTGGACAGAGCCTGCTTTTGTTCAAAGTACCCTTTGAAATAAGTGCCCGCATTTCCTGCGTAGCTTTACTTAGTTCGTACTTGTATTAGGCTACCAATTTGACTAGTAGTTGGTCAGATTGAAGAGATTAGGACTCGGTCCTATGCTATCGTCTATCTAGTATATTGATGTACTTTTTAAATTTTAATTTTATTTTTATTTTTATTTTTTTTCTGGATTTCTATTATTTTGATGATGGATTATTGAATCCAATTTCAAGTTTTGATGTAAAATAAATCTTTACATAATTAAATGTGGGTGGTTGGGCGGGCGCCCCTCCACGTTGGCGGAGGGTCTATGAAGGGGCATGACTTAGCTTCTACGTGGATCATTTAATGGTTTGGCCGCCATCGGTCTGATGGGAAGTGTTGGTTTCGACAAGTGGTGTTGGTTTTGGGGTATGTCGATTACGGAGAATTCATGCACAGTGGTTAGCTAGCATGCGATCATCATTTCAAGGTAAGCTTAATGTTTAAGATCAAAGATGGATTAACATTACGGATAGAATGAGATTTTATTTAATTTTGGTGGTTTTGAAGATGGCAAAGTTGAGTTGCTCCAAGTTTATAATTTTTGTGTCTGTGGAGGGGTTGGAATCGTTTGGTGTGGACACCTCCATTTCTCTATTGGCGACAGAGAGGCAAGCCGCCTTTAGGGAAATCACCAACCAACAGCTTAAGCTATTTTGCTTGATAGTGATCCTTTGGTTTTGGTCGCTGTAAAAGTGGTGTTAGGGAAAGGTCATTTGGATAGAAAGGAGTATGCACGGGACAATGCATACATTTCCTCGCATTTTTTGGCTATGTTGCTAGACGTTGAAGTGTCTAAGGTGGAGGCCAAAGAATTGCTCATGCGCCTGTTCCATGGGGATTTGTTGGGTGGTTTAGAGGAGACTCTTAAAGCAACTTTTGTTGGCAAAGGGATTTCGCGTCCATTAGATTTGGAGTTGCTCTAGAAAATGGACGAGGCGCTGAAAGTCTTCCCTTTCCTTCTGGATTTGAAAGGGGCCGAGCTTATATGTCATCGGATGGTCTTGGCTGTGGCAGTGGAATTCCTGAAAAGGAAACTAGGGTTGGTGGTGGAGGAAGGTTTGGACTGGGTGGTTGATTTTGACACATTTGCAAAATTGAATGGGTTTCTTTGAGGCTCAACCTCATTTTGTTTAAAATTTTGTTTGTTGGATAGTTGTTTAGCCTTTGGATTTTTCGGTTTTGGCTTGGTCGAAACCAATTTTGGCTAAATTCTATGAATTTCTAGGGTAGATAGGGGTATTGGTCAAGTTTATGGCTTTTGGTTTAGTGATGAGTTCCTGCATAGCAAACGTATTGTATGGTAGCTTTTATTTTTAATAAAATATCTAATCTTTACGTATCAAAAAAAAATTCTTACATAATTAAATTCAAAAATTTAGGTGTGCTAATTATTGTTAAATAGATTTAATATATTAATTTATTAGTCGATAGGCTACATATAGTGTGACATTTGAGCCTAAAACAAGTCTCAAAGCAAACCACTCTTAAGTGATCAGAAAACAAGTTTTAGTTGCCTTTTAATGGTAAACCAGTTGTCATTTAATGGTCAAAGCCTCCAAAATCTCACTTATTAGGTAAAAGCCAGATAAATATCAATTCTCCAACTAGATGGGAACATTCTATTTCCATTTGCAATGTTTTTTTGTCAATTTGATGGCAACTTTTTTTTCATTTGCATTGCTTTATGTTTTGAATATATATGCAATTGCAAAAATTTCAAATTAGATAATACTTAATTTCTTTAAGGTAAAAATCTAGATTTGCCTAAGTTTATTTCATTCCATTATTTATCATTTATTATTAATTGTTTAATCTAGCCACATACAACTAGAATTTGTGGCACATGACATCTATACACACCCATGCACAAACACGTACTTTCTAACATATTAACATACATATAGTTTTCTATCAAGGTAATCCTTGAACCTCCTTTAGGTGCAAGCTCTAGTATTAATATTTTTTGTTGAAGTTTAATTATATTTTATATCATTGGATTTGGAGGTAGAAATATGGAAAGATTTTTATTTTTTTAATTTAATTTAATAGGTAGGACATCTTTGAAAATTTGGTATTAAACATCTTTGAAAATTTGTATGTATTGAATTATTATTTAATTCCAATATTTATAATTTGAATTATGTATTTGTTAATAATTTTTTAGGTTTTTTTTTTTTTGGATCTTATAGAATTTAATTCATCATGTAATAAGTATCAGTAGTTTTGGTATGATAGTTAAGTTATTTGATGGTATTTAGACTAATATTTTATGTGTTGTTAGACATTAAAACAAGGCTTTATATTTACTTTATCATTGACAATGGTATTGATAAGCATGTTATTCAACTGCGCAATAGAGATTTGCTAATTTATATTGTAAATTCAATTACTTTTTTATTTACATGTAAAAATTAGTTCTTTTTTAGAATTGCATATTTATATAGTTTGAATATATGGAAAAAGAAACAAGTAGTTCAAATTATAGATTTTGGGTAAAATTTGTTCATTAACAATGATAAAAAACTAAAAGTTGAAAGGGGTTTAAATCGATAAATTCCTTGGACTTAAAAAAGTCCTTACACTAATAAAATTTTAAGAATAGATTTTTTAAAAAGCATGCGTAAAAAGTTTGAAATTCCAAACTTTCCAAGTACAAGGGTACTTAGTTATACTTGAGTGAAAGACTTCCACCTTTTGCATAATTACCACATTGTGGAATAAAAGTTAGACCCATAGTTGATAGCTCCATGTGGCCTTATTTCAAGCTAGACTTTATCATTGACAAAGTTCTCTACATAGTGGATTTTGGAGCATTTGAGACCTTTCATTTATTAAGATATTAATATTTTTTTCATGCATAAGGGTTGATTTTTGTATTATTTTATATACACATACAATTATACATTAGAATAGAGACCATAATTATATTTATAGTTGTTCAATGATAAGAGATGTCTTATCATTATTAGGTGAGGTTGTCCAACTTTCCTTTACATTTTTAGTAATTGGAGACCTTTTGACAAATATACATGATTTAATTGGAAAGTTCATTACTCCATTTGAGTTGTTGGAGAAACTCTTTCAAAAACATTCATATTTGATTGTGTGTGAAGGACAACGTGACTATATAGTTTTGGATGATGCTCTTCCACCATTGGACTCTAAAATGACAAGGTTAGACATAAACACAAAAAGTTGACAATGAACATTTTGCTTTAAGATGTAGGCCATGTTTTACATATAGACATTCAATCTTAACCATCTGATGTTTAATATAATAACAGCTCACTACTCAATTGTCAATCTCATACTTGATACTTTTTAATACTTCCAACTAATTATGTGATTCTCCTTCTGTAACATTGTTGACATAACAATGTTTCAAAGAAAAGTGAATGTCGAGGATGAATAAAGAAATGAGGATTGATGCCCTAGCCTAACGAAGAAGAAAGGGGATGCCCCAGTGCCTGGTTTGAAATGGATGGAAGGAAGTAGTAGGGTATGCCCCCTCGAGAGGGCTGGGAAGAAAGTATACATGCTTCTAAAATGGAACCTTGATATTTTATGCTACTCTAAATGTGCAAAATAACCAAGAATATGAATGACAAACTATCAAGGACACCTCAAGATTAGCCAAAAGAGAGTTAGAATAAGAAAGGAAATAGATAAACAACATAGAAACAATATCACCTTCCTTGCTGTTGATTTCTCCTTGATTGGCCCTTGATTAAAATGGATTATGTGCTCCTTAGATGGTGGATTGAAGATCACTACTATATGCTTGAATGTAAAATGCAAGTGGATGTGATTGAAAATTGGATGAGTGCATAAAATGGCAGCATGTAGTTGCAAATTGATTAAGTGTGTAAATGCCCTTGAGGAGGGGGTATTTATAGAAGAATTTGAATTCTCTAGAGAATTCAAGGGTCAAGATTGCTCCAACAAGGTCAAGATGAAGGGCTATGGTGGGTTGAGAACCCACAAGTCCTCACATCTTGACATGTGGAGGGTGAAGTGGACAAGAGGATATGAGGTGGAGATGAGTTGTCAAAAGGTACATGAGGTGGAAAAGGACATGCACCTTGGGGATGAGAGGATTTCCACAAAAAGGGATTTCTTGTCCCCAAGTGGGAGTGAAAGGGACATTTGAGGAATTTTAGAATTCCTCAAAAATCTACATGGGAAAAGGAAAGGTGGTTGGGGAGATAAATGTGAATTAAAAATTCACATTCCTAGGATGATCTAGAGGATAAAAGGTGGGCTCCAAAAAGGTGGGACTTGGTCACATGTGGAGATTGTGACAAGTCCAAGGTTCTAGAAGCCTTGGAGGATGGAATGTGAATTAAAAATTCACATTTAAAGGAGAGGAATCTAGAGCAAATAAATGTGAATTAAAAATTCACATAGGAAAGGGTTAACATCAAAAAGGAAAAATGGAAGAATTGACCAAAAAGTGGTGCTAAATTTAGCTAATGATTTTGGTTAAGGTTGTGCAAATATTGGATTAGGCTAATTAAGAAGATTAGAGGCAAGTGGCAAATGTAGGAGGATGTGACAAGGAGAGAGAAAGTGAGGAATTTTTAAATTGATTTTTAAATCAAAAAGAGGACAAATGACTAAATTAAATAAATTAGTGTATTTATTTAATTTAGAGAGGAATAAGGTAAACGACAAAGTATTAATTATTAAATTAAATACTTTATCGGTATGAGACAAAGGGTGTAATATTAATTTAATAAATTAATATTAATATGATAGACGTAAATGCAATAAATTTAATCATATGGAAGTGATTAAATTTAGGTGTCTACATGACAATAACAATAGTTTTCTTGGAGGAAGAAAACAACCATGACCACTAGTTTGTTGCACCTAACCCAATTCAATATGTACAAAGTGCATTAATTACTATACATTAGTTTTGTCCAATAAATGTATATCCTCATCACAATTATATGAACGATATACGGTCATATGAGTAAGACATAAATAATAGTTTCTATTTATATCCACAACGAATCAAACCACTTCTATTTGTAAAAAAACTCCACTTATATTCAAAAATATCCACATATAAATACAATGATCACTCAAAGACAAACTTCTTACTTAATTGTCATTATTGTGTCCTATATTTACTTTTTATATCTTGACTATTGGATCATACTCCACATTCTTAATCCACCTACCCATAGTTGATAGCTCCATATGACCTTCTTTCAAGCTACACTTTATTGTTGACAAAGTTCTCTACATAATGGATTTTGTAGCTTTTGAGATCTTTCATTTATTAAGATATTAATATTCTCATGCATGAGGGTTGTTTTTTGTATTATTTTATACACACATACAATTATACATTAGAATGGTCCTTGACTAAGTCAAGGACCATAACTATAGTTATAGTTTTACAATGGCAAGAGATGTCTTATCATTATTAGGTGAGGTTGCCCAACTTTCCTTTACATTTTTAGTAATTAGAGACCTTTTGACAAATATACATGATTTAATTGGAAAGTTCATTACTTCATTTGAGTTGTTGGAGAAACTCTTTGAAAATCATTCACATTTGATTGTGTGTGAAGGATGACGTGACTATATAGTTTTGGATGATGCTCTTCCACCAGGACTTTAAAATGACAAGGTTAGACATAAGCACAAAAAGTTGACAATGAACATTTTGCCTTTAGATGTAGGCCATGTTTTACATATAGACATTTAATATTAACCATATGATGTTTAATATAATAACAACTCACTACTCAATTGTCAACCTCATACTTTACTTTTTAATACTTTCAACTAATTATGTGACAATAACAATAGTTTTCTTGGAGGAAGAATACGACCAAGACCACTAGTTTGTTGCACCTAACCCAATTCAATATGTACAAAATGCATTAATTACTATACATTAGTTTTGTCCAATAAATATATATCCTCATCACAATTATATGAACGATACGCAGTCATCTGAATAAGACATAAATAATAGTTTCTATGCATATCCGCAACGAATCAAACCTCGTCTATTTGTAAAAAACCTCCTCATTGTTCATAAACATCCACATATAAATACAATGATCACTCAAACACAAACTTCTTGCTTAATTGTCATTCTTATGTACTATATTTACTTTTATGTCTTGACTTTTAGATCATACTCCACATTCTTAATCCACCTACCTTACTTGTACTAAAAAAACCATGTTTAATATTTGAGTTGATCCTCAGTAGGCTATCAACTAACCATTTAATGGATCCAATGTCAAACCTTTGTCTTTTCAATAGAGGGCTTAAGAGTAATGAGTTAAGGTGGCTCGAACTCATCACCTACCAAAAAGATGTGACGAACCCTCTACAAACTCAAAGATTTCATTAGCTTGGATAAGGCGATTTATGACCTATAAAAATAACGAATGTTGTTAGGTAGTTGTCAATACGAATGTTCTTTTGTGACCGGTGATGTTATCAAATAGGAAAATGTCAAAGGACTCCCGCGTGAACGAAGCCGCGGGAAGCGGGACACGGTTTTGTACAATGGTTTTTTTTATTGATGGGAAATATTTAGTTGGTCTTGGTAGATATAGAATAATGATGAAATTTAAATTGGATTATTTTTAATTTTAATTAAGTTGATTCAGCCATACAAATGGATGATTCGAAGAGATTTAGATTGGTTTAATTTGTTGATGTTTGAATTTTGATTAAGGAGTGGTATTGAGTGGTAGTGTTTATGATCATTTTTAGGATTTTGTTGAATCATGAGGGTCATGTTCTTTTCAATTAGATCTCTAGATGGATTGATTCAATGAGTATGAACTAATATTGAGGGCAAGAAACAAACATGCAGTGTACTTGAGATGACGATGCAAGATAATAATGTAACTAAGGATGTTATATAATGCTTTCATGTGTTCATGCCCTTGGATCTAGATCTCTCATGATAATAATGTTAGGAAAAGGTGTTGTACACCTTGCATAATGTAATTATTCTTGGGGCCACTTTATGTTGCATGTAACATTGGAACATAAGTTAAGTTGCTAAAATGTAATTATTTAATATTGAGGAAAATAAATAAATAAAGTACCCAATATTAAATATGGGGACATGATTTTAGTCACATGGTTTTGTGTAATACCACTTGGTGGTTTTGTGGGAGTTTGTTTCTATAAAAGCAACCACATGGGTAGTTGTTTAGGTCGGTAAGTTTGCATGTTAATTTTGGTTAGCATTTGTGAGGGTTTGAAGCATGGCATGGGATGTGTGGTTGCATGCTTGTTCACATGGATTTGTGGAGAGGGCTTGTTGCTTCAATGGTGTTCATGGAGACTCTGAAGATGTATTGTAATATTTATTGTTGAATAATACATGAGAGATGGATGCTTTTGGAGGCTAGGTTTTTTCTCTTTTGAGGGTTTTCCCAGGGTATATCTTGTGTCATATTTTTATGTGTATGTTGTCTATTCTCTTGCATGTGGATTTTGAATGCTTATTTGCATAGTTTTCTCTTTTGGGTTATGTGGAAATTGTCTTTAAATGGCTACAAGTTTCCAACTGAAGTGGATCGTGTCCTTAAATATGTTGAAGTTGGAAAAAATTAACTCTACAAGTCCCAAGGATCACTTGTAATCAAACACTTGTCACAAAAAGAGAGAATAACAAAGCTATGGAGGCCAAGAGTTATTGATCCAAAAAAGTATGAATCATTGATTAATGTGCATCTTCTAATGATTATACACTAGAGAATCCTTATAAAAGGATAATTAACCTATAAACCCTAGGTGGGGATAAAACAAGATCATGACATGTGTCCTCATCTTATGATATGAGACATAAAGAAAATATGACCTAAGTAAGCTTAAGTAATTAGAAGAAAAGGGACCTAATAATTAAATAATTAATTAATTAGGAAATACCTTTTTACTCTAACAAAATATGCCACCTTGCTATGTAATTTGAAATAATTCACACTTTCGTTGACTCATAATGACTAGTAAGGGAGAAAAACATAAGCCCATTAAAATATATTGGATTTAAAAGTTGAGATGTACAAAAATGGAACTAGGCCAAGACAATGTTAGTTTCAACTTTTATGAAGAAATACACCAACTTGCACACTAGTGTATAAAGAAGCTCTAATCAAAGTGGTTCCAACACATTGGGGAAAAGGGTATGGATGCACAATTTTTGTCATTACATTTGGACCCACTATGATGTGTAGGGGAACAACTAGGTGGATGTTTGCCAAAATTAAATAAATAATCAATGTGCAAAAATTAAATATGTTTCAAACACTTGAAAGAAAATTGATCCATTTAAAGTAACATATCATTCTTATTTTTTTGTTGCTATGAATGCACCATTGAAACCTAAATGATAGAAAAAACTTGAAATGAGTAGTATTCATCATACATTTTGAAAATAGATATTAATTGTAACTTGAATGGAAAAAAATTAACCTTGAAAATGGTAAAAGTAGAGAGAGAAGATTAACAAATTCTGCTTGTGAGATAAGGGAATAAACCCTAAGGTTGTAAGGGAATGTCAAGCTCACCAAAACATAAAGATATTAAATAATTTCATTCCTTAAATTATGTTTTAATGAATACAACAACAATACAATTTAATTAACTTAATTTAAGTTATGATAGCTCATGTAACATGATTTAGGAATCTAGAAACAAACAAAAATAAACACTTAGATGATTTTAGTGGTCAGTAGTTAACTATGCCTTATTTTGATCATAGCTTTTGAACCATAAATCATAATCACAAGTTCTTCGATGCATTGAAAGTAGAATAATGAAATTTAAGTTGAGTTATTTTCATATTTCAATTAGGTCCAATTATGTGTTGGTGATCAAAATTGTTGCTCTATGTCACATCCCATTTTTACTTACTCTTAAGGAATAACATTTCAATACTTAATAAATGATCAAATGAGTGGGCATGTTATGATTTAATATGATGTATTAAATGTGATGGCATTATGATCAACATGTTATTGTGACAATTCATTATTATATTGATTATGTAGAATATTCATATGCACATTATTCAATATTTGAACTTATATATGATTTCTCATGATGTTTTAACACATGTTTATCATTTTTAAGTAACTAATAAATAATGTGATGGAATTGGCCATTATCATAAATATTTTTTTACAGTAACATGGGGATTTTTAGCCTGGATCAAGCCAAGTGAGGCCACAAATAGGGAGCCTCGTCCTCAACATAAACCCAAAATATTAACACAAATAGTCCAAAACTATGAGATTAATAGCCCAATAGGGGCACAAATCCTACAAGCACATTGACCTAATGAGAGTTTGGAGTATGAAGTCACCAACATGAATGCCAAAAAATTCAACATGAATGTTCAAACTCATGAGCACGAGGGATCAATGAGGGCATAATTCCCACAATCACAATGACCCAATGGGGGCTTGAACCTTGGTGGCTACAAAAACAATGCCTTAATTTAACTATCACACTATACCACGAACAATATCAACATCATAAATCTTATGTAGCTATTATTTTATTTTTATTATTCATTTACAATTATATTCACCTATATTATTCATGCAAAATAACTACTATCTATTTTTATGAGGTGGATATAGGTTATATATTTCACCCAAGCATATATGTAGAGGGGTAACATCATCTAGGAGAGGGAGACAAATCATGATAATGGGGAAATTGTATCATACTTTTTGAGAACCCATACACTTGTACAAATTATATTTTAATTATATGTTGATGCAATTATTGGCATGGTAGGAGTCTACTCATGAGTGTCATTGTAAACATTAGGTATGAATTCATTGTTGTTTGTTTGTATGATAGGGTGTTGTCATAATAGTGGTTTACAATTCCTGAGAGGAACGAATTTTAGCTGAAATCACATATTTTTAGAAAATATAATGATTTAAGCCTTAAAAAGTTCCATTTTAAGGATTCCAATTGAAGAGGGTTTGATCAAATCACCTTAGATCAAACCCCCTTGGATAGAACCTCGCTAGTTTTAAACCATACCTATAAATGCGTCTCCTTTACACCTATCAAAATGCTGATAAAAAATCACTTTTGATTTAGCTTTTGGGGGATCAAATGAAGTCATTTAAAATTTATTTCAAATGATTATGGTATTTCTCAAAACAAACTATCCAATGAATATAATTTTAATATGTTCTGGTTTTGTTATGTACATTTTTTAGTTTTATTAAACATAGGTTTTCATGAAAATAGAATTTTCTTTGTTCTTCACATGTTGGAAAATAGAAGATTCTCAAAAACAAAAAATTGGAAAATATAGAATTGCACAGTCATTTGAAGTCCATGATCCAACTTAATTTTTTTTTTTTTTGAAATATACAAAAAAGTTAAGCATTATCTGATCCTTGTGTGTCCTAGAATTGTAATTAGTTTGACTTTGAAACTGATTAAGGAAAAATATTCAATAAAAAACTATCTAACCAAATTAGGAAGCACTAGATAATAGAGGTTACAAATTTAAATTTGAAAAGAATTAGAATTTTATCGCCTATGGAAAAAAGGTGGCCACATTATATGGTTATTAGATCACTTTTAAAAATGTTGTTCTGAAAAAATCAATTTTAAGTGGGAGATGGAAAAAGAGGGTGCAATTTGATTCCAAATTTTTTTGAAAAAAATATTTTTAGAATCTAAAACAAAATTGTTGAGACTCTAGTTTCCATCTTCAATTCCTCATGGTTTAGCCGCTATAGGTGCGAGATGTGAAGAGATTTAGTTAAAAATAATAATTTTAGTGTCAGTTTGGCCACAAATTGTAAACCACTATTATGGGATCTTGATGTTTAAATTTTAAAAGGTTGTTACATTCATTTGTATGCATTAATATTTGTGTGGTTGTATTGTGTGATTTATGGTTTTCAAGTTTCATTTGATAAGGGAAATAAAATCCATAGTTTTTGAGCTTGACTAGATGATTATTTTGTTGAGCTATTTTGAAAACACATATTTTTTTGACATTATTGAGGTTTTTATTTTCTTTTAAGAAAATAAGGGATAAAAAATTGTTCCAACTCTAATTTTTGGGGATGCTACAACAGGTAAGGCCAACCCAAGGGCAAGAATCTCATACTATTTTTTCCCATTTTCATGCATTCATTTAATAGAAGGGATTGCTTTTTGTTTTTTGTAGAGTTAATGAAGGATTTGGCTGGCCATGGAGTCTACATGGCCTTGACAACCATTTGGGATTAAGAGAGTTTAGCTTCTTTCCATTGAGAAGAGAAGAAAAATGAGGAAGGGAGGACATTTTATGGGAAGATTGGGGATGAATTTGAAAGGAAAGAGGAACAAAGAGAGATTGTAGAACTTGTTGAGAGCTATTTTCACGTTATTTTCTTTAAGATTATGTGGCTATGTTTTGCTTGCAATGCCACATATGATTAAAATGATTGATATTTTCCAAGAAATATTATTCATGACTAGGTGTTTCACCTTTAAAATTGTATAAGAATATTTTCCACATGATTGCATATGTATTCAATATGCTACAACATTTTAAATGGTTGGGGGTTGATTTTTAGGTAGATATGAGTCAATTTTTATAGTCATATTCAAATATTTTAATAGAAAATGAACTTCTTTTCTTGTACATGCTAAAAGGAGGTTGCATCTCAATTGTTTATTAAAATGCCTAAACAACTTGAGCATATATATGCATGTGTGTTTATAGCCTCGATTAGGGATATTGTAAATTTCAAATCAATTTAATTCTTGTGGATACCAATGATTAAATTTTATTTCAAATAAGACCTATTGCAATAGATAATATCCTTAACAACATATGAAAAATGAATGATAAATCCCTCGCAAAAATGAATTATAAACCCTTTTAAAATGAATAACCAACACATTGGTTTGCCATATAGATTAATCCTCTCATTGCAACAAATACAATTATATGTACAAATAATTTAGTTTGTCTAAACTTTCAAGAACACCAAAAATATTATTATTAAATATAACAAATCTATAAAAATCAAAATTAAAATTCTTATGTGTTAAGAGAGTTTCCTAAATCTCAAATTGGCATGAGATGTAGGATCTACTCAAATAACAAACCAATGACAAATACAATCCCTATGTGAGATTGTTGAGACTGGTTTAGGGTTTTCATCCACTAACTAGTTATCAAAATTAGGGGGTTTTTATCCTTCAATCTCTAATGATAGACAAATAAGATTCCAATCTATTCAAGTGAAATCAATGAATAAAAAAGCATGCCTTCTCTCAATCCTTGTCTTGGTTAAATATTCATTTTTAAATTACTTTTCTTTCCCTTCAAAATATACCCACATATAATCCTTGGTCAACACCATTTAAAAAATTATTAGCTTGTTACATAACACCTACCACCCCATAATCTAAGTGCCTAATTTAAATGCTTACATTTCCTCATGTTACTTTCCCTAAGCCCATGAGAAATATGAAATGGGATTATAGGTCAATCCATAATCTTATGGGAAAAGGGGAAACAGTAGTCCTCCTTCCCCGAGTTTTTTTTCCCTCGAGCAATTCATATTTGGATGCTTCAGGATGTTGGCTCCTTCTTATGTAGCATCTTTAGCTGGAAGATCCTTCCACCTTTCCAAATACTTGCTAATGGTGCTATTTCTCAACTTTCTTTCCTAAGTTTCCTTGCTAGCTTATGGTATCAAAATGAGTCTTCCTTCATCGTCCAAAGGGGGCAAGTATTTCTAGATCATACAATATGCTGCCTCAATGCCTCTTTAAGGAAAGAAACCTGAAGACGTTATGGATTATATTGTTCTTGGGTAGCTCTAGTTCATAGGCTACTTCTCCCACCTTTCTTATAATCTCATAGGGACCATATAATCTAAGTTTCAATTTTTTTTCTTTCTTCTTCAATGAAGACTACTTGTAGGGTTGTTTCCTTAAGTAAACTATGTCTACAACTTCAAAAACTCTTTTGGTATGTCATTGGTCCACATAGATATTTTGTTGGTTCTAAGCATGTTAAAGATGGTCCTTTCTCAATATTTCAATACCTCTTGACTTTACTTGATCATATATGTTTCTCCAGGTGTCCCACTTTTTATGATTGCAATGTCTATAAAGGTTAGAGCATTATATTCATACAAATCTATGAAAGATGACATACCTATGGACATATGATAGGAGGTGTTATAACAATGTTCTCCCAAATGTAACCACTTGACCCATGGTTTTTTTGCTAATAAACATTAATTATTAAGTACCCTTCAATCCATTTATTTGAAAATTTCAATTTTCCCATCCATATAAGGGTGATAACTCATGCTTAGGGTGAGCTTTGTTCATGCCAAACAAAATAATTCTTGCTAGAATGAACTCAAAACCTCCTTGAAGAATAAATGAACAGTTTGGGAAGCCTTGAAATCATATTATATGGCGTAAAGTTGCACATACTTGGCGAGTCTATTCACTATAACAAAGATGCATTCTATGTCATGTATCTTGGGTAACCTAGTAATTAGCTCAATAGATATACTTTCCTATTTTTTCTCAAGATTGTGCAATGGTTGAAGTAGGCCTACATGATAGACTTATTTTTCCTTATTTTTCCAGAAAGATGAACATTCATTAATTTTCTTGAGTGCATCCCCTTTCATTCCTTTCTAGGAGTCTCTCTCTATAATCTATTTGTATATCTTAAAATACCTTGTATGCCCAACAAATAAGGTATCATGCATGACTGTTAAAATATTTTCCTTCATCTTTGATTCTAGGATTAGATATATCCTCTATTTTTTTAGAATTAGGTCTCCCACCACTTTGTACCTATCATATTGTACTCTTCCATCCAATAGCTTAGTAGAAAACTCATTCTTGGCATATTCAAATATGATGATAGTGACCCAATCAATAGAGATATTATAAATTGAACATAAAGTGGGTCTTTGAGATCTAATGCATAAAAAACTATTTTATGCCTACCTTTCACATATTCAATATGAAAATCATATGCCTACAACTTTCTTATCCACTTTTTTTGTCTATCATTCACTTCTTTTGATCAAGAAAGTGCTTAAGATTGTTGTGATTAGTCTTAATGACCAACTTTCCAACAACAAGTATTGTCTAAACTTCACCAAGACATGCATTATTGCCAACATCTCCTTATCATATTATAAATTATTTTTATGTTTCTATTAGTTTCCTACTTTCAAAAGAAATGGGATGTTTTTATACATCAAAATAACTCTAATTACTTCACCATAAGCATCACATTCCAACATAGAAAGAACTATTTTTTTTGGGATGAGAAGCATTGAACATGAACAAGTTACCTTTTTTAGTTTGTTAAAAGTCTACTTAGCAACATCTATACACTTAAATTCTCCCTTCTTAGTCAGATATGCGAGTGACACTATGAGCTTAGAAAATCATTTTATAAACCTTCTATAATAGTTGCATAATTTCAATAATCCTCTTAATTATGACATATTCTTAGGGGTTGGCCAATTCATAATAGCCTGAATCTTTTTTTGGTCCACTTGCACCCCTTATTCATTAATGACTTGACCCAAATACAAAATATCCTTAAGCCCAATTTGCACTTTGATTGTTTAGGAAAAAATGAGTGTTGCTCGAGTATGCTCAAAAATTCATCCAAATGCCTTAAGTGTTCTTCCCAATTTTTATTGTAGATCAAGATATTGTTAAAGAAAAATAATATAAATTTCTTAATTTCTTGTTAAAGACCTTATTCATGGACTATTAAAGTTTTTAAGACCATTGGTTAAGCCAGAGGGCATGACTAATAATTTGAAATGTTCACAATGACATCTAAAAGTATTCTTATGAACATCTTCATTCATATTTTGGATCTAATGATACCCCAAGCATAGATTGATTTTTGATAACTATACGTCTCCAAGTAGCTCATCTATAAATTTATCAATCTTGGGAATGGGGTATCTATTCTTGATTTTTTTCTTAATTAATACTTTGTAGTTAATAGCCTTATGGTTCCGTCCTTTTTCTTCACCAACACTACTAAAGAGGCAAATGGACTAGAGCTTGACCTTAATAGCCCATATCCAAAAGCTCCTTTATTGCATTCCCAATTTCTTTCTTGTGGATCTTGGAGTGATAGTAAGGAGTGTTTATCATTGGTTTTGCACCAGTTTCAAGCTTAATGACCAGAACCCTAAATCAAGTGGTAGTCACAATGGTACTTAATAATAAAAATTTACATGCTTGTTCGACATAACTTGCACATCAATATGATAGACATCCTTATTTTTCATGGATGAATATTTTGGTGCGATCAAGCAATTGGTTGCCCAAGCTAATTGTTTTTCTCCCAAAAGCTCTTTCCATCATTTTAGTAGTAATTACTTGGGGTGATCCATTTTAGATTCACATGAGAATTACTTCCTTTCCTTCACTTCTAAAGTCTAATTACATTGATTGTTAGTTCTATGATAATTATCCTAAAGATTGAAGCCATTGTACTCCAAGCACTGTGTCAATGTCTCCCAATCTAAGAACATAGAAATCCTCACATACAAATGATCTCAAAGAGTCATTTTCAGTTGTTGAATTCTTCATGCATAGGGTACTACAAAACCATCAACCATGTAGTCACATTAAATCCCTTGAAATTCTCAACTATTAAACCCCTTCTTGACACTCGATCCTAATATATAAAATTTTAGGTTGTCCCACTACCAATCAAGAAATGATCCTTTCACTTGTTGGCACTTCATGAATCCTGAATAGATTATACCTTTGAGTTCTAAAAAGAGAGTTGTGAGAGTTCCTTTGCCTGGATCTTTTCCTTCTTCATTACAGTCTCCAATTTCCTTCTTAGACTCAACTTCTTGTGTTTCTTTATTTGACCTAACTTCAATATAGTGCACTTGACCTTTGCTAAGGAAACTATGTCCTCACTCCTAGGGTTCTTTGTAATAGAAATAAAGTTGTTGCCTCTTGAGTTCATTTTTGTTCTTCATTTTTTAATGGTGTCAAAATATTTTATGTGATTGGATCTCCCTTTTGGAAATTCTTCTAGTTTATAGGAGTATTAGCATGTGACTTACTATGAGGTAAATAATAATCCAAAGATGGGACCCCTTTTATTGCCTCTTGAAGAGTGGAAGGTTCTAATGCTTGGACCAATTCCTTAAGTGGCTCTAACAATCCTCTTAAGAATAGAACCATAATCCTTTTTTCAAATAAATTAGGAACTTTAACAACTATCCTCTAAAAGTCACCTATGTAGTGTTTCACTAATCTATAGTGTTTTAGCCACACTAGTTCTCAAAAGATAATTTATAGATCAACCCTATCAAATACTTCAATCTACCTTTGGTTGGACTCTTCAAAAGTGGTGATGAGTCTATGCCCTTTTGTCACTATTTTATGATACCACCATTCATGGGCTACCCCTTCTAAATGGAGGGAGGTAAACTTGAGCTTATTCTTCATACATTGGATTTAGAAAGAGGTAGGCATTGATTTTCTAGATCCAAGTATGGGTTGAACACTTTTATGTCCCATCAAACATAAGTATAGGAACCTTACTCAAATGTTGTTGCAATTCATTATTGGCTTGAATTTGAATTGGTTTCTTCTTGGTCTGAGGACCATTTTGGATTTTGATGTTGCAAAATGTATAAAATCATATCATATTGAATTTCTTGCTCTAGCGTTTTGTATTCAACATTTTGATTTTTTTTTTTATTATTTCCATTGCCTCTCCTTCTAATGGATTTGATCTCTTTTGCAATAATTTGGGTTGGAAAGGATTGGGTGAAGAATCAACTTTTTGGTTAATGCCTAATGTACTTCCCCTTCAAGTAGGTGATTTTGGAGCTCCCAAATATTCTTAACCTTGTGTAACTTGCATCATCATTATCAATGCATATTTGAGTATTTGAGCCATCTCTCTTTATCTTGATGTCAAATTGATCACCACTACAAATATTGATCACCAAAATATATCAACCCTTGATCCCCTATGTGTCATGATCAAGGCTCTGATATCACTATAAGATCCTCAATTAGGGATATTATATATTTTTAATTGATTTACCTCCATGGGATGCCAATTATTATATCTTATTTCAAATCAAACCTACTACAACATATATCATACTTAATAGCATATGTGGGAATAAATGATAAACCCTTACAAATGAACAATTGACATAGTAGTTCACCAAATGGGCTAATCCTCTTATTACAATGAAGAATTATACTTACAAATAATTTGGTTTGCCATAACTTTCATGAAAAATAGTAGTGATATTATTATAAAAAATATGGCAAATCTATAACAATCAGAATTACAATTCTCAGGTGCTAAGAGAGCTACTTGAATTTCAGACAAATAGGTGTTATAGAATTTGCCTAAATAAAAATAAAGTGAATCCTAAATATAATCCCTATGTGAGATTGTTGAGACTAGTTCAGGGGTTTTTATCCACTAACTAGTTATGGAAATCAAGGGGTCTTCATCCTCCAATATCCAATGATAAGTGAATAGGATGTGCAATCTATTTGAGTGAAATCAATAAATAAACAAGCATGGATTTTCTTGATCCTTGTCTTGGTTAAATCTATAATTTTAAAATTCTTTTCCTTTCCCTCCAAAATACAACCACATACAATCCTTGGTCGACACTATTTAAAAAAATGATTAGCTTGTTTCATAACACCCATGACCCCATATTCTAGGTGTCTAATTTAAACACTTAATATTTTTTTATGTTTTTTCCCTAAGCCCATGGGAAATGAAAAATGGGCTTAGAGGTCTATCCAAAAATAACAAGGAAAAATGATTTATTTTAAATTACGAAATAATCACACACACACACACACACAAAGTTATATAAGCTCATAGATATTTTCAAAATCATTTTAGCCAATTTTATGTGGTTGTTCATAGAGACTTGTTTGAGTTATGCATACAAATTTTAAGAATTATTTTAACCAATTTTTATATGGTTGTTTGTAGATGTTTGTTTTAGTTGTACATAGAAATTTTTAGAATTATTTTAGTCAATTTTATATGGTTGAACCAGAGAGGTTTATTTTAGCTCTGCACAAAGTATTTTAGAATTATTTTAGAAAATTTTATATGGCTATTTGTAGAGGTTTGTTTCAATTGTGCATGGTGATTTTTAGAATTATTTTAGCAAATTTATTATGAAAATTAATAGAGGTTTATTTCAATCATGCATAGAGAATTTTAGAATCGTTTTAACCAATTCTATATGGCTATTTGTAGAGGTTTGTTTCGGTTGTGTGTAGAGATTTTTGGAATTATTTTAGCTAGTTTTATATGGTTGTTTGTAGAGGCTTGTTTCATCTACATACATAGGCATTTTCTTATAATTGTTTTAGCTAAAGTTATATGGTTGTTCATAGAAGCTTATTTGTATTTAAACCGATTATATGTTGTCAATTGTGCATGGAAATCTAAATTCATTTAGTCAGTTGTATATGATAAATATTTGGAATCAAGTGAATGTTTACTTATTAATACCTATAAAACTAAGTATGAACACCATTACACTTGATTTTATACCTAGTATACTTGGAGAACTATGTAAAAATAACATTATGCATGGTTGTACAATTTCCCTAACTAGAATTTTTTATAGAAACAATATTGTATACAACTATCATATCTTTTATATTTTATATCAATTTTATATGAGACTTCCATATATTAGGTATATGGAATCCTTCATGAGCAACCTTATATAAGATTTTAAAACTGTTATTTTGGCAAAATATATAAACATATATATGTGAAAAAGTGAGTAATTTTCTTTAATGATGTACTACTATTTTTCTCACTCAAAAGTAGGGTATGTTGGGAGTATGAGAATATTTATAATATTTTAGAATCTTGCATTCTAAATTCTATCTATTGATTTATAATTATGTAATGAGTCAAGCAAGAGATAGTGGTGTTGCGAATAAATGAACCATATTTATACATTCTAAAGTATGATTAAAATTAAACGCTTTGGTCAAAGTGATGCTATAGGTGTATGAATGATCATTTCACTATACTTTTAGGATTGCATGGTAGTCAAAAGTTGTGAGTAGCTAGAGGGTATCTAGAGTCTATATGATTGACTACATGTAATAGTGATTACATACTTATTATACATTAGGTTCTTAGATTGGTTGTGGTATTTTTGTAGATGTTACTATCTACCACCCTTGTTTACGCGTTAAGTCACCCCCAATAGGGAGATGAATGGGAACCACTTGATTTGTGGTTGGAGGTAAAAGCACTCAGATGATTCTCTCCATCCTTACAAATAATACATACACTATATACTTGCACTTAGGATCATGATTAGGGATATTGGTTTTAATACATTGCACAATTTATAGATTAATCTATAGTGTGAATATTTCACATATAATATTTAGAGAGTAGTCCTATTAAAAAAAATATTATATTGTAGGTTTTTTGAATATCATAAATCTTTATATGTATGTATATATGTATGTATGCCATTTTACGGAGAATAATCATATTTTAACAAATTGCTTCCTTCTTTTACAAGTACTATATTAAATGTGTGTTATTTTTGACGAGGAGTGCTTCGAACAAACATTTAGTAGGAAGAGAAGACATTGACGCGTAGGATTTACGGCAGAGTATGTACAAAGCGGGTGGCGGTTTAGTTGAGCGAGACAAGGGCTTCGTCATAGGACCGTGGTCGTTCTTGAGCAGGTAGAAAAGATTAATAATGCTATCAGGAAGCTACACAGCACCAGCAGCAGCATATCACACCAGATCTGATAGTGTTCCTATGAACAATGGATCAGCCAATGGTCCAATAGGAGGAGGAATAGCTCAGTCCCCTAGAGTTGGTTCTATGGCGAACAATAATCCAGGTGTTGTTAGGCCAGGCTGGGGAACCATGCCCCTTCCCATGGGTCCATATGCTCCCCAGCCTATGCCTGTTCCACAGCCAAATGGTAAGGACACTACCTGAATTTGGGCTTTTCATCGGTGAATTGGGTTGTGAGATTGAGTTTAACCGATCGTCAATTCATATGGGTTCAAATATTTAAAATTTTATATGGATTGGGTTCTCAGGTTTAATTCATATGTGAAGTGGGTCTGTAAAATATTTTGACATGATGGATGCTCTTTAGGCCAAATTGTTGTTTAGTACTTGTTTGTTCAGAAAATTGCTTGTCTGGGTTTATCCGGAATTCACCTCGTTTTCCTTGATTTCTTGATTGAAGATTTCATGTACCTGTAAATGCTTATCTAATGTGCCTAGCATCATTAAATATTTTTGCAATCATGATTTTCTGTTTGAGCCCATTGAGTTTAGGTGGGTAGCCAGGATATCGTAGTATAGGGTCGAAAGGTTGTAATTCATAGCAGAATTGGGTTTGTGGGCAGGTAGGATGTCGTAGTTTAGGATTCAAAGGTTGCAATTCATAATGAAACTGTGTTTTCGGGTTTGATTTTTCTCAACTATGATTTTCTTTTACGGGGCTTGTTAGCTTATTTGGGTGGGTACGATGTTATATTCTAGGGTTTAAGGACTGTAATTCATCATATTTGAATTGGGTTTCCAGGTTTGCTTCATGTGCGAAGTGGGTGCACGGAATAAGTTGGTATATTATTTGGGTTCTAAGATTTGAAGTGGGCATGTCAGATTAATTTCATATTTGGATTGTAAGATTTAATTTGTAGAGGATTTGGGTTTGTTAATTTAGTATATAGTTGGTTTTAGTTTGTAAGATTGAATCTATTCTTGAATTCCGTTTGTGTAATTTTCTTAGGTTTTCCATTGGGTTGTTTGTTTTGGATCCATTCTGCAGACCAACATAGTTCTATGTTTTGCAATGTTGTGTATGTTGACCCATCACTAATAATTATATGGAGAAAGGCCATTTTATTCCCCCGTTGACCTAGTTGAATTATAGGGCACCACATTTATTGAAATTGCTCCCGTATGATTGAAGATGTGATTTCTTGGACCGGGTGCATCACATGTCATTGTAATCTATTGTTTTTTGAGTATAAAGCATATCTGATATTCTTCTTTGGGTTCACCTATGATTCATTTGCAATTATCTCTCTGAGATCCTTTTTGCTAGAAGGGTTTATATAATGGGGCAGGCGCAGAAGATAAGTTTACTTGCTCGAGACAATTACTTTTCAGCCATCTCAGAAGATCTGTCAGCTGAAAAATTATAGAGAGTTTATCTTACAGCTGATAGCCAAAACACTGTTACACAAACTATAACCACTATCCACAAAAGCCTATACAGAATACCCAAAATTTGCTGGGGACATAACAAAATCCTTTGGCATAAACTGGGGACATAACAAAATCCTTTGGCATAAACAAGATAATCTTCAAGGTTATAATTTATTGAGTTCATCTATTCTTCATTTGCAATTATCCTCTTTTTTCCCTTTTGCTTGAAGAGTTTTATTACAGGAGCTGACTCTGGAGAGAAATTTAGTTTGTTACAGATGATAAATTTTAAGCCAAACCCAGAAAATTTGTTAACTGAACTTTTACAAATATTTTAACCTGCCACGGATAGCCAAAAAGTTACTACATATATAACCACTATCCAATAAAGTCTATACAGAATAAACCTAACTTATTGCTGGAGAGACCTCAAAATTCTTCTGCAGACAAACATAAAGGATGTGATCTTATGAATAGCTATTATCCATATACAGGAGGCATGCAATCTAGAAAGCATCTTAGTTGGGGTTATTTGGTTTCTTCTTTCATATTGTAAAGACATCCAAACTGGAAAGACATAATTTTATGCCTATAGAGGAACTAACATTTTTACATGCATTTTGTTATGTATGTTACACGGTGCTTGACTATTAATTGGTAAAGGGTAATAGGCAACAAAAGAAGGTATTTGCTCCGAAATACTGTAAAGATAAGCTAGGTAAAGTGATAATTATGAAAAGAAATATAGAGATACTAGTGAAGGAAATGCTACTCAGTTTATAATTGAAATCAATGGGAGAAATATTGCTCAGAATCATGCTAATGTGTTGTCAAGAGTTAAAACAGTGATCAAGAGAGGTATTGTGATAAATATGGACAAGTTGGCCAATTTAGAGACACCAATGACTTAAGTGCTCTTTGTTCAATAATTGACCTAAAGTTAATCTCACAAGCAAGGAATATATGTTAGAATCGCACAGATATTAATATGAACTATCTGGATTTGACACAAGTGAATTGTAAATGGCAGAGAATGTTACATTGAAAGCCCCTTTAGATCTGACAGAGTGATCCTCAACCATAATTGAAATGCACCCCTTTGCACAAATCATGCATTAAATTATACATGAGATTTGGAAAAGAAACAACTGATCTGTTTATTAATTCAATAATATAAAAGTCCAAGTTGCCCACATATATACCACACCATTTCAACCTCAACTTGAATTCCATTCTACATATGCTATGATGAAAAAAGTTTGTTCTAGATGCCTCTGACTGATGATATATTAATTTTGTACTAGTTTGAAATCTTACATATAAACACATCAAGTTCTTCAATAGATTCTTAAATGTTCATTACTGGAGAGTATCGTTGATTATGCAATGCATGGATGAATTTTTAGAACAGGTTATTGTATTCCCTTCAGTAACATCATTTATATGTTGCTTCTAGGCTCTAGTAACAGCATTGGTTTTCAAAGGGACAGAAAGTGCTCCTTCACAGGAGTTATTGATTCAATATTGAATCTCTCAGAAAAGAAACAGCAGTAATTAGCTCAATCCAGATATTTAAGAGTTAATCAAAGGATACATTAACTTTGAGTGAAGTACATTCACCATCATTGTGTTTTGAGTGCTTAAGCATTCCAATTACCATTTTGTTATGCCTCTTTGAGATGATTTTGCTTGCTTACTTCTATTGATTAGTGATCTTATGGTGCTTTGCATATACATTCTTTAATATGTAAATTAACTATTTTCCTAAGTATGAGTCAGCTGGAGGAAATAATTTTACTATTGTTAAACTTTTGTTTGTGCTATTCCTTTTTGTTGATAACATTTCACAGTACATAATAAGTCATGATTATCAATTTCACAATATTGCACACGGGTCTTCTTCTTTGGTTGGACCTTTAGGGGTGACATAAGCTTTAATGATTATTATTAGATTGTATCTCTTGATGAGGGGCACACCACTGTTCAGCCCTATACTTCCCAAACAATGGGGAATGCCACTCTGCGATACAGATGTGTCATTGCTGGTTTCCATTCTCAGTCTTTCCCTTTGGCCTTCATTTGTTCCTTGTTATCCTTTAGGGGTCCTCCTCTCACATGGATGCCTTTTTTTTGGTAATTTGTGATTATGATTTATGCTTCCATCATTGTAGTGTTCAAGTTCTTTGTGGTTTTTTCAGATCTTAGGATTCTTTTTACTCTATAGTAATGGTTTACCTCTAATTATGTTTTCACTGTTCTGGTCTTTTAGTTCTTTGGGGTTTTTCAGATCTTAAGTACGCTAATACATTAATATTGTAACTAGATGTAACAATAAGTCCCATTGACTTTATCTGGCCATTTGTAGACATAATATACTTTCTTGCTTTGTGAACGTCAATACTGGCTTCACTTGCCTTTTTTTTTGTGTTGTGTTTACTGACTTCAAAATGTTCTTTAAACTTTTTAGTACATTTTTTCATTCCATTAGGATTAGCCTTAGGGTCTAGGAGACATTGATGAAGATAAAGATTTACTAATTACTAGTGTTTTATTATATCAATTTTAAGCCTCGTGTTGTTGTTTGGTCAAATATAGCCTAAATTTTTAATGTTATACTTTCGCATCTGTAGGAATGCAGGGTCAGCTTGTGTGCAGCGGATGCAGAACTCTTCTCGTCTATCCTCAGGGTGCAACAAATGTTTGCTGTGCAGTGTGCAACACAGTAACGGCAGTTCCACCTCCTGGTTTACATCCCTTCCTTCTCAATTTTGCTTTGTCTTTTCTCTTGATTTTTGTTATTCTATTGAGATCATTTCATTTGGAAGTGGAAATATTTAAGAAGGAAAACTACCTTTTATTGAGATGAGTTTTAAAATTTCCATTGTTTCTTTCCACAGGGAAAAAACCAAAATCCTACTAGGAATTGCATTCTCAGTTTCCTTGATGTTGCTAGTAGTTTTATATTGGCTAAGATGCTTTTGTACATGCATATTTGTTTAGAGATACTGAGTAGCATCTTAAGTTGTTTTTGGCAGTTTCAAGGAATAGAATAATCTTTGTGTAAGATAGAGAAATATAATTGAAATGTTTACTTTTTAAATATTCATATCAATAACTATAATGTTGCTAGCTCAATTCAACATTCAGTAATTTTGTTATATGAAGTTTCTGAAAACGAGGGTTTTCATGGGTGGAAATAACATCAGATGAGCTACTCATCAATCTGGTACAATGACAACACAGGAGATGTGAGATTCTTGGCAGAGCTTTGAAAATTTGCATAAATATACAGTTGTCATAAGGCTGTTGGAAATGAGTCTCTGTTCGGGCCAAAGAATTATCTATACATTATTGCAATAGCAAGGGAAGGAATATAAATTATGCATGTTCCACCCCTTCAGACTCTTGCTTTGTTTACACAAGCACTATCACCTAAGCACAGACGCCAGGATTGTACTAGAGTGGATGATTTGCTTCCATTTAAAATGTTTTTGGTTGTGCTCGGTTATGTTCATGTATCTTTCCAAGGTTGCAAAATATGTAGTTGTACAATACATATTATATAGTGAACCCTATTTAATATGAAATAGGGTTCACTATATAATAGTGTTGCCCCAAGTTTCCGGGACGGGGACGGCAAGGGACGGCGGGATGAGTCCCCAAGTTTCCGGATTTAGAGGATTTGGGGATGGTAGGGGGGACGGCTATACAAAATATAGGGAAAACTTAAAATATATAGGGAAATTTTGGCATGCATAATATACATTATAGAACCTTAACATATAACATTTGTGTTCATTATCATTTGTCAATACTCATTACACATTCAAAATTCAAAATTAACATACATGAATCATGAAACAACCTCCGAGTTATAATTTATAAACTTATATCAAAATGCCCAAAGGCTACATTGCTGCCATATAGTTTTAAAGTTTGTGAATCATGATATGAAAATCAAAATACAAAAAACAAAGAGTAGTAGCATTGCTGCCCCTAATTTGCATCGCCCATAACCGCATCAAAATCAGAGTCATCCTCTGAGTCATTGCCACTGCAATGGTCCACCTCAGCCTCAACCAACAAAATCCCAACCAAACCCTCTGCTGCTCCTCCTCATCAACTTGGGCCATGTCCTCGAGATCAATATCCCACCATAGAGCTGGAGTCTGTCAATACTTTGGAGTTTGACGATCCTCAAGCTGAAGAGCACCATGCACGGCCACTAGCTTTGCAGCTCATCTAGAGGTAGGTCTATGCTTCTCTAGGGAGTCGATAAAGCTATATGTGGAGCAATTCCTCTTTGTAGTAGAGGAACTGGCAACCTGTGCAAGAAGGCGAGTAGCAAGTGTCTTCAACTATAGTGTATCCCTCCCATGCCATGTCCACCATCCAATAGGGTATGCTTGAGCTACTATAGCTCTATCCAATCTCGCTTGTGGTTTACTCAAAGTTGGGCCACGAAGATTTGCAAAGTCAAGGAATTGTGTCCGAAGTACTGAAGCCTACTCCGCTGAATACGTCTTATTAATGGCCTGTGTGAACCCATCTAAAACCTTTGGGTCATCACATGGAGGCACCCTACCATCCCTTGGTGCATGCCATGCATCATGGCACAAATGTGTACTCAATGATGCTTAGAAAACATCTCTAGTTTCTTCAATAGAAGAATTTGTTTCTGTGCAAGAGACATCATCAAATGCCTTGCCTTTGTAACTCTTTTTAAAACTGCATTGCTATTCAAAATGCCTAGTTTTACCATAACTCTATTTTTCTGAAATCCTTCAGGGATTTTGGATTTACTTTTAGACTTTGATTGTCCATCTCTTGACTTGCTGTTGGCTTTCTGTTGAGAATGACCTTTTATAAAGACGACATCCTGTGTAACATTCTTCATGGATTTTTGCCTCATTTCTTTGATAACAAGGCTGCAACTACTTCCTCAAGTTTTAACTTAGTTGAGGCACTAGTAATGGCCATGTTATCCGATGAACCAGACAGAGAACATAACAAAATAAAACATTTGTCTTTTTTATCTATCTTAACATCTATAGAGGCTTATTGGCTTCCTACTATATTGAATGCATTGAGATGTTTTGTCACAGCCACCATTGGTCATTTAAAGGCAGTATATCTTCTGAAGAAAAAGTTTGTTCACTAGAGACTTTGTTTGATAGCCCATTAGTGGTGGATACTCTTGAGACATTCAACAATACTGAATCAGAAAGACAAATCTGGATTGAGCTTATTGCTTTCATATCAATCTTTGCCCATTCATATACTGTCATACCTTAAGGCTTTGATCTTGAAAAAACAACCCTGTGATCTCTATCAACTAGAAGATCTTTCATCTTGAGTTTGCATCCTTGAAATGCTCGATTATGTATAGCTCCCAGTCAAGAAAAAAATAATCATAGGGCCAAAATACCCTTTTTCTCATGTATCTACTAAAACCAAGTGCTGATACCAAATGAAAGGAAATAATAACAACACTTGATAAACTTTTACAAGAGAAACTGTGCTTACAATTTTAAAATGCAACAGAATGTAAAGAATGACACTTAAGGAAAATATGATTATTTACCTAGGGAACACCCTTTGGGGAAAAAGATGGGTTAAATTTAATCCCCACAATCAAGGGATCCTATTTAAAAGATCTTGCTTTCTCCAATGTTCTACCTTGGTAAAATATTGTCCACATTGGTAAATATGTTTGCCACACCCCTATGTTTAAGAGGTGAACATTACATGAAGCATACAACACATTCTTAACAATAGACTACCAAAAGATTTTATCCATAAAACTATTGCCATGCTGAGCAACTAGTAGATTCATTGACAGTTCACAAGCAACTACAGAGAATCATTAAGGGATCAAGAGATTGTTAGGAAGAAAATACTATCTGCAGAAATATTTAGGCCATTTCTTCTGACCATTTCATTGTAAGAGTGTTGATGCATACAAAATTTTGACAGCCTAAAATCTTAGAAGCTTTTAGTTTTAAAAAACTATATCAATGTACATGGCATATATCATAGATACAAAGAGTGTAGTTTGTATTTGCTAAATTTGTCTAGATAATAAACATGGACAATCTTGCTACCGTGGGGCTTAGAAATGCCTATACACTGGATAAGGACCTCCATACATGGTGACTCCTAAGATGTTGGAGTATTCTTAGTTATAGAAGATACAAACCAAAAAGTAGACTAACATTATTGATTTTGAAACAAACAAAAAAATTCCATCAGCCTTCTTACAGTATCAAGCCTTTAGAACTAAACTAGATAAAGTTTATGTTGAATAACTCTTTGGTCATCTTTGATAAGTTTTACTTTGTATGTGGTTGCAATAACTCTATTTTCTATTTCCTCCATCCTTTGGACCAGTATACCCAGTTTTTTGGTTGCAACTAGATTTGGTGTTTGGTGATGCTTTCCTTGGTTTCATAACGTCTTAAATTTTTTTCAAAATGATACCCTGATATTTTGGTACTTTGTAAATGATCTGTCACAATTCCACACGTCATTGGCATCACTGCCTTCCCTGAAAGGTGATGTCTTGTACCTTGTCTCTAAGCCTAAGAGCAAAATGTTCCTCCTAGCTCTGATTAATTGGGATTGTGATTTTTTTCTTCACTTGCATTCCATTATTGGTAGCTCCCCTTTCTTTTGTTTGATGCTGCCCTTCTTTTCCTTCTGTCAATCATCAAATAAATCCTCAATGGGTGCTTTAATATTTTCCCATATTAAAATTAACTTGTGCTTAATTACTAGCCTCCATTAGGTTTGTTTTGTGTGTTAACACTTTGTAAATGCTGTAATTAACAGCCGCTGCTATGATATGTGTGCAGGGGCTTGAAGTAAATGGCCTATAAACCTGATCAACATACACAAAAATAATAACAGTATGTTAGTGGTGTAACTTTCACAGGAAATGTGACTTTACCTCCATATTTAGTTTATTAGATATATGGGTTGAATTGGGGCCCACTCCCTTTACAACATATTTGGGATTATTAGGCCTAGTGGCCTACTACAGCATGAATGCCACAGAATGACCCATACCTATACTTGCTGCTATTAACCTTTCCATATGCAAAGATCCAGTGGGACTGCCACTGCCACAAATTTCCATCTACTCCACTTGCCACACCCTTAAGCACTATCTGGCTGCATCAATGCTGCATCCTCCAGCACTATCTGGCTGCATTTTAGCAGTGCGACCCCTCAGCATGCCTTACAACACTAAGAAACCCTTTGGGAGAGTTGAACCTGGGTTTCCATCATGAGAACCAAACAACCCAACCATTTACCACACCCCTGTTGACGATGAATTTACTCCCATTAAAATTGGACATTTGCCTTATGTGCTTATGCCTACTAGATAATAAAAAACCTGTGAAGATGCATTTATAGGTCAGTTCTTACAGGCTAGTTCACTAAACTTGCAAAGTTTGTATGACACATCAAATGGTAGTTATATGTGTCTTATTTAGACCAGTCAACAACCATACACAGCCAAGGCATGGAATCTCCATTCAATTGGATAGCACAGCAGAGGATGAAGACGGCAAAGTGAGAAGTTAAGGCATAAGATGGAGCATTCTGTTCCGACCATCTCGTCATGTCCGGACTGGGCCATGTGTCAGCCTCATGCTATAATAGAGAGCTGGACAATAAGAGATGAAAGGTGAGGACATTGGGGGGCATCCCAATATGTGCTGCTGAAATAACAACAGCCATGCATTGACTCGTTGACAAAGTATTAATTCTTACAGCGGAGAGATGAACCTTCAAAGGAATCTCCCATGCCACTCCCCACTATTAGCCAATTCATAGGAGTGGAACTTTAATGTAGCCATATTTCCAGTTGTTGCAAGGTCAATATCACAGCCAAATGCAGCATACACACAGGGATATATGAACAGTCATTCTGAATTAAATAATAGAATTTTCTCAAGCCTTAATGCAGCCATATTATTGAATATGAACCTCATCTTGAAATTGTGTATTGAGTTGGAACCTGAAATGAATTGCCATTCCAAGAATTGATATACAAACTGTTAATCTGAATAGGAGAGTTTTAACCTGGTGAGAGAAAGTGGGAAAAAAATCAGTTGTTCATTGTTCCAATTGTACTTTTCCTAATTACTGAAGATTCTCTAAATTGAATTCTATTGGACTCTTGACTCTCAGGTTTCCCCTGTAATGTAGAAGCTAATGAAATTTAGAACATGTGATATCTGTATATGGAATTTCTGCAAACTGTTCTTGTTCTGTAATTTACCAAGAGTAGTAGTTTTTTGAATTCTTAGTTTTTCTGTCAAGTACTTTGGTGTGATTACTCTTTAGTTTGAACAGTCAACTTTGGCCATACAACCTTTGATTGAGCCACCAAAAAACAAACTTTATAAATGAGAAAATAATCACTATTCACTATATTTGGAGCTCATCTGATTCTAAAAAGTAATTGAATTGAGCCACCAGAAAATGAACTTTATAAATGAGAAAATAATCACGATTAACTATATTTGAAATTCATCTGATTCTAAAAAGCAATTAGAGAACACAGTCTTTGGTTCAAGTAATTGAGCATATGTTGTCAGTTCTGAAAATAGAACATAATAAATATATTCTTATGATCCAAGAGCCCATGGGCAGGTTAAAGAAACAAATAAAATAGTAGTAATATTTATGCATGACATGTGACATTGAAAAACCGGAAGGCTGAAAAAGTGACCCATGTCACGGGCATAGGCACAATGAATAACATCAGCTCAAAACCTTTTCAGTTAATGTACAAGCAAGAAGCCAGTGTGCTAATGGATATTGTGTTGTATAGCCAAAACATGCCAATGGGGGGACATCGAAAGTCTGTAGGAATGATTAAGATTTTAAATCAATTGAATGTGCTAGATGGGAAAAGTTCATGGCACAACTGACTGTTGATATATAAAAAAAAGAAAATATAGTGATTTCCATTTGAAAAGAGAGAAGTTTGAAGCTGGAATGCTAGGTGTAAAGTACACAGTAGAAATGGACAGAAAGGCCCAAAAATTTAATGATGTGAAGTGAACTTAATATAGTCCATGAAAGTTTGATATATGGTACAATCTAATTTGCTTACATGGATGCAACTCTTAGTAAGACCTAATAAAAATGCATCAAAATTCAAAAGTAAGAATCATGATTCCACCAGTGAAGCTTATAAAATTTCATTGGAATTGAAAATATTACAGAAGAATTATACTTCAGAGATATATGTCACCACGGCCTCCATATTAGTGAATCTGGGTGCTTCTGGATCAAAGTGTATGTGCTTATGGAAAAAACAGAGAGTTAAATCCAGAAGCACTGAGATTCACAGAATTATACTTGCTAATGGTCAATTGAAATGATCTTTCTCCTAATTGAAAAAAGCATAGGGATCAAACTGTATGCACTTCTGGAAAAACCACACAGAGTTTAATCCAGAAGCACTTAGATTCACAGAATTATACTTGCTAATTGACAATTGAAATGATTTTTTTCTTAATTGGAAAACACATAGCACATTTATCAAGAAAAAAAAATTAATCTCCACATTATCCAATCATTTATTAAGAATGTTCTTTTGCCAATTGACAAGCAGAACATGGTCATAGCAATTACAAGGAAACATGTAATCGCTAAAACCACATTTCTCTCACCAACTAGTGAAATGGATGTGCTGCTGATTAGTGAACACAAGTCTTGTATGGGGCACAATATTGAAATAATAACTTCAATCTGGACATAAAACAGATCTTTTCATGCATATATGAAATTTACCACCATGCTGCTAGGAATTTAAAGATTTATTCCTTTCTCTAAGGCACAAGATTGCACAATAATAACTGGTTGTCAATCTGTGAACACATTGAGCATCAAGGTCCATAGGATGCCCAATTGATTGTGGGGAAATGACATTTGTTTTTTCTGATTGATGTACACAAAGGGCTACATACCGTTTGTGTGCAACTTGATGGACAATGTGGGGGCTAAATGCTAAATTGTATGTTACAAAACAAAATATGCCATGTTAGCAAGCTTTACATGTTTGACGTGCAGGGAAATCAAACATAAAAAAATGCATCAATCATGGCAAAACACTAATCACAAATTGTAGAACACATACGTGATATAGGCCAGAATACTTCACTCGTTAAACATGCCTCCATGAAAGAAGACAACATCTGCTCCTATTGCCACAGCAACATAACCAGAAGAAGAATTCCATATAAATTGGAAGTGGAAGGATTATAATTTATCATCAGCTTTGTGAATGTTACGAGACAATTATAAATCCAGAGATTTCGGGTTTGTAGGATGCATAAGGAACTCAAGTAGCAATCATGTCCATCATTATCATTGAGAAAGAATTGATGGAAACCATGATCAAGGCATACAACCTCTGATAGAATGCAGTACTCTAGGGAATTTCTACTACTTCACCAGTTGTCCTTTTTGAGCTGAAAGATATTGCACAGATTTTTGTGCTATCAGAAAATGCCTTAAAAGGTTCTGCATACACAACATTCTGCTACAGCTGTCTAAATGTACCACATACAGAATTATGAAGAAGTAAAAAGGTAAAGGAAATGATATTGAAAATTTTGAATTTAATGATAAGATGACTGAAGGAATGGCAACTTCATGTTAGCTAGGTTGTTCCACACTGACATAAATACATGAATCCCTGCCTAATGTTTACCATATTTAGATGGCATTAGAAGAATATTGTAGCAATTATACGATTGGTATAAGTACTTGTCCAATAAAATGAAAACTGTCCTTTACAATGTAAAACAAATGAAGTTTAGTTGTTTTATCATGACTTTATGCACTGCAATTTTATATGTCAAGTCCCACCCAATCAAAATGAGAGGAAAGCCCTTAAGGTCTCTGTAGAAAAACACATAAAAAAATCAATTTCTTAATCAGTCCTGATAACCAGATATCGAAAAAATAGAATAGAAGAGTGCATGTCATCATCTCAAACAATCTTTAAGTGACAATCCATAGATTACTTTTGACTAATCTGAAGATAAGGAATCTGGAGGGTTTGTACACTGAAAGAATTGAAGATCTAAAATCAAAGAGTAGTAGTAACGAATGCAAAAGATGACTATACCCGACCAACTTTACAATTTTCTTAAACTATCTAAATTGAGTCTATGCCACCATCAAGGTCTGATTTCAAAACTATTCCACCAATATTTTTCATCTTCCGTTACCCACCAGTAGTATATTATTTTTTTCTTGTAAAATGCATGTTTACAGTTAGAATAGCTAGAGTATTATGGATGCTAAAAATTGACCTATCCATGGTCTAATGAATTTCTGCTCTCATATTGTTATGCTGTTGGAGGCCACCCTTTCCTAAATGCAGTCTTTTAGAGTCACGAGGTTCTTCTGAATTTCCCTAAAATTTATCGCTCTTCTGTCCTTGCGCAAATGTCATGGTGGATGCAAAGGATAAATGCACCTGGATGTACTGAAACTGCAGTCTCTTTCACTCACCTAGGGTTTTGTCCTTTGTGATTCTCCTTAGCAATCTCCACGTAATTCTTAATCTATCAAGCATGGATTTGTTAATAGTTACTTGGTATTTGCCCACAAAACTCCAAGAGCTTTTGCCCACTCATCCATTGTTTCTTCAAAGTGTCCTATTGGGAATTTTAATGACTTTTCTTCCCTTATCTGTTTTTCCACTCTGAAATCAATCAACCCAAGCTTGAAACCAAGTTTGTAAGCAGTATTGCCATGATCACCAGTTAATTGAATTTTTAATTCTTGGTTCAGAAAAAATGTTATTTTTAAAAAAATGCATGTCAGAATTTGGCATTATTTTACCTAGTGACAAAACTGTGGCTCATTTAACATATCCTTTAACCTCGTCCCAGCTAGTATTTTTCCAGGAACCTTTAATTATTTTTATCACTAGCAAAATCCCCCTCCCCAAACAATGAGATTTTCCTTATTTAAAGTGAGGAAGGCTTAAATACTAGTGAGGTTATGTAAACAGGTTCAATCTTAGCATCCCTTATTAGATCAAGTGATCAACAGTATGAAATTTCTACTGGGGCCTGTGATTCCTCCATCTCACACTGCATGTCCATGGTTCTGGAGTTCCTATCAAATCCAAGTTCTATTTAGGGAAAGTGTGGCATATACACTATCTAAGGGGGCTAAGAGTTTCTATGTTCAGGTCATGTCTTGTCATTACAATTGTTCTTTTTAAAATTTACTGTATAAGGTTTTACTAGCATTTACTCTTTTCAAAAGGAAACTCTCATATTTGTCGAACAGCCTGTGTTGATTGCATCATAATTTTTCTGCTATGGAGCTTTTAACATTTGCACCTTGGAGAATTATTTTGCATGGTATGTTCTAAGTGATATTTTTGTTCCTACATATAGGGACAGAAATGGCTCAGCTGATTTGTGGAGGTTGTCGCACGTTATTAATGTATGTTCGTGGGGCAACAAGTGTTCAGTGTTCCTGTTGCCATACAGTTAATCTGGCAATGGAAGGTATGTGTTCTAATTTTTATTGCCATGTCTTTCTAAATGCTATAGAAGTTCTATGCATTTTAAAACTATAAGCATGAAGATTCTCAAGTGTATGCATTTGGCCTTTCCATTACAATGCATCGGCTGATTACAATTATTAATTACACAAAGCTTTATCACGAAAACTTCATCTATTCCTTAAATGTATCTGTTATTTTCTATTATAGTTTTGTGTGGTTAGAAAAGAAAAGATGGCCCAAGGTCCATGTAATGTCCCCTAATTGGGAGTGCCCTAAATTTGCCCTAATTTCCTTAATTTGAATAACAAAGGGGTTAGATAATATCTTTCCTCTGATTGAAGCCCTGCACACAGGTTAGAACCATTTACCTTAATCAAACTGATTAGCAGATTTTAATCATTTATCACAATAATACTAATTAGCAGATTACCATAATTAGATATTAATAAACTCATGGCCAATCATTAATTCAATCACAAAGTATTCTAACATCCTCGGAGGATTCAATCATAGGAGAATATGGGAGAATGTGACTTGATGGGGTGCCTAGGACCCTTTTACCCTAGGCCCAAGAGTGGATATACCATCCCTCTTGGCCTCATGTGGCCCATGTCTTTTCCGTTATCCCCTCATCTCGCCAACCGTTTCCCTCTCCCTATGATTTGACCTCTTGTGCTGATTATCCATAATCGAGGAGTGAGATTACAATGGGTGCCCTAAAAATGCCATCTCTCCTAAGCCCAAAGGTGCTGTACCCTCTGTACCCCCTTGGCCTCATGGGGCTCATCTGGTCCCCATCTGAGGTGACGTACCTAGGAGAGTGCCCCATCACTGTTGCCCTCTCGTACTCTCAGTTCCTTCTATCATGGTTAAACATTCAAGGCATACAACAAACAAATATTAATCACATTTACTGATACGACAATAGCAGCAATATATCATTAGTAACTGGAATGTCTAATTAAATAATCACAGCCATTCATATTAAATCATGCTGCATCATATGACTGTAAGTTAGATTTCATACCACCAATTCAGGTAATTGGATTGCTGCACAAATAATAATTAATGATAATTTCTGACTTAGGAAATGCAGACCTCAATTTCCTTGTATCTGATATAATAATGACTGCTTTGAATGTCTGGTACTTTCCAGACTAAATTCGCTTTTCTCCAATCCCCTGATTAAATCTGCTGATGTGTATTTTATACCCTTTCTACTTCCCTCTTCTACCCATTCCCTCTTCTATCATTTATATCCTAAGAGAGACACCCTTTCACAATGGATATGCCTTCTCCAAAGGAGGCGTCTCTTCTTTTGAATTATTCTTCATTAGTCTTTAATTAAAATATGGAATCACCCCATTCAGCCTTAGGATAGTCTTTAATTATGATCAACGATATCTCCTAATAAGGATTGCTGGCTTGTCCACTATTGATCGCCTACTTCTTAATCATCCCAAAACTCCAAATTGCTGGCTTTTATATGGATCGTTGCATCTAATGGAGTCGTTTGTCTTATCCATAACTGAGTGCTTATCTCCCCTCATTAATTGCTACCTCTAATGGCAATGGGAATCGTCACCTTTTTTCCTCTGCATAAACTTGGGCTAATCGATATTTTATAGGCCTTTGTCATGGGTGCCAAAGGTGGTTGACTGAATTTAGGTTATTTTGTTTTATTATTTCTCATATGATAAACAGGGGTGTTGTAAGTGAAGGTCAGCCTCCTTAATTCAATCACTGAGTCGGCCTCTTCCCTCATTGCTGGCAGTTAAACCTCCACCCTGCTCGGCTTCTTCAGCATGGGTTAAATTTATTTGTTTTGTTAATTTATTTGTATTTAAGTCTATTCCTGTGATTTTTCTGTCTGCTCCCTCTTACGGCTAAGACAAAAATTGTGCATAATATCATGGGGCATCACAGTCCATGGGGCCAACAGTGGCAGCAAACTGGCACTAAATAGAAAGTGAACTTTTGAAGATGCAATAAGACAAAGATGCATTTGTCACTGTATTGCTTTTATGAAGAACAATATGGAAGAAAGATTGCACATACATGTCTACATGTGCACATGTGCATATACAATCAATTTGAATAGATGTTCTGCAAAGAGGGTTGAGATAAGCTCTTTGAACAAGTTGGATGGTGAATGACCCAAGGTGTAATCCCTAGAATGAGTAATTCTTCAAACTATGGAAACTAGTGAGTAGCAACCTGTAAAATTATTTCTTCTTTATTCTTGAGTGCATCTATATCATTTCAATTTCCAACTATAGCTTTGTTGTTGGTTCAATGCTTATTAACTCCAAATGGTTGATAAAATAGAGTTTACTGATGTTTCTACAGGATGAGAAACACTCTCTTTTCGGATGAGCATAAGATTGACTCGAGTCTAATTGTCTAGACCCCATACTATTGGTGGAAAACATATGAGGATACATTACATTGAGATACATACAGATAAAAATAAATAATAGTTTAATTTTATTGAGCAGGAGATAATGCTAGATTGAGACAATATACATTTACTTGTATGTGGGCGTTTGGTCTACCAAACTCCCTTAATTGCCACTTGACACAAATTTATTTAAACTCCCTTAAATGCCACTTGACACAAATTTATTTAAATTTGATGTTAATTATATTGAATCCTAATTGTGGTTATTAACTTTAATGTGCCATTCATTAAATTTTAATTCAACACATGACCCCTGCTAGTAACTACCATGCAGAGACTACCTCTTTCTAAGTTTCTGATAAGCCTTCATTGATTCCTCATACATCTGCTTGGATGTGTGCTCTTAGGATCATATATATTAGAAACCAGAAGTGAACCTTGTGTTTTGGCATTATAAAAAAATAGCTAGTGACTAATTTTCTGAAAATTTGTTACCTAATTCATTTTGGTTAGGTTCTGAACAGATGCAATCCTTTCTGTTTATGTTTTTGCACTTGTAGTTATGTGAGAAGCCTGTGTCTAAAAAGCCTTAACATCTATTTTCATTTCTTCTACCGAGTTAAGATTTTTCCAACAAACATTAATGAGGTTTTCTTTTCTTTGATCCTTCTAGTTCTAATAGTCCTTGGAGATGACTCATTACATTCGAGGAAGCTATTTTGGTATATTGTGTTGTTCTTCAAAATCTATCTTTTGCATTCTCTTTTTATTTGCAGGTGCCCTGACTTTGCAAAAGTTTTTAACCTCTTCTGGAGGCATTCTTGGTCTATGCTTATTTAAATCCATTTGTTTGGCCCAACATTTTGTTTTTTGTAACTTTTTTTGTAATTCCTAAGCGTTATAACTTATTTTGATGCCATTATTTTACTTGTTTCCTTTTGAATGGTTTTTGACCTTATTCATTACTTATCTATTGCTTCAACAAAATCGTATGTCTCAGGTACATCACAGTTCTTTTTTTCACTCTTTATCATTTATTCACTCATAATTTTTTCTGTTTTCAGTATAATTGATCATAGGAAATGAATTTCCTCACACTTATTCGGTGAAGAGCCCAATGACACTTATTGGGTAAATCTTTAATGTTCTGTTTGTTTAACGAATGCATCTGTTATATGGAGAGATTTAGTCTTTGACATTCCAGTTACCACAATCAGTAGCACCTCTTACCAGGTTGATGGGAAGAAAAAAATTATTTTCATTATTAATTCTGTTATCCCCATTCTGGTCCTTTTCTTGAGTTCTACTTTATTACTTGTTGCTTGATGCAAATTGACATCCAAATAAAAGTCTCTCTTCTGTGGATTTTCCATTTAGTTTGGTGGGATGAAGGAAGCACTGCCCTATGGTTATTAAGTGCCCATATTCAAAGCATTGCTTTGGAAGAATTGTGCTGCCATTGACTAGACAGTTCAGATGATGCAGGACTGCACCAAGTCACTGGGTGAATTGCTTTTTGTAGTAACATTAAGTAGCGAATAGAATATTTACTTTGAGCTTTTGAGAAAAGGTCCTACCTGCACAGAAATGGTTTATTTGAGTTTAAAACTCGGATAAAAACAGTGAGTATTATGTGGATATCTATGCATTATCAATTCTTGTGATGTTTAATGTTTGTCCTTTTTTGTTCATTTTTAACTTTATTTTTTCATTGTCTTATGTCAGTGAGATTAGCTAGGTAAAAGGCATGTAGAGTTTGATGGATGAAGGCCTTTTCTTGCAGTCATTTGCATTAAATTCAAGATAAAAAATACAGATAATATGTTATTCTGAAATGTTCTATTGATGTCTATAATAATTTGGCAGTTGACAATGTGCATTTGAAACAGCAAATCAGGTTGCACACGTGAATTGCGGGAATTGTTGTACAACTCTTATGTATCCATTTGGAGCACCTTCTGTAAAATGTGCCCTTTGTCATTTTGTGACAGCAGTTGGAGTAAGTTAACTTTGAAATTTTAATTCTGTAATTTGTGTTTGAGCATTTTTCTTCACATTGCTTTGGGATTTATGACTTTAAGATGGTTAATGGAGTGAGCGATGCTTAGAGTTTTGTTGTTGTAATTGCATTTTTTAAAGACCCTGTTATTGCATGAGTTTCATTAGTTTCACAATCTTGTTACCCATTGGGACTTGTTTCATGCTTTGATGCATGTAGATTTGTTGTTTTTTCCTGTTTCTTTCTGCATGTTTGATATCCATGTGAGACAATTCTTCCTATTGCGCTTCTCACTGGCAGGGTCCTTTTTTTATAACAGATGAACAATATGAGGATGCCTCTTCCTGCACAAAGGCCTCCTACAGCATCTGTGACACCCCCATCGTCTAGCTCAGTGGTAAGTTTTACTTAGGATTTTGTACCTTTAATTCTGATTACATGTAAGAATGTTAAATCTCTGTCCAGTTGTGAGTGGTGAAAAAACTGTGTAGTTGGACACTTACGTATTATGATAGCCACTGGCTTCGGGTCTTGTACTTGATCAAATATGCATTGTGTTTGACTAGTTCTGTATTCTTGTACATTAATTTGGGACATTATTTTTCATTGCTTTTGATTTGCCATGCTTTAAAGTTCATTCAGAACATACTTCTGAGACATTTGCCAGCTTTATCACATTAAATTACTTTTGATTTGCGATGCTTTAAAAGTTTGTTCAGAACATACTTCTGCATAAATCTACCTGAGAAAACTACCAAACTCTTTTCTGAAACTTGGGTAAAATCTTGATATGCTGCAATTAAAACCTTTTCTTGACATCACTTCTATGATCTAGTGTGTTTTTGTGCAATGTCATGCTTTCCTCATATAATGACTAATCTCACAGTATTGTAGCATGCGTAAATTTTACCTGTTCATTTCATAAATTTATCTGAATTCCATGGTTCACTATATTTGTCATTGACAGAGTACATTTAAGCTTATTACGATGGACAATACAATTTTGGAATATCCTTAAAATAAAATAAGTTATTTCTTTTTTTCTTTCACAGAGTCTAGTTTTATCTCACGATGTTTCATGTGTGGTTTGCAGCCTCCAGAACGGTCACAAACTCAAACTGTGGTTGTGGAAAATCCAATGACAGTAGATGAAAGTGGCAAGCTGGTAACATTTGCTATCTATTTCAGGAATATGTGTACTGGATATTTATGTCACTTTTTTAATTTTCTGTGTTATGGAATTTTTTTCAAATCATGCAGGTAAGTAATGTTGCTGTTGGAGTTACTACAGAGAAGTCATGATATTGGAACATCCATAGCCAGTATCTTTTTGGTCATGTGTATGGGATGTCTTAGAGTTCCTGGTTGTTTACACTCGAAAGCACCTCCCATTTTCTTGGAAGTCGTACCATTTGATGTCATATTCCTATCTAGGTCGATCTAGATGTGATAGGAAGACCATGTCTTGAGTCCAGTGTTGTGGATATTATTATCTAGATTACTATTAGGCATACTTGTTCCAAATTGGACATCTCGCCCATCACTATCTTATTATCCATCAGAATATTCGACTCTTAGGGATTCACAGAGGAAGGATAATAGAACACTTATTTATGGGTGAGTAAGATATTTGCCACATTCATCAATAGTTTCTACTACTGAAGACCATTCAAATGAAGATTTTGTATTCTTTGTATTGTGACATCGTGGATTATTGTGAAGCATGGAACTTGCATTGTATATTTGGGCTCTATTATGTTGTATTACAAGCGAGCCTTTGTTAAGAAGCTTCAGCTTACATAAATATTATTGAACACAATGCATAAATGGATCGCTAACATTTTTGTTTAAGATCAGTGTTAAAAATAATCCAGCTCTTCATTCGTTGATATCATTGAGATCGCATCAAAGGAAGAAATTCAGGTTAAACAAATAACTAGTTGTCAGTTAACTATGAAATTTAGGACAATTGTTCAACATATTCTGCATGTTTGATACAAATATGTTCTAGAATCTGAAGGCATGAGGACAATGCTTAGAAGATTGTTGTTTCTGCTGGGTGAGTATCTTTATTGGAGCTTCAATATACTTGCAAAAATATTACTTTAAAGCAGGATTCAAAATTTGCTTTTGCATATTCTTAGTTGGAAAGCAAAGGCAACATTTCCCACGGTTATAGTGGAAATGGCCTTGCTTATATTGCACAAGCATGTGTTATGGGTATGCTACTCATTATTTTGTATTTCCTTAAGCTGATCGCTTATTCTATAAAATATACGGATCACTTATTCTATAAAATATACGGATGTTTGAATTGTCAATCTAAATATAGTCTTGACAGTTGTTTGGAATAAATTTTTAATTGAAGCATTTTGATCATTCAAAAAATCCCATATCATGCATTAAGATATTTTGTTTTGTCACTGCTACAAGTGTAAAATCCAAAGAATCCTATTTTTTGTAAATCTAATGCATGGTCTCTCTACGGAATATATATTTAATCGCTGAGCAGGAGTGGTGATTCTGACCATGGGAGCCATCACAAATATGCATCGATGTTTTTGGCTGCAGTTATTTGGAATGTAAAAGTAAAGGTAAAGGAGCTGCTGAAGGTCCTGACTTAGCTAGCATGAGGATGCCCTTGCCTGGAAAGGGACGAGCATTGCTTGAGCTGTTTGCTATGTACACAACAATATTCACATTATTCATACTGGCGATTTAATGCATCCCATTGTCCCAAATTTATTTTACTTTGACCAATATTTTTTTTTTTTTATGTTTGATGGAAAAATTACATTTTGTAGTAAATGCATGTTATTTGAAGAGCCTGTTGACTAGTGAAGTTTCTTCTTTGTCTGGTTGCATAAACTGGAAGCTTGTTGTGGCTTACAAATGTTATTCCATTTGACATTTAGCATTCACATCTATCATTGTTCTCATTAGACACAGCAAAATGGAAAGAAGCTGAGATAAGCCATGGTAAATTCATGGCCTTGAAAGGGCCTATTGACTTGTAAATTTTCTTCTGTCTAGTTGCATGAACTTGAAGCTTGTGCTGGTTCACAAATGTTCTTCAGTTTGACATTTTGCATTGGCATCTATCTTTGCACTCATTAGACAGACCAACAAAAAATTTAGACACATTTTTGATGTAAATGTGAATGCTGTTTGCTAACTTCCCTTTCAATGTTGTCTGAACCTTTGCCATGATAATAATAGGGGGTTTAAATTTTGTCGGGTGATTTTGTGTAGTTGTAGGGTGTATATCCATGGCAGTGTTGTACCATTTAATTTCTCGCATTTCATATTGTAACAGTTTATACTTCTACCCACTTCTTGAGAGCTTGGCATGAAAATCACGAAGTTTGCCCTAGCTTGCAGAAGGAAGTGTCAAGACAATTCTAAAGTCCGCCCTTGCATCATGGCATGAAGGTCTTGAAGTCCGCCCATTCACTAGAGAGTAGATGTCTTGCCTAAGATGAAGTCCGCTCACCTTTAGGAGGCAATGCTGAAGGCAACCCCAAAGTACGCTTGGAAGAAATGGAAGATGACACAAGACAAGCAAAGTCCGCCCAAGAGGAGTTGTCAAGCATGAAGCAAAGTCTGCCCAAGAGGAGTTGTCAAGCATGAAGCCAAGTCCGCCCTACTTTGGCAAGGAAATGATGAAGTTTGCCCATGCTTGAAGAGTGAATGGCAGGACAAAGCTAAAGTCTGCCCAACCAAGAGGGGGAAGAAAAACTTAAAATTTGGCTAAGTATGGACGTCTAGGAAGTGAAGACTCATGAAATTGGCTAAGTATTGGTCCCTTGGAGAATAATGTTTCAAAATTTGGCTAAGTGTTAAAAGGGGTAAAGTCAAGGAAGTCCCAAAGTTTGCCCTCAAACATGATAGAAAATTTCTAAGGCATGGAGTACCTAGGGGAGAGGTGTGAGATGGCAAAAAGGCTTCCAAGTTTGCCCAAGGTAGAGGTTGGCATGAAGTTGGCCAAGTCCGCCCAACACATGAAGATGGCAAGGCCAAGCCAAAGTCCGCCCTAGCTCAAGAATGGATGGCAAGACAAAGACAAAGTCCGCCTAGAGGAAATGTACATTGTCTAGCCAAAGATGAAGTTCAACCAATAGGAAATGCACATGGTCTAGCACATGGTCCAACACATTGTCCAAGACACAACCAAGTTTGCTAAGGAGAAATGAAGGAAGATGTCTTGCCAAGTCCAAAGTCTGCCCAAGAATGGTCTGCTGATCATGGAGTCTACCCAACTAACAAGGAAAGTGGCTTGCCAATGATGAAATCCTCCTAGGTAAAAAATAACAGTGCTCGAGACATAATGAGCTCCGCCTTGACACTTGGGAAAATGTTCAAGATCATCCAAAGTCCGCCAAGGTTAGAAACAGACATGGTAAAATTTGCCAAAAGGAAACAAAAAAATGTCTTAAGTGTTGAAAAGAAAACATGAAGAATGAAGAGGAATAAAGAGGAAAAGTAAAGAGGAAATGTATTAAATCCTTGTCCAAGGATGGAGTCTGCCTTACTTAGCACAAGCCAAATTCAGAATTGAAGGAAAATCCACAAGAAAAGTTCATTCGAGCATAGAGATGGCCAAAATCTTGGCTAAGTGTTGAATAGTCCACATGAAGGTGTTATAAAATGAAATTGAATAGCCAAGATTTGGCTAAGTATGGGAAATACTTCATAGAGAAAGTTCCAATTTCCTCCATTGTGGCGGAAGCACAGGGGAATTCTTCTCCAAATTCAAGGCACTTGAAGGAATTTCAAAGCAGTCAGGAAAGAAAAAGTTTAATAACTGCTCCAAGGGGAGACTTCTAGACCTCAAATGCAAGTGAGAAGGAGAAATCAAAATCTCAAAGGAGATCCAAGATCAAAGCTAGAAAGGAACAAGCGCAAAGGACAAAGTCGTTGGCAAGGAAAGATATTCCAAGGCAAGCACGTGGAAGAAAAACAAAGTGACCAAGGAAGACATCCAACACGCTGAGGTGGCGCCTCGTCATCTTCCAACCAATCAAATTGTTCCAAATCAACATGCAACAACTTTCTATTTTATTGTTGGTTTATATTTAGCAGAAGGACAAGTGACCCCAAATGTAATTTTCTTATTGGTTGAGAGGTAGTTGGTTGTGACAAACCCTAATTAGGGTTTTATTTTGTAATCTCGGCCATTGATTCTAAATCAATCTTGGCCATTGAATTGTAATCGAAGAGCCTATAAATTGAGCCTGCCCCTCATTTATAAGGTGTGAAGAAAGTGTATGAGATTGTTGCGTATTGCTACTTCCGATAATAAAAGCTCTTATGCATGATTTGCTTTGAATCTCTTTTATTGTCAAGTGGTTTGCAAGATTGCATAACTTCTTCAATATTAGATTAGAATTAAGATAGAATTTGATTCAACATTAGATTAGAATTAAGATAGAATTTGATTTGAATGTTTGTTAAATGAATGAAAGATCTAATAGTATTGATTGGTGAAATTTAGCTCATATTTTCTTTGAATAGATGATTTTTATTCAATGCGTAAAGTTAGCCTGAGCTCGTACTTCAGTCTAGATAAGTATTGTTCAAGACATGAAAATTATAATCACACCCCTTGAAGATTGCACCCACTTTGTGTAGTTGTCCCAGGGAGGCGAAACAAAGCGTGGTTACTAGTTTCACCTAATCTTTACTATCTCTTGAATTCTTAGAGTAGATTAAAACTTCTAAACCCTCATCTCCTTTTTAGTTTGCTTAAAGTCCATGATCAAAGACCCAAACAATAGAGCTTCATTGTCTAGACTTTCATTGTGAAGTGAACGAGCCTAACGTAAGTCCCCTTGTGTATTACTAGCATATCACAACGCCCATTGAGCTTATCCACACGTCAAGACTTGACAAAAGAAACCTTGGAATCACCATATGATCTTCTTGCAATCTTAGTATACACGGTGATTTTGTTCAAGAGAGGATAGAGTGTCTTTGGACATTTTATTCTGTGTTTGGTGGATGATAAAACATACACCAACATAGAATTGGTGCTAGGAGGGCTAACCATTAAGTTGTTTATTTTCACAACTAGGGAAATTCAGCTGGAAGGAACTAGTATGAGCTTTGAAATGCCAAATCAGAGATGTGTTAGATCTCTTTTATGTCAAAAAATCCAAAAAAAGTAAAAAGTTGGAAAAAATTCCTAAAAAAGAATTCATCAGAGATGGAAAATCCAAAAGGAGATTTCTCAATGGATGGACGTCTGTTCCATATTTCTTGTTGTTAGGACAATCTCCTTGTGGATATTGCTTAAATCCGAGAAAATTTGAATGCACAACTGCATCCCAGGAATTTGTCTCAATATGCTTTGCCAGGGAGGTGTTGGATTCATGAAACAATCGAACATGATGCAATGAATTGTTTGACATTCTTGTCAAGGATAGAATTGGTTCTCCAAGGAAATTTTTTCTTTTGGGATGTTCCCAAGCGGGGAGTATTGGATGTAGAACCTAATGATTATAGCATTCTAGAAGTTATATATGAGGCCTTCATGAGGTTCATAATTAGAATCCAAAATTAGATAGAATTAGGTAATGTTCAATTGAATGGTGTTTTGCTCCCTTGTTGGTGTCAGATTCACAACACACCTCATCCAAAGTTCACTTGCACATCATGTGAAGAAGCTATCAACCATGCCAGATGTCACCTCAAATTACTAGAGTTACCATATGGATGCTTCAAGGACAAAGGATGGATTGAATATGTCAAACAAACATTTTTAGCTCCAAATGAAGAATGAACCTCAATATCATCTAAGAGGGAAAATAAGTCACAATAGGATAATGGGGTCGAGCTTAGGGATCAAGTGGATGAAGATTGTTCCTACATCACGTTGGAATGAGAGGCCATTGGAGTAAAGATCGAAGAAGCGATGGAATACATCTCAGCAAGAGGAACCGCCCAAGGCAACTGTCAGCATACGGAAGTGAATGAATATATAGAATTACAAGTTATTGAAGATCATCAAGAACCAAAAGTGGAGGACTTAGCTCAAAGTAGAGATGGTGTGAGAAATTTCCAACATTCATTCATCCAAGGAGGAAAACATGAAGAGGGAAGTGATTCTAGTGCACTTCAAGAAGGAATGGTCCTTGATGAAAAAAGTTCAATCATGCATGAACAAGATGGAAGAAATGATAAGTGGCTTAAGGCAAGATGATATGTTTGACAATCAATGGGCTGCCAAGATGGGAATATGAAATACATTTCGCGTCGGTGATCCAATGATCACAATCATGGAGGAATTGCTTGATGAAATCAAAACAAATGAAACACTACCTAATAAACAAGTAACTGTGACAGACAAAAAATGAAGTACAGTTCAAGTTGGGGCTTGATCCATTGTTAGGGATTCAAAAGGTGCCGGTGTATGAAATACTCCAAATTTCTAAATTCCCTTTTGAGTCGAATTCCTACCACACTCCACCCAGCTTGGAACATGAGGTCGAACTCCATGTTTCAGATGCAAGTGGTGAAGAGCACAAAAGATTTACTGAGAGGGGAGGTGAATCAGTAAGTCAATACAAAATTTTCACCTTTTTAGCTTTGTACAAAAACTTAAACTTTCATCAACAACAACTTATTGATATGAACCAATTTACACAAGTTGATACAACTTTATTGAAATATATTGTTTTTTGAAGTAGGCACCAACCTACTTGACTTACAAGAGAGATGATTTAGTAGATTGCAATCTACAAGGGACACCCAAACCTCTACAATTTTAGTAGGCACCAACCTACAAGGAGACTTAACCCCTAATGCAAGGCACCAAACCTTGACTTGATGGATGTAACAATTATCTTCAATCAGATCTGCAATCTCCCACACCTTCAATCTGCCTTAGAGATGACAAACTCACTTAGCCTACATAAGAAGATGGGTTTCTGATGTAGACTTCTTGAACTTCACAACCACAAATGAAAACCTTGAATGAAATGTCATTCATATATCTTACTCAACCATTGCATCCCTTAAATGAAAGAACACAACAATATTTGTATCCTTCTAGAATATCTCTTCATAACATAAATATGATTTAATTGTAAATTGAATCACTTTAGTTTGCTTGCTTCAATCTTAAACTCCATTTAATTATTAAGTTTGTTGCTGTAGACGCCTTTCTTAGGAGAAACACGCCTCTTCAAATATTGATATTAGACTTAACAACTTCAAAATTCCGTCTCTTAATTGACAGTCGCACCTGTTAAGAGAGGCACGTCTCTTGATAGGAGTGACGATATTCAAAGAAACATTTCTCTTGGAATTTTACAACCATTTCTTTACTATTCTTTTAATCAAACTACTTTATTTGCATTTGCTCATTAAGCACCTCCTTTAAAAATTGCATTTGCACTTTTTAGAATAGATGTGTATTTTGAAATAGATGCATTCTTCTAAAATTTGCATCCTTTTGACTTAGAAAATCATATCCTTCTTTTGAAAAGTTGCTTCACTTCTCTTAAAGACACGCATCCTTTATTCTGCTCTGAAAACATTTTTTTAATTTTTAGAAAAGACATATGTGTTCTTTTAAATTCAACACATCTCTTAAAAAAAATTGTATCTATTAAAAAACGTGTCTTCTTTAAAACTTGTTTGTTAACAAACAACTAGTTAAATTTTGCAATCAACACCTGTTAACAATTAAACAATTATGGTGACAATCTGCAGCTATCTGGAACAACCATCGAACTGAAGTATATGTGATCTTTTATTCTCAGATTTATATGATCTTCGATTTCCAGATTTACATGATCTTAACATTATACTTGATCTTCTATTATTTTGATGTATATCTGAACTTAACGCTACAACATGCCACAAGATAATTTTGATCTTCATCCTGATTCCTCCATGTTCTTTATTTGACGACCTTTATCTTGATCTTTCATGTTCTTTGTTTGACATATTATGTTCTTCAATTTAATTTGAATGTTGGAGGTTTAATCATCTACTTACCCTCCCATGTTATTTTTTTTGACATCAATGACAATACTTCTAACAATCTCCCCCTTTGTCATTGATGGCAACCTCTTCAATGACAACTTTTGATCTTCTACTTATTGCTCCCCTCGAGTCCAATTTCTCCCTCTTTGACATCAATGATAAGGGGTCTTCTAACAATGTGTTGCCTCTTATTGTTCCATGGAGCTACAAGATACTATGTATAGCTCCCCCTGAATGTATGGTTCCACCAATCAATTTGATGGAAATCGGACGACTCCCAATTGGCCCCTTAGATATTCAAATGTATCCCTTGGTAGTGGTTTGGTGAATATATCAACAATTTTCTCTTTTGTAGCTATATATTCCAAGCACACTTGTCCTTCTGCTACTTGATCTCTTAAAAAGTGATACTTAATAGGAATATGCTTGGTCCTCGAGTGCATCATGGGATTCTTGGAGATGTTGATTGCACTAGTGTTGTCACAATAGATAGTGCAAGGATGATTGTATTCTACCTTGATATCTTTTAAAGTTTGCTTCATCCACAAAAGTTGAGTGCAACATGCTGTTGCTACAATATATTCAGCTTCTGCTGTAGATAGAGAGACTGATTCTTGCTTTTTGCTCATCCAAGATACTAAGTTCCCTCCAAGAAAGAAGGCTCCTCCACTTGTGCTTTTTCTATCATCCACATTGCCATCCCAATCAACATCTGTGAATGCTTCAAGAGTGAAATCATTGCTGCTAAGGTACCGTAGACCATACTCCATATTGCCCTTCAAATACTTGAATATACGTTTTACTGCATGAACATGTGTTTCTTTTGGTGCTGCTTGAAATCTTGCTATAACTCCAACATCTTGCATTATGTCTGGTCTTGTAGTAGTTAGGTACAACAAACTCCCAATCATTGATCTATAAAGAATTTGATTCACTTGTTGGGATTCATCATCTTTGCTTAACTTGCAACCTGTAACCATAGGAGTACTTACAGGATTGCGATCTTCCATCCTAAACTTCTTTAACATTTCCTTCACATATTTAGCTCGGGAGATGAAAATTCCTTTGCTTGATTGTGAAATTTGTAGCCCAAGGAAGAAAGATAATTCTCCCAACATTGACATCTCAAACTCCTTTTGCATACATGAGGAAAAATCTTTGCACATTTTGTCCTTATCTCCACCAAAAATGAGGTCATCTACATACACCACTACAATCAATAAGTGTCCATCCTCTTCTTTGATGTATAAATTGTTGTCTACATCTCTTTTGAAACCTTTCTCTTTGAGATACTTGTCAAGTTTGGAATACCGAGCTCTTGGGGCTTGTTTGAGCCCATAGAGAGCTTTCTTCAATTTGCACACATAATCCTTGTCTTCAGATAGTAGGAAACCTTCAGGTTGTTCTATATTCACCTCCTCTTCTAGATCTCCATGGAGAAATGCATATTTGACGCCCATTTGATATACTTTGAATTTTTGTGACTTGCATAGGCTAGAAACATTCTAATTACTTCAATCCTTGCCACTGGTGCAAATGTTTCTTCAAAATCCACTCCTTCAACTTGTGCATAGCCTTTGCATACTAATCTTGCTTTGTTCCTTGTGACCTGACCATCTTCATTTAGCTTGTTCCTATAAACCCATTTTGTGCCAATTACATTTTTATCTTTTGATCTTGGGACAAGTTCCCAAGTTTCATTTTTCTCTATTTGGTCCAATTCTTCATTCATTGCTCCAATCCAGCATTTGTCTTTGCTTGCTTCTTCAAAGGTTTTGGGCTCAACTTGAGATAGAAATGCTACATGACAATCTTCATTATAATTCACCATTTTCCTTGTAGATCTACATCTATCTTAAAGAATCAACTCCTCAGGATGGTTCTTTTGCACAAACTTGGAAGATGTCTTTGGTGTCTTCATGGGAGTTTTTTGTGGAAATTCTTCTTCTTTTGTTTCTTCCTCCTTTTCTTCCTCTTTGGAGTTCTCAACTTTTTCTTCATCACTCATTGTTTGAATATAATGATAGCTTTGTCCAACTTCTTTGAATTGCTTTCCTTCATCAACTCTTACATTAGCACTTTCAACAATTTTTTGGGTTCTTTTGTTATAACATTTGTATGCCTTACTCTTTGATGAGTAGCCAAGAAAGATTCCCTCATCTGCTCTTGTGTCAAATTTGCTCAAATCTTCTTCATCCCTTCTAATGTAGCAAGTGCTTCCAATTTTTTTGAAATATTTGACAGTTGCTGGTCTACCTTTCCAAAGTTCATAGGGTGTCTTATCATTGTTCACTCTTATTTGTGCATGGTTCAAGATGTATACTGCTGTATGAATTACTTCCTTCCAAAAGGAATCTACTATCTTTGACTCATTTAACATTGCTCTTTCCATTTCTTGGACCGTTCTATTCTTTCTTTCCACAACCCCATTTTGTTGAGCGGTTCTTGCTGCAGAAAATTGCTTGTTAATTCCATGCTCTATGTAGGAATTTTCAAATTCATTTGATGTGAACTCTCCTCCTCGATCTGATCTAAGGCATTTTATCTTGGTGTTTTCTTCATTTTCAGCCAACTCTTTGAAAGCTTTGAATTTCTCAAAGGCTTTAGATTTTTTTTTCAAAAATGCAACCCAAGTCATTCTTAAGAAGTCATCAATCAACAACATAAAATATCTTTCTCTATTCATGCTTGTGGATTTGGTTGGCCCACAAAGATCAGTATGTATGAGTTCCAATGGATTTGATGAAGAGTTCTCCTTAGGCTTGAAACTTGACCTTGTTTGCTTTCCAAGTTGACACTCTTTACAAATGATATTAGAAGGTTTTGTTATCCTTGGCATATCTCTCACAACATTTGGTTTGCTAACCTTGACAATATTATCAAAGTTGAGGTGGCCTAGCCTTTTGTGCCACAACTAGCCTTCATCCTCTTGTACTAAGTTGCAACTTTCACAACTTATCTCCTTTAAAACATAAAAATTGTGTTTTCTTTCAACTTGAGCAATTAGTTTTCCATCTTTCTTGATTTCACATGTTTTAGAATAGAATGTGATACTATGCCCTTGATCACAAAGTTGGGTAACACTTAGTAGATTTTCTTTTAGGCCCTTAGCATACAAAACATTTTCTGTTTTGGTTTTCCCATTATCTAGACTAAGTATTCCTTTTCCTTTTATCTCTTTTCTTGTATTATCACCAAATCTCACCGTTCCTTCATCAGTTGGTTCAAGAGAGATGAATTTGCTCTTGTCACCTGTCATGTGCTTTGAGCACCCACTGTCAATGTACCATCTATCCTTCTTACTTTTAGCATGTAAGGCTGTTTGAATGAACATGGATTTCTCCTTCTTTCTCCACACTTTGATAGGCATTTCTTTCCTTTTAATGGACTTATCTTCTTTCTTGTTTTGCTTTGGAGAATCATTAAAAACTATCCTACAAGCTTGAGCTTTCTGCCCAAAATTATTACAATTGTAGCATAAGCTATTAAAGTCCATTAAGGGTGTGAAAGGATTATAATTTCTTTCCTAATGTAGCTAGGAATATTCTTTGCTTTATTTTTACAATTTAAGGCCTTGTGGCCAAATTTGTTACATAGAAAACAACAACCATTAAATGCATAGAAGTGCCTAGTATTCAGTCTTCTTTTAGGATCAACACTTATCCATTCTTCTTCACCTTTCTTTGAGAAGGTCTTAGATTCTCCTTTGGAGTTAGCAACCTTCTTGGATTGTCCTTCAAAACTACCCCCTGTTTTGTTTTGAAAGAAACTTTGAGCCTTCATAAGCTTAATCAATTTGCTAGAGTCTTCATCAACCTTTGTGTGTTGTTCCTTTGTCTTCTCCAATTCTATCTTTAGCATTGCTATTTCTTGCTCCAGCTTGTCACATTCCATCTCCTTTGTGTTGAGTTTAATCTTCATTTCTTTCAGCTTCCATGATTAGAGCTCTCAAATCTTCAATAGTTTTTCTTGAATTCTCCAAGTCTTTTGTCATTTCTTTGATCTTCATTTTGTACTTGGTAGCCCTTTTCTTCAAATCTTCATTTTTCTTGTATGCATAGTGCAATTCTTCTTCAAGATCCACTTCCTCTTCTTCATTGCAATCTTGATCAATCTCCTCTCCTTCATCACATTCTTGATCAACATTTTGTTCTTCACATTCAGCCATAAACAATATTTCCTCTTCACCATTGCTTGAGAAATCTTCACTTTGTTCTTCAAAGGTGCTGCTATCTTTTTTTGAATAGAAACTCTTCTTATGTTTTTGAGACTTCTTCTTTGAGTTGTTTTTGAAATTCTTCTTTCCCTTTTTCTTGTTGTTGATCTCTTTTTCATCTTCAATAGAGCTACTTTCATCTTGAGGACATTTTGAGGCATAATGCCCAACTTTTCCACAATTGAAGCACTTAAAGGGAAATTTTCCTTTTCCTTTCTTAAGTTTTCCCATGAAGTAGGCTTCTGCTTCATCACTTAATTTTTCATTTTTTTCTTCATGCTTGTTTTTTCCCTTTTTGGATGCTTTGAATGAGACTTCCTTTTGTGGTGATCTTCCTTCAATCATCATCTCATAGGCAACAAGGATCCCATGTAATTCATATTTTGATAGCTGATCCAAGTTTGCTAATTCTTCCAATGTTGCAACTTTGGCCTCAAACTTTGTAGAAAGAGATCTTAGAATTTTTTCAACAATGAAGGCATCATCAATCTCTTCACCAAGTCCTCTCATGATGTTCACCATTTCATCAACATGAAGAAAATATGAAGCAATATCTTCATCATCCTCCATCATGAGAGTTTCTAACTTCCTTCTATGAGTTTGTAGTTTTTCCTTTTCTACTTTTGCATCTCCCTCATATATGTTTTGAAGCTTGACCCATATCTCTTTTGCTGATTTGCAGCACATGACTTTTGTGAATTCGGAATTTGTTAGGCTGCAAAGAAGAGCATGCTTAGCTTTGGCATTTTTCTCACTTCTCTTTTTCCTGGCTTGATCCGTTGGAGGGGTTGCTGGAGGTGTATACTCATCAACAACAAATTTCCATACATTAAACCCAATTGCATTCAAATATGCTTCCATCTTGATACTCCAAAATGCATAATTAGTCCCATCAAAGATGGGTGCTTTCACTGTATTGTTATGATCTAACAAAAGTGCTCTTAAGGATCTCCTTCAAACAGTTAGGCTTTCAAGAAGGACCTTGCTCTGATAACAATTGAAGAGCACAAAAATATTTACTGAGAGGGGGGGGGGTGAATTAGTAAATCGATACAAAGTTTTCACCTTTTTTAGCTTTCTACACAAACTTAAACTTTCATCAACATCAACTTATTGATATGAACCAATTTACACAAGTTGATACAACTTTATTGAAATAATTTTTTTTTTGAAGTAGGCACCAACCTAGTTGACTTACAAGAGAGATGATTTAGTAGACTGCAATCTACAAGGGACACCCAAACCTCTACAATTTTAGTAGGCACCAACCTACAAGGAGACTTAACCCCTAATGCAAGGCACCAAACCTTGACTTGATGGATGAAGCAATTCTCTTCAATTGGATCTGCAATCTCCCACACCTTTAATTTGCCTTAGATATGACAAACTATCACTCAGCCTGCACAAGAAGATGGGTTTATGATGTAGACTTCTTGAAATTCACAACCACAAATGAAAACCTTGAATGGAATGCCATTCATATATCTTACTCAACCATTGCATCCCTTAAATGAAAGAACACAACAATATTTGTATCCTTCTAGAATATCTCTTCATAACATAAATATGATTTTGTTGTAAATCAAATCACTTTAGTTTTCTTTCTTTAGTCTTAAACTCCATTTAATTATTAAGTCTATTGCTGTAGACGCCTTTCTTAGGAGAAACAAACCTCTTCAAATATTGATATTAGACTTAACAACTTCAAAATTTCATCTCTTAATTGACAGTCGCACTTGTTAAGAGAGGCATGTCTCTTGATAGGAGTGACGATATTCAAAGAAACACGTCTCTTGGAATTTTACAGCTGTTTCTTTACTATTCTTTTAATCAAACTACTTTATTTGCATTTTCTCATTAAGCGCCTCCTTTAAAAATCACATTTTCACTTTTTAGAATAGACATGTATTTTGAAATAGACATATTCTTCTAAAATCCGCATCCTTTTGACTTAGAAAATCATATCCTTCTTTTGAAAAGTTGCTTCACTTCTCTTAAAGATACACATCCTTTATTTTGCTCTGAAGACATTTTTTTTATTTTTAGAAAAGACGTATGTGTTCTTTTAATCTGAACATGTCTCTTAAAAAAACAATCACATCTATTCAAAAATGTGTCTTCTTTAAAACTTGTTTGTTAACAAACAATTAGTTAAATTTTGAAATCAACCCCTGTTAACAATTAAACAATTATGATGACAATCTGCAGCGATCTAGAACAACCATTGAACTGAAGTATACATGATCTTTTATTCTTAGATTTATATGATCTTCTATTTCCAAATTTACATGATCTTAACATTATATGCGATCTTCTATTATTTTGATGTATATCTGAACATAATGCTACAACATGCCACAAGATAATTTTGATCTTCATCCTAATTCCTGCATGTTCTTTGTTTGATGACCTTTATCTTGATCTTTCATGTTCTTTGTTTGACGTATTATGTTCTTCAATTTAATCTGAATGTTGGAGGTTTAATCATCTACTTACCCTCCCACGTTATTTTTCTTGACATCAATGACAATACTTCTAACAAGTGGTATGGTTCACCATCAACTTCGACCTCTTGATGAAGTAATGGATGAGGAACAAGAATTCATGTCTACAAATGAAGACCACCAAGTTGTATCTTTCCCTACTGTTGACTACAAAGAATATCATTTTGATTATGGAGATTTAGGAAAGATAATTTTTTTATGGATCAATCATGGTCTGGGTGAGTTGTCCTAGTTACTAATCTTTCCCGAAATTTTGCTTGAGTTTCAGATTTGTCCTTTGAAAGAATATTTTTCCGAGTTTAAAGATAAGTTTGCAAAACTTTGCACTGTGGCCGCTGCTTTGTTGTTACTGCACATCCTGAGAAATCATGCTAGGAGTTGTACATACTTAGGTCTTTTGATTGTTGTTCACTTAAAGTTTTTTGTTTTTGTTTAGAGTAGGTTTTGTTTCTCGGTTTTCTTTAGATTAGTTGCTTTTCTTTCTTAGTTTAGTTTGCTTGCCCGTTTTGTTTTTCTTTCAATAAAGGGGCTCCCATTTGTGAAGGGTGTTGTATCATAAGAACTCTAGCGTCTGTCCTAAATTATGTTTAGTCCATTTCTTGGATAGTTAATTTATGAAGTACCTTTTGAATCCAAGGCTGTTATTTTCTCAACTTTATCGTTTGGTTAAGGTTAGTACTTGACTAGAAAGGGAATCATCTATTTTATCTCGACATTGAGTCTTACAATTATTATATCTCACACTTAAGGAATTCTCTGAGTCATTATGATTTCCTAGGTGAATTCATGGCCAAACAACCAAAAATAATCAAAAGTCTTACTTTAGCACCACTATAATGCTCAAGCCCATGTGAGCTTCATTGCTTATAGGCCAAAGTGTGGAAATATGTGAAAATAAAAGAATATCAAAAAGAAAAAAAATAAAAAAATGAAAGATTAGAACACTTGGTTTTGGGTGTGCGGACATCTCTACAGGTGTACACTCAATAACAAAAATAATAATATAAATCGCCAGAAGTAGAGCAATCTCCATGAGATTATAGAGATAACCTCGCTGAGGCTATAGATGCTCGCTGGCAGTGAGGCTCTATCCAAGGATGCTTTTGGAGTTAAGACAAACTACACAGTCTGCCATGATGGAACCAAAGAGTCATATTGATCTTACGAGACAAAAATGAATGCATCTGCACACACTCGTAATTGTAGGATAAAAGATCTTGATACAGTCTTGGATTCCTCTTCCCTTTTGAGTACTCTTCTTAGCCATTGGGTAAGTTAGTTAGAATTAATCTAAGATTTTGTGTTTGAAGTAGATTCTATCTTTGAAATGTTCAGGAACATTTATTCAGGTTGGCACTAGATGTTGTGACCTTTTCACAACATCACCCCATTACAAATGGGGATCCTCTTATTTTTTTTGGCTTTTTGGGTTTCTGCCTTGGCGTCACAACTACTAATCACCATGTTTCTTTTACAATGAGGAGTTTTGAGTAATCACTTGAGCCAAGTAGAGAATTCAAGTCCAAAACAATGCCTAGATGCAATGGAAATGCTTAGAAGGTCCAACAGGTGAGGAATGCCATTGCTTTGAGTCAATTTTGACACTTCCTATTTTTTAGGGATTGTACTTTTTTTGCTTTTTGCTTTTTTCATTTTTGGCATTTTTGGACCAATCCGAGACTTACTATTTTTAGAAATTTTTCTTTTTTCTTTTTCTATTTTTATAAAGTCAACCTAGGGTTTGGGTCTCATAGGTCATGGTGTCAACGTTTCATCTTCAAAATAAAATTTTATGCCCCCAAGAGTGAAAGCAAGAAAAAATCATAAAAAGCAAGGAAAAATCACATGCCAAGGGTTTGATGATCTAGAAGCAGAAAAGAATGGCGGCAAGAAATTCATGGCACAATCATCATGAAGTCTACCATACTCAAGATGAAGGCATGTTTGACATAGGATAAAGTCCACCCACTTCTTGAGAGCTTAGCATGAACATCATGAAGTATGCCCTAGCTTGGAGAAGGAAGTGTCAAGACAATTCTAAAGTCTGCCCTTGCATCATGGAATGAAGGTCTTGAAGTCCACCCATGCACTTGAGAGATGATGTCTTGCCTAAGATGAAGTCCGCCCACCTCTAGGAGGCAATATCAAAGGAAACCCAAAATTCCGCTTGGAAGAAATAGAAGATGACACAAGACAATCAAAGTCCACCCAAGAGGAATTTTCAAGCATGAAGCCAAGTTTGTGCTAGTTTGGCAAGGAAATGATGAAGTCCACACATGCTTGAAGAGTGAATGGCAGGACAAAGCTAAAGTCCGCCCAACCAAGAGGGGGAAGAAAAACTTAAAATCTGGCTAAGTATGGACATCTAGGAAAGGAAGACTCATGAAATTGGCTAAGTATTGCCCCCTTGGAGAATACTGTTTCAAAATTTGGTTAAGTGTTAAAAGGAGTAATGTCAAGGAAGTCCCAAAGTCCACCCTCAAACATGAAAGAAAATTTATAAGGCATGAAGTACCTAGGGGAGAGGTGTGAGATGGCCAAAGGCTTCCAAGTCCACCCAAGGTAGAAGTTGGCATGAAGTTGGCCAAGTCTGCCCAACACATGAAGATGGCAAGGCCAAGCCAAAGTCTGCCATAGCTCAAGAATGGATGGCAAGCCAAGAAAAAGTCTGCCTAGAGGAAATGTACATTTTCTAGCCAAAGATGAAGTCCAACCAATAGGAAATGCACATGGTCTAGCACATGATCCAACACATTGTCCAAGACACAACCAAGTCTGCCAAGGAGAAATGAAAGAAGAATGTCTTGCCAAGTCCAAAGTCTGCCCAAGAATGGCTTGTTGATCATGGAGCCTGCCCAGCTAACAAGGAAAGTGGCTTACCAATGATGAAATCCTCCTAGGTCAAAAATAACGGTGCTCGAGACACAATAATCTCCTCCTTGACACTTGGGAAAATGTTCAAGATCATCCAAAGTCCGCCAAGGTTAGAAACAAACATGGTAAAATTTTCCAAAAGGAAACAAAAAAATGGCTAAGTGTTGGAAAGAAAACATGAAGAATGAAGAGGAATAAAGAGGAAAAGTAAAGAGGAAATGTATTAAATCCCTTTCCAAAAATGGAGTCCACCCTACTTAGCACAAGCCAAATTTAGAATTGAAGGAAAATCCACAGGAAAATTTCATTCGAGCATAGAGATGGCCAAAATCTTGGTTAAGTGTTGAATGGTCCACATGAAGGTGTTATAAAATGAAATTGAATAGCCAAGATTTGGCTAAGTATGGGAAATACTTCACAGAGAAAGTTCCAATTTCCTCCATTGTGGCGAAAGCATAGGGGAATTCTTCTCCAAATTCAAGGCACTCGAAGGAATTTCAAAGTAGTCAGGAAAGAAAAAGTTTAATAACTGCTCCAAGGGGAGACTTCTAGACCTCAAATGCAAATGAGAAAGAGAAATCAAAATCTCAAAGGAGATCCAAGAGCAAAGCTAGGAAGGAACAAGTGCAAAGGATAGAGTCGTCAGCAAGGAAAGATATTTTAGGGCAAGCACGTGGAAGAAAAACAAAGTGACCAAGGAAGACATCCAACACGTTGAGGTGGCGCCTTGTCATCTTCCAACCAATCAAATTGTTCCAAATCAACATGCAATAAATTTCTATTTTATTGTTGGTTTATATTTAGTAGAAGGACAAGTGACCCCAAATGTAATTTTCTCATTGGTTGAGAGGTAGTTGGTTGTGACAAACCTTAATTAGGGTTTTATTTTGTAATCTCAACCGTTGATTCAAAATCAATCTTGGCCATTGAATTGTAATCAAAGAGTCTATAAATTGAGCACACACCTCATTTGTAAGGTGTGAAGAAAGCGTGTGAAATTGTTGCGTATTGCTATTTCCAATAATAAAATCTCTTATGCATGATTTGCTTTGAATCCCTTTTATTGTCAAGTGGTTTGCAAGGTTGCATAGCTTCTTCAACATTAGATTAGAATTAAGATAGAATTTGATTAAACACTATATTAGAATTAAGACAAAATTTGATTTGAATGTTTGTTAAATGAATGAAAGATCTGATAGTATTGATTGGTGAAACTTAGCTCATACTTTCTTTAAATAGACGATTTTTATTCAATGTGTAAAGTTAGCCTGAGCTCATGGTTGTGGATGCTTAACTTTAGTTTGGATAAGTATTGTTCAAGACATGAAAATTATAATCACATCCCTTGAAGATTGCACCCACTTTGTGTAGTTGTCCCAGGGAGGTGAAGCAAAGCGTGGTTACCAGTTTCACCTAATCTTTACCATCTCTTGAATTCTTAGGAGTAGATTAGAACTTCTAAACCCTTATCTCCTTTTTAGTTTGCTTAAAGTCCATGATCAAAGACCCAAACAATAGAGCTTCATTGTCTAGACCTTCATTGTGAATTGAACAAGCCTAGCATAAGTCCCTTTGTGTATTACTAGCATATCACAATGCCCATTGAGCTTATCCACATGTCAAGACCTGACAAAAGAAACCTTGGAATTTCCATATGATATCACAATCTTAGCATACACGGTGATTTTTTTCGAGGATAGAGTGCCTTTGGACATTTTATTCTGTGTGTTATGTGGATGATAAAACGTACACCGATAGGTGCAAACAATACATGAAAGCACCATGCTAGTACCTAAGAGAAGGATCCTAATAGATCACACCATTTTCACTAGACCATCCTTTGCAACATCTTAGCACAAAGCTTAGCTCCAAAACTGGAGGCCTCATAACCATGCATGGACAATGAACATAAAAGGAAGTTGTAGTTGCTGAATTGGGAAAAGATGACTGCAATCATTGACAATGAAGGCCTCAAATATTTAGAGCTAGCTAAGGAAAAGAAGACAAACCTACAAATCTTAACTATAGATCATAGAGGCTTGTCTAAATATCATTAAATTTTCATTTAAATCCCTCATGAACAGAATGAGCCTCTTCATTTAAGACATCTTCACCTAAATCTGATAGGAGGGATTCCTGTAAGTACAATATAACAAGTCCATTTCATAAATCTACAAGAATCATTAATATCCTTGATATAAATTGATTGATGAAGATCTCTTTTCTCCTCCAACCAGTAACCACAATAAAAGAGCATCGCTTCAAAGAAAGACCTAAAAGCATTGGAGCATTTCTTTCCTTTGTCATACCAAACATGGCAAACAAAGAAGTGCTTGAAGCATTCAACAAAGGGACATTGGAAGGTACCATTGGGGGGATGCAAACAACCTACATACTCTTTTGAAATAGTAATGCTTGCCTTATATGGAGTAACATGGGCTACATCTCTAGATTCATCTCTTAACAAGGTAGACACGATACCTTAAATGAAGTTGACATCAAATATTTTTTTGCACATAATAAGAGCAAAAGTGGGCTTCATCAACAGTGCTACTATAACGTAGCAAGCATATTACCTCATAAAATGTTGGGTTTTTCATTTTTATTATGTTCCTTGTTTTCTTTTCTGTAGGAGGGATTAGAGGAATACTCAATTGCTTGTCGGGATCAAGAGTCAAGAAACCCCATTTGTTTTATATTTTAAGGTTAAAGCTTTGGGATCTTTTTTCTTATTTCTATATTAGGAATAATAATTTATTCAATCAATAATAGACATGATGTTTCCACACTCCATATAAATGAGCGAGTATGCTTTTGGAATTAATTATTAAGTTTATTACATTAACATTTTGGATCACACTTCATGATCCTAATAAAGAAAATAGATACAAACAATTTAAGGACTTAATTGAATTGTCTAACTCATGTAATTAATTTAAAGAAGAAATATGTGTTAGTGGATCAAGGTTGGAGTGTCCACCTTATCTACACAATCACTCATGAAATCAGCTTAACTAGGTAAGAACAATATGTGTGAGCTAATCAATGTTGAATTTTCCACATTGATTACAGTTTTTGTCATTTTCTCCAAATAACTATGATTATGTTATAGGACTTATATGCTCTCAACTAAAGATTTGGGATAATTCTTATTTTTCCCATGTTCATTGGACTAATTTCAAGATATTTTGGCAAGTTGAACTACATGATGATCTAGATCCAAAGTGGTATGGGGGACACTGCTCTCGATACATTACACTTAATAGATACATTACTCTTGGGTAGAGAGAAAAACTAAATGCATAGCTCCTTCAAGAATTTGTGATCAATAAGACCATTATGGAAATTAACAAAAGTGAGTTACTTTCTAAAAATAAGTGGAAGAAAAATTAGATGACACGATTTTTTAGTGTGGACTCTCACACTCCCATTGGCCAACCTGTAGTTTATATTAGCATATCTAGTATAAATGAAACACATGATGACAATGTTACATCACTTTGACATTAACTTGTTAAAGACCAATCATATCACTAACTATATGAACTTAAGGTATGCAAAATATTATAATAGTAATTGAGCTATCAAACCAAGAGTAACACAAAGATAGATTGGTTTTCATGCTATCTTGTTTAACTAACACCATCATAACTTAGACAAAATTATAAATGAAGTATCCTTAAAGTTCCATCAAGTGATCATATATTTAGGAATAAATATATCAAGCAAAACATTTCTAACTAATCATTAGGAATAAACGAAGTACATAAGTATGTATATCTAGTATTTATAAACTTGTCTACACATCCATACTCAAACAAAACTACAAGACAAAAATACAAAAATTGATGGTTTCACATATTTGTTGTGTATTCAACTTGGTAATGGTGTAGGTAGGGATGCCTGAGGATTATGTCACTAGAATCGATTGGCATGGTGCCACATATTAGCTCCTCACAAAAAGGATAAAAAGACATATGAGAAGCATCATTATGTGCGACATATATACCTTTGGTTTTGTAGATCCATTCCATATTGTAAGGTACAAATGAGGTCTAGTTGGAAAATTTAGGGATGTGGAAATAGTTTTGGAAATGAGGTTCATGCTACTACCATTGAATAGAAAAAATAATGGCTACCATTGCAACCACATCTATGAGTGGAATAGGCACCCTGCTTCTGCATTTGGTATAAATGCTATGGTTGTGTGAAAATAGGTAATTTTAGAGCTTGCGTTCTCCACCTCTCTAGCACATGGGAACCCTTGATTTTTATGTGACTGAACAAGTTTTCTATGCATGATCCTCTACGTTGGAGTGGAAAAAGAGATTTGTGTTTGTCACACCATTTACCTTTCTTGGGTGGTTTGGTTTTGTTTGAAGGAGGTTTTTTCTTTGGTGCAAAGGATTATATTCCATTTACATTTTTGTCTTCACTACTACTTAACAATTGTCATTTAGCAATAGGCTTCTCTTGTCATCTTGACCTTGAACAACTTTGATTTGGATTGAACTGACGGTCATAGTTTGTTGCGATACCAATTTGAATCAATTATGTCCAACATTGCATAAAGGTCATGTAAAGCATTAGTGTAGGTTCAAAGTGGCTAGTCATGCACTTGTTGTAGTTTTTTCCACTGAATGTAGTGGTCATCATAGACACCTTCAAGATGAATAAAGGAATCTATGCCAATTTAAATCAGTTGTGCCCAACATTGCTAGAGGTCATCATGGAAAGCATTAGTGTAGGCTCAAAGTGGCTACTCATGTACTTATTGTAGTTGTTGCCACTGAATGTAGTGGTCATTATAGAGACCTTCAAGATAATATTCATCATTGAAGGAGTCTAATAAAATTTGTAAGGTAGGCTCAAATATTTATTTTGTCTAGTCTTCCTCCCAAAGTGCATGGGCTTGCCACCATTTCTTGATGGGTCTAGAGACTTTTTGAAGTGCAATATTGATCTCTTCATCTAAAAAGATAAAGCAATATGATACTAACTAATCTAACCAACTATCTACAACATACACATCTATTTTCCCCTCAAACACATGGACATCTAAATTCGCTTCAAATCTATGAAGGACTTGGTTACTAGAAGATTTACTTGTTGATTGTGCCAATGGAACCACCCATTCAAGGGCATACCATTTGGTAGAATAGAAATGTTTGTTGTTCTTGAAGAGCCTTTGTGATTTTATCTTTGGTTATCGTGTGGACTAAATCTTTCTCCTTTGCTTTGAAATGCATTTGAAATGAATTTATAAGTAATTTAATGGATCTCATAGTTTTATGTTGAGGCTTATATATACCTATATCTCATTTAATAGGAAATGTAAGAGAAAATAATTTTATACCAATGATCAAATCCTAAGTGGTTTAGGGACAATGCTATAGATGAGGGCCTATATGTATTTTAAGTATGCAAAATAAATACAAAAATAGGATTAGATAGAGAAGAATATGAGAACTAGATTTTTTTTAATTTACATGTTTCATACATGGCACAATCTCAAGGAAAATGTTTGTCATTTTATTTAATCCTATCCAATCTAAAAAATGAAGCCTATTTGTTCTGTTATAGATGTAAACTTATTACTTACATGATCATGAAGAGAAAGGCTGTTATGGAAGTTTACTAGTTGGATTTCCATGTATGATGCTTCACCTTTTGACGATTAAGATTCTAGTTGCTCATTGTGCTTACAAGTGGAATGACATGAAATAGGTCTAGAAGATCCACAAGACTGTTGCACAATGCTTTGAGGTGCTATGTGATGCTTTGAACTATGCACTTTTTGTGTGCTAATGTATGAGAACACATTTATGTGGTGTGGAACATAGATAAATTTTCTTGCAACACTATATGGCATGATCCTTAATTTTTCATGACATGATGTAAACAGTTGTGTATGACCCTTGTAACTTTTGAATCACATGACATGGAGCAATGAGTTGCATGTTGGGGTGCACATTGTGATACCAATATCTAGTGGCACACATGCTTGTGTGGTAGCACATGGATCATTTTATCCTTGAAAGATAAACATCTTGATTGTGTTAAAATAAACTTGCACAATTTGATGTAGAGAGAGTGCAACATGTTTTGAATCATGGGATCACTTCTCAAATATGATCTCTTACTACTTAGTGATATGGTGACACTCTGGGGGTTGGTTTTGTAGACACCTTGGCTATAATGTAGGTAGGGATGCCTAAGGATTATGTTAAAGTAGAATCAATTGGTGTCATGGAACATACTAGCTTCTTCTAAAAGGGATGAGTAACATGTCAGAAGCAACATTAATGTGTGATATGTATACATTTGGTATTACAAGAATCAAGACATCTCCCAAAATATAAGGCTAGGAATGAGGCATGGTTGGTGTTGGGACTCAAACTATAATGCCGATATTTTCTTGAGTCCCTTCAATTTTATGTGTATCATATTTGACCCATAATTATAACCAATTTGAGACATTCTAAATGGGTCCCCTTGGTGTCAAAGGTGCAAAAGTATAAGTTTGGGTCATTCCTAATGTTTCCCTTGGTGTTTTGTGTTTTTTGGAATTTCAAATTTTTAGAGTTGTCCATACCTACATACCTTTCCTATTGATCCCGACAATTGGATCTAGGGAAAACTTTAAGAAACCCCCCCCTCGACGAAGGTGTAAAATCCTAGTGAATCTTGTATACTTCCTGATAAAAATATTAATTATAGTGGCACATTTTTTCAGTTTTTGTGAAAAAAAAAGTCCATTGGTGAATCTTTTCTAATCGCTAGAAGTTTGTGGAAAATCCTGGAAAAATGCAAATTTTTTAAAACCACTAAAATTTTTCCATTGGCGATTAAAATCTATTTTCAAACCAATAAAATATTTTGATTGGCGAATTAAACCTGTTTTCACACCAGAAAAAATATTTTTGTTGGTGATTAAAACTTTTTTTCAAACTAAAAAATAAAATTCATTGGTGAATTAAACCTATTTTCAAATGATTAATAAAAAAAATTGGCGATTTAAACATAATATCAAACTAAAAAAAATACAGTGGTAAAGTGTGAGTGCAAATTTTCCTAACCTTAGTTGCAAGTCTTTCTTGGTCATCTTTGTAGTCAGTGGGTCAAAGGTTTCAAAAACTTTGAAACTTCAGACTTTGGTTATAAGGTTCCAAGTTTCAATGACCATGCAACATTATGGACCATGAACGTTCAATGAATTTTCGATGGATGAATGTAGTTGCATTCCAGAAGTATATCTCTCAAGCACTAGATATGTGAATTGCAACCTCCGAAATTACACTAGAACCGTTAGATTTTCAAAAATCAATGGTAAAAAAATTATTAATTATTTAGGTCTGTCGGTCATCCTGCTCTTGTTTACCATTTAATATTGCCTAAGTTAGACCAGAATATTTTATGACAAAGGCTTAAATCTTAACTCTTTAATCCTGAGGGCTGAGTCTTGTCAACCTAGCGATGTCCCCATTTTAAATTATGCACGTGCATAAAGTTTGTTTTAAAAGAGGGACCATTCAATGAATTTTTGATGGACGGATATAGATGCATTTCAAAAGTAAATCCTTGAAGTACTAGAATTGCGAAATGAAACCTCTAGAATTACAATAGAACTGTTAGATTTTCAAAAATCAATGGTTGAGATTTTATTAATGATTGGTTTCAGAAATCAACATATAGTTTCGATCATAAGTGAGAAAATTTTATTGTGACTTATTAGCTAGGACATTGATAATCATTAAGGTAAAATGAGACATTTAATTCTCTCTTTTCAATGCATTGAAGTACTCCACCTTTCATTTATTCTATTGTAATTCTCAATTTGGCTGTGGTATTGGGTGACAACGCGGATTAATACCATATGAATAGCCAGAGTGATTGAGTGGATAGCTTTATATTGAAAACTACACGATGTACTATAGAATCGTAGATGATGATGTCAATAATCTAGTGATTTTGACAATCGAGAGCTTGCGTGGCATTGCTGATTTTGACAATTGGCAAGTTGTTAGCTTGAGCTACAGTTTGCAACTTTGCATGTAGCCAGCTTGATGTACTCATTAAGTTGGATTTTTGGTTTGCGGCTATGTGAATCACAATTATTACTGAGTAGTCAATAGTAATTATACACAACCTCGGAGCTCACATGTGACACGTGTGAGGTGTACAAGGTACCAGGCTAGTAGTGACACTTTTGGTGGCACTTTTGGCCCATAAATAAGGATAGTGAGCTCAACTAAAATCATTCGTTTAATTGTCATAATGGTTTTCATTTTGTAGGGTTAATAACTTAATAAGGATTCAGGAAGAAGATGATGCAGTATTATTAGGGATGCTCTAAATTCTCCTACCTCTAGTTATGTAGTTACAGAGTAAAAGACCAATTTCCTTCAAGTTCAAATGGGTGGAATTGGAAAGAAGTTGATTTGGTTCACCCGACTTCTTAGACAGGTTTTGAACTAGGATGAGGAGCTCTGATGGACATAAGTGCTATCCCAATACATGGAGGTTGCGAGTAGAAGGTGGGAGCAGTTTTACTACCTCTCATTATCTGGATGAATCTGGTTCTCAAAGGGGATAAGCACATTTTGTATCTTCACAGCTCCCATTTCCCCAACATGGTTGGCCAAGAGAGTTCCTTGCATTTATTTTTAGACATCATGGCCTACCAGGCAAGCCCCATGCATTTAATTTTAGTGCTCATCTTTTGCATGGGAGCAATTTTACAATCCGTCATCTTCGGCATCAGTCTAGTTCTAAAAGGGGCTAAGCACATTTTGTATCTTCACGACTCCCATTTCCCTAGTTTGATTTGGGCCCCTTTCCCCATGCATTTATTTTCAGAGCAACAAGGGTATGGCTGACTCAACAAGTCCCATGTGTTTATTTTCAGAGCTCATGGTTGACCTGGAAAGTTCCATTTATTTTTAGAGATACATGTATCACATTTACGTTTTCAACTTTTCACTAGCGGTCCAGTAGAAGCTTGGCACTTGCCCTTACATTTGTATTTGTAGTATGTAATAGTGTGACATTGTAATTTAGTTGTAATAAAATAAATGGTTGTGCTATTAATGTGACATTGTAATTAATTTTATTAAGGCATTTGAAATGTTAAGTTTCTGGCCCCTTGGCCTTGATGTCAATCCTAGTGCATTAAACTTTAAAGAAAATTTAAAACACATGTTTTAAAGCAAATTTAAACCAAATTTAAAGCAAATTTAAAACACATGTTTTATGTTTATTATTTATATCATAAATTTCTCAACCGTTCGATGAACATTTGATGTATGGTTGTAGTTGCATTATGGAATGAAATGCACAGGCTCTACACTTGCAAACTTAAACCTCCAGAATCACCCTATAATTGTTAGATTACCATAGATGAACAGTTTAGAATTTGTTGTCAATGCAGGAGTAAATCATTGTTTTTAATGGCTTGTTTTAAATGCTATTAGCCATGTACATTGTACTACCTAATTGTATACTATGTAGTCCGTAAGTAACGAGTAGACATTTCAATGTCATTTAATTTGCTCATTGTAGTGCACCACCCTATTTTGGGTTCCAAAGTTACACTTCCAACAAAGCCATTCTAGTAACCTAGTTTCAAGCTTCAACGTAATTTTGACTTCAAGAATCAAAATTCAAAATCTGGGTAAGTTAAAGAAATTCTATGGCTACGTTTCATCGCTTAAAGTTGACGTTTCTTAAAATCTTATTTTTTCAAACTTTAAAGCTTATGTTTAGGGTTAAGAGGCTTAAGAATTAAGACAAATTAAGGACTAATAGGTAATTCAAAAATTTCATATTGTTGATTGTATCAACATGTCTACCACCAATACCACTAGAGCAATGTTGGATTAAAAAATACATTATGCAAAATTGCTTGAAACCCCAAGTTTCATTGATGAATACCATGATATTTATGATCCTAAAACCTATGGTAGGTGTACCTTAGAACTTAGATTTTCATTTGAGAATAAGGATGCAAAGAAAATGCAAGTTAATAGTATCAATGCACCGTTGGTAACTGGATTAGGGCACATGATGTTACATGAAATTTTCTCTTGCCCAAAATTTATCATGGTTTGTGCCCTAAATTATGATAATAACAAAAGAGCAATTGTTAATAAAGATATCAAAGAAGAATTGTTAGCCATTAATTCAGAAGAACTTGGAAAAGTGTTGGCCTTGGGGTTTACAACTAAAGAATTTGGAAATATCCACATTGACCTAGGAAAGCTTGCTAGTGATTATGAAGTAGTGGATGAAATGGAGAAATATTATTTCTTAAATACAATAGTTTAGAATAGAAAAAAATTGAAAGGTGATCATAAGCCTCCTTATGATTTGGATATTTTAAAACCATGGGTTTAGGATACTATTTCCATGCTAGCATTTTGCCTCAGACAGGATGGCAATTTGGAAGTGGGTGCATGCCTCCTTGAAATGGTGTATAATATCCATTATGGTGTTCCACATTCCAAATATAATTTTATTGAGCACATTGTAGAATCCATGCATAAATTTTTTTAATGATTAAAGGAGGTTGGAAACCAAGACATTTAGGTTCACAACCTACTTGTGCTATCTTTTTCTATTCAAATTCAAAGGAATGTTTCAGACCAACAAGCTTCAGATTCAACCCTATGGTAATAGTAATCCTTAGCAAAAGAAAATGGCTCTAGTATATGAATGGAACATTGTTATAAGGTTGTATTATTCTCAAAGGAACTATAGTCATTTTGTAGATTACTTTTTGGCTCCATTGCACATCAAGCAATTACAAATACTCCAATGCCTAGATTTCCTATGCCATGTAGAAACTACATTGAACTAGGAAAAGAAATACAATTGGATGATTGGTACTTATTGGAATAATATATTGTGCTAAGATTTTATGGATTGGAAGTAGAACCATACAAAATTCCAATACATGTGACAGAAAGGGTTTTTGCTTTGGAATATGTAAGGCAGATGCAAAGTATTGATGAAAGACACTTTACTAGTTAGGGCAAGAAGACCTTATTTCCTTCTTTACCTTTTTCACGTGGAGGGATGGCATTCGAGAGAAAAGGATTTAGTGTGGCACATGATCTTTTGAATTTTTTTGATTTTGATGCTATTTGTCACTGGAAGTATGGTCCATGTGACACCATTAAATCAATGATTGTGATCAATAAGAATGCTGAAAAAGTAAGCCTTTGCTTGAAAACTTGAGAAACAAGGATTCTTGGGATGAGGTCAAAATAGCAATGGAGAAAAGTGCTGTGATATTTCTTTCAAACAATTGTTAGCAGAAATTATGGTATTGCATCGAAAGTCAATTAGGAGGTACAACAATTTTTATGAAAAAAGTCATAAACCATCTCATAGAGTAAAAATTCCAGATTCTCTAAACAAGGAAGTTATAGAAAAAAATTAGTCACGATAAAAAAATACTACCTTTTGGTCTATGAGGAAGGACCTAGGTGATCCAATAACTCTTGCAAAGTATGGAGATAACAAAGAAGATCTTGAGTTTAGCAAATTATGGAATATAGAGCATTTGAATGAACAAGAAGATGAAGAAAGTGATGATGATAGGCAAGAAGAAAGCCATGTCAATTTTAAACTTGGTTTAAGTGAGGCCACAAAAGAAGCATTTACTATAGGAGTAGCCATAGCTAAAAAAATGGGTTATGAAGGTGCTCCTTTGGGGTCCCAAAGACAAGGCCCTTGGATGGTAATAGATGTAGAGCATAGAAAACTAGTTGATAAATTTGGCCTTGGGTTTGGAGGTGAAAAAGTAGACCTAGGGTATACAGGTCAATTTGTTAGAGCTTCAAGTTCAAATCCTCATCCTTATGGTCAGACACAATCACAACTAGGACATGCCCATGGTGGAGGGCTTAGTGCAACAGGCAATACCTCTAGTGGTGATGGTATGGGTAGTAGTACTAGTAGTGGTCAACATGTGCTACAACAACAAATTACACACAAGAAGAAAACATAATATACCACAAAAACACTAGGTGATCAAGGCATACAGAAGAGGCAAAGGATTTTGACAGGTCCAACTCCAAGTCACACTACCAGTGGATCCTCCACAAAGGAGTTATTTCCAGGCACTCCCCCAATGCTAGTTAGTCTAGCTATGACATCATTAGCAACTACAAGTACTCCTATTCCTTTTCCATTCAAGCATTCCATTGTTCTTGCATCCCCAGGTTTTGATTACATTGAAGAGTTTAAAAAGAAATTAAAATTGAATAAAAAAGAAAAGAAGCAACTAATGGAGAGTGCATCTGCTCTAACTTCAGAGCCTGCAACAACCATGGTAGTACCCACATTTGACACAAGTAAAGAAATCATGGAGTACACATTTCTTGTTCCCATAATTCAAAACAACCCAACAAATTAGATGGCTCCATCTGAATTCCAGGTGAACAATTTTTGATTGGATTTTTCTAGACTCAAAAATACTGACAAAATTAATGTATCAAAGAAGAAAAATGAATTAGTGTACACATCATTGCTGAAGCAAGATAGAGAGAAAAAAGGTTTCAAACTCAAATTGAAAAGTTATTGGAAGACCTAGCAAATGAGAAAGTAAAGAGGAAAGCAACAAATAACAAGAGCAATGAATTAGAAAAAAGAATTAAAAATATGCCTCTACATTAACAAGCAAAGAGGATAAGTAGAATGAGATTGAGACTGTAGTGAATGAACTGAAGCAAAGGCTAGATGAGAGCAACAAGAAATATGATGAGGAAAAATCCATTTTAGAAAAATTAAGACTAAGCATTGAAATGGAAATGCACAGTGGGAACAAAAATCGGAGGAGACAAAAAGAAATGAAAGATTGGAGGCAGAGCTGATGGAAGCAAAAAATGAAATTAAGTCTTATCAAAATAAGTTATCTTCATTTTGTAGAGAAACAATGAGGCATATGAAAAAAAAGATTTGGGATGAAATAATGTGGGGGATTGATCATTTGTGTGACATGTTTTAATTGATTGATGCTATCAGACAACATCATAAGAAACTCAACAAATATTTAATGGAGAACAAAAATGTGCTAGCATTAGAGAAATCAACAAATCAAATTCAATAAACGGTCTACAAAGCCAGTGACAATGTTTTGAAATCAAAAGGGATTATGAATCGACTTGCTACATCAGTGACGTCATTTATCATTGAAAAGTGTTTGAGAATGTGTGAAACAGAGAAACATTTGCATTTGGATGTAGACAAGATGAAGAAGGTGGAAAAAAAGTTAAGGAACTTCACAGAGCTTGGTTTACCAGAGGCTTTTGACACAAATGAGTGATTCGTTGGATGGAATGATTTGAAAAAGAAGATGGAGGATGCAAGGAAGATTGATTTGGACCAGTTTCCTTAGAACCCAGATGTGGTGACCTATTTGGATTCCATCAAACCATTGCTAACCTTGAATGCAAAATTGACTGAAGAGTCCAAGACAGGTTCCAATTTGAATCATGAATTGTTAACAAATCTTCAAGTCAAATAGCATCAATTAGAACAAATGACAATTCCAACACCTGAAGAGTGGAAGTTGCTAGAAAAGGTGATGTAGTGATTTAAATTTTGATAATATGAGTTTCCAAGTTCCAACTTAGCTCTGTGCAGAGTTGTCTTTGAGCAAGATTTTTCATTTCCAATGTCTATGTATTCCTTCATGTGATACAATGATAACCAATTTAAAAGCTCAAATTTAGACTTCAGTAATGTGTTGATGTTCAATTATTTGTATTATTTATTATATCATTTGAAGAAATTTTTTGGCAAAGGTTTCAACTTCTAGATACACTTGTTCTTATGTTCATTGTGGTATATGCTACTAATACTATTGTTAATATGTTATTAATCTAATAAGCATTGATTTGAGTGATGAATCCCTGAGCACATGCTCAAGTTTGACTTTTAACACAATTAAAATATGAATTCTAAGGTGATTTTAATTCTAGGCATCCATAATCTTAGTAAAATTGCATTACAATTCACACATCAATACTCAATCTCCATGACTACTTAGCATATCCACTAAACATTTATATGAATTCATGTCATGGATTATCTATTATTGGAATTGGACTGATGAATTTTTGGTTAGTTTCATTGCTACTAAGTTTTGGTGAAGAGAGTGTGTTGCTTTTCCTACACCAGTAGAAGTTGGAAAATAAATGACTATGTGACTAAAAAATTTAGTCACGCAAATCAAAATTTTAGTCACATGACTAACACTAGTATAATTTGGCAAATAAATGACTAATTTGGTCATTGGGTAAAATCACAACTAAATGACTAATATCAGACAAATAAAAATGACTAAATTAATGACTATTACTCTATTATTTTTTCTTTCAAATTTGATCATAATCCATAGAGCTTAAGCCCCCCTCATGGGACCCCTACCTAAGCGAGCTATTTGGCCACCTAGGTTGCTTGATGCACCAAAAATACTTATTTTGTGGAGGGCATTGGCTCTTGGTGCAGTCTTAAGGCCTTCACATATTTTATAAAAAAAATTAACATTTATATTCTTTAACTTTTATTACTCATTATGTTAATGAATCATTAATGTTTTTAACTATGATTTGAAGCCAGTTTGATTTTCCTATTGTGTTAGCATGTCAAATGTATCAAAGAGAAATTGTGGTCAATTTCACTAATAAAATATGATTTAAACAATCCAAGTGCATTTTGAGGGCTATCTTTCATTTCAAAACACAAATAAAGATGACTAAATAATTTGTCACACATAAAAATTAGACAATATGATATTAAAGTGGCTAATTAAAAAAAATTGAATTGAGGGAGTATATTGTATTATAATATAATATAATAATAATAATATATTATATTACAATACAATATATTATAATAATAAATTATAATATAATATGATATTATATAATATATATTATTATATAATATTATATTAAATACTAATATTGTATAATAATATAATATTATATTATTATTATATATATAATATATTATATAATAATATAATATAATATTTATATTAATTATATAATATTATATAATATAATTGTTATAATATAATATAATATAATATAATATTTATATTATAATATAAATATAATATTATAATATATTTAAAAGTGGGAGATTTAATTTTGAAATCAAAATCAAATGAAGTAAAGAAGGGGCAAAGTGAGCGATGGTATTTGACTTTTCTAATAAAAATCATAAAAGGTACCTATTTTCTTTAATACAATGTGAAAAATCAACCATTCAGCCTAGGGTAATAAAAAACCCTAAATCAAAAAGAAACCAAGCTCTAATCCCATTTCATTTTTCACTTGTATTTTTGGAGAAAAAACTCATTCCATTTTTCACTTTTATTTTTGGAGAAAACTCAACACTGCCATGCCTGGGTAGGGTTTGAGAGTGGAATGGTGACTCATTATGTTGTTTCTGATGATTTTCCTAAAAAAAATCTTGCAAAGGTAAGTCTTTGGTTTTGAAACTGAAAAGTATTCTCCATTTTGAAGCATTTATTGAGCTCACTTGGCCTCAATATTTTTCTGTTGTATTTCCTTTGCTTACCATTTGTTGATATCTCTCATCTTTGTTTGACCACCATTGGAGTATCTTTGAGGCTCATTCATGAAGACTTTGGAGGGCGTCTCCTTTACAACAATCTTCTGTAAGTTCCATTATTCTTATCTCTTAAATTTCTATGAGAATAGGCTTAATTCGAGCTCAGTAGAGACAATATGATAAAAACCCTTGTATCTCCCTACACAAATCTTGATGGGTTACTTTCTTTCTATAGAAAATGTAAAACTTTGTTCTCTCAACTTACTATTTTCATTATTTTAAGGGTTTTTTGTGTTCTAATGGCCATGACCTTCATAGCATTTTGGGTATTTTTCTTTCTGTTCATTTTCTCTTCCTCATGGTTGTGTGGTAGAGACCCAATATTCAATAAAACAAACTTTTGTATACTTGACGTTTCCACAAAGGAAACTCCAAAAATTATATAAATGGCATGCCCTGAAATTCTTTCTTTAATTTTCTTTTATGCTCTTCATGAAGTAAAGTGTCTGATTGTGAATGGGATGATGAATGACAGATTGGATAGGAGTAGGCAAAGTGTGTCCGAATTCTGAGAGCACCTTAATTACTGAGAGAATTATTATATTTATTGGAAATCTTGATTTTAATAGAGGGCTTTGTTTCAGCTTCTATCCATTTAATATCACAACTTTTGGCATTTCTTGAAATCTTTGGTCTATTTTCATTCATTTTCAGATTTTGTTCTTGAAGTAGATTTTGTAAATAATCTAGGCTTGTACTCCTTAACCCATTTTATTCTCACAGTGCTTTCAATAATTTTGAGCACATTCACAACTTCATAGTGTATCTTCCATTCATGGTTGCAGTCAATAATATACATTTAAGTTTTTTTGAAGTTTTTAGTTTTTCTTAAATAATTTTATTACTAGCTTTTGTTTTTTTGAAGCAATCTTTCTTTTTTAGTTTTTCTTTTTCATTAGAAAAGAAAAACTTAAAAAAGAAAGGTTGCTTTATAACTAAATTAGTAATTGTTAAATTAGAAATTTAAATTTAATTTAAATTTAGAATGAAATTTAAGTTTTTAGTTTTTCTTAAATATTTTTATTACTAGCTTAGGTTTTTTGAAGCATTCTTTCTTTTTTAGTTTTTCTTTTCATTAGAAAAGAAAAACTAAAAAAAAAAGGTTGTTTTTATATCTAAATTAGTAATTGTTAAATTAGAAATTAGAATTTAATTTAAATTTAGAATGAAATAATGAAATTTAAATTTAGAATGAAATTGAAGTTTTTAGTTTTTCTTAAATAATTTAATTACATTAGAATTTTAATTATCAAGAGACATTCTAATAATTTTTTTAGTTTTTCTTAAATAATTTTATTACTAGCTTAGTTTTTTTTAAACATTCTTTCTTTTTAGTTTTTCTTTTTCATTAGAAAAGAAAAACTAAAAAAGAAAGGTTGCTTTTGTATCTAAATTAGTAAATGTTAAATTAGAAATTATAATTTAATTTAAATTTAGAATAAAATTTAAGTTTTCAAGATATTATGGTGATTCGATTTAAAGGATAATACAATAATTGAATAGAAAAAGTAGAGATTATTTCTTTTGTAAATACATTTCTTTTGCAATATCACTAATTCTATGCATTTTTAATTTATTAGACTTACTTTGATAATCTAGTAATATATTTAAGATATTACTTTGATATTTATTCTTTTGCAAATGCATTTCTTTTGCAGTATCATTAATTCTATGCATTTTTATTTATTAGAATTAGTCTAATGCTTATGGGTATCTGCATTTAAGATATTCATTGTTCACAACTATTTAGTAATATGTTTATGGATAGTACATAGCAAGGAGATATTGCTCTGATAAGCTAGTAATATTTAAGATATTACTCTGATATTAATTCTTTTGCAAATGCATTTCTTTTGTAATATCATTAATTCTATGCATTTTTATTTATTAGACTTACTCTAATGCTTATGGGTATATGCTTTTAAGATATTTGTTGTTTATGCTACCTAGTAATATGTTTATTTTTTTTAATTGTGGATAGGTACAGAGCAAGGAGAAAATGAAAAACTAGTGCCTTACTAGATGCATTTACTGCCCATCTCATGTGCAATAGTGGCATCACTGAAAACATACATTCATACCATTTAGTTTTAGTTTTTTTCAATTTTAAAAGTACAATAAATCAACAGTTTGCCTACTGTAAAAGATTTTGTATTCAAAACTCTATAGATAGAGTTCTTTGTAACATATTTTATATACAGTTTGAATATATAGAGAATTATTTTCCAATGTTGTTTCAATCCCAATTTTTTTGAAGTTTTAATAACATTTAAGAGCTTTAAAGTTTTATATTATTCAATCACAAAAGAATTTTCTCTTGGTTTGCAATTTCATAGACTAGTTATTGCAATAGTATTCTCCAAACATAAGAGTTTGCATACACATCTAAAAGCATTAGTTCATAAATGACTAAATAAATGATTAACATGACTAAATAAATGACTAAACTATGACTAAATAAATGACTATAATGACTACCATGACTAAATAAATGACCAGTTAATAATAATCAATAACTAAATTAATGACTAAATCTATGAATAAATTAATGATTAAATATATGACTAAATAAATCACTACCATGACTAAATAAATGACCAATTAACAACAATCAATGACTAAATTAATGACTAAATCAATGACCAAATCAATGACTAGATAAATGAGTAAAATAGTTTAGTCATAAATTTGGTCGCGTTATAAATGACCGGCAATAAACTACTAATGGTCGCGTGACCAAAATTAGTCATTTATATGCAATTTTTAGTAGTTTATTTAGTCATATATTGTTGTTTTTGTACTAGTGCTAACCTTAGTCGCTAGCCCTTAGAGTTTTATAACCTTTTCACGGAGCCCTAAATTTTCATAACTCACCTATTCACCGACATGGTTGATGTTTCACTTTTTTGAGTTGCAAGTCTTTCTTGGTCGTCTTTCTAGTTGGTGGGTCAGAGGTTTGGAAAACTTTGAAACTTCAAACTTTGGTTCTAAGGTTCCAAGTTTCAGTGACTATGTGACATTATGGGCTTATCTTTCCTTTCAAAGCTGCCATCATCTGACATCTCATTGAATGCTATGTACGAACTAAACTTGAGTTGTCTTTTTAGGAATTTCCAAAAGCATGCTATGTACAGACTAATGTAAAATATAAAATAAAAAATATCACAATTTCATAGAATACAACATAAAATATCATCAACTATAGTTTGACTTTGGAATATGATTCATGAAGTGCAATATAAAATAAAATATCATGAAGTGCAATGATTCACAATTTCATTGAATACAATATAAAATATCATCAACTATAGTATGGAATAATGGAATTTGATCTTGGGATCCATGAAGTGCAATATAATTACCTAAAAGATGCTAATTCTCTTGAATCTCTTGCATTTCCCAAACAAACTGGGGGTCATCAATCTGACGTTCATCATCAGATAAAGTAAAGTCATCTTGAATTTGATTCCAAGTCTGCTCTTCATTTTCTTTGGCCTGTGTTTCAAACTCAACATTCATTGTGTCATTTTTGTCAATGTCAGCTGTCTGAGTCCCATTGCCACTACTAGTGCCACTAATACCAGCCTTTGGAATTGGAGTGTTGCACAACCTGACCCCTCTTTTTTCACATGTGGACCTCTAGATCTCGAGTTCCCTTTCAAAAGGAATTTTTTTGACATTATACACAGTTCCTTTCATCCTCAAACAATTTTCCAAATTCTTTTCTAGTTTGTTTCTTAACTTTGATTTCAAAAACCCCAATGTACTAAAAACTCTCTCATCCTCCACCAAACCCAATATCATTGTTTTACATAAATCAACAAGTTTGAAATATTCTGATATCGAACCACACAATATTTCACTCTGACCTAAGCTTGTCAAAACCTTTTTTATTGATCCCGGTTCAAAGGCCTTGTCCTTTCCCATGGATTTATATTGGTCCCTCATAGCTATTGCAAAAATCCCACAATGTTTTCTAAACTTAGCTTCATCCAAAATTCCTTCTATTTTCTGCTCATTGTATGTTACAGTTTTCAAAAATTGTTCGATCAAGATTTTTACCTAAGCATGGAAAAATGTGGGGTTATCTTGGTTTTCCCAAAATTGAGGATACACAATACTCATGGCTTCAAGTATTTCATGTAGAGGGAATCTTTCACGAATATTTGAGGAAAGAGATTTTGCAATTTCCTTCAGATTATCACCAATAGATTTAACAATGCCTTGAAAATCTTCTTGGTTAACAACTACTTCTCTGCTAGAGAGCTTGGCTGCCTTACATTAGTACATTTGTACCTCATATCCACATACATAGATGCATAATTTCCTGCTTGCATTAAATTGCAAATAATTATTAGGATCATTCAAATCAATAATTTTCCACCACATGAAATAATTTGGGCCATCTTGTGTTAGATCTAGATATAGATGATCGAGGGCCAAGCATGTATGTTTACGTAGATTGGCATATTCATTAATATACATAGTTCTGTCTTGGGCTTTCTTCACAAGCTCGTTCATCACATCTAGCATGAGGATAAGACTAGTTAAAGTCAAGAGTTTCTCTATATCGCTTAGCCTATGTAAGAGGTCAGGAGCTTTGTCTATTGTGCTGTGATGCTCATACATCACTCCAATCAAAGATTTATATTCAAAAAGAACTCGTTGTACTGGTCCATGTAGGGAGATCCATTTGGTATTGATGCCCTTGAGAAGCTTATTTCTTGGTGTTATTCCCTCAACAAAATTTTGAATTCTGTGAAATGTTTAGGACTTCGACAAAAGTATGTGTGGATCTTGTGGACTATATTTTTGACTTTTGATACTGTAGGAAACTTGCTAACAATTTTGAATGCTAAATTCATTCAGTGGGCCATGCAATGAATGCTAAGCATGTATGGTGCACAAATATTTTTTTAACTTTGTGCAAACACTGGTCCTTTGACCTTGCATCATTGCAACTCCATCAGCCCCTACACACACTAAATTTTTCACAATTGTCAACTCATCCATACCTGCAATTTCATTCAAAGATTTTTTGACTAGTTCAAATATATTTTGCGCTGTTAAACTGTTCTTCATTTTATGAACACATAGAAGATGAGCTTGGTGAACATGTTATACATTATAAAAATGCATATAGACCCAAGAAGTATTGTCTACCGCAGTAACTTCATCTAAAAATAATGCAATGAAATTTGACTCTTTTACTTTATGCTTTAAATCTTCCTTTTCCACTGCAACAAGACAGTTTTCCCAATCTCATCCAGCGTTTATTGACCAATGTGACAAGGGATAGTGAGGAACATTCAAATAAGATAATAAACCAAAATATTTTGGGTAGTCTGTCATAGGACACCCTTTGGACAAAATATGAAAAACAACACTCATTTGAACAATTTTTGATAGATTTGCTCCTTCCAAATGCTTTTCCAAATTGAGCCTCAAGTGTACCTTTACATGCAACAATGTTCGACATTATTTTTTCATGCTCTTCATAATCCATGACATACTTAACATGAAGACATTCTTCTTTTTATTTCCATCGTACGAATGATTCTTCCTTTCTGTCTATGATTTGTTTTTCATAAACTTTATTGATATGATTTTCCATGGTGTCAATCTTTAGTTGCAACATCTTGGCTCTTCCACATTTCCAACTACAAATCTTACATTTGGCCAATGTTTCCTTTTCAATATCATTTGCATTGCCAATCCCCACTGGTACAGTGAATGGATATTTTGACAACCAACCAAGTTGAAAACTCCTTGTCATTTTCCACTCGTGCCCCCTTTTTGGTTTATTTTTCCTTTTCTTGCTACCAACATCATCATCCTCATCCAAGTCAATTATCTCATTCTGGCTAACCGGGCCCAGGGTATCACTTGGAACATCTTATGTGGTATTGCTATCTTGATTCGATACATTTTGATTTAAATCAATGACAATCTCAACTTGAACTTCCAGTGGTGATGAGGTATTGGGAATGCTACGATTATCTCGTGGAGTAGTTGATGATGTAGCTTCATCTTGACCTAATGGATCAACTTTGGCAATTCCAAAGTAAGACTGTATGGTACATCTAAGTTTTGGCGTTTTGATGGTCTCCTAGTCTCTTCACCACCTTGAGGAGCGACAAGAGTCTCTTCACCACCCTGAGGAGCCTGAGGAGCAGAAGGAGTCTCTTCACCACCCTGAGGAGTGGCAAGAGCCTTACCACCCTAAGGATCAGAAGGAGTCTGAGAAGCAGTAGGAGTCTCTTCACCACCTTAAGGAGCGGCATGAGCCTTACCCTTGCTGCTCGAGTTGCTCAACATATTGATCTCTGATTTGCTCGACATATTCATCTCACTTCAAATAAAAACTGGAAAAAAAATATCTTCTTGTTTAAGGACAGAGAATAATAATATAGATCCCATTACCTACTCAATATCATCTTTAAGACTAAAGCAAGAATGGAAAAGGGAGAAATAAAATTTATTATTATAACTAATAACACTATGAAGAAATGATCACTCACCTTTAAGTCTACGTTTTTGGCTTTGGCTAACTTCTGATTTCTGAATAAATGACACTTTTGATTTGGAAATTCCAAAGTAAGATTGTATGTTACGTCTAAGTTTTGGGCATTTTGATGGCCTGCTAGTCTCTTCACCACCCCGAGGAGCGACAAGAGTCTCTTCACCACCCTGAGGAGTCTGAGGAGCAGCAGGAGTCTCTTCACCACCCTAAGAAGCGGTAGGACCCTTACCACCCTGAGGAACAAAAGGAGTTTGAGGAGCGAAAGGAGCCTTACCACCTTGAGGAGTGGAAGGAGTCTGAGAAGTGACAAGAGTCTCTTCACCACCCTGAGGAGCAACAAGAGCCTTACCACCTTGAGGAGTGGAAGGAGTCTAAGAAGTGGTAGGAGTCTCTTCACCACCCTGAGAAGTGATAGGAGCCTTACCCTTGCTGCTCAAGTTGCTCGACATATTGATCTCTGACTCGCTCAACATATTCATCTCTCACTTTGAATAAAAACTGGAAAAAAATGTCTTCTTGTTTCAGGACAAAGAATAATAATATAGATCCCATTACCTACTCAATATCATCTTTAAGACTGAAACAAGAATGGAAAAGAGATAAAGAAAACTTATTATTATAACTAATAACACTATGAAGAAATGATCACTCACCTTTAAGTCTATGTTTTTGGCTTTGGCTGACTTTCGATTGTATCTATTTCTGTTCATGGAATGGAAATTAATAATAAATCACATATCAAATTCAATACCATGGAATACAATATAATTTTTTTGGCTTTCCTAAACTTAGTCGCTAGTCCCTAGAGTTATATAACCTTGTCGTGGAGTTCTAAATTTTCATAACTCTATGATTCGGGGGCCCGGGTATGTGTAGGATCATGATGGCCCAAAAAGTGTCAATATGTAAGTGATATGATGGCCCATGTGGCTGACGATTTTTTTTACCCAAAATTGATAAAACGAAAATGGTTTTTAAAGGATATTCTCAACTTTCCACCAATATAAATTATGTTTTACTTTGAATTTAATAAATAATTATTATTCATTTTCTATTTGAATTATGATTAAAGTCATGATTAATAGGTTGATTGAAAAACATCTATTGCTTTCAAACGGTATCATATTTTTTGAATCCAAAACATGCATCACATTCTATGCTTTGCATACTATGAGATTATGAATTTCATGAAGTTTTGACCAAGTTAAGGTGGTTAGACATACAAATTTTTATATTTTTAAAAAATTGTAATATAAAATTCATAATTAATTATGTACCTGGAAAAAAATTACAAAAAATATGCATCACATAGGGACATGAGTCCTCTACTTATATCTAAAATATTATAAAAAAATATTATCATTTTATTGTGGTTAGGGTGGTCAGACAGACACCTACTTATTTTTTCCCTGAAATTTAAGTACTATTGCATTGAAATTTCAAATTTTCCAAATAGATTTAAAAAATAAAAATAAACCTAGTAGTTTAGAAACTACATTCAATTTTCTATAGATTCTATTCTTACATATTTTTGAAATAATATAGATAACTTATTCAATTTTTACATCAAGTTGCCTAACTCTGATTTTTCTAAATTTTTTGCCACTTAAGGGCCTGTTTTTTCCATGATGATCTTGCACATACCTTCCCTGACTTGGTTGATGGTTCACTTTGTTGAGCTACAAGTCTTTCTTGGTCATCTTTCTACTCGGTGGGTCAGAGGTTTCGAAAACTTTGAAACTTCAGAGTTTGGTTCTAATTTCTAAGGTTCACTTTGTTGAAGCAAGAATGGAAAAGAGATAAAGAAAACTTATTATTTGAACTAATAACACTATGAAGAAATGATCACTCACCTTTTAAGTCTATGTTTTCAACTTTCACTGACTTCCGAATGGAGAAGTAGAACCTCGGAACTGAACAAAATGTGTAAGAATAAATGACACTTTCGATTGTATTTATATCAATCCATGATTCCATATTTGTCGAATTCGATAGGATTTTTAAATGGTATATTAAAAATTTGGTGAATCCCATGTGTTGATACAACGATACGTTGTAATTTTCAAGGTGAAATGTGTCCTCAAATGTAATTATTTTTTAATGTTATTGGCGAAATAGGTCCTCATGAGCAACTTTTTATAAATTTTAATTGGCAAAATAGGTCTTCACAAGCAAATATTTGTAAATTTTAATTGGTGAAATGGATCCTAATACAATGTTGTTTTAATAGTATTGGCGAATGTATAGGTGTTTTATTAAATGCTTTCAGGATTCTAGGCAAAAATATTAGTCGGTCCAATTAAAATGCGTAGTTTGACAATGGAAAATTTGTTTCTTAAATATGCCTCAAAAAAACCCATTGGAAAATGGACATGCATTGGACCTATAGTTTGTAAACTCTTGGCGATTTGGACACCCTGTTGGGAGCGAGAATTTCCCAATTTTGACTTGGTCAATTCCTATAATTCACCAATTAGCAAAGATTCGCCACTAAAGTTTCCCCTAACTGGATCCTACCCTTGTAAAATTTTATTGTTGACTTTTTGGAGTTTCTCATCTCAACATCCTTATTGGACATTCCATCCTTGCAGTTCCTTTCTCTTTACAAGTTGCAAAGTACCAAACTTTCCCATACCCTAATATCGTTCCTAGCATGCGGTATGAGTTCTTCTCAATCCTCAAAACTAAAAGCCTATAAAATTCTCAAGTCCTCTATATTGGGATTGGACTTTCAAACATCCATATCCCTCCATCCCTTATTGTACTTATTTTGTTGCATCTCCATTCCTTGATCCTTGATCCTTTACACCCCAAAAAATTCTCCATCTTTCAGAGTCATAATTTCAACCATTCCTTATCCATTGCACCCCTTTTCATTCAACCCAAAAAGTTCAAGATTATTGGGATTAAGGTGCCATCTACCTTGTAAATCCTCTGCCATATTTCATGGTTCCAACATCCCTAGAAAGTGTCCCTAGGCACTTATGGTGTATTGGGAAAATAATTTTTAGTATTTTATTCCCACCATTGTTTGTAATACATTCATAAGGGATGGAGGATTCCACTAGTAGTGTTAAAGGTGACTTGTGCACATAAATATTTAATTGAATTTTTACCAAATGTGGATGCCTAGCATGGGAGGGTAAAAAACAAGTGAAGAGGAAAAAGGTGATTGTTGGGATCTTCCAAGTTAGCATTTGGAAAGAGACAACAATTGTCTCTTGCTAGTCCTTGGTTTGTGGCATTTCAAGTGATGTTTCATTTCCATGTTTGGGTGCTTAGATTGGAGGGAAAGTTTTTGGAGATGAAAATTGTGTCCTTATATATTCTTAGGAGGAAAAATAAAGGATGGGACATTTGAAATGAGAAGTCATATTTTGGTGCCAAGTTTGGTGCACAAGACATCTTTACAACTCAATTTAGCTCCTTGGTTGTGGAAGGTATGAGGAATAGTTATAATGCAAGTAGAAGAACCTAAGTAGGAAAAAAATAGAGCACAAAGAGGGTGTTCATAGGTACATAGGTGTTACCATATTGGAGGCAAAGAAGAGAATACAAGTGTGTGAAAAATGTATTATTTTTCGAAGATAATGCATACTTAGTCTCTCTTCTTGGAGTTTTTTCTTGCAAGGGTTTCTCCATGTAAAACGTGTGTCATGTGATGCTGTTATGTTGTTTATTTGTGCCTCTTTGTTGCTATCTTATGGTGATTTTTTCTTTTATTTATTATCATTATAAGTTCACATAAGGTGGTATTGCTAAGCATGTTAAGTTGACTATTTTTTAGCATCATAAAGAAGATGGGTCTAAGCAAGGTAATTCCACATCAAGGTTACTTAATTTCAAATTTACATACAAATTTCAAATTTTCATATTGTAAAATTCCAAGCCTGATATCACACCAATTGATGTTAAAACTTGAGAACAAATCTTTAATATTAATTCATTGAATAATGATTGGAAATTTCCCAACAAAAAAATCATTGATTTTCTCTATAGAAATTTTGATCTTTTGAATTCCCCTTAATTTGATACCAAGTTAAGCTCCGCCTCAAACCTCAATCTTGACTTCCCAAAATCCTTTCCTTTGTTAGGGTTCTCCTATCGACCTTCTCCCTTTTCTCATCCCTTTTGGCACAACTTCCTGGTCACCTTCGATTCCTTGATTCTTTGACACTTCAATCTTTGCCTATGATATGAGTTCCCTCCAACCCTTGATAGTTTGAAACTCCTACCATTTTTCATTGTAAACACCACCTACCCTCTTAGATGACTTAGAGCTTCATTAATGACTTGATTTGGCTCCACAACTACTGTATTTAATCTAATGGAACCCAAAATTCATTCTTTATGTAGGTTTTCATAGATCTAAAGGAGAAAATGGAACTTTGCTCATACTCAAATTTAGTTGAACAATTATTATTGCAGAACCTAATGGTTGATACACCATCTCTAGCTTGCTCTTTTAGCTTTATTTTGGGAAATTTCCTTGTCCCTACACAAGAATCCACATGGCATTAATGTTCAAAGGTATGGTGAATGGTTAAAAATGATCTTATCATTTTTCTAAATTGCAAATCCCAAAGAGGAAAATTTTGATACACAACATTTATCATGACAACAACTAGGGTATTAAGTATCTCTATAGAATCAAATCCACACGCCTTCTCCTTCATTGCTCAATTTCCTAGTGACCAATCTATATATGCAAGTTATTTATTTATTCAAAGGGTTGGTTCTTTTGATTTTTTTTGGTCACAATACAAAATAGTCTAGGATTTCAACATTTAATAGTTTATCCACCATTAAAGTGTTTTTGTAAGTTGTATATATGTAGCTACTGTAGCATAGTATGTAAACAATTATCTCCTTGAATGATCATTGATATTTTGGATTGCTTTAGAGTGAGAGATGTGACATTCCATCTTTATTGTTAACATTCTTCCACCATATTTGTTGGTGTAGCTATAATAGGTATTTGAAAATGTTGCAACATTTAAATATATTGCATTCTTGATATATGTAATGGTCTCTTGTTGTAAATGAATATCATTGAGCTCAAAGAAGCATTATTCAACATAAGTGTTTATTTTATATCATAATTTTCTATTATTTATAGTTCTTTTATTGTCATGGTTGGATATAACTCTATTTCTGAATAAGGCATCATTTAGTAGGAATCTTGACCTTCCATACCCATTAAAACCATTAGGGTATGTGTATGATCATGATGGGTATGTGGTCAATTTCCACTATTTTTACCCAAAATTGATCAAACAAAAATAGTTTTAAAGGAGATTCTTCACTTCCACAGATATAAAATTAGTTTTAATTTTAATTTAATAAGTAATTATTATTCATTTTCTACTCAAATTATAAATAAAGTCCTAATTGATAGGCCGGGATTGAAAACATCTATAGCTTTCTTAAAATGGTATAACATTTTTGAATCCAAAACATGCATCACATCTCCATGCTTCGCGATAGTATAGGATTAAGAAAAGAAAAATGAATTTCATGAAGTTTGACCAAGTTAAGGTGGTCGACATAATGATTTTTATATATTTTAAAAAAGTTGTAATAAAATTCATAATTAATTATTTACTTGGAAAAAAAATTACAAAAAATATGCATCACATTGGGGCATGAGTCCCTCTAATTTATATCTAAAATATTATAAAAAATATTTATCAGCCTACGTGCTAGGTGGTTAGACAAACACCTATTTCTTATTTTTCCTAAAAACAAGTACCACGATTGAAATTTAAATTTTCACCAAATAGATTTTATTTTTTTAAAACCGCACTAGTTTAGAAACTACATTCAATTTTCTACGTGATTCTATTCTTACATTATCTTGAAATAATATAGATAACTTATTCAAATTTTTACATTAAGTTTCCTAACTCTCATTTCTTTTCAAATTTTTGCCACTTATGCCTCGCTTTTTTCCATGATGATCCTCAAGACATGCCCATTAAAACCATTAAAATCATTCACCAATAGTATATGAAGTATTGTATATATGCATGTTGCTCATCGATCTTGTAAAAAATCTTGGGGATAATTTCAAGCAACCATAATACATACAACTTCAAAGAATCATGTATAGCATGGCTGCACCTTGCCACTTTGTATGTATCATAACTGAGTATATCTTAAGGGATTAATGAAGCTAGAAGTTGTGGGTGCATGTGCAAGGTGTGCAATCAACTATATAGAGGTTATTGCAGCTAGTCATATTTGACCTGGTGAGAACTTTTGGGGTCAAGTATGCAATTAGATTTTTCTATTGTCATTTTAGTTCTTCATTATATTTGATGCACATACTTGTTAAAGTATACCTCTAGGAACACCCTCTTGAGTCTAATCTAAGTCCAAAGTGTAGGAGAGAAATCACACTCTCATATGTTAGCCTTTAACCATCTTGAATCTCTTGATGAGCCTCTATTCACTTTCTTGAAGAAAAAACCCTTGACCTTGAAGGTGGGAAAAAAATTAGGATTTGGGAGAGTGGTTTTGGGACCTAACAGTTGGAAAATTTAGGTGCATGAAATTAGATTTGGAAGAGAGGTTTTCATGCTACCACAATTGACCAAAAAACTAATGTTTATCCTTGCACGAGCCATATCTACAAGTAGAATAGGTGCTTTGGTTTTGCATGTAGTGTGGATATTGTGGTTGTTGCATAGAGAAAGAAAAATTCAAAGTATGTATTCACCTCTAGCACATGCAAATCCTTGATTTGTGTGTGAACATGTTCATTTGCACATGGCACTTTATGTTGGGATGGGTGCAAGATTTATGTTTGTCTCACCATTTACCTATTTTGGATGATTTTTTCTTGTTTGAAAGTGTTTTCTTTGGTGTGGGGAATTTATCTAATTTTCCCTTTTGTCTTCAAATTTTCAATGATAGTCATGTAACTATAGGATTATCCCATCATATTAACCTTGACCAACTTTATTTTGGAATAAATGAATGGTTTTAGACCCTTGTGATAATTTAAGACTCTATGCTGCTTTGACTTGAATGTGCCCAAATTCACACAGAGGTCATGGAAGGAACACACTAAATGGTCTTGCCTTGCCACAATTGTTTTTATTGAATGTATTAGTCATCAAAGACCTCTTAAAATAGTATTAATCCTTGAAGGCTTCTAGGAATTTTCTCAAGTATTCTTCAATCTTCATTTTATTTATTGTTCTACCAAAGTGCATGGGATTTTCATCACTTAAAATGAGGATAAAGATACTTATAGAAGTGCAATATTAATCCTTTCCTTTTTAGAAAAGTCAATCATGAATAAATGCAACTATCTCACCAAATATCCATAGCATCTACATCTATTTTAGCCTAAAACACATGAATAAAAATAAATTCACTTGAAGTATAGAGGGATTCAATCATCAAAAATATTTAACTATTGATTGTGCCAATGGAACCACTCCTTCAAGGACTTCTATAAGCTAGCAAAACTTAATGATTTTTTGTTCTCAATGAGTTAGTGGTTTCATATTTGATCATCACACGAACTACATATTGCTCCACCATTCAAATATATTTGACATGAATTGGAAGGTAATTTTATGGATCTCATGGTTTGACATCAAGGCTTAGATACTCTAATATCATTCAAATGAGATGTAATATGACCCACTTTGATACCAATGGTCTAGATCCTAGATACCTAGGTGGTTTGAGTGACAATGCTATTGATTAAAACATAGGTTTTGAGTGTATAGAATCAAGACGGAGACAAAGAAGAATACAAGAATTAGAACATTCTATTCTAATAATTGTAATGTTCTATACATGGCATACTCTTGAGGGAGATATATGTCTATGCATTTACTATTGTCTAATATTTGAAAATGTTAGCCTATCTATTATGTTACAAATTATACACATTTATAATTTATATGATTGTGAAGACACATGCCATTATGCAAGTTGAACTAGTTGTAATTCCATGTATGATTCCTCAACTTATAATAATTAATATGCTTGTTCTTTTCTATGCTAACAATTTACATGTCATGATTTACAACCCATATAAGATATACACCATTGTTGCACACTAATGTAAATGTGTTACATGATCATATTATCTACATGCTTGATGTGTGCTAATGTATGAGGATGTAAATATGGCGTCGAACACAAATAAAGCTAAAAAATATGATTTTTAATGCTATGTGAATGGAACATGATGTAAAGGGTTACATATAAGTGAAGGAGTGACCTTTGGACTTCCTGACATGGTTCCAAACATTGCATGGGTGGGACATAGAGTAAGGAACTAAATGTAGGATTGCATATTGTGGTGTTTATGTCTCATGGAATACACAGTTTTATGGAATCATGAAAGTAACATGGTTTGATCAAGTGTGCTTATATAATTATTTTTGACACTTGAGACTTCTAATTTAATATGGTATGATGTAATGCAATTTGTAACACCCCTCCATTTTGGATCTTTTGATCGACAATGCTTTCTTTGTTATGTGTTTTGGTTATGTTGTGACTAATTATTTGTTTATAACATGCTTTCACATTAGCATAGTTGTTATTTGAATTAATAATGATGCATGCTCATTTATTGATTATTGATGTTTTAATTTTGTCAATCTTGATATGACTGTATTGGTGAAGAGAACGGTATTGCATTACTCGCTCACGAGTGTCATGTGATTTCCGTGATTCTCTCTTTACGGTGTGTATGATTTATTATATGTATACATGTGCAACATTTTCTTGTTTGCAGGATTGCAGGTACATGACATTAGCTTCACCTGGTTACACAGGTCTGAGCGTGTCCACTACTCAACAATAATATTGGGAGATAGTAACGGGTTACCTCGTCATACCTTTACCCTAGTACAGTGTGTCGTCAATTTGAATTTGGTCTTAGATTTATCATTGTTGTTCTAGGTATTTTATTCTTGTGCAAATTTAATTTAGTAGATTAAATGTTTATTTAATTTTAAATATTTAATTAAATGAATTATTGTTGTGAGGGCTTTAAAATAAATAAATAAATAAATTTTTGTTATGCTGATTGAGTAAATTTTATTATTGAAAATAAATGGGAATTAAATAAGTAAAAATATTTAAATTGGTTGCAATTAGTAAATTGTATTATTATATTTAAATGCATATGAATGGAAAATATCTAAATTGTTGAGGGAAAAGATATTTTAGATTTTTTGTTTAAAATAACTGAGAGTTAGAAATTTGTGATCTAATTGTTGAAAATTCATTCACAGAGAGGATTTTTGGGAGAAAAGAAAAGAAAGTTGTTTCACAAGAAAAGTTTTGGTATGGGTTGTGGAAAATTGGTGAGGAAATTGTGGATCTTTCAGATGAAATTGTTTTAAAATTATTTTGTTGTAGAATTCTTAGTTGTGTTTTTTGTTGTGTCTTCTGGAAGGAGGCAATTGCATTGAAGAAAGCATTGGCTACATTGAGAATTGAAATTATAGAGAAGCTCGGCAACATTTTCTTGAGGCAACATTCTTCTGTAACAGGTTCTTTACTATTTTTGTGAAATTTGAAATTAAAAAGTTATTTTATTACTGTAATGCAAATTGGAAATGTTTTAGGAAATGATTTTTCAATACTGTAGAAGTTCTTATTTCTTTCTTTTAAAAGATTGTCGTGAAAATGAAACCTCTGTAGAAAATAATTAAATCCTCTGTGTAATTTGTTTATTCGAAATAGATTTATACAGGAGGAAATTATAGTGGAATTATTGAACCTCTGTTGAATTTAAATCAAAACTTAGAAACCTCTTTTTGTAAAAACATAATTTATTATTCTTTAGAAAATGATAAATTACCGTTGAAGGTTTAGATCTTTGTAAGTAATGATTTTAAACAATAGAAAGTATAAATAAAAGTATTTGAAGAATTAGAAAAACTCTGTAGGATTGAAAATGAAATCTTCTGATAAATTTGAGAAAACCAAAAATCAAAAATCAAAACAACATAAATAGTGTGTCACTAAATTAATCATAACTCAAAATTTACAAACTGGGTAGGGCTGAATTTTTTATATGTTTTAGACGACTTGATTGTGCACCTTCAGTAAAAATTTCAGAGAAACCCAGATCCGAAAACAAAATTTATTAAAGTCGCAACATACGAGATTTATGATTAGGGTTGTCTGAAAATTGTTAATTTACATTTATATATTTATTTATTTGTTTAAATTAAAATATATTTAAATATATTTTTAAATAGGTGCATGCACATGCACAATTTGATATTTTTAAATAAACGTTAGAAAATAATAATTAGATTATCTAATTAGAATATATATATATATATTTAAAATAAATATTATATCGTTAATTAATGCATACAATGCACAAGTAGGTGTTTTATAATATGATGATTTTATTAGAAGGATTAAGATTTCTATTTATATTTGTTGTGAAATTTGAGTTGACAATTAGTTTTAATTTCCTTATGATTTGTAAACAGAAGTATTTATATATTAATAAAAGCATGTAAATGCATGGGTTAATAAAATGTTAAAATAAAACGACTTAGGAGTGAAAGTTGATTTGTATTTAAATAGATATTGATTCAATTTGGATTTAGGAAATCCGAATATTAGATTATTTAAGTGCCTGAATTATTTTAAGTTGTATTATTTTCTGTTCACATTTGCGGGCAATTTGAATTGAATATTATGAGTAATTGTCAAATTCGAAGTTAAGCAGTTGGTTTAATTCGTTGTGGATTTATTGGATTTAGGAAATCCTAATGGTCATTTATTTAATTACTTGAGTGGCTTCTTATTGTTGTGTATTCTTCTGTAATTGTGTATTGGGCATTGGGGATATTTGTTGTCGAGAAAATTATAAGTCTTCTAGAGATTGTAAAATTGTGAGAGGGTTATTGTATCTTTTGTTCGCCCTTTTTGAGATTTTCCTTGGGTAGTGCACGTTTTTTGGGTTTCAGTATTTGACATCCATAGGGATGTGTGAATTAGTTTGAACACCCGATTACTATGAACGGGTTATGTGATTTGATTTGAGCACCCGGTTACTACGAATGGGATGTGTTGTTTTTTGCAAAATAGTTGATATTTGTTATCGTATTTTGTGCACTGTCTACCCTTGGGTTGTGGAATATGTTATTGTGTTGTCGATAGGGGAGTGGCTTTCAACGGGGGCCGGGACACAAAGGGGTCCCAGGATAACTTGTGTGAAAGACAATTTAATTAGTGGAAATTAAATAACCTTTATTAGGGATGGAGTAGCTTAATATTTAATCAGATAATTTAGCCTCGCTCATTGGCTCAAGGGCTAGTATGAGACTTGAGATGAGTCGGGAAGGCCTGGAATGGCAAGATCGTTATCTTGTCTTCTTAAAAGATAATCGATTCCGCACTGGTGTGCATGTGGGGCCGGAATCGTGAGAGGTTACCAGGATAACCCTAGAGGGGGGCCGGGACCTAGGAAGATTTCCTTTGGATAACCAATGCAACCTTTGTGATGACACTCCTCCTATGACAACGGTCGATTTGTATTATACAGTGGATGTATTTGATTCAGTGGTTCTGGAAGCAATGTAACCTTATGTTTTGTGTCTTTTTGGTACAGTGTTGTTTTGTGTTTTTTTGGTACAGTGTTGTTTTGTGTTTACTGGTACAGTGTTGTTTTGCATTTACTGGTACAGTGTGGTCTTGTATATTACTTGTGTCTAGAGGTAATAGGTTTGTCTTGGTTACCTGTTACTATCTCCTAGCACGAGGGCTGGGCCTACGGGTACCAGATGGTTGGGTGGCGTGCATCTTACACTGTTGAGTTTCACTTCCTGTTCGTGATGGCGGGATCTTCTTGTTCGAGGAGCTCGTGTGGTTCTCTGGAGTTGTTCTTCTCCTTCTTCATTATAACTGTGGATCTATGTGTATAATTGTAATACCTCATTTGTATCGAGGTGAACCTTTGTGATGTAATTGTAATAGTATTTATGATCTATTCATTATTGGATTTAATGGTGTTGTATATGTGAAAATATGTTTAATACATTTCTATGTGTTAGATTTATCTTGAAATGGTTTAATGCTTTGTTGAAAGTTGTATCTTGAGTTTAATATTCATATGCTATGGTTGGTTAAATTTTATAAGTAATGGTGTTCACATGTAGACGCGTTGCGTAGCCTAGAGAATGTATGTGGCTAGAGTATGTTACTTTACTCATCTTGTTTTAACTTACAAAAAAAATTAGTTGTGCTTCCGCAGATGCATCATCTTCTAGGTCAGTGGGATTCGGTTTACACAATTAGTTGCACTTTTTGGGACTCAATCTTACAATGCCAATTTTTTCTTGAGTCCCTCCCCCTTTGTTTCATTTTCCATATTTTATAAAACATTAATTATGATATGAGAAATTCCAAGTGAGCCCTCTCATGTGTTGGAAGTTGTAAAAATCCAAGAAAATTTCCAAGTGTTGGGTGTTTTATGTCCAAGTACTTAGTGTTTTGGGCTATTGGAGTTTCCCTTCCTTAGGTATCATTTCCTTGTCACGCAAAATCCGCAAAAACTACAACATTTTTCTTAAGCTTCTTCTTCTTATGAATTTTTAGATTTCCCATTCTTAGGTATCATTTTCATGTTTCCTTGATCTTTGAAACCCCAATCCATTGCATTCTTTCCCAAGTTGTGTCAATGTATCAAGTTTACCATTGTCTAGGTACTTGGTACATGCCTAAACCTTGATCCCCAATCCATTTGATGTCCCAAATCTTGAACCTTTATATTAAGTTTTCTTTCCTTGTTGAGGTTGCATCCATTGATGTTCAAAAATTTCTCATATAATTTCACAATGAAGAACTCTCAACCTTTGAGGAATTTTGTTTTCCTTAAAGATTCTTGAGGTTCATTGTTGTAGCTTTTTCTTGTTGAGGAATATTGCAATTCTTTGTTTGTAGATCTCTTACATTGTTGTTTGATCCTATGGCTTATGTTTTTCACAATTCTAACACTTTAGACTTATCTCTCTTTTTATCACCTTTAGGCCCTTTCTTTTTGGACCTACTCCTCACATGCAAGGTATCTTGGGAGCCAAAATTCATATAATTTATCCTCATATCCTCTAAAATAAGTATGGAAATCATGTTGTCCATATTTGGCTTTGTATTACCACTACTTATGGAAACAATTACATTTTCCCACTATTTAGGAAAAGAACAAAGAAGCAAGATACATTTATCTTCATCTTCTAATTTAACATATACAAATGAAAGATGACTTATAATCAAATCAAATGCATTTAAATTTTCTACAATTGAATCACCATATTTCATATTTTAAGAATATAACCATCTTTTGAGATATAACTTGTTAGAAAGACTTTTTGTTTGATAGATTTCACCTATCCTCTTCCACAACTTGTATTTGGTGTTTTATGTGGAGACATTCAAGAGGAAAAAATACACAAGACACAACTAAATGGTTCCTCATGACTTCTTGTCCAATTTTTTCCAATCTTCATTAGACATTGCAGTTGGCTTTGTTTATATTGTGAAATTGACAACTATTCATATCTCTTTTCAAGGAGATCCTCTATATTTAATTTCCCTCATAGCCTATGCCTTTGAATTTATTAATATCCTAGTGAGAGGTAGAGGCCATTGTATACAATATTCCTCACAAATCTACAATATACCACAAAATAAAAACTCCTATTGCAGCCAAAATAATTTCAACACTTACGAGAAAGATGCCCCTCTCTCAACAAAATTGTTAGATCTTATACCAAATGTTGAAAACAAGGTGAAGATAAGCTGCAATATTAACTTATGCAAGTGATTGAAAACTGAAAACTAGATTACCAAATCATATTTATATATGTGATCAAGTACATTCAACATTAATAAAAAATCAGGAAACCATTAGAGACACTAGATTTACGTGGAGAAACCCTTTCAGGAAAAAAATCCACACAAGAAGAGAGGGAAAGTATATTATTAATCTTCAATTGAGAGATACACAACAATGCACTCCATTGCTATTCTTTGATCAACCTGGCAACACCCTATTACCTACAAGAACTCAACATAAAACTACCATCCTGTGGCTCCAATTTATAGAAACCTAGGGGAGGGAAAACCACAAATTGTAACTTGGAACAAGAGGAAAATACCACTTGAAAAACCCATGCCTACCTCTTGGACAACCAATAGACATAATAAAATATTTAATTCCTTTCACATGACTTCTCTCATGGGTTCCTAGCCCATAGCCAATCAAGATGATAACTTCTCGATGCTCTTTGACTCTCTAGTGGAACATGAATGAACACCAAATTCCTCCCCCACTTGGGCGCCCAGGGCATGACCTTTCACCTTCCATAAGTGGATGCCTAGGAAGGATATTTTGTCCACTATGCCATGTAACTCCTACCGACATTAAATCAACTCTTTAAAACATAATTATAATATGTGAATATTATATAATTTTCTCTCATGTCCCCTAGAACACATTCCAAGGAACATGAAGACATATGAATGACATAGGAATAAAAGGTTAATGCCAACTTTTACTAACAATTTGTACATTAATATTGTGACTTCTTTCTTGATATATACAATATTGATTTTCTTTCAAGAACATAGTATTCTTGTATTCAACTTGTGTTAAAATATTTGATACTATAATAGTTTAAAATTTTCAAAGAGTGTCTAGAAGTTGAAGATATTCGCTTTGATTGATAGGATCACCACATTTTTTTCTCCCTACCCTTCTCTCTATTTTTAATTTTCTTTTGTTCTAATTAGCCTAGGATTAATATGGAATTTAGAATAGATTTTATTTTTTTATATTGTAATACTTTCTTAAAATATTTTTACTAATAGAAAAAAAACATAGAATAATTAAAAACATTCTTAACCATATGATTAAATTCCTATATTCGATAAAGTACACACTTTTAAAAGAATATTTACAGACCTTTGAATGAACTCAAAACATTTAAACACTAATATCAAACCTTGAAAAAATTGTATAGAAATAATCATTTAAAATCATTTTACCAACATTGACGTGTCAAAGCCACACATCAACACTACTCAACTTATGCCATAATTCTAATAGAAAATAAATATATTGACAAAGCTTTTTCTCTTTACTTTTAACCATATATCTTAATTAAAATTATGGTTGAAAATCCAAAGACAATATGTTTTATGAAGATATTTAATTGGTACTTCAATAAAACTTACATATCTCATCATTTAAGAATGTTACATATACAAATTAATTAGTTAAATCATAAGAATTTAAAACTTTTAAGTCATTAGTGTTCTATAAATGAACAATTTACATGTTTTAACACTTAATTTATAAAACAAATATTTTAATGTTCTCAAATTTAAATATGCACATGATCATATATATTAGTATAGATATCTTAAATACCTCTATCTTAATAATATCAAGAGATATCAATTTGAAGCCAATAGTGGCATGGTGTGATGGTTAAGTTGTGTTGTTATTCTTGCCATCAAGATTCAAACCCCATTGAGGTGTTTGAGAATTTATATTAGGTCAAAAGCATTTACGCCTCTTAATAAAAAAAAAAGAGATATTGATTTGAAGTTATTTTATTTACTTCAAAATTATTTTATTTACTACATAGAATTGTTTATTTGAAAATATTATATGTTTAAATATTAGTATTTTGACATATAAATGACATTAAATTTAAAGTAAAAGGAAAATATTTTTGTTAACACACTCAACTCTCCACCTCTTATTATCATTGTAAAATATCTCTCAACATTAAATATTTATAAAAACTTTTATTACATTTAAACATACATAAAAGAGTGATGTGGTAAACTTCTACTTCGCCAACTTACAAAAATATGTATTTAGAGCCACATAAAAGGCAATAATTCTACAATACTATTTCATTCAACAGCTGCACAGTTCTAAATGAAAAACCTCAACTCAGCTCTGTAATAAAATTTGATCGTTTTATCATATATCTTCATTCCAAAAGAGTATACTCGTCAAAATCAACTCGAAGCAGCTAGAAATCTCCATAACTAGAAAATTCTGTAACTAGAAAACTCATTGTGCATGCATAAAAAATATTGGCGAGGTAGATCATGACATTCATGACAGTGGCATTGATAATCCATATAACTTGACTTTCCCTTGATCAACATCCAATGCATTAAATCTTATTGATGGCTTACGTAGTCTACACCTCCAATCCTTCGTTTAGATTCTCAGGATCATTGTCAATCAATTAATGTCGGCAATGACTGATGTGGACCAGGCAAAAATTACTTGATGTTTACTGGCTGTAATGTTGAAATATTGTAATTTTTAGTGATGTGTTCTCTCTTAACAGTCTTTTTTTTGGAACTGCATTTATTATTCATTGTAATTCCTTGGCTTTATTATATATATATATATATAATTACTTGATAATGGCTAAACAAAATGATGGGGTTTTCCACATTAGCGGCTACTTCCTTTCTTTGCTTGCCTTTGCCGTCTGTCCTTAGCTTAAACAAACATGCTACCTGTGTAACAAGATTTAACTCCTTGGTTTCTTATTTTCGACTTAAACGCCATTACTAACTTTGTTTTGTACATACATATAAATAAAATTGACTTTTGGTCGATTTTATTGCGACTAACCTTGAAATTATGATGTGCTAGCTATTTGACATTTATTAAATATAATACAAGATTGTTTTAAAAAACTTATGATTGTAAATTGGTTTTAAAAATGTGGAAGTATAATAGTGAGTATCATTTCTAGATAAAAATGAAAAAGTGCAAGACAAAAATATTCAAATTTTTTAGTTCGATCTAAGGAGTTTTTATTTTTTTGTTGGAGATATTTCAAGGGGGTCCCTTTTAGTTTAGAGCCAAGGTTTGAGGGGTATCCATTCCGCCAAAATCCGTCCAGGGCACGATCTTGGCCTCATCCCTTATTAGGTGTCGGGGTCTTGGACTTAGCAAGACTTGATCCCTGGTGGGCTAATTCAGAACCTTTCAACTTCACTAGTAGACCAAGGGCTCATTCAGATTTAAGGAGTTTTTGATAGAATCTTTTCAATCAAATTTAGTTAGTAGTCATGTGGGATTGTATGACATCTCGTGGTAAGAATTGATCCTTTTAGACTGAACTCCTTAGAAAATTACATACAAGACAGAGAGGTAGTGTTTCAGATGTGCAAAAGGGGTTAGATTGAAGGGGGTTCTATTGAACCCACTTAAATTAAACTTGGTTGTGACAACCTTTTTCATTGTTATATACAAGTTACAATTTAAGAAGACAAAATAAAATATTTGCATCTTACTTGATAGGCTTAAATTAAATCATCTCAAAGCAAGATTTTAAAAGTATGTAACCTTCACAATTAACTTTTCAAAAAATAATATATGTAATATTATATTTTCATTGATTTTGCATATAATTTGATTATATTAAAAAAGAAAGAACTCCATTTTGAAATAAATAGTAAAACAAGTCTAAGAAAATCAAGAATTTACATGATACTTTGCATCAATATTCTTGTTCGAAGGGAAAAAACGTCATCTAGATTTTTTTATACTAAACATAAATGAATAATAAATCATAATTGATGTGTTTTCCAATCTATGAAATTAATATAAGAATAGTTTTGAATTCATTATATACATTTTTCACATCAAAATTTCCAATCAACCTAAATAATCCGTCATGAAAAAAAGTAGTGGAAGGTGACAAAAAGCTTGTAAAAGGAGGATAAGTGGAAGGTGACAAAAAGCTTGTAAAAGGAGGATAAGAGGAATATGGAAAGTGCGAGAACTCTGTTTTTGTTTTTTTTTCTCTTTAAAGAAGTGAATATTAATCACATGCCAATCCTATCAAGACAGTCACTAAAGTGCATGTCATTTATTGCTAGTGATAGGGGCTTCACGTCTATAAATTGAATGAAAGCTTGATAAGCGTTCAGTGAAGAAGTGCAAATTTCAAAAGCGTGAAAGGTGTAGATTTGTGGCTCTTCTGCACACAAGTATAAATTGAATATGAAGGGAGAAAAGGACGAGATTACAATTAGTGGAAAGAAGGCGGCAATGGATACTGTCTCTGCATATCGACCCGGAGGTCGGAGTGAAATTTTCTTGAGATTGATGGCTACAATAACCACTTTGGGTGCTGCAATTGTTATGGGATTGGACAAGCAAACTATCGAGAGAAGCTTGAAGAAGCTTGAAGAATTCCATTTGCACTTAAACAACATTTCTCCTTGCATCTCTTTCACCAAGGAAATTGAATCCGACAATCAACTCCCTTTCTTGGACATTCTTCTCATCAAAAAAGTTGACGGTTCTTTAGCTCGCTCCATCTTTCGTAAATCAACCCATACTGATCTTTACCTTCACTCTTCCTCCCATCATCACCCGAGCCAAAAAGCGGGTGTCCTCAAAACCCTAGCCCATAGAGCTTTTGCAATCTGTGATACTGAGCATATTGATCAAGAACTAGCTCACCTTACCCAAGTCTTCTCATTAAACGGTTACAAAAAGAAGCACATCAATCGAGCTTTCAAACTAGCAAAAGCTAGACTCACCCTCAAGCCTGGTACCTCTTGCTCTCCTTCTCTCCCTCTAGCCACCCTCCCCTATGTAGAGGGCATCTCCAACAAAATTGCCAAGATCCTCCTCAAAAAGGGCATCCATTGCACTTTCAAACCCTTCTCCACAGTAAAAAGTCGCATCCCCTCCCCCAAAGACCCCCAAGATCAATTCCTCGAATCCGGTGTCTATAAAGTGTTATGTTCTTGTGGCGTACCTTATATAGGGGAAACAGGTCGTTCCTTCAACACAAGAATAAAGGAGCATTGTGCTGACATAAGGCATGACCGGATCTCAAAATCTGCTCTCGCTGAACACTCCTCGAAGACAAAACATCACATTGCCTTAGAAAACACCTCTATTTTGTTCAAAGAAGACAATTTCTTTAAGAGGAAACTTAAAGAGGCCATTGAAATCCATAATCATCCCTACAACCTTAATCGTGATGGGGGTTGGTCTTTAAGTTTCTCTTGGAAACCACTCCTAAATAACCTCTAGGTTTCTCCCCCTCTCTCTTCCCCCTTGGGTTCTTCTTCGGTTTTCCTCGAGGCTCCCATTCTCCGTGCAGTCCCCTTCCACTTTCTCCTTGCTCTCCCTTCTTTTTTCCCCCTTTTCTCCCTCTGCTCTTCTTCACTTGCATGCTTTTCATCTCCCTTTCTTTTTTCTCTCTTCTTTTTTCAATCCTTTTCTCTAGGTGTTTTTAAGTGTTATTGTTTTGTTTTCCTTGGCTCTTCCTCAAATGGTTCGTTCCTTCTTGTTTCTTTATTATTGTCTTTGACTTATTTTAATTTAAATTAATTTGTCTTTGTTTCTTGATTTGATCTTATAGTGGGCCTTCTTCTTCATCGTTAGGTTGTTGATCTCCTTTTGTTTTGTCACCTTCCCTTTGCTTCTAATTTCCTTGATGCTTTTTGGTTTCTCTTTCCTCTACCCTCATTTTATTTCTTTGTTTCCTTGTTTCACCTTTCATTCTTTTCCCTCTTGCTTCTTTTCATTCTTGGGTTTTTTGTTTTAATTCCTTGCTTTTACTTAATTATTTGGTCTCTTCTCTTTGGGTTGATCATTTTTCTAATTCCTTGGTTTTTTGTTTTAAGATCTTATTTCCCCTTCTTTGTTTTGCTTTGTATTTTTCTTGTGCTTTTTTGTCTTTATTTTGTGTTTCATTGGAGGTGTTCTTTATCATTTGGTTCCTTTCATCTAATTTCCTTGAGTTTCATTGTGATGTTTTTTCTTGTACTCCTATGTTTTTAATTGTTGTCTCTTTGCATTGTTCGTTATTTTTTTGGTCTTTGCTTTAAGTTTCCTTTCTTTTGCTTCTTGGTCTTTATTTTGTTTTTGTTCTTCACCGTTTCTCCTTCTTTTTGTTTTTTCTTATTTTCTTTTTCCTTATTCAGTTTATCTTACTTGTTTTCCTTTTTCAACTTGTCCTCTTTCTGGTTTTTTTGCTTTTATTAGTAGTTTTTAATTTATTCTAGTTAATTCCCTGCTTTTTCTTAGCTCTTTATTTTTTGGTTATTTTATAACATCCCTGGTTTTTAATCTCTTTCTTTTTTCTGTCCCATGTTTGCAAGGTTTCTCATCTTTGACTTTTCCTCTCCTCTCCTCTCCCTTTGTCTGACCTTTTCTCCCCCATTTTTTGGGTTTTGTGTCTTCCCCCTTCCCCTTCCCTCACCTATTTCTACCCAAGTCTGCTATCTTATTTTCACTGCTCTCTCTTTCTGCTTATCATCCTGATGATGGATCATGGAGTTTGATCCAAAACGCCGATGTAAAAAATTGCACACAGTTAATCCAGAAATCTTACTTAGACCTTTGAGAAATTACATTTATGCCAAATATTATTATATGCCGGCCTTTACGTATGATTTTGATTCATTTCTGTGCTCTGATTTTAATTTGTTAAGAACTGCAATGGTTTAAACTTTTTATTTCCTGAATCTTTGTAACTTTTTCTTACTACCCAATGAAGAATCCAGGTTTAGACCATAGCAACTTTATTGAACTTAGAGTTTATAAAGAACTTGCAGGGAGTCAGGGACCCCACCAAAATGTTACAAAATGTAAGCATAACATAACTAAAGTGCATCTGTGGGAGAATTTGCTTTGTTAAACTGTGAATTGTGGATTTTTTTTCAGGTTTTTCGTTGTGGCCAATGCAACAGCTGCAGTGTATGGGCTGTTATCTTTGACCATCTACCATATTAGCAATGTCAAGGGGCTTCTTCATTCTTGTCGAAAATGGCTTTTCTTTTTTGACTTCGTAAGTATGTGGATACATTTCAGTTTAAATGACACGTTCTAAGTTTTGACATGTTTAGATGGCTCAACTTAAATCACAGTCTTACTGACAAAGAAATTGTGATTTCAGATGAACCACCTAAACAAATCAAAACTTAAAATATACCTTTTAAACTTTAAACCCCTCTGTGCAGACTGTTTTCTATTTATTTTTTAGATATATTGAAATAAGATAAACCCCATTTAACATAACACTAGGTTATGTTTTTCTAGATTTCTGTTTATATGGAGTTAAAGTCCTGACTGTTTTTTTGACTAACCAGATGACGACAATGCTTATAACTTGTGGGGTTTCGGCAGCTACTGCAGTTGGGTATATTGGATTGGAAGGAAACAATCATGCTGGGTGGATAAAAGTCTGTGATGAATTTGAAATGTTTTGTCATCGCGTAGAAGGTGCTGTGTGTGCATCTGCCATGGGATTATTTATTTTCATTGGTCTTACAGTAGTTTCTGTGGCTTCTCTGTCGAACCTTCCAAAATTTTCAGCAGAAGCTTCTACAGAAATTAGCAAAGCTTAAAATGTCTTCATCCAATAAGATTCTGTCTCTCTATAGTTCATTCCTGGACCATGTTTAGATCAAGTGTTTTCATGTAATATCCATGTCATCTTACCCGTCACTTAAATAGATAGATCACTTGTTAGATTTAACACGCAATTGTATTAATGGTGTACATTTTCTCATATTGAGAGACATTTTATAGTTGTAAGAATGTAATATTCATGTCATTTTATCCATTATTTTAATATATAGATTGTCTGCATTAATGTATTATAATTATATCGAGAGGTGTTTTACAATTGTAAAAAGATATTGACTTTCACTCAAGAATATACATTTAAAAAGGAATAAAATTATAAAATAAAATTTTAAATAAAATAAAAGAATTTTTTAAGTAATTCTAAAATAAAAATAAAATACTTCTCAAGTAAATAAAATAATTAAATACGTTGAGAGATATTGTTTATTTTGATTAGATATGTGATTTAAGTGGAATAGATGCTTTGAGAATGATATCTCTTTGAATCCACATAGCCATCTTTTGGGCAATGAATCCCACTTACCAACTTGCATCCGTTTAATGCAAGAAGTCCAAGTCCCAGGGGATGGGCCGGACCCGGGCGTGAGGGGTTGGATACCTTGCGTCGCTGGGGTGGACTTTCAAACCTCTTACATTTGGCAACATGAAAAATATTAATTCAATCTTCAAAATTAATTTTGAATCAATTTTGTTTTATTAATTGAATTTTCTTTGTCATTAACATTTTTATATTTTATTTTATTCCTATCTTTTTCCATCTATCATTTGTTGTTATTGACATATTTGATATTTAAGATTTGATTATATAAATTGATTTTACATTGATAAGTATGATTATTTAAAGAGAATTATTGTTACATTTATCTGTTATGTCTATTAATTGTACACAAGCATCACCACTATTTGTTTGCAAATTGACTAAGGTTAAATTTTGAAAATAAGCAATGAAGAGAATACCAAAATATTTGCAAACAACTAGTGGTGATGCTTGTGTAGAATTAATAGACATAATAGATAAATATAACAATAATTCTCTTTAAATAATCATACTTTACCAATGTAAAATCAATTTATATAATCAAATCTTAAATATCATGAACATTTCATCAATCAATTTTAATATATACATTAATTATATATTTTAAATCAAAGCACAAAGTTGAATAATACAATAAGTTCATCCATATATATTCAATCACAATTTTATTTTAGCTTACCATTTAATTATTTAATTTTTGAGTACATTAGATTTACAAATTATAAATATAAATGACTTATTGATTCAATGCAATGTATCTATTTTAATCTATAGAAATGAATTAAATGTATAAGTGTTAAAGAAGATGTTAGAAGGGACCATTCATAATTAAAATTTAAAAAACATTTAAACCATGGATTTAAATAACATTCTTCAAATTTATTAAGAATGGTTGACTTTTCCCTATATCATAGGTTTAGAATATATGAAGTCTTAATCTCCTTTGTTAGAGGAGATAATTTGTTAGTATAATTTAAAAATTTAAATTTAAATATGATATCAATTTATATTGGAACTTTGGAAGCCATATTCTTGATATTAAGTTATATAGTATGATATAAAACTTCAAGTTATCATACTATTTTATAATTATGTTTAGAAGTGTAATTAAGTGACAACAAAGGATGAAGTGTAATGGCTTAAGTGTGTTAACACTACTTATTAAAGAACTCAAATATTAACTAATGAAAACTAAAGTAAAATAGACATATATATGAAAAAACTATAAAATTATTATTAAGTAAATAAAATAAAATAATTAAATAAATTGCCTATAAAATAATTTTCAAGTAAATAAAATAAAATAACTCTTAAATAAATAAAATAAAATATAAATATTATCATTATTTAGATATAACTACCATATTTAAATTATGGGAGGTAGGGAGGTTGCCACCCCATCCCTTGTTTGTTGATGTGGAGTGGCCGGGTGGCATGCGCTAGGTCGACGGGTGAGTTGGCAGGAGGGTGAGCTGGCTGCACACCCATAAAGAACTTTCTAAGCAAAGTTAAAATCATCATTCTTTGCCGACATTGTGTGACATGCTTTGTCCTTTCAAGGACAATCGCTAGGTTGCAAAGGATGGTGGCCAAGCACGTTTGCCTAGGCCTTTATTTGTTGGGTGGCGATGTTTGATTTCCAAAGCAATCGATGGTATGGTTTTTGTGCTTTGCATGTGCGATGAGTAGGTTTATACTTCTAGTTTCTATGAAGGAGTTGGAAATGGGAGGGATGGCTGGTGCAATTGAAAAGCTCCAAAAGGAAAATTGTCTTTGAAGGCTTGATCTCCTCTCTTCGGCTACAATACATTATCCGCCACCCAGATTATCTATCTTTCGCAACTATCAAATGCCTGGTTGGGAAAGCGTTCATGGAGGATGTTGAAGGGTACCGTTTGGATTTAGATATTTCTTCTTGGTGTTGGTTGGATTGCCTGATGTTGGGGTTTCAAAAGCGGATGTGAGGGTGATGATGTGGGCCCTCTTTCGCAAAGACATGCTGGTTGGCTTTGATAGAGCTTTGGCCGCAACTTGACATGGTAAAGGGATTCCATGCTCATGGGACCTGCATCTCTTGGATGACTTGGATGCCTTGGTAAGTTATTTTCCTTTCCTATTGGATGTTAACGACATGATTCTTATTGAGCAAAAATGCTTGGCCGTAGTAGGAGCAGAGTTTTGAAAAATAAATTCCATTTAGTGCTTGTAGAAGACTCGACCTGGAAGAGGGAATTCCAAGTTTTTTCCTAGCAGAATGTTTGGTGATAGGGGCTTGGTTGGGGTTTTTTTGTTGGTTCATGGGTGTTTAAGTTTTTTGGGTTTGGTGGTATGAATGGTAATCCTTGTAATTGATCTTTTTAAGTGTCGGGTAGGTTAAGTTTTTTGATGTTCAAAAATGTTGGTTAATGGTGGCTGCGTCCACTCGATCTGCTAATTTTGGCTGGCATTCGGGTCTGGTTTGTCTTTGTTGAAGTCATGATGGATGCCTAGTTTGGGCCTGAACGATGTATTTACTTTTCTTAATATCGATACAATCATCTTGCTTACCAATAAAAAAGCTACCATATTTAAATTTTTAAACTTGATTTTTTAATGATTTATTATATTTTTACAAAAAAATATAATAGTTCTTTAAGATAATTAATGTAAAATAAATAAATAATTATTTTAAATATCTTACTAATTAAGTTATAAATTATTACTTATTACATTTTTTATTTACTAAAGTATATAACTATTTACTATTTTATTTTTTATAGTCTTCCTATGTAACTACTGTTGTTGTGTGCTCCAAACACAACACCACCAATTCACTATTTTGCATTGATGCGTGTTACTTTTACCCAATGCTTAATCTATCTCTCACTTCCCTGTTAATGATGAAATGTGGAACTCTTTATGAAGTTTATGCTTGTAATTTTTAGTAATTTTAATTTTAATTTTTAAAATAGTTTGATCTTTTTTTTATTGATTTAATAAAAGAATTTGAATTACTAAAAGAAATTGAAAAAATCAAGGTTGATAGGATATTAAAAAAAACAAACATTTTTTTTCTTCAATTTTTTTTCCAAATAACTAACTTCAATATCTAATGCATAGAAAAAAGTTTAATTCTCTATGAATATATTTTTTGTAATAAAGTTTTAAAGTTAAACTTCACCAAAATGTTATAGGTTTCATGGGATGTCAACTTTTGTCTATTTTTTTTATCATTTAAAAATATACACTTTTGAAGATGATTCTCTCATATATTTTTCACAAAATTTATATATATTGTAGTATTATTTATAATTTATAATCAACCTCATCCTTGATTACAACAACCTACTTGCAATATTTTTTTAAAATCATATTAAAAATAATAAAAAAATATATAATTTTTTTTTTGGATTGTAGACTCCAAACCCTACAAAAGAGTATTTTAAGATTTATGATTTTTTTTGGATTGAAGAAAGATTCAGTTGAAATGTAAAGTTTTATAAAATTGTTGAAAATGAGGGAGGTGGCTACCAACTTATATGCCACATCTAGATGGTTTCGAGTGAAACATTTCCAATTGAAATAATCTTAGTTAAAATTATTTTAGGCAAAACCTTTCCAACTGAAACATTGTTGGTCAAAAAATGTTTCAAACTACACATATCCATATAGTATTTTTTTTTAATCAACTTGGTTTTTAGGCAAGTGAAGAAAAGACACGAAATGAGTTCTTTTAACGAGAAAGGCTACAATTTTTAGGTATGCTTTTTTTAACAAATTTAAATAAAATTTCTATTCTTTTTAATGAAAATGCTCATATGCTCATGTAAATTAGAGATAAGTCCCTAATATTGACCTATCTATCTTATCTATAAATCTATGTAAAATATCAAGAACATATGAGAAAGCATGTGTTGACCACATTTGAATAGCCTCTAATTCTTCTCAATCACAACAAACCTAAGAAAGCTTAAAGGAGATATAAAAACCTTTACCATCAAGGAAAATAAGAATACACAACATTGTCAATTGTAACACCTGTGCTCACAAGATGCACCACTAAGGATAATCTCAATATATAAGACTCACATTTGTATCTAGGTAAAGCAATGCATCACTAGTACAAGTTTCTATCCTCCTACTAAATGGTATGATGATTCTCAATTTGTATTCCCTTCACTAGGAAGTGCATGATCTACCAAAAATCCTCCAAAGGAATTATTATCTCACTAGATCTACTTGGGATGTACATGTGCCAAATAAGAGGCTATGTTGGATAAACCTTTTATTTTCTATAAACAATATGCATTTATATTTTAGTGTATTTTGTTTACCTTGGTTGTTGCCTCAAATTTTAGGTCAAATCTTATAGATTGTGCTCTACTATTAGGATTTATGAACTTGGTCCAGTCTATATGCTTATTTGCATATCTAAATCTTAAAATTATTTGTTACATATTTTTCTTGTATTGCTCATCTCTAGCTTGAGATTATTTTAGTGTTATACTTGTTCTAATCATGTCTAATCAATAATTCCAACTCCATTGATATTATCTTTTCACATTCCTTATTACCTATATCTTTGGATTTGAGTTATATTATTGTATTTCTATGGGCCTTGAGGTAGTCCTTGTGTTATCTAGGTTCTCTCTTTGCTTGGATGTTTTGTATTGTGCCCCTATTATAAGCTCTTAATGAATTGGTCATGGTGGTCCTTGTGTATTTATATGTCTTGGTGAAATCCTATGTCTCTATCCTTGCTAAGGATTTGTATTATGCATGGCCACTTGAAATATTGAATTAACTAATCACAAATACTAATAATAGAATTGCATCATTACCTCAAGTGGGCCCTTTCTTGAGTAGGTTTAATCTTATAATTTTCAATGATATTACTCAATCAATCCTTTATTCACATTTAACTCAATAGGTCATATAATAAGAAACATTTTTTTTGATGTTAATAAAAATAGATATATGAATGCTGAAAATCACTATTACTCTTCTATTGTAGATCCATAATATATAGATTTTCTAATCCTAATTTTTCTTAGACAAATTGGACTCTAGATTACAAATGTTGACTCATTCCTAAAGAATAGGAAAAGGATTATTTCATCAAAATAGAAAACTTCAATAAATTCCTAATGTATTTCTTAACTATGATTAGAAACCAAGGTTGCTGACATGCTAAACAATAGGCATGGTGGATACAATAAATAATTATTTGTCATTTTTATTATAATGGAGTTTATTCTTGAACTCATTATGACAAAATTATTATTGATAACTGGTATCATATCTTCAGGATTTTGGCCCCAATAGATGTATGTTCCTAAGCCACATGTGTCTTATCCTTTCTATTGAAAGCACACAATCATTCATTTGTTCATGGTTCTTCTTCTATTACTACATATTGTCTACTTTTTTTGCTACATGAGAGATTAGTTTTATTTTGAAGACACATATATTTATAGCCAACAAAGTGTTGCAAAGGGAAAGTGATAGGGGGAAGCAAAATTTTTTAGCCACATTTAAAAATTTGTACAAGAGGAATATTCTCTTGCAATGATTGTGGCAAAGGAAAAGAGCTTAGAGGAGATTGAAATGTTTTGTCTTAGTTAAAAATTTGTAAAAGAAGATTCAATTTATGTTTTGCAATGAATTTGGAAAAGGAGGGGTCATCATATTGGGGGTTTTAATTTCAGTTTTTGTCTTTTATTGAGGTTTGTAAGAAATAACTTAATCTTGTCTTCTCAATCAACCTCATGAAAATAAACTTGAAGAACTTGTAATAGCAAAAATGATTGTAAATGCACTCATATAAAGTGTCACAAAATTGAACGTGTGCTCCTTGGAGGGAGGAAATATGGGAAATTATTGTACATACATTGAATTATAAAGTGTAATGGGGGAAATACCATCACAAAATAGATCCTTGTGATTCACACCTCATGTGAGTGTGTCTTGGAGCACACCTTGTACATTTCTACATTCCTTACACACTCTTGAACTTGATTTGTCTGCTTATATTGTCTTTGCATTAAGGGGGGACTATATTGTGTTATGCTAATGCTTCTTTCAATGAAGTAGAATCTTCTTTTTGGGAAGCCTCATGAACTTTCTAACTTGATCTCTTGGATGTGAGATTATTTAAGTGGATCATAGTTTTGAGATTCTAGTACTCCTTATCATAGTTCTATTTGTACTATCGACTTCATAGAGTTTGATAAACTTTGTGTACACTAGTTGAGTAGTGTTCATATATGTTCACTCATGCAGTATTTTGTATTACAAATTTTGATCTACATCACTTGGAGATTTGTTGATTCCAACAAACACCAGTCCGTCATCAACAAGTTTACAAATTTAACATGCTTTAAGAGTTCTTCATCATCATGTTCCTATCATCAAGGGACATATTTTTATAAGGTCTTAAATCCTTCTAATTCTCTTTTTGGAGAGGAGTTTTGTTCCCACTAGGTTTTCTCCTTACTCTACTTTGTGAGAGAATGCATTGTACATGGGTAGCTAACATGACCTCTAGTCGGGACCCATTTTTATCTAATTTCACTTTTGTGATCTCCCCAAGTATCACTTAAGGGAGGTTGTTAGTGTGAACAATTAATCTATTCACTATACTTAAGTGTACTTAGGTTTATGAGGTTAGACAACTTATTTTCTAACCAAATGTGCAACATTTAATCCTCTAGAGGTTATCAAGTTATTTGGTTAACCTCATGCACATAAATTTTGAGGTTGGAAGCATTTCCATCTCACCTCAAAAGTCACTTGATACTTAGCACACAAGGTTGATGACTTGGTCATAAAGGTTGTTGGTTTGCACACTCCAAGTGTTCTTAAGGTTGACACTAGATAGGACACCTGTCATCTCATTTGTTCCACCTTATGGGGCACTTGTAAATCCACCTATGATTTGGATTGCCTCATCCTTTCCTATATAAGCAAGGTCTTGTACTAATTACATTTGGGTCATCTAATACAATATTGCATATTGTTCATGTGTGCTTGTTTTCTATCTCCTAGATCTTCCTAGATTGTAATATATCATAATTACCATAATTTATCAAAATATACTATTATATAAGTTAGCAATAATAATCTAAACTTACAAGTAGTTATCACATCATCAATTATCAAGTCTAGTTCTTAGATTATGTCATAAAGTTTTGGGAATGTCTAAAATAGTATCATAAAACAAGGGAATAGGTAGAATTAATAGTAACATTTAGGAGGCTCATTAACTTATACCAAGCCTGATATTAGCTATTTTATTTATTATATTTCTAAGTTTATGTAGAAACCTAAGGTTGTTCATTGGAAAGCAACAAATCATGTTTTGAGATACATTTGTGGTATAGTGGCATATGACATAGAATAAAAGTAGGATGCAAATTTTATTTGTGTGGATATATAGATACAAACTATGAAGGGTTAGTGGATGATAAGAAGTCTACTTTATTCTTTGATTTCTTTTTGGAATTTAGTTCAATATGTTGGGGGAGAAAAAGTAAACCATTATTTCTCGCTCTTCCACAAAGGTATACCATAACTCAAGCTTTCTATGAGGCAATATGGTTATGCCACATTTTGATAGGCATGTGTCTTCTTGAGACAAGTCCTACCACTTTGTTTTGTCACTGGTACATTTTGACCAATTTTTCGACGATGGCCCGTCGGAATTTTGACGGTTGTTTGACGCTGTTATTTCGTCGAAATTTTGATGACATTTGAAATGTCGAAATTCCGAGCCCAACATCTAGCCGTCGAAATTCCGACGGGCCATTGTTGAAAAATTGGTCAAAATGTAATAACGAGGTATTTTTATCTTATTATTTTTACATCATTTATGATAGGTAGTTCAATAAATTTTTTAAAAGGTATTTTGTCTATGGTAGTTTACCTATTGAATTCATTTTTTCAATTGAATTGCTCATGTATATTCATACTCATTGCTATTACATTTTCTCATTGCTTCCTACTCATAATATCCCACTCTTATTAATAGCATGGAGTAACTTTTTCCATGAGTAATATTCTATGATATTACCCCACCTCAAGACTTTATTCTATTTCTACATATATTGGGTATTGGGCCATATTAGCCCCAAAAAATCTTGTGTGATATATGTGATCTTTAATCTACATTACATTATTGTAATTATTATATATGTAGATCATACCATTGTACTAGATCTAATTGATACTTGAATGGATTTAAAGTTTGCAATGAATATCTAAAAGTTGAAAAAATTCAATTTGATTGATAAGCTCATCATATTTCTTTCTCCCTATTCTTTTGTCTTAAATAACCTAAAATTAACATAAAATTTGAAATAATTGTCTTTTTTTCATATTGAATTTGTCTTCAAATATTTTCATTAATTAAAAAATTAAAAATAATTAAAAGACATTTTTAACTATAAGACTAACTTCCCATATTTAATGGAGCATTCATATAAACGATCTGAAACCATTTAACCATGTAATCTCAAACCTTGAAAAAATCAATCTTTAAAAAAATAAAAATAATCATTTTACAAAGAATTCACATATCAACAATACACAACTTATTTCATATATATAAAATAAAACTTATGCATCCCATCATTTGACAATATTACAAACACAAATTATTTAGATAAATCATAAGACTTTCTTTTTCTTTTTACCATGGATGTACTAAGAATTGACAATTCACAGATTTTATCCCTTAACCTAGACAATGGTTAATAAAACTAGCATTTCAATGTTCTCAAATTTATATATGCATGATGTTGTATAGATATCAAGTGGCTTGAGTTTCTCTTCTTAACTGTTATTGCATTTTAGAAGAGTAACGAAGTACAGCAAAAATATGTATATAGACCCCAGAAAACTGGCAGTAATCCCACGAACAGTTACAGAGTTCAAAATGAAAAGCCCCAAATCAGCTCTTCAGAAAAAAATAAAAATGGTTGATATTATAAATCTTCATTCCAAAAGAGTGTAGGTGTCATAATCAAATCGAATCAGCCAGAAATATCTGTTTAAAGAAAAATCTATGCACGTTACAAGAAAAATCTATGCATGAATAAGAATTATTGGTGAGTAAAATCAACATCACATTCATGACAGTGACATTGATAGAGAATATGATTGACTTTTCCTTGATCAATATCCAATGCATTAAATCTAATTGATGGCACGCGTGGTCTGCACGTCCAATCCTTCGATCAGATTCTCAGGACCCAAAATGGGTATCGATTCTTTCATTGGCAATCGATTAATGTAGGCAATGACTGATATGGACCAGGCAAAATCGCTTGATAATGGTTCACAAAAATGGATATCCACGTTATCGACTACTTTCTTTGTTTGCCACTGCGTCCTTCCTTTTTGTTTCTATGTACATGATGTAGAGATGGATATAAAAAGACAATGATTGATCAACATCCAATGCATTGAACCTAATTGATGGCATGCATGACCTGCGACTACAATCCTTCGACTACTTTCTTAGGATCAAAACTGGTATAGACTCTTTTACTGTCAATCAATTAATGTGGGCAATGACTGATAGGAACCAGACAAAAAATAGTTAACAAGGTCTAAAATCACTTCATCCACTATTTTCTTTGTTCCTTTTTTCCTAATGAAAGAAAATAAAATAATTTCGTATGCAAATAAAAATAAATTTTCAAATAAAATAAATAATTTAAATAAAATGAAATTATTTTTTAATAGTTTTAAAGTAAAATAAGATAACTCTGAAATAAATATTAAGTTGTAATGATATTTGTTGGAAATAAGTCACATTCGATCAATGATGGGTTGATCAAAGAGGGACTAGTAGTTCTATTCGTAGAACATTGTAGTAGCAAATGAAAGGTCTTAGATTTATGTCCTAGTTGATTTATATTTCTTTAACTCAATAATATTGTAACTTAATTTAAAAAGAGATGGAAACAAAATCTCATGTCTAGATCAAAATAAAAAAAACTGTGGTAGAAAAACGTAAATCTATCTATAGTCACTTTAACAAGGATTTGATATAAACCATTATATCAAACCAAGTTAGTAGCCACATACCACTATGTGGCACTTGGTGGTAAGAGTCAAAGCCCTTAGAAAATTATATATAGGGTAGAAGATAGTGTTTAATAAATGCAAAGAGGGTTAGATTGAAGGGAGTTCATTCAAACCCACTCAAATTGAACCTACTTACATGTTGTCTTTGTAGCAACATTTTTTCTTACTATCCACATACATTTTTAGAGGATAAATTATGACACTTCATGTCATGTGCCAAGGGGATAAATGAAGTCACTTAGAGATAAGATTTTACGAGAACCTATCCCTTGGAATAAGCTTTTGAAAAATATATTATATAATATATTTTATAATATTATATTTTCTCTTTATTTTGTAAGACTTCTAAGTCACAAAAAAACAACAAAGTAGATGAATTATTTAAAAAAAAAAATTATATTCTATATTTATGTCTTTGTTTTAAAAAAAATCAATTTGTAAAATATACCTTTGAATTTCTAATAACACCAATTGAAAATAATAATAATAAATTAAACATTAAAAAAAATCATATTGAAATTAAAGATTTAATTCCAAAAATATTTGGAAATATTTTATTTACAATGAAAGTTTTTTGTTAGATAAGCAAAGGAAGGGCCTTGATCCCAAACAAAAAAAATATAGAGTTGAAAAACCCAACAAAATAGATTGGTCAAACACAACAACTAGTTAGAAACAACAATACAAGAACAAAAAGAGAAAACAAACAAGTGGCAAGAACAAAGCCACCGACCAAAGGTGAAATAGAGAGGGAAACTAAAAGGGAACAACTCAAGCACCAGAGGTCGGACCCAACAACCTTTCCTCCAAGGGCTTGTCAATTGAAATCGATGCCCTCTTAGAAGAACGTTTCTTTTTACATTGCACATTTGTCCAAGAGGAATCAAAAGCCTCATTAGAAACATTTAAATCAGAAGGGGGAGAATCCCCTTTAGAGTAATTTACAAGAGGAACAACAGATGCTTCAAGAGGAGCATCCAAATCCAATCCAGAAGCATCATGATTTGAAGATGAAACAACCTTTCCAAAATGGGGCATCAAGGGTCTTAAAGGAAGCTGCACACTCAACAATAGTTTGCTATCTTGTCTAGAAACAATGCTTCAAAAGCCATAGGAGAAGCTACACCATCAACACTAGGATTATTCCATTGCATAGAAGGAGAAGGGGGACTAGAATCATTGTAATTAGAAGAAGAATCAACATCAGGGTGCATTATTAAATGTTCCCAGAGGGCATTCTTCCACCAAGTGGAGGACGAAATAGGACGCGAACCATGAGGTCAGTCCCGAGCCAAGTGATCAGTATCAAAACAACATTTGCAATAAAAAGGGATGCCGTTGTAATCCACGAGCTAAGACTATGACCGAAGATTAACCTGAAACACAACCTCACTAGGTAATGCTTGAGATAAATCAACCTTCACCAATATCTTAGCAAAAGAGGTGTGGGTAAAGTTCTTGGAAGCAATATCCACTTTCAAGAACCAACATAGAGCATTACCAATGCCCTTAAAAGCAGAGGGGCACAAAAACTATAAGGGGAGATACTATAAAATAAAAAAAAAAGATTTTTTTTAGTTGAAAATTAATCCAAAAACAATAATTAAACAAAAAAAATGGAACTTACAAGTTACAAGACAAATCATTCATTTATATCATTTTTAAATTGAATTATAAAATAATCTAATAATATTGAACAATAGAATATACTATTATATTGTGAGGGTCAATTTTATCTATGAAGTCATTTTTTTTAAAGATGGTTACCCATTTAAAATTATCTTTCAAATGCAAAATATATTAAAAAAATATCATAAATCAGATATATATTTTATTATGATATTATATAATTTTTTATGGTCCCTCCAGAAAATATCAATTTATATAATATACGCTTTCCAAAGTATTAATTATATGATATGACACAAATTGATAAATACAACTACCATGCTTTCACCAAAACTAATAAAATATCTAAAATATAATAAATTTGTACATTCTTTAAGCATAATTTGTACTATCATGTTTTTATCTAAAATTAATGTTATTACATTCTTTCAACATATGTAGTGAGGTTTAATTTGCAATATACTTTCAACGTACCATTGTAATCCATAATATATATTCAATGTATTTTATTAATATTACATAAATATATACTAAACCAATAACAACATAAAACATTATTTCATGTTTAATCCCAGCCATCTGCAACTCAGATAGTAAATAAAATTTTCTAAATAAAAGCTAAATTGCCACAAATAAATTGATTGATTGTGGTATTTGTATAATTCCCTGTTAAACTGAGTGGTTGTGAGATTTACATAGTTCAACGTACCTATTGGGAAAGGCATGAGTCCATAAAAGTTTCCTACTAAACATATTGACTATAATGAACTGAACATTAATCATGATCGCTCTCTATATTTTTTTATTTTTGAGGGCCATGCCAATTATATCGATCACATCTATCAAAGATCGTGCCATTGAATGCCAGTGATACGGGCTTCACGTCCATAAAATGAATGAGAGGGTTATGGTTTTCAGTGAAGTTACGCAGATTTCAAAGCTTGGAAGGTGTATAGATTAGTAGCTGCGTCTTGCACGGAAGTCTCATCATTCATGAATATGAAGGGAGACAAGGGCGAGTTTGCAGTTAGTGGGAAGGAAGCGGCAATGGATTTTAGCTCTGGATATCGAGCAGGAGCTCCTCGTGAAATTTTCTTGAGATTGATGGCTACACTAACCACTTTGGGTGCTGCCATTGTTATGGGATTGGACAACCAGACTGTTGAGCTTTATGGTGTCTACCTTTATGCCAAATATTACTATATGCCGGCCTTTACGTATGATTCTGATTCTTTTCCTTGTTCTGATTTTTAACTTGTAAAGAACTGCAATGGTTTGAACTTTTTGTTCCTGAATCTTTGTAACTTTTTCTTACTACCTGATGAAGAATCCAGGTTTAAATCATAGCAACTTTATTAGAATTGAAGTCTATAAAGATCTTACATGGACACCCACCAAAGAGCTACAAAATGTAAGAATACCATAATCAAATTATATCTATGGGAGAATTTGCTTTATTAAACTGTATGAATTGTGGATCTTTTTCAGGTTTTTCGTTGTGGCCAATGCAACAGCTGCAGTATATGGACTCTTATCTCTGGCCATCTACTATATTAGCAATGTCAAGGGACGTCTTCACTCTAGCAGAAAATGGCTTTTCTTCTTTGATTTGGTAAGTATAAGGATCATTTATACTGGTTGGGTGTAAACAATACAGTCTAAGTTTTGACATGTTTAGATGGCTCATCTGAAGTCACATTTTCTTCTCCAATAGGATCCACCTATTAGTTTGATTTAAGATAAGCCATCTAAACAAGTCAAAGCTTAAAGTGTGCTGTTTAAATAGAACCACTTACTGAATATGTGCAGACTATTTTCCATTTATTATTTACATCCATTGTAATAAGATAGTTCCTTGTAGTTATTTCGAGTCAAACTCATTGACCCATGTTTCGTGAGTAGTAGTTCACAAGAATCTATCTCTCATGATAATTTGACACACTCTGAAAAATACCTCCTACTTATCAGATAGATTTGGCTGACGTTTTTTTTGTTTAACCAGATGACGACATTGCTTATAACTTCTGGGGTTTCGGCAGCTACTGCAATTGGGTATGTTGGATTGGAAGGAAACAATAATGCTGGGTGGATGAAAGTCTGTGATCAATTTGAAATGTTTTGTCATCGTGGAGAAGGTGCTCTTTCCGCATCTGCCATGGGATTGTTTATTTTCATTTGTCTCACTGTAGTTTCTGCGGGTTCTCTATCGAACCTTCCAAAGTTTTCAGCAGAAGATTCCACAACGATATTCAAAGCAGAAATGCCCTAATCGAATAAGGTTCTGTTTCTCTTTAGTTCATTCCTGGACCATGTTTAGATAAAGTGATTTATGAATTTGTAAATAAATGTAATATCCATGTCATCTTACCCGTTCCTTAAGTAGATAGGTCATCTGTTAGATTCAACGCGTTCAATGTAAGCTATTGCCCTAGTGGTCCAAAATTTCTCATATTGGTATTGTAATTATTATTTCTTTTTGTCTATCCACATTAAAATAAAAAAAATCCAATTTCTATTTAAAGCTATCAACCAAAGAGGGCCTTCAATACGAATGAAAGGATAATAGAAGTTGCTCAATTGCAATATATTGGTTTCTATTTTGGGTATCTTGTATAAGGGTCAGGGCCCTTTCAAAACCCTGCTTATCTAATAAAAAAAAAAAATTATTGTTTTCAAAATTTTTAATTAAATTGTTCAATATTAATTAATTATTTTTAAAAAACTTAAAATATATTGTTTAAAAAATTTAATATTTTCATGATTTTTTTTTAAATTATATATAATTGTAATAAGAATTGTTAAATTTTAGTATATGAACTTTTCTTTTCAAATGTATTGTAAATGTGTCATCATTCATATTGCAAGAAAATAAATCAAACTACATAAACAATCTATCTTAACTAAGTAAATGTAATTAATATTACAAATTAATCAAGGTTGAATTAGAGTTAAGATAGATAATTGCTACAACTAATAAAAAATTGAATATATTGGATATAATTATTTAGCTCTTAAATTGATGATGGAAGAATGGAATTAATATTGTTTAAAATTAACAACAATGAGAGATATAAAAATTAAGAAAAATAGACATGCAAATAGTCTATATGATGATGATGATGATGTGAATCTAATTCTTTTATCCCTTTAGAAATCAAAAAATGTTCTTTGATTATTCTCCCATGAACTAATTAAAGGGTGATTCCACAATAGTGGCTCACACATTTCATCCTAAGTGGAAAATTGACATGTTAAACCAAGTTTTCACTATCACTTATAACATATAAACTATTAAGAATTTGAAGATGATGCCACTATTTATTTTTGAGATTTTGTATGTAGATTATAAATACATATTTAAAAAGAATTGTCTTTATGTTTTAAATATTTTTTAATAATTTAATTTTTTATATTATAGTATTTTTAATAAGGACATATAACTTAACATGTAGTTGTTTTTAGAAATAAGATACATTCATAATTTCTTAAACATGGATCATTAACATTAATATATAGGTTATACATTTTTTGTTACATATGTTATTTAATAACTTTTAATTCAAATTAATTATGATTTAGAGTAATATTATGTTATAATGAATATTTTTTTTGTATATATCTATTTTTTGTTGAAACAATGATATTAATATGGAGGGTGCAAATAATTTTTTTTAAACGATCCTAAAAATAATTATGTTGTGGCAACTCCATTCAATGTTCCAAACCTTGTTTTGAAGTCAAAATTATTGTAAAAAAAGAGAGTAGAAGGAATCCAAATAAAGACCTTTGAAAGCAATTTCATTCTTAGGTCTCTTTCCATAGGGAATTTTAAAGTTCAACATTTTAAAATAAAAATAACCCATCATTTAAACCCAACCAACTTCACTTAAATCCAATTTATAAATGTTAGAAATTTCATCTTATTGAATATTTTTTATTTCCAAAACTGATATGTTCCCCACACGGCAAGTGAGACACACTAACTTGTGGGATCAATATGCACATTGAATGTGTTTAAATATATTGACACAACAAGATGTTACATGAGTTAGTGTGTACCAAATAACTATTTTAAAGGGGTGAGAAAGTTAAAATTTATATTTAATTAAATTTAAAATTTAGATTCATTCTTATGAATCATAAGATTGAATGATGAAGATGGAACACAATTCCACCATCTCAAACCAACTTCCACAAAAACACAGATTAAAAAAAGACTTTGAAGATGATTACATTTAACTCAACAATTTTATTTTTCAATTTCAATCGATTCAAGATTTCACAATATTAATTTGCTACATCCAAATTTGAAAGTATTACACAATATCTTTATTCATTCAAGTTTCAGTAAACATACAGTTACAATAACTTGGGCAACTCCATTTCCCTTTGTATTCCTCTTCTTGCCTAAATATGTTTTGTTGTCTATCCTCCCAATGTTGTCCTTATCACCGTTAATCTTCTTTTGTAGCCTCCCTTTCCATTTTCCTTTAGGTCCGCTCTTCACATATTTCAAGAAAATCGCACTGGCTTATCCCGCAGCCATGCCCCTTCCAACTATCTCTCTTCATTAAATAGTGTAGCCTCTTCTGCCATCTTTATTCGAATTAAGTTCTGTAGACCTCTTCACTCTGGCACGACCCACCTTCCTCTGTCCATGTCATGCATTTAATACTTTAATTCTATCTTGCATTCACTGTAGTCCCTATCTCCCATCCTATGTGCCACATATTCCAATTCTCTTCTGCATCCAAATATGCAATATTCAGTTCCTACGTGGCTTATGAGTTCTCTCTTGCTACAAGATCATTTCCATTCACTGCCTCTTTCCATGCGAGATTACCTTCCTAGCTACATACTTTTTAAATCATCCTTTATTCTTTATGCTGGCGTGGCTACCAAGTCTCCTTATATGCTACTCTTAACATACATTTATAACTCTTTAACCAACGGCCTCCCTTTCCCCATAGCGTTAGCTTTATTCATGCCTGTAGCTTATTTGTTGATTCTAGTAATTTTCATTGAATTTGGTCTTAGCATGAATAGTGAACGTCTTCAATATTCTGCCTACTGCCCCACCACAATCTCCTTCCTCTGGCTGCACAGGAAACTGTCCTAGTGTGGCATTTTCTTGCCTCCCTCACGTAGCCTCCCCTCCCTCCTTTCATGGTGTTTCTCTTCTTATTCAATCAACTCCACCTTATTTCATATTCCTGCCCTTTGAACTTCTCACATCCATCATTTATTCCTCCTGCATTATTTTTATTTTACCTCTCTTATTTTTATAAAGATATTAGCGCCAATAATACCTTTCGATGATCATAAAGTAAGAAAAATAATATGATGAGGACTATATCATTTCGAATTGGAGAGAGTTAACAATCATTTGCAAGAACTCACCAAAATATATTTATCTATACCTTAAGAGCATTGCTAGTGCCAGCATACCAATAACACCATCCTGTCGCGTAAGAATTGAATGCTTGGAACAAAATTGAGTTGAATGTAACTTCTTAAGATTTCTTCCATAAATTTATAGAGATGAGAACGTTGATACCATCTAACTTCCCACCAATCCATTCTACCTCAAACATCATAGGTTTTGAAGTTTTATAACTTCAACAAATTACTAGCTGAAGTCGAGAAACACTTAATTCTTCATAACTGTCAACAATTTGACTTTGAAACATCTGGCATTAAATCTAGGATCGAGTCTAAATTCTACTTGTAAGAGGTTTATCCATGAAACCTTACCAATCTCTTGAAATAATTTTTTTTGGTGTTGTTGATTGCGCATTCGCTAGGATGCTCTTGCATCATACATGCTAGGTACGAAATTTGTGAGCATGGACTCACAAAGGTGGAGTTGGGTGATAGAATCAACCTTTGAGATTGTGAACAATTTGTAGCAAACTCATCGCTAATAGCCTGACCTCCTCTTAAATACTTCCTCTTCTTCTCTCTGTGCCTTCCTCACGACATGTCTTCGCTGGAAATCAAACCTTCAACCTCTTCACACTGCATAACTTACAATTTTCCTTGCATTTACATTTGCAACTCACTGTGTCTACTATGGTCTGTCACTACCACATCAATTTCCTTATGCTTTCTAGCTCTCAATCGCTCAAGACTTCACACACCTACAATGATACTTTTGAGCTCCTCAATCACGCTTCCTCTATCCATAGGTCCTAACATAATCTGCCTCACATTTGATGTTCTACTTATGCACTTAGAACCTCTTCTCACTTCCCTCTCCGCCCAAAGGTCTTGGTGTGAACTGCCTCATAGTCAACACTCTGTCCACATGTTTAGAACGTCTGCTCTGATACCATTTGATGAAGATGGGAACACAATTCCACCATCCCAAACCAACTTCCACAAAAATGGATTACAAAAAACTCCAAAGATGATTACATTTAAACTGATAATTTTATTTATTAGTTTCAACTAATTTCAAGATTTCAAAATATTAATTTGCTACATCCAAATTTGAAAGTGAAACAAAATATCTTTATTCATTCAAGTTGCATGAAACATATATTTACAATAACTTGGGCAACTTCATCACCTCCTGTAATTTTGTTCTCTATCCTCCCAACGCTGTCCTTATCATTGTTAATCTTCTTTTGCAGCCTCCCTTTCCATACTCCTTAGTCTACTCTTCAAATATTTCAGGTAAATTGCACTAGCTTATCTCACAGCCACGCCCCTTCCAATTATCTCCCTTCATTAAATGGTGCAGCCTCTTCTACCCTATTTATTCAAATTAAGTTCTATAGACCTCTTCACTTTGGTGTGACCCACCTTCCTCTATTCATGCCATGCATAACAATTCTCCCTCCTTGGACTATGCGCGTGCCCCTCTCTCTTAAAATTGCATTCATTCTCAAACTATTTACATGCATTCAATACTTTAATTCCATCTTGCATTCACTGTACAGTCCCTATCTCCCATCCTGCATGCCACATATTCCAATTCTCTTTCGCATCCAAATATGTAATTTTTCAGATCCTGCATGGCTTATGAGTTCTCTCTTGCTACGAGATCATTTACCATTCACTGCCCCTTTCTAGGTGAGCTTACCTTCCTACTTGTGTACCTTTTAAATCATCCTTCATTCTTGATGCTGGCGCAACTACCAAGTCTCCTCATACGCTACTCTTAAAATACATTTACAATTCTTTAACCCATAACCTCTCTTTCCCCATAGTGTGGGCTTTATTCATGTCTCTAGCTTATTTATTAATTCCATTGATTTTCATTGACTTTGGTCTTAGCATCAATGGTGAACGTCTTCAATATTTTTCCTACTACCCTGCCCCACTCTCCTTTCTCTGGCTACGCAAGAAACTGTCCTAGCGTGGTGTTTCCCTACCTTTCTCACATAGCCTCTCATCTCCCCTTTCATGGTGTTGCTCTTCTCCATTATTTAATCAACTCCACCTTATTTGATATTCCCACCCTTTGAAATTCTCACATCCATTCATTTATTCCTCTTGCATTATTTTTATTTTACCTCTCTTATTTTTTGTAAAGCTATTGGAGCCAACAATACCTTTCAATGATCATAAAGTAAGTAGAATAATATGATGAGGACTATATCATTTTGAATTGGAGAGAGTCAAAAATAATTTACAAGAATTCACCAAAATATATTAAGTATACTTTAACAACATTCCCAGTGCCAACATACCAATAACACCATCTCGTCGCCTACAAATTGAATGCTTGGAACAAAACCGAGTTTAATGTAACTTCTTACCAAGAGCTCAAATTATTCTATAAATTTGCAGAGATGAGTGTGTTGATACCATCTGACTTCCCACCAAGCCATTCTACCTCAAACATCATAGGTTTTGAAATTTTAAAACTTCTCCAAATTACCAGCCGAAGTCAAGAAACACTTAATCCTTCATAACTGCCAACAAATTGACTTTGAAACATCTGCCATTAAATGTTAATGGAAATTTGATGTTTTAATGTACAACCCTCTTATTTGTCTTATGCATTCAACAATTGGTATTAGAGCAAGGTTCCTTGGAAGAAAGCTTAACTGCTTGAGGTAGATCTGGGATGGTGCACAAGAAGGAGGCTCCTCTATTTGATGGATTGGATTACGCATTCTAGAAAACCGAGATGGAAGGTTTCCTTATTTCTATATGGTTTTGAGTTTGGAAGTCTATTGAAAGTAGATATACAATGCCTACAAATGGTTCGAGTACTAATGATGAGATCAAGGCATATGAGAACAATCGTAAAACAAGGTATGCTCTTTTGAGTGGTCTTTCTAATTTAGAACTTGTGAAAGTTATGAGTCTTAAGACTTTTGGTGAGATCTGGAAAAAGATGGAAAGTATCTACGAAGAAGATGATAAGGTCAAGGAAGCAAAGATGCAAAATTTGAAAACAAAGTTTGAAACCCTAAGGATTACTGAAGATGAAGATATCACAGGCTACATGCATAGAATGGACGATGTTGTTAATTCCATCAGAGGACTTCGAGGAAAAATTGAAGAAGATGAGGTGGTAAATAAGGTATTAAGAACTCTTCCTAAATCTTATAGTCATAAGGTTTTTGCTATTGAAGAAGCTCATAATTTAGATAATTATTCTAGTGATTAGTTGTTTGGTGCTTTGACTATGTTTGAATTTCAAGAGAGTTTGGTCCAAGTGATTCAAGAAAAGAGAATACTTTCAAAATTGGAAAAGTAGAGAAGAATGAGGAATCTGATCAAGATGAGTTTGATAAGATATAAGCAAACTTTGTAAGGAAATTGAAAAAGGGCACTGGAAAATACAAAGGTAAGTTACCTTTTAAATGTTTCAATAGTGGAAAGATAGGTCATTATGCTTCAAGATGTCCAATCAAAGGTTCAAATGACAAATTTAAGGAGAATAAAGGTAAATCAACTAAGAGAAGTTATTATGTTAAAGAAGATGCTAGTATATCTGATGATAAATATGATTACCCTGATGATAAGGACAATGAATTCTTTCTCATGGCTCTAAATGTTAAAATTAATTCTACTAACTCTGAGATATGTATGAAGGATGTTTCTTTGAAAGGTCATAATAGAACTATGGTGACTGCTTTTCATGCTAGAGAAGACAAAAACTATTGGATTGTTGATAGTGGATGCTCAAATAACATGATAGGTGATAAAATTAAGTTTGTTAAACTTGAGAAGTTTGAAGGTGGTCTTGTTAGGTTTGGTGATGATACATATGCTAAGATATACATGGAAAAGGTTCAATTAGCTTTGATGGCAAGCATAATATAGATGATGCTATTTATGTTAAGGGGCTTTGAAATAATCTTCTAAGTGTAGCACAAATGTTTAGTAAAGGATATAATCTTGTGTTTTAGGATGGTGGTTGTGAGATCAGAAAAGACTCTGGAACTCTGGTTGCTGCTAGAAGAAGGATAGATGAAAATATTTATTAGCTTAAGGGTGCTAATGGTATGTTCTTTATGACTCAAATTGATGAAAGTTGGCTATGTCATAAGTGAATGTGTCACATCAATTTTGATAGCCTAGTTAGAATCAACTTTGCTTAAGTTGTTAGAGATCTGCCAAAGATTACAGAGCCTATAAATGCAGTTTAAGGAATGTTAGGTTGGGAATCTAACAAGGAAAAGGTTCAATGTCAAAGAATACTCTACCGTAGTATGTTTGGAGTTGGTGCATACAAACCTTTGTGGACCTACAAGAATAAGAAGTTTTCAAGGTGATAAGTATTTTATGTTGTTGATTAATGATTACTCTAGAATGACTTGGGTAACTTTTCTCAAAGAAAAATCAAAAACTATAGACAAGTTTAAGGCATTCAAAGCTATGGTTGATAATAATATGGATATTAAAATTAAATGTTTAAGATCTGACAGAGGTGGAAATTTCACCTCTAATGAGTTTTAATAGTTTTTTTGAACATCATGGAATAAAAAGACATTTATCAGCTCCTAGAACTCCGTAGTAGAATGAAGTGGTGGAAAGGAAGAATATGACTGTTTAAGAAGCAATGAGGACAATGATGAAAGAAGCACATCTACCAGATTTCTATTGGAGAGAATCAATTCATAATGCAGTCTATATACTTAACAAAGATCAAGCAAGGAAAAACAGTTCAAAGAATCCCTGTGAGTTGTGGCATGGAAGAACTCCTACTGTCAAGTATTTCAAAGTTTTTGGAAGCAAATGTTATATCAAAAGAGGTGAAGAAAACTTAGGAAAGTTTGATGCAAGATCTGATGAAGGAATCGTCCTTGGATACTCTACAAAGAGCAAGGCTTATCAGTGCTACAACAAGAGGCTAAAAAGGAATGTTGAAAGTGCAAGTTTCAAAGTAGATGAAGACCTACATTAAAGCCCAGTGTTGATAGATGGATATGAATTAGATGATTCTTTTTATAGAGAAGAAAAAAATGATGAAGGTAAAGAAAAAAAAGTGCAAGTTGAAGAGAAAGAAGCTCCGAAAAGGATCCCTAAGACCCTTAAGTATGTGTAGAAGAATCACTTTGAAGATTAGATCATTGGTGACAAAAAAAAGAGGTGTATTGACAAGGAGGAAGGATGTTATGATAGAAGAACAAGTAAATTTATGTTTACTTTCTAAAGTTGAACCTAAAATAGTGGTTGAGAAATGCAAAGATGAATTTTAGATCAAGGCTATGGAAGAATAATTGATGCATATTTTAAGAACCAAACTTGACAACTTCTCCCAAGACCAACAAACAAGAATGCGATTGTAACTAAGTGGTTATTCTGGAACAAATTGAATGAGAGTGGAGAAGTTGTTAGAAACAAGGAAATAATTGTGTGTAAAGGATAGTCACAAGTAAAAGGAATAGACTTTGAAGGGACATTTGTTCCGGTGGCAAGGATGGAAGCTACTAGGATGTTTTTGGATTTTGGAACACATAAGGATTTCATAACTTGTTAGATGGTTGTGAAGTCTACATTCTTGGATGGTGAGTTGGAAGAAAAAGTTTATATTGAACAACCAAAAGGCTTTTAGTTGTCAAAGGATCCTAATATGGTATGCGAATTGAAGAAGGCATTATATGGACTCAAGCAAACTCCCAAATCTTGGTATGGAAGATTGGACAGGTACTTGTAGTGGGGATTCAATAAAGGTACTGTAGATAGAAATCTTTACTTTAAAGTTGAGAAAGATCAAATATTTATTGTGGTTGTGTATTTTGATGATATAATCTTTGGAGGAAATGAAAGTATATGCAAATGATTTGCAAAAGAGATGCAAAAAGAGTTTGAGATGTCTATGTTTGGGGAGATGAATTTATTCCTTGGAATTCAAATTAATCAGATAAATAAAGGCATATTTATTTCAAAATCAAAGTATGTCAATGGAATGCTAAAGAATTTTGGAATGAAAGACTTTAAACCGGTATGTACTCCTATCCAGTTACTGGTTGCAAATTGAGTAAGAATGAAAGACACAATTTGGTGCCAAATTTGGCGCTCTCCAAATGGCTTGAATTTTGAAATGAATGAACTTGTGAATTTTTGCAATTTTTGGAATGCATTTTTCTAAAAGTGGCAATGGAGGAAAAAATACGTGTTTCTACGACTCAAAAACGCGAAAATGGTGAGTTGACTTTTTGGAGCTGGGGTGACTACCGAGGCAGAGGGAAAACTTAGTTTTAGGAAGGAATCGGATATCCGATTTGGATCGGATATCCGATTTGGATCGGATATCCGATTTTGTTCAGTGTAAAACAAATCTCATTCCGACCCAAGCAAAAGGCTAAATCTCATTCTGACACAAGCAAAAGGAATCGGATATCCGATCCAAATCGGATATCCGATTCAAATCGGATATCCGATTTTGGTCAACTGTATATATAAAAAAAAGCCGCGACCAAAACTCATTCATTTTTATTTTCGGCTCATCGGCGGGGGGCGCATAGTGGAGAGCGAAATCCGATATCCGATTTGGAATCCACCTCTATCAGGTAAAATTTTTAATTTTTAATCAAATTTTCAATTAGATTTGTTTATTTTTAATTGATTTTTTTCAAAATATTGTTTTTTGGTAGAAAAAACTAGGGTTTTTTGGTAGATTTGCAAAAAAACATAAAAAATTGAAGAAAAATAGTAAGAAACTACTTTTTTTTAAAATGTAATGGCATTTCCATAGCATACAAACATTGAGAGCAAATAAAATACAGAGTTCAATCCATGAATTATAGAAAATAGATTTTTGTTGGTTATATTCATATCGCTGATTACATTGCACAAAACATACTACAACTCCATAAATATCAAATGGTGACAGTTGTCGATGCTACCACATTTTTCATACATGTCTACTGCTATAGCTAAAACCTAAGCAGGACACACTTATGAACAAGTTATGGATGCTTGGAAAGATCTATCAAAACATAATGGTAACAATAGCATAGACAAGGCGTGTTGTTTCAAAAATGCCTCAAAGAAATGTGGTCTCATGGTGATGGAATGCCACTTTGACAATCCATAACAATTTGCTTGTCATGGCGTTACGTTGCCAGCATTCCATCACCATGAGACCACATTTCTTTGAAGCATTTTCAAATAGTTCACTAACTTTTCTATGCTACCACATTCTTCATACATGTCTACAAAACATTTTATCAAAGCAGGTTCAAGCGCCTTCATGCTATGGGTAAAAGCCTAAAACAGTGCTTTCAAACAAGCTATGGATGCTTGGAAAAAATCTACCAACATAATAG
>VDFB02281492.1:709969131-709992871 GCA_007258455.2 Sequoia sempervirens
CTTGGGAAGGAGGTGCAAATGGAGTCAACTTGATAAACCAAACTGGATGATTGTAGTGATTGAAACGTTCTTTCCAACAACTATAAATTTAATGTATTTTGTTTTTATTTTATATTTTATTTTTTAGTTTTACTATACATAGGTTTTTCACCAAACATCAAGTTCGGTGAAAAATCATCGTGGAAAAATACTAAATTTGAGGAATTTTTTTTGAAAAATATATAGGAACTAGGTATTGATGTCCTCATTCCAACAAAAAAAGAAAAATTGAATTTCAATACATACCAAAAAAGTTATGCGAGCCGAAGTGCACCTATGTCTAAATTAAAAATGTTTTGACTTCAAAACTTAATTAAAATAAAAATATTCAACAAAATGCTATGAAACAAAATGAAACCACTAGATACTTGTGTTACCAACCTAAATTCAAAAGAATAAAATTTTTATCTTTTATAGAAAAAATGTTATGCGAGGCAAAGTACACACCACTTTTTTAAAATGTTGTTTACTATTAAAAACTAGTTATCAAAGGAGACACAAAAAAATTATAATTTAATTTCAATATTAAAAAAAAAATACATTTAAAATCTACAGACAAAATCTCACAAATCACTAGTTTACATCATTTTCAAATTCCTAATAGTTTACCTACTATAAGTGTCAAAAAGTGAAGTTTTCTCTGAAAATGTTGACTTCAATGTCAAGTTTGGCCAAAAAGTGCAACCTATTATTGTGGAATGACCCTCCCTCTATCTCTCTCCCAATCTCTCCCTCTCTCTTTTTCTCAACCCTCTTCCTGCTACCCTCTCTCCCTCTCATACACACTCACCTCTATCTCCTTTCCTCTCCCTCCATCCCTCCACTCTCTACTTCTCTCTATCTATCATCTCTCACTACATCTCCTTCCCTCTCTATTTATCTTTGTCTCCCCTCTCCCTCTCTTTACCCACCTCTCCCTCCATCACTTTATATCTCAAGTGTGTATCCTCCATACCTCTTTCCCTCTCTACTATATATCTCTCCTCTCCCTCCCTCTACCTCTCTTTGTCTCTCTCACACACACTCACCTCTATCTCCTCCCTACCTATCCCTCCCTCCCCTCTCTACTTCTCTCTCTCTCTCTCCTCTCTCTACATCTCCTTCCCTCTCTACCTATATTTATCTCCCCTCTCCCTCTATTTTCCTACCTCTCCCTTCATCACTTTGTATTTCACTTATTTTTCCCTACCTACCTAGGGTTGAGAATTGAGGGTTGAGGGTTTAATGTATAGGGTAGAGGGTTGAGGGATTAGGGTTGAGGGTCCAATGTACAGGGTAGAGGGTATAGGGGTTGAGGGATTAGGGTTTAAGGGTTAAGGGATTAGGGTAGAGATGGAGGGAAGGATGGATGGAGAGATGGAGGGAGAAGTGAGATAGAGAGGAGAGAAGGGGAGGGAGGGACATAGATATATGAGGGTTGATGATCCAATGTATAGGGTAGAGGGTTGAGAATTGAGGGTATAGGGTTGATGGCATATAGGGTTGATGGTTTAGGGTATTGGGTTGAGGGTATAGAGTTGAGGGTAGAGGGTATTGGGTATAGGGTAGAGGGGAGAGGTTTTAAAGGTTTAGGGTTTACGGGTTGAGGTTCAAGAGTTTAAGGTTGAAGGTAGAGGGTTGAGGGTATAGGGTTGATGGATTAGAGTTGAGGGTCCACATTTAGGGTAGAGGGTATATGGGTTGAGGGTTTAGGGTTTAAGGGTTGAGGGTTGAAGGTAGAGGGTTTAAGGGTTGAGAGATAAAGGGTTGAGGGTTGAGGGATTAAGGTAGAGAGTTTAATTGGGTTTAAGGGTTGATGAATTAGGGTTGAGGGTAGAGGGTATTGGTTTGAGGGTAGAGGGTAGAGGGTTTATGGGTTTAGGATTTAAGGGTTGAGGGCTAAGGGTTGAGGGCTAAGGGTTGAGGGTTGAGTGTTTAAGGGTTTAAGGTGTGAAGGTATAGGGTTAAGGGCAGAGGGTAGAGGGTTAAGGGTAGAGGGGAGAGAGGTAGAGGGAGTGAGTGAGTGAGAGAGAGACTTGAGAGAGGGAGTGGTGCTAGGAGGGAGAGACTTGAGAGAGAGGGAGGAGGAGAGAGATAGAGGGAGACAGTTATGTGGCAGGTGGTGGTTTGGCGGGTTTAGGGTTTAAGGTTAAGGGTAGAGGGGAGAGAGAAAGAGGGATTGATTGAGAGAGAGAGACCTGAGGGAAAGGGGGTAGGAGGGAGATACTTGAGAGAGAGAGGGAGTGGGAGAGAGAGAGATAGTATAGGGTTAATGGTAGAGGGTAGAGGGTTTAAGGGTTAAGAGTTAAGGGTTAAGGGTAGAGGGGAGAGAGATAGAGGGAGTGAGTGAGTGAGTGAGAGAGAGACCTGAGAGAGGGAGAGGGGGTATTAGGGAGACACTTGAGAGAGAGAGACCTTAGAAAGGGAGAGGGGCTAGGAGGGAGATACTTGAGAGAGAGACAGAGAGAGGGAGTGGGAGAGAGATATAGAGGCTATATAGGGTTAATGGTAGAGGTAGAGGGTTGTTGCCTAAGGTTAAAGGTCTAGGTTTGAAGTTAAGGGTAGAGGGAGAGAGGGATTCAAAGGAGAGAGAGAGATGGAGAGAGGGAGTGGGAGAGAGATAGAGGGTAGAGGGTAGATGGTAAAGGGTTAATAGTAGAGAGAGAGAATGAGGTATAGAGGGATAGATAGGTAGATATAAGTAGAGAAGGAAGGAGAGATGGAGGGAGAGGTAGAGATGGAGAGAGAGAGGTAGGTAGAGAGAGGGATGGGAGATATAGAGAAGTAGAGAGGGAAGGGGAGATGGATGGAGAGGTAGGGATAGAGGAAGAGATAAGGATTTAGAGAGAGAGGTGAGAGAGAGCAATATAGAGAGAGGTATGTAAGGAGAGGGAGGGGGAGATAAAGAGAAATAGATATGAAAGGAGAGATAGAGGGAGAGGTAGGGATGGAGAGAGAGGTGAGACAAAAATAGAGAGAGGTCTAGGTAGATAGAGGGAGGAGATAAAGAGAAGTATAGAGGGAAGGAGAGAGGGAGGAAGAGGTAGGGAGGGAGATAGAGAGAGAGAGGTGAGAGAGATAAGAGAGAGGAGGGAGGGATAGGTAGGGAGAGAGAGGTGAGATAGAGAGAAAGAGAGTAGAGAGGGAAGGGGAGAGAGAGAAGTGAGATATGTGATAGAGATGTGTGTTGGAGAGAGAAGTAGAGAGGTAAGGAGGAAGGTGGAGAGATTGAGAGGGAAGGAGGGGGGAGGGAGAAAAAGGTATAGAGGGATAGGTTAGATAGCAAGAAGTAGAGAGAAAAGGTGGGTGAAAGGAAGAGAGAGAGAGGGAGAGAGAGAGAGGGGGAGATAGTAAGGTGAGATCAAGAGAAGTAGAAAGGGAAGGAGAGAGAGAGGGCGAGAGAGAAAATTAGAGAGGGAGGGAGGGAAGGAGAGAGAGGTGAGATAGAGAGAATTAGAGAGGAAAGGAGAGAGAGAATGGCGAGATAGAGAGTAGAGAGAGAAGGGGAGAGAGAGGGAAGCAAAGAGTGAGAGAGAAAGAGGGGAGAGAGAGGGAGAGAGGGATAGGTAGGTATAGAGAGAGGTGATACAGAGAGTAGAGAGAGATATATAGAGATAAAAGGAGAGGGATGGGAGATAGAGAAATGTAGAGAGGGAAGGAGGGAGGGATGGATATAGATATTAGAGAGGGAAGGAGAGAGATATGGACATGTAGAGATGTAGTTCTTGAGCTCAAGGGAGAGAGTGTCAAATAAAGGGATGGAGATAGTGAGAGAGAGAGTCTAGAGAATAAGAGATGAAAATGAGTGAGATAGAGAGAGGAAGATGAAATTTGACCTCTTGAGTACTAAAATTTGACATGCTAATTACTGAAATTTGACTGTTTGATTTTTTTTAAAATCTTCCAATACCTAGAATTTGCATTATAACTCCTAGAGATTAGAAACCACTCTCAAACATCCTGCCTATATACATGAAATATAACTTAAAGTATAAGAAAGTAAATGTCCATATGTAAATTTCAACTTATACTTAAATGTTTATTTCATGTATATAGTTTCCCTGGCAGAGAAATACAAAATCAAAGAGTTTAGAGAAATGCATTCCAAAAGTCATGAATTACATTTGGCGCTAGCCAAATGAAGCAACCCATTTGGTGCACACAAAATAGGTTGCATTGGGAAGTACCAACCCAATGGGTTGGATTTTGCATTGGGCATCCGACCCAAAGGTTTGGACAACCCTTTCATGCAAAAGACGTGATTTTCTGAAAGGGTGCCAAATTTCCTTATATTTTCGTCTGTGCTCCTCATCTCATTTGTATGTCTTTCAATGCAATTTTATAAAAAACCCATGATAGCGTTAACCTCTCTCTTAGCTATCTAAATATATAATTATTTTTTCATTTTGATTTAGTTAAGGTTTTGATCCATAGCTTCTATTATAAATGCCTCTATTTTGGTCAAAAACCAACATGTGCTAGTTTTAGGATAGATTTTTACTCATTCATCGAAACGTGAAACAAATTAACATTTTTTGAAACTAGACTCCATTCTACACATGATGAAAAAAAATTCAATTTTTGATTGGTTTTCAAAAAATTTAGGGGGGAGCACGCTCAAATTTTAGCTTTTTAGGATGTGTCCACTTTAAAAATTCATAAAATATTATGTATTCATTAACAAAAATATTCGAAAGAAGGAGGATAAACTACATGGTGTTAGCTAATTTCTCACTTTTGGGATTTTTTAAATTCTAAAAAAAGGTTAATCAAAAAGGGGGGAGCCCTCAGGCACTATGTTGTTTTTTTTGATAAAAACATGCCTTGTTTTGGGCCCCCCCTTTTTGAGACCCTTAATATTCATTAATTTCAAAAAAAATTAGTAGCTTAGAAACTAGACTTGGAGCACTTCAAATTTTGTTATTGCTACATCTTGAAATTTTGAGCGTAACTATCTTCATTTTCTTGTGCAAATCAAATTTTGCTGATTTCAGAAAAAAGTTGGCATTTTAAGAGCCAAAATTGTGTCACAGATCCATGCACTTACTCTAAAAAAATTATTCAGATATTTGAAAGGTACTCTGGTACATGGTTTATGGTATCCAAAGTATATTTCAATTTCTCTATGAGTGCTTATATAGATGTAGATTGGGTAGGTTGTGTGGATGATAGGAAAAGTACACGTGCTGGTTCTTTCTTTCTTGTAAGAAGGTTGGTATCTTGGCTAAGTAAGAATCAAGATTCAATGTCATTATCTACTTTAAAGGTAGAACACATTGTTGCAACATCATGTTGCACACATGTGTTGTGGATGAAGCAAACATTGAAGAATATCATAGTGTCATATGATGAATCAATTCCTATCTTATATGATAATACAAGTGATATCAATATTTCAAAGAATCCGATAACTTGCATTCAAGGAAAAAACATATAATTTTAATCCGGTATCACTTCTTGAGGGAGAAGGTTGTAGAGAATGAGGTGAAGTTGGAGTATGTTCCTACAAACGATCAAGTTATAGATATATTTACTAAAGATGTTCCTAAGGATACTTTTGAGTATCTTTAGGAGAAGATGGGGGCTATTACTCCTTTAATTAGATGAATACGATTATGCAAATTAGTATAGTAGATTTCAAGATTCATTCCTTGTTTTGGACTAATGTTGGTGGCTACCTCTCAAGAGGAGTCTAGGTAGTGTCATTGTTGGTTGTTGCAGTCAGGGGGAGTGTGCAAAGAAGGTGTGAAGAAAATAGAGTGTAGTAAAAGAAAAGGTAGTTGTAAAATAATTGTTGTCCCTTATAGGTGTTTCCCTCAGGGGAGAGAAAGTATGTATGATTGATTTCAAAGGGGAAGAAAAGAAAAAGAAACATGTTACTTTTTTCCATTGATGTCAAAAGGGGAGAGAGTTTAAAAAACCATATGAAGAAAGTAGGAGAGAAGTCTTGTAAAGGAGAGAGCGTTGGAAAGAGTTGATGTTTGTGTAAGGGTGAGTAGTATGTACTAGGGTGCAGTATATGAGTTGGTGATCAGAGTTGTTGTTTGTTTTGATGGTTTTTCATATCATGTGTTACCATCAATGACAAAGGTGGAGATTTTTTGAAGTATGTGTTGTCATTGATGTCAACAGATCTTTGTTGTTGCATTGATGTCAACTTATGAAAATGCTTTGATTGGTTGCATTATGTTGTCATTAGTAGTATCATTGATGTTAGCCTCTATTGTTGCTTTGATGAGCATATGTTTGTGAATGTTAAACCTCTTGTGTGGTTGAGAAGGTGTTGCAGATGCTAAAATGATGTTTTTGGTGCTTTTGAGAAAATTTAAATAAAAGAGTAAATAGTGTGCTAAAGAGTGTTCAGTGTGGTAAAGTTGTGTTCAGTATTTTTCTCCACATCTCTTCATGGTTAAATATTTTCTTATGCGGTTCAGATATGTTGATTATTGGTGTTTAGAGGTGTTATATGCATAGTTTCAGGTTTTGGATAATTCAATAAAAGAACTTTTGTTCACCAGTGTGTGAATTGTGTTGTAGTGCTATCTGGGAGAATTGGTTTTGCTCCACATTTTTTATATCTATCTTCAATTTGAGTTATTTGTGTTTTGGTGCTCTGCAAGGTTGGATTCATCAGTTGTAATATGTGGAAGGTTAACTGGTTGTATAGAATGAGTATGTTCTTCAAGTGTATGATGTTGTGATGAATTTGTTGGATTTCAAGGTGTTGATGGAATATTCTAGATTGTATTTAAATGTTGTATGTGGTGCATGAGTCATCTTTGGATTTTGTGAAGTGTGCACTCAAATGTTTAATGGTGTTAACACAAGTTCAACCATCCTTGGTTGTTTACACTAATTGTGGATATGCTTTGATGTTTTTGGAAGCATGGCATGGCATGTATATGTGGATTTATGTTTTAGTTAATGTGTGATGTCGTCCAACTTCATTCCTATCCACTGTGGGAATTTTTTGGTGTTGACCTAATTTGAATTTGTACGATTAAGGTGCATAACTGACTTTGTAATTTGTTTTCAAGGTTGAGAACACTATATGTGCTGTGTTGATGAAGGATTATGATATGAAATGTGTGTGATGTGAATTATGATGTGAACTGTGAAAGTGAAGTGCAGTATGAGATTTAACAACTAATACCATTGGAAGTAGTGAGAAGGTGTCTACATTCTACAAAAAGAGTGTGAATGTTCTAGTGAAGCAGTGGTGGAACTTTTTTGTTTCTTTGAGATGGATTTATCATTGTAACAATCTTCTATCTTCTTCTTTCTATAATGGTAGTGAGCCCTTGTTTCTTTTAGGCAGTGAGCTCTCTGACAGTGAGCTTATTGTATTTGGTGTTGCAATTATTTTATATTGTGAGCTAATCCTCACTGTGGTTTTTCCCTTTTTGGATTTTCCACATAAATTTGGTGTTCTCATGTGCTTGGATGTGTTTGTATTAATGTTTCTCATGTTTATGTTCTGCTAATGCATGATAAGGGTTCATTGGTTGTTAAGGGTTTAAGGATTAATGCAAATCTGGATGTTAAGGTGAATTTGATGTTTTAATGTACAACTGATTCACTTCCTTCCATCCACCCCTCCTCGCTCCCCTCCTCTCAGTTGCCTTGTGCATTCAACATAGTGCTTAGGAAAAAAATTTACTAAGAAGCTCCATGAAATCCTATTTTTAATATTGTTAAATATAATCTTATTTAATAATTATAATTGAAAACCATCAAAATTTAAATAAACTTTCCAAATAATTATTTTATTTTACATATAATTATAATTTTAAACCAAAATAAAATTATAAATTTATAAAGAATTGAAATTAAAATAATTATATCGATTGGACACAAGATGTGTTGAAACCAAAGTAAAACATAATACAATTTAAAAGATAACAAGAATGCGAGCTCAAATATATGTGCAAACGAAAGAAAGAAGAAAAATAAAGCATTCTCTTTCAGCACAAGATCTGTTACCAAATTAAAAACCTTACTATATAGGTGAGAGGAAGGAAAATAGAACATTCCAAATCTCCACTATAACTTACGCTGTTTAAGTTCCATTCAAACCAAGCACATAAATCTTAATATTTTTAAATTGTCATTTGTCGGAATCTAAGCTATTGCCCTGGATTTTCAAATTCTATGCTATTACACTAGCCCCTCATAAAAAAAACAAATACCTGATCAAATAAAATGTGGGAACTTGTTCATTTACTTCTTAAATCTTAGAACACAAAACCTGCTTTATTATATCCAATTTGCTCTCATTAGTCTCTACATCAGAAAGATCCGCAAGCTACCTAGATTCTCCAACAGTCATCCATGTTTTGTTTCTTATCCATATTTAATAGAGATCTGGTCTTCTAGAAGGCGGTAGAACTCTTGCATTTAGGCAGTACGGACATAGTTGTAGGCTACATCAAGTTTCAAGAGTTTACGTTCTAATACTATGCATGCATTCACTGTTACGTGAATGGGGAAATCTTAGCTGTGGCGTCGGTATGATAATGCACCGATAAAACTTGGTCTCTAGATCAGAAAGATCCACAAGCAACCCAGAATTCTCTAACAATCATCCAATATCTCTTTTTCGTTTTGCTTCTTATCCATAATTAATAGTTTTCTGGTCTTCCAGAAGATGGTAGAGCTCGTTTGCATTTAGAGAGCATGGAAGTAGTTGTTGGCCATTTAAGTTATTAAGAGTTTGCCTTCTCATTAAATCAAAAGCTTCGAATAGTTGTGTGCATTTAGACTGTTCTAAACTTTGCTGTGGCGGCGGCATATTAATACACCGGCAAAACAAGTGTGGTCCTCTTGGTTACATACATCTCCCCCTCTCTCATATAATAACTCCCATCCTTCAAGCATGGGCTCTGACCTTACAGGACTCGATCATTACAACAGTTGCAGAAAGAATATGTCGGTGTGAGGCGGAGACCAACTTGCTCTTGATTTAGTACGATTTGATTAATAAACCCACTCGAAAAGTTGGAGGGGCTTTGGAGTTATTGTAGAAGATCAAGTGATTTATGATAGTGCCCAACACATGCCATCTTTAACCGGTTAGGATGGGCAGATCAGGTGCGAGAATCCAAAGGGTTTCATATGAGTTAAGCGTCTTCACCAAATACTTCTATGGGAGATGTGGGTTAAGGATGTATAAGAATTTTTAGAAGGAAAATTTATTAAAATATGTGTGTTATGTTTTAATACTTTTAATGATTTAAATATAAAGATATTTTAGAAAGAAAATGTATCAATATGTGTGCATGTTTGTATATGTGTATATATGTATATATGACATATGTGTACAATAAATTCATATATTAATTTATTTAGAACTAATAATTATAATATGTATGTGTAACATATAAAAGTATATATTATGTTTTTTTATCTCTTTGTTTTACACCATTTTTACTAATGTGGCAACTCAATTTGGTTCATTTAATGCACAAACCAACTCCAAATATATATCTATCATCAAAATTTGCAAAGTTCATTACTTTAATTAGGACCAATTTGATTCAGAAAGGTTTTTTTACTCTAGACTTGGCCACACTTGTGGTCTTGTCCCTTGGACTAGGCCATGACACTTGATTTCAAATTTCACTTTTGTTGTTCCTAGGTCGACTTCTTTAGAATTTGATTGCTTTCTTGTCAACCCACAAACAAATTAAATTATGAGTTCAAGACTTATGTTGAAGGCTATCTATAAGGTTAAGAATTTTCTACTTTGAAATCTCCACCATCCATTTTTCACTTGCTTTGGTATCCATTTACGTAGTGTATTTTTAGGACCATTTCATCTAATTCATCCCTTCCCTTTAATCATATAAGGGAAATGCAAGTGGTCCAAGGCATAGAAACCTCTCATCTACTAGCCCCCAAAAATTAGAATCTTGACTTTGTAAAATCACCAATCCTAGATGAGCACTAGTTTCTACATCACTATTTTGAGTTGGTGCTAGTGTGTTTAGTCAAATTTTAAAACGTGAATTTTTCATCCTCTTCCTCCCCTAAATCATTTCTACCATTTTGTTCTTTGACATACAAATAATAGAGAATCCATTAGAAAAGTAGGGAAAAAAGTTGAATACTGTAAATGTAAGAATTGTGAATCTCCCTTAATCTATCGGATTACATGCATTCCTTATGATTTTCTTTCTTTTCTTTCATTTATTTCTCTATCCCTCTTGAGAGATCCATTAGGATTCAATTTTTCTCCCCATAGCCAAACCAAAAATCTAACAGTTCTTCCCATTTTTCTCCCAACCAAATATGAAACATTTATATCCTTTTTTGACTACTTGAATCCCTATCATCTTCATTTGTCTCCATCACCATCACAACAACACTTTTGTTGAGTTTACCTCATAGTATTTGTCATTGTAAACACATATCTCCACACAAACCAACAACGCTTCATCACTAAGATAGCATGAACTCAAAATATTCTTTATAGTGCTTTATGGAGGTCAAAAGATGAAAAACTGGAAATAATTGAAATAGTCTCTTTTAAAACATATTATTTCCCCTTGTCACTATATTTAGCTCCATTTTTATTAGTATTTAGAACAAATACTCATATATTGCAAGTGGGAAGAGGGTTAGGAGTTGAAGGTGAGAAAATCTCAAAAGTTCCTAAGGCTATAGACAAACACACTAGTGCCCTATAGGGCATTTGTGCCCTCTAGCACTACTACAATGCCTAATGTAGGAAATTCCACCTTGTAAGCATAACTACATTTGTTAATATCTAAAAAATTCTTTGTTCAATCCTAGATTTACATTATACATAGTTTTAGATCTCCCCAATCTATTTATATCCTTATAATCTTCATTTTTAGGTGCACGCATTTTTTAGTTTCTTTTCTACAACACTTTCATTTTAATTTATTATTTTTTAGGTCATACATTTTTATTTATACATAAATTAGATAATATTTTATTTTTGATTATAGGTAAAACAAGTTTTGAAGGGACCCCAAAACCCTTTACAAAATAAAATGTTGCTTCAGAAAATAATCAAAAATAGAGCAAGCAACCAAAAAGAAGCCAAAAACTAGCAAAACAATAGCTAGAAAGAGCCACTAAAAATAACACATGACTAGAGATTCTTTAGGATGTTCGCCATTTCCAAGTCGTTGTTAATAATCCTTTGATGAACATTCATGACTTCCACAAGCTCCTCAAGAAGAATTCCAACATTAGCATTCAACTTGGTTTAGTTAATATTTTGTTATGTATTAAGTATAATTTTATTAAGTTAGAAGATAGTCCAATCAAAAGGACTGATAAAATCCCTTTGGTACATGTATAACTTAGGGTATGCCAAAAGTAATCTTTTATTTGTTGAACCTAGTAATCCTACACTTTAAATTTATTGATAGTCTAAAATAAAATCAAGAATCTAAAAGAAAAGCTCCTTTCTTTTCTCTTCATTTTTATTCTCAAGCTAAGTTAAATAATAATAATAATAAAGTCCATTTTTTTAATATTTACTTGAAACCGCATCCCTTAATCCAAAGGAAAAAATAACGGCCTCTAACAAATCCATTTTCCTCCCACTTTGATATAATATTCACAAGATTTTCTCCTCTCTTTAAGAAAAATCTCTAAACATTCACAACACCAAGTACCCTTAGTATACTATTCTAGATAGGGAATAATATCTACACCCATAATACACTTCATACAATCATTCTTCTCTTCCTAGTTTTTACAACACCCTTTTAGCCTTTCCCAAGACCCATAGTTTACCTTATCTCAACACTTAGTCTACTCTTTCCTACACCCTCCTTTTCACTCAAAAACTCTCTCTAAATTTTCTAAAAGAATCTCCTCTCCTATGTTATGTTCTCATTTCCAATGAGCTAGAAAAAATATTAAAATATTGTAAGTATTATAGGTAGACAAAAAAATAAAATTAAAATAAAAGAATTTAATTTTTTTGACAACCTTTCACATCTAATATAATACTAAAATATTGAGCCAAGAGGGGGTTGTCAGCCTATCAAGCTTGTCATACATATGGTATAATAGAAAAATATTAGGCCAAAAGGTGGGTGCAAACTTGTCATATATGATATAATATTAAAAAATAAGGGGGTGAAGGAAGGTGGCTACACTAGAAGCCACAACCCTCGGGATGTAGAAGTCTATTTAAATAAATAGAGGCTAATAAAAGTATTGATTTATTTCATATTTCTTCAAGTCTGAATACTTATTAATCCCATCCAAAGAATGAAAATGATATGGATTTTAGGAGATTCAAGGACCACAACCCTTGAATATATCAAGAAAAAATGAGGGGCAAATCCCTTAAATCTTTGTAGGAGATTTTATCTCCAAATTTGCTTAGAAATTCAAGAATTTCAATAAGCAGTATATTATTCAAGATTAGTGTCATTCTAGTTGTAGAATAATGGTTTCATAGATTTTGTAGCCTATAGGGATATAGTATATAACAACATACCTTTTATTTTGCTTTATTATTTTGAAGTAACAATAGATCTAGTAAGAGTTTTTTAGTTTATCAATGCATTTATAGTGAATATTAACCTCTATTTTTACTAAAAAAAACTTATTACTAGTTAAATTATTATCAACTGTTATATTTTTTATAGTTTTCCTAGATCAAAAAACTATAGCTTATTATGTTTCTAAACTAGGTTAAGTAATATCTCATAAATTTTATATTGATCTTTTCTTAAAATATTTTATTTTATTCAAATCTAATTTGATATTAGCTTTATAATTTCTAGTTGGATCTTGAGCTAATATTGATTATTGGTTTCTTACAAAAACCCTTCTTGGTGTAATAAGAAGAGTATGATGTGGATTTTAATGTTTTTCCATAAATATTTAATCCTAATTATCAATAATAATCAAGTTTAAGTATACATGGTAATTGTATTGGATAAATAATACTTTTAGTCCAACCTATAGGGTGAGTTCATTCTATACAATGAAAAATATCTTCAAGATTTAGAACTTGAGAAAAGAGGAATAATTGTCACACTTTAGATATAGAAGAAAAAAATATGGTCGATAGAGATAAAAATCATCTGATGAGGACTTGAGAGAATTTATAGCTTAACTCACATAGAGCTAGGAAGCACTAAAAAATTTAGTCTTAAGAGACTCCATAGCTAATCTAATTCTTGTTCTCTATGACAACAATATGAGAATGTCAACAATGTAGAAGGTATTCCATTAGTAACTAGATGGGTTCCTAGAACAACTTATTTCCACCTACTCTAAGCCCCAAGATCCTTAGATTTAAACTCTTAATAAGAGAAGAACTACAATGTAAAGGAGAAGAATGGAAATGTCTGATCCCAAAGATGATGAATACTTATTAAAAGGAATATCAAAATCTCAACCTAGGATTCCAAATATGCATGCCACTTAGTGATTATTATTATTTTTAGATGAGGAACACACTAAGAATGGGAGGAAGAAGGACCCCTCAATACTAGGATCCCTTTCATATTCATATTGGAAAATTAACCATTCCTGTACTTGACCTACAATAGATCCAAAAAATATTTATTTTGAGCACGGTTACAAAATATTGACACCTATTTTTTATTAAACCCAAATATTGAAGATGAGGCTATCAAATTTCAAACTCTTGACCTAGAAGGGGTAGGTTATGAGTGGTGGTATTATGAGATAAATACCTAGGAAAATGACTCTATAACCAAATTAAAAGAGTTATTAAATTGAAAGGAAGGATCTAAAAATTTATTTCAAAGAGTTAGTCCAATTGAAACATCATGGATTAGTATAATAAGTTATGTGATTAAATTTTAGAGGCCCAAAAATAATGGCACTAGATGTCTTACATAGAAGAAGAATAATAGTTTTAATTGAAGGGTTATTTAAACCCCTCAAGGGCTTAGTGAGATCCTTGTATCCAAAAACTCTTTAGAATGTACTTGAGAAGGCTCTAGATTTATGATTTTTAATTCCAAGGAACAATTCATTCCTAGAGAACCTCATTTCAATCAAAGTAAATATAATTTTATAAAATAAGGGAAACAATCTACCCCTTATAGTGGTGCAATTATTTTGTATTTTGGTTCCTAGTTTTTAAAAAAAATTATAGATTCTCATAGATGTTGTTGAGCCATTTTTGTTTTGAGAACTTTTGGGGCTTAGATCTCACTCCTAAGATAATATTTTTGAGTGATTTTTTTTTGAAAGTGCATAATTTTTTTGTACTTTACGGTGACCATGTGATTTGATTTATCCTATTATCTGTAAGAATTGTACTTTTAAGTTTTCCCACGTGCCACTAGGGCTCATATGTCTATGCCTGAAATGGCTAGATCGAGCACATGGGCTTTCTTGCCTCGAAACGATGATGTGACAGCGTCCCTAATTTGGTTTCCACTTGGATGAGTACTTCTGAAAGAACAGTTGATTGATGTCATGTATATTAAAAATGTCGGTACACTTTGGGGCTGGTGAGGCGTGTGTGAACTGGAGGGTTACTAGCATGGATCTACCATGCCACAGCTCGAGATTGCACCTATCTGTAATGGGATTTGCAAGTACCATATCCATTAGTGGCAAGTCTTCACATTGGTAGCCGGCACAGGTAGCGGAGTTGGCTTGGGCCGTGGGTTTGCTCCCCATTGGTCTCGGGTTCGACTCCGCTCCTGGGTTTACCCGGTTGGGACTGGCTTGCCGGCTGTTGGGTCCCCCCGCAGGGGACTAGTCTCGCCCCCGCTCGCCCTTGGTACCCAAGATACGGGCTGCTGGGTCGCTGGGCGGGGTCGCGGGGATACCCCTGTCGTTAACAAAAAGTCTTCACATTGGTGTTTGGCGATGGAAATGTTTGGCTTCGCACATTTTGGCTGATGAAGCACTGTAAGGTGGCAACTCATGTGGAATAAATGCATGGTCTATTTAGAATCGGATGGTGGTCTTTGTGGCTTCACAACATGAATAATGTAGATTTCAGTGAGGTTGCGAGGCAATAAGAGGCACTGAGAATTCCTGGGCTTTATCACAGATCGAAGACTCCAGGAAATTTTATGAGTGAAGGAAATTCTATGTCTCAAGGCTATGAGAATGGTGATTGGACGAGACTTCTCCATCTCGTCACATAGGTACCGTGTAAATTTCAACATATCGTCCGTATTTCTTGCCACTTTCCTAGACATGGAAACTTCGAAGGTGTTGTGCCTGTTGTTGCTGAGGCAGGTGTTTAAGGTGGTCATCCTCATGGGAAATTTGGACATCGCGATGGTGGCAGAACTTTGCATTGGTATCCCATGGACGAATGACAGTGGACGAATGCTGCATCAAGGCGTGAATGTGGAGAGACAGTCGTTCCTCATGAATATGGATGCTCGGGGACTTTCTCATCATAGATGTTGTGCCGGGATGGGCTTCAACTTCTCATGTCATCGCCTTGGATTGGTTGATGTTATGGGATACAATGGGAAAGGGGCCTCACTGCTGTGGTGGAGACTGGTAACTTCTATGATGAGGCTGAATGATTCTGTGTTGGGTGTTCTCTTTTTTCCATGACGATTATCATGTTTTGGATGTGGGGTGGGTGGTGTCTTTATTTTTTGGGGGCTTGGAGTGCATTTGATGTATTACTTCTAAACCCTTTGACTGTGGGATTTGATGCTATGTAAAATCTTTTTGGATATTAATATAAATTATGCAATTATGGTTGTGTTTTACGGATAAAAAAAAGAATTGTACTTTGAGTTTGTGATGACAACAATTCACAAAAAAGAAGTAAATTCAATTGCAACCATAGAAGACACTTCAGTCAATAGGAAACCATAATGTCAGTCAACCAAACAGAGCATTGCAACCATTCACTGTAATGAATAACAAACATTCTTCACAGTATTCGACTCTATACTCAGCAATGCTTATGGCAACACCACAAACCCGATTCTGTGCATTTTACTTTCAATTGCATTGATTAGATTACAAACTTCTAGAACCACACATTTCTTGCAGCAAACAACCCAATGCCAATCAACACTACACTGTGGAAAGTAGCATCGAATCCATTTGAAGCCTAGAATTCTCCATCCAAATGCACGATGGGAAGAAGAAGAACAATCTATCCATTCCCACGTTTCAATTTCACCCCAAACACCAAAAACTGCCCTCCACGTTGTCTTCCCCTGCTCAAATTGTCCCCTTTCCTTTTATTTTCAAGAATCAATTTCTTTCTTCCCACTATCGATCAAGATTCTCAAGCAACCGTCAATCTCTTCTACCACATGGTCTGGGATTTTCCTCTCCACACCCATTTCTTTTGGTGACCACTTCTCTTTCAAATGTGGTAACTGCCATCCTCTTGTTCCAATGATGGAGAAAGAGAACTTTCCAATTCTTGTCTACCACATCGAGCCTACCACTTGTCGAAATGCCAACAGGAAGCAACAAAAGAAAACTAAAAAACTAAAATCCAAGATGTGCAAACCCAAAATTGACTTGTGTGATGCCCCTACATTAGGCTCCCTAGGGGACAAAACATGTGCTCCTGCACATGAGGGTATCAGCTAGAAAGTATTTCTTGGTTCTTTTTTTCTGCATCTTCCAACATCGCTCTAGAACAACTACCATGGATTCAATCTATTTTTTGTTTGTTTTCTTTTGCCTTGATGTATCTCCTCCTTCTGATGTCCTTTCCATCCACAAGCCTCCAAAACTCCATCTCTCGTTCATATAAATCATTGTCACCATTTGATTCCACATCCTTTTCGTTTTCTACTTTTAAACTCTTCCTGTCAATAATTACTTTCAAATATTCAAAAGCATCATTCCTAAAATCATCAAAAACAACTTGCTTATCATTTACCTGGCATGCACACTCCTCAAAATTCTTCCAAGTTAATCCCAAAGGAATGTCAATCTTTGTTTCTATTGATATTTCATCAGTCAATACTTATGTTTCTTCATCTTCATTCGTGTTTTCCTTCTCAAGTTTTCTTGCATCCTCCTCACCAACATTTTCCTTTCCATCTTCCGTTTTTGTTTTCATTTTCTTTTCTTTAGGCTCTACATCCATGTCAGCTTCATGATGTGGAAATGCTTTTCCTTCTTTCAAGACAACCATCTTCTTCCCTCTTCTTTGCTTGACAATCGTCTGCTTAGGCCACTTCAACTTTTCTTCAATGGCCAACCCCAATCATATTATTGACTTCTTTCCTCAAGCTATTGCTTCACCAATAACTTGCATCTCTCCAGATCTCTTCTGAACTCTGCCATTTCTTGATCAAACTCTACATCATCCTATCTTATCTTATTGTCCTTCAACTCATCCTTCTATTTGAGTCTCTTTCCCTGCCACATCTTTTATTTTCACTTCTCCACTTTGTGATACCTCACCTAGGGATTTTCTCCTTTTTCTCTACCCAGTCTCTTGGTACCTAGGTTCTTCCTTTTAACCTGTCAAAACTTCCACACACACATACTTGTCAAAAATCCCACCAGACTTTTTTCCAGAATCTCCTAGATCTTTCTTGCTTTGATACCAAAATGATGAAAACAATTTACAAAAAGGAAGTAAATTCAATTACAACCACAAAAGACACTTCAATCAATATGAAACCATAATGTTAGTCAACCAAACATAGCATTGCAGTCATTCACTATAATGAATAGCAAATATTCTTCACAGTATTCGACTATATACTTAGCAATGTTTATGGAAATTCCACATTTGAACCTAATTTTGTGCATTTTACTTTCAAGTACATTGATCAAATTACAAACTTCTGGAACCACAGGTTGCCTGCAATAAACAACCTAATACCAATCAACATTAAATACTATGGAAAGCATCATCAAATCTATTGAAGCCTGGTAGTCTCCATCCAAATGTACGATGGGAAGAAGAAAAACAATCAATCCATTCCCACATTTCAATTTCACCCCAAACACCAGCAACTGCCCTCCACGTTGTCTTCCCTTGCTCAAATCATCCCCCTTTTATTTTCAAGAATTGGTTTCTTTCTTCCCACTATCGATCAAACTTCTCAAGCAATCATTGATTCTTCTACCACATGGTTTGGGCTTTTCCTCTCCACATCGTTTCTTTTTGCAATCACTTCTCTTTTAGACGTGGTAACTTCCATCCTCTTGTTCCAATGATGGAGAAAGAGAACTTCCCAATTCTTATCTACCACACTGAGCCTGCCACTTGTCAAAAGGCCAACATGAAGCAACAAAAGGAAAAAAAACCTAAAATCCAAAATGTTTAAACCCAAAATTGACTTGTGTGATGCCCCTGCACTAGTTTGTGGCCAAATTTGGCATCTATAAGCACTTAGATCAAGTCCACTTTGTTTTTTTTTCTGGCAATTGGAACCTATAATCACCCTACATATAAAAGTGTCAAATCATATACTATTGGGGGAGATTCTTGATTGAGTAATTTGAAGGGGGGGGGAGGTGGGGGAGGGCGGTAATGTCTTGGTGGTTGATTTCTTTCTTTTGCTTATTGTGTGTTTTTGCAATGGGGAAATATAAAATTGAACTCCTAATTCCATATAATAATGCTTCATGGATAAAATAAAGATGAAATTATCTCATGGGAAAGGGTTGTCCAGGCCATCTAAAATAAACCATTCCTCAACCTACTTAAATGCTAAATAATTTGAAACATGGGAGATTTATCGTGAGAAAATACTTGGATGCATATGTTCCCTTATTTCCAACTTTATATTATTTAAATCATATTTATTTATTTAATATTTCTTTCTAATTCCATTATTTTCCCTTTCCCATCTAAAATCATTTTCTAATTCATCTTGAAGGTCTAACCTTGATAAATAATTATTTGATAGCTGTTTATCTAGACCCTTTATCCCCTTTCTTCCTACAAATTAAATAATTTTATTTATTTATTTAATTGACGATGTCCATTTCCCATAATCCATCTCCAATCCCCCATTATCTTCTAATTATCCTCTAATCTTGTGCACATTGGATAATCAAATAATTAACCTTAGCTTTGACTAACCCAACTCCTCATAAATCCACTTGCCATCCTAAATAATTGCATATTGCAAGTTTCACTTTGAGGTATGGTCAAACATAGAACAATCTTTCTCTTTCCAATAATTCTTAATCTTGATTTCTCCACGTGCTTTGGAATTTCCAAGTTCAAGACAAATATTGTTTTTTAAGAGAATCTCCTAAGACACCTTTTTTAAATTCTCCACATCTTATCCATCCACTACTTTTTAGATGCAAAATATTCATCATTGATCTTGGAGAGCCACCCTTCCCAATTAATCCCCTATTGACACTTGTCCAATCTCCCTTGCTTGAGAACACTTATAAATTGTGAGCCCTTGATCCTTGAATTGAATCCTAGCCCTCCATCCAACCCTGAAAAATTATATAAATTAAAGGTCATCCAAGTCATTATCATCAACACATCTTGAATGTAATATTATGTTATAGAAATTGAGAACATCTTAAAGTAATTTAGTCAAAATAACTTTCATAAAGAAACTAGAAGAATTTATGTCTTTTGATGATTTATATTGTTTCAATGTTCTAATGGCATAATCTTGAGTGTTTGCTATTGTTTTTACTTAACAATTTGGGTTTTTTAGGTTTCTAATTTAGTGTCACCCCCAATTGCACACACCAAATAAGAGAGGCAAGTAAAACATCTTTGTAGATCACCCATTTTTATACACAATGTGAAATTGGAGAAACTCCATGTTACGGATGATTGATTTCTTGGGGAGTCTATTTAGGGAAATGCCTACAAAAGAAGGATTATGATATGGGATATAGATTTCAGTTAAGCTGGTAGATTATCCGTCATATAGCTAATAGGTTTCTTCATACTATTGTTGGCTTTCAATTGTTTATGTGTTAGTTTGTCCTTGATGTCAAAAGTGGTTGGTTTGCTGATATGAGAATATATATGTTGATGCTTGATGCATGTTGACATGATGCATTCTCAGATTGGGTGTTCAATACAGACTTTTGGATTTATATATGTTGATGCTTGATGGATGTTGACAGGATGCATTCTCAGATTGGGTATTCAATACAAACTTTTGGATTTGTATATGATGATGCTGACAGTGTTTGACAAGATGATTTGTAGTTTGATTCTTCAAGGATAGATGCGGGTTAAGTTTTCTTCAATGCTTTAATGATAGTGGTTGAATACAAGGTAAAGGTTGTGAGGTCCATATTGATTTTCATACGAGAGTGTTATGCTAGAGTCATTCTTTTATTATATGGAATTTCACTTGGTGATGGCATTTACAAAGTGTTCTCACACTTACCTGTGCAATACAAGGTTGGTTATCTAACATTTTACAAGGCACATTTATAAGGCTTCATGATATATTTAATGTAATGGTTCAAGGTGTTTCTTCCTAAGGACAAGGTTGTGTTATTTTTGATATTAATTCCAAGGTCTTTGAAATCAAAATGGGAAATAAAATCCCATCGATGGAATTCATACCTTATGACATAAAAGGCATATCTTAAAGTTGCGGTGCTCATTTTATCATTTCTTTTTACAAAGTTTAGCTTGCAAGCTTGAGCTAGGACATAGTTTCTCCAGTTAGGGTTTCTATCTATTTGGACAAGATTTGGTGATGGTTTGAAAGTTTGAAGGGAATATGGGAAAATAAATTGACATGAAGCTCTAGTAACAAGTTTTTTTGTTCCTGAGTTTGTTGAGTTGAAAACAATTAGTTTGAGTTTTAATTTTTTGATCAATACTTGTCAGTTTTTGAAAGTTTTAATTGTGAAAATCTTGTATAGATTTGTTTTCCATCTGTCAGTTGTATATTTTATTTTGGGGTTTCCATTTTTTTTTTTTGATATTTAGTCAATGAAAAATGTGTTCTATTCTTGGAACCGAATCTTTAACCCTAGTCGAGGGTTTGTGAATCTCTTGTACCCATGGTTCTTTGCTTGTAGAAAGAGATATGTAACCTCTAGTTTTCGAATTAAGGGTGTTGGGTGATTAACCCCTATAAAAAGGTTCTTGGTATAATGTAATTGTATTTTTTTCTTGCCCTTGTTGGTGTCGGGTTAAGCTTGGGTCACTTTTTTCTTTCACTGTTTGTATGAACATATGGTAAAGGGCTAAGTGAATGTTTTCTCTGTCAAGCAAATAATATAACCCTTGTTTAGTCATGTTAAGAACTTGAGTTTCGTTCTCGGGTCTATCTGTTTTAGTCTACTTGATTAACCATTATGGTTTGTATAATGGTTGTGTAAAAAAAGTGGTTATGACTCAAATTTAGTTCCTTTTGTTTGTGAAGAATACATGGATTAATTTTGGCACATTATTATGACAGATTGGCGATGTTGTTAAACAGTTCTTGTTTGTTGTGAATACCATTTTAGGAATAGTTAATGGAAGTTATGTTTATATTTTTACACTTGGAAGATTATATATGGACTTCATTGAAGTTGTTCAAAATGTGTTGAACATATTCATAGTTTTTTGAAGATTACTTTGCATACATTGTATTAATTATGTATGAGTTACAAGATAGTTAGAAGGTAGTGTCACATTGGTGACTCGACATGAGGTAGTTTGATACAATTTGAATATGATTTTCTTGTTGGATATAATCTTGAACAGGTGGCAGCATTTGATGGCATCTACATTGGATATTTAAACAGTGTCTTTACACTGTTGCTGGCTTGGTGCATTTAACATAATTATCATGTTGAATGTGTACACAAAATTCTGAAATTGAAGTTTTGCAAATATGATGCAAAACAAAGTATATAACTGATATATTTGGTTTTTTAGAGATTCCATAATGAATCTTTAAGATATTAAATATATCAGAATGAGAGTAATATATGAATTGAATAGAAATAGAGTAACCCTATGATATATTATTGTTTTGAATTTTTTGTATTAGGGTTGGTGCTCCTTGGAATGGGTGTTCCTAAATGTATAAGGGTTGGTGCTCCTAAAGGTTGTAAGGGGTTGGTGCTCTGAATTTTGTGGAGTTGGTGCTCCTAAATTGTAAAGAGTCGGTGCTCTAAGTGAATAAAGGAAAGATTTTTTGAGTGGTTTTTTATTCCCCAAGAGGGTTTTTCCACTCAGGATAAATTTTGGTGTTATGTGATGTTTCTCTATGTGAATGGTTTATTTGCTTGATTACAACATCATCATCAGTTGCATAAAAAGTTGTTGATGTCAGTCATTCGTTTCTACCATTCTTTATTTATCAAAGCATCTTGCATAAAAGGTTTAGTTATAAGCTCTGATATTTGTGTAAATTTTATCAAGCCAGTCTCAGTTAATAAAATATTTATTTGATTTGTAATGCATATAATATTGTTTGAGTTCAAGTGAAGTCTGATTTGATATTTTGGTTTAAAAGTTTTAAATTTTGTGACTTTCTTGAATAATTGATTCACCCCCCCTAATACCCTAGAAACCATCAGCCCTATAGGTCCTCCACCCTAATCCCTCAACCCTATACCCTTAACCCCTATCGCTTTCTCTCTATCTATACATCTCACCTCTCCCTCCCTCCCTCTCTCCTACCCTCTCTAATTCTCTCTATCTACCCTCTCCCTCTTTCTACGTACCTCTCATTCAATTAATCCCTACCACCCTCTATCGCTCCCTCTATCTATCTCTCTATCTCCCTCCCACTCTCTCCCACTCCCTCTCTCTCATGTCTCTCCCTCACACCCCCTCTCTCTCTCAGGTATCTCCCTTTGGCAACCTACCTAGGTAACTAACTCTCTCTCTCTCTCCCTCTCTCCCTCTTTCCCCTCTCTCTATCTATCCCTTCCACCCCACCTAGATAAGTCCCTCTCACTCCAATCTCCTCTTTCTCTCCCTTTATTAGGTCAGTCCCTCCCACAACCTCCCTCTTAGGTCCTCACTCACACTCTCCCACTCCCATCCTCGTGACCCTCTCACTACCTATCTCATGATCTCCCTTCACCCTCATTAACTTCCCTTGCCCTCCCCTTTGCAATCTCTACTCCTATATATCCTCTACCTTATACCCATCTTTACTTTCTCCTCTACCTTCAACCTTTAACCTTTAATCCTCAACCCTATACCTCCACCTTATTGACCTCAACCCTTAATCCTCAACCCTATACCTCAATCATCTACCTCTAAACCCCAACCTCAACCTCAACCTCAACCTTCAACCTTTCAACCCTTAAACCCCAAACCCTTGTCTCATCTCTACCTTCTACCCTTTTACCCTGCCATTAAACCCTCAACCCTCACTCTCAACCCTCAACCCTCAACCTTCAACCTTAAACCCTAAACCCTAATCTTCTACCCCCACCCTCTACCCTATACATTAAACCCTCAACCTCAATTCTCAACCTCAACCTCAACTTTAAACCCTAAACCTCAACCCCTATACTTTCTACTCCTTTACATTGACCTCAACCTAATCCTTCAACCATATACCTCTCAAACCTATACCCTAAACCTCTTTACTCCATCAACCCTAAACCTTTAACCCTAAACCCTTTAACCCTAAACCCTTAAACCTTCTACCCCATACCCTCAACCCAATACTCTCTACCATCAACCCAAATCCCTCAACCCTCAACCCTTAAACCCTAATACCCTAGAAACCATAAACCCTATAGGTCCTCCACCCTAATCCCTCCACCCTATACCCTCAACCCCTATCACTTTATCTCTATCTATACATCTCACCTCTCCCTCCCTCCC
>VDFB02281492.1:709992891-710030922 GCA_007258455.2 Sequoia sempervirens
AACTCCCTCATATCAAAATAATTTGGGATTTGGTTCAATACAAACTCACTATATAGTTTCCTAAGAAAATATTGGGGGACTTCACAATTATTGCACGGTGGGTAATCAAAGACCATATACCATCTTTCATAAAAACGGTTCTTAATCTCTTAGTGGTGGCACCAATAAATAGGAAACCTTTTTGCATTGAGGGTAAGATTTTAATGTTTTTTAGGGTCAATGAATAGACAGCACAAGTCACCTTTAGTAATTTTTAAATCTTTTACTTGTTTATATGATAATTTGTTTGCATAATATGCCCTGGCTGTCTGCCTCCTTTCTTGCCATCCAGATATTTGTTGGGTGATTGCATCTACATTTTTTAACATGTCTTTCAATGAATTTGCTAGAAGCATTCTTTTTGTGGTTGAAAGATTTGGATCACTCAACCTACTGATAAGATCCTCAAGTTGTTTTTTATTGTTCTCAATTTCACTCCTCAAATTTTCTTGAGTGCCAGGAGGGAATTGAGAGAATGGTGGGGAGGTTGATTTTGTTGTTGAGGTTGATTTTGTTGAGGATTTTGCTGTTGAGGATTTACCTCCTCTTCTTGTTGAGGATTTGTAGGATTTCCTACAAATTTAAAAAAAAACAGTCATTTGAATCTAACCTAAAATAAACAAAATCAATTTCAAACTAACAAATTCAAAACAAATAGCAAACAATACTTACCTCCCGCATCTCTTCGTCATCGTGGCGCCATATTTGCAAACAAAATCCAACTATTCTTGATGAAATTTGCAGAAATCCTTCCTCCTAGAACATGAGCGCGAAAGTGAGGATTTTTGGCCGCAGGCAGAGCTGAGAAATAGTAAAGAGCAAATGATACACATTTGACTTTTTTTTTCTTTTAAAATCACATAACGCGCTCGCATTATAATGCGATGCGTTATCTCTTTTGTCTTTCCCATTTGGCCACAAAGTGCAACCAACTTCATGCACAGCCTATCACGAGGTCATACAAGAGTTGCTATGTTATGTTTTTCTGACAAAAGAAACACCAATTTGTGTACATCCCTCGTTTGAACCCCTTAATCTCAACCATTTTCAAAATAAATTAGTAGTTTAGAAAGTAGACTTAGAGCACTTGAATCCTTCTTTTTGTTCCATCTCAAAATTTTGAGTGTAAGTATCCTCAATTTCACGTCCAAGGTTAGTATTTCCTTATTTAAAAAAAAAAAGTGGCCACTTAAGCCCCCTTTTTGGGAACCATCCTTGTGCACTTACCCTTCATATAGTTATTTGACTGATAACTCCTAGCACCAACACTCAAATTGTTCAACCCCAACCTACTACAACATGAATCATTAAAATGTAAAAATAGATAACAAAACAAAAAAACCATAGAAAATGCTCACCCAAAACTCATGCTTACTTCCACAGTGATACTAATTGCATGCTCTAATGCTACAAAATTTTCTTCCAAACACCACTAAAATAACTACCATCCTAAGGATTCTATGCCACCTATGACTAATGAATTAAACTCTTTTCCCATAGAAAAATATCTCTTTCTACTTCTACCAAAATTACTCTAACCCTTATCCTACCTTAGACCAAGAGAACAAAAATAATAATTTATTTTCTTTTTCCCAAACTCCTTGATACTTTCTCTACTTTTCCCTCTATCTTTTTCAAAGAAAATTCTAAATAGAGTATACAAATCTTCCACTCAACTTCTTACTATTACCATCTCTCATTAAGACTCCCTATTTTAAATGATATCTCTCTTTCAATTTTCTCCAAGGCTCCATTTAGGGAAGTAAAACTCATGCTAAGAATATAAAAAATCAACTATTGTCAAACTGTCTACATTCACCCATAATAAGCTATCAAACAATTAATTATGATAGCCATCAACACCAAAATGAGGGGTGTAAAAACTAACAATGAATTCAAGAATAAAAAGAGAAAACACATGTCAAGTGGGGCCACTTAGCATTAAAGGAAATGAAACTACACAACTAAAAGATCTAGTTAGCAATTGCATGCCCTAAAAAGAAATTAATGTCCATGCTCTTCCATGAGACTTGTTGGGTAAGAAGAAATGTTCCATTAACATTTGGAGAATTTTTGGATTGAAATCCCATCTTTGCCTTTGATCTAGATAATCTCTTCATCTTTTTGACTTTTCTTCATCAATCCACATTCCTTATCTACATTCATTTTTGTCTGCTTCCTTTTCTTATCCATCTATATACAACTAAAAACTCATTTACTTCCACACTTGTTTCTCCTTCATAATAAGGATACAAATCCTTCATTTTAAAAATTGGTGAGATATTTACTTTCTTTAGAAGCTCTATCTTATAAACACCCATTGCAAATTCCTTCAAGACCTAACATGGTCCTGGTACCTTCCCTTTTAACTAATCATGAATCCATTTTATAAATCTTTCCTTCTTTACATGAGCAAATACCAAATCCCCAACTTGAAATTTCTACCTCTTACTCTTAAAAACAACATATTTAGTGTCTCGCCTTGAGCATTCCTTCACCTCCTTGGAAAATTTACGTTTACCATCAATACTACTTTGTTCTTTAACATTCAAAATCTTAAATTTACCTACGTCGTCTAAACCAGACCCAACTTCTTTTGTTGTCTTCAATAGCATTTTCTCTACACTCAAACATGCTATAAGGTTGCTACCTATTTCAACTTTTTCCTTCAATGAGCTTAAAGTAAATTTATCTTCATTCTTCACAATAGTGTACATATTTTTCCTTCGATCATACATAGCTAAGCTCTATCAAACTATCAAGGTCTACCCAATGGAATGCAACAAGCATCGACAATTAATCACATAATTTCATCTTTATAGTTACCAATATGAAAATTGACTAAGCACATCACTTACCATTAGTTGATGTTATTTCTACAACCATGAAACCTTGTATGAGTTGGGATGCTTAAGCTTCTTCAAATTGAGTTTCTCCACCATTTCTCAAGAGACTAAATTATCTATACTTCCACTATCCACAATCACCTTGCAACATTTTCCACTTGATTTACACATAGTCCTAAATACATTTCTTCTTTGTTCAAGTTCTTTCTTCTCCTTCTATGATTTATATAACACTCTCTTGAACATTAATGGATCTCCCTGTTCTGATTCTTCTAGATGTTGAGGTGATGCAACACTTTTTGCATCTTCTTGTGCAACATGGTTTCTAGCCATACTCTTTACTATTATCTTTTTGAATTTGAGGACATTCAAATGCCCTATGCCCAACTTCTCCACATTGGTAGCACGATCTTGCAAAGCCTCTTCCTCTACCTCTTTCCATAATAACCTCTTCCTTTCGAGAAATCTCACTCTTCCTTTTGTACCTTGATTGGAATCATTATTTTGTGAATACCAATTTCTTCTTCACATGCTTGTTATTCCCTACTATGATTTGTTTGTTTATAGTAGACATTCCTCTTCCTCTTAAATTATTTTTTTGTCTTCTAAACAACTTCTCTTTTGCCTTTAGGGCACCTTGATAGGCTTCTTTGATGCTTCTAAAGTTCAACAAACTAGTTTCATCTTGGATATTTAAATGCAATCCATTCACATACCTTGCTATCATTTTTGGGTCATCTTCTACGTGTCCTATCCTTATAGTGAGTTTGTAGAAGTCCTCAATGTACTTTTTCACATCTACTTCCCTTTGTCTTAAGTTTTGTAATTTTTTGAATAGACTCAACTAATAATCCAAAGATAAGAATTTGGTCTTCAATTTTGACACTATTTTATCCCATCTTTTAATTTTCTCCTTCCCTTTTCTTTGTCTTTCAATTTGTATATAGTCCCACCATAAAGTTGTATGGCCTTTTAACCTTGTGCAAGAAAATTTTACCTTCTTAGGATCTTTCATAGATTCATAGTCAAAGTATCTTTCCATCTCTGAAATCCAATCTATGAGTTCCTCACCATTTGGGCTTCCATTATAATTAAGTGCATCCAATCTAGGCATACCTCCACCACCTCTTCTTCATGTCCTTGAGTTTCTTGATTCACTTCTCCTTCTTCCTCACTAACATCTTTAAGGTGAACTCCCCTTCTTTGGGTTGTCTCTATTGTAGCCAATCTTGCTAGGATCTCCCTCATTCCTTGAGCCAAATCTGCAGTTTTGGGTGCTTCAACTCTCCCACAATGTCTATCTGTGCCCTGCTTGAAGTTCATTTTTATCCAATGTCTTCCTCAACACTAGCAGAGGTCTTCTCACGCGCTCAACCCAAGGATGGACCTCTCTTTGATATTGATTGACGTAGACCTAAATCAAGACCCCAATGAAGGGTTGTTGATTCAAACAGCTCACCTAAAGATCAACAGAGATTGCAAAAATGAAGTAACAAAAACAAATTAAAATTTATATTAAATAAAACACCCACACAGACTACTCACCCAAAAGTCATAGTTCATTCCACAATAATACTAATTACATGTTTGAAGGCCACAGATTTTTCTTATAAACACCACCAAAAGGACTACCATCCTAAGGATACCAGCTATGACTCAGGAATTAAACTCTTTGCCCACAGAAAATTCTCTCCCTATTTCGACCAAAATTACTTTGACCCTTATCCTACCTCGAACCAAGAGAACAGAAACAACAATCTATTTTCTTTTTCCCAAACTCCCGGATACTTTTTCAAAGAGACTTCTGAATAGAGTATATAAATCTGCTGCTCAACTCCTTACTGCTGCCACCTCTCATTAAGACTCCCTATTTTAAATGATATCTCCCTTGAAGGCTCCATCGGGGGAAGTAAAACTCAGACTAAGAGTAGAAATAAGTCAGCTATTACCAAACTGTCTCCATTCACCCATAATAAGCTGTCAAACAATTAAGGGGTGTAACCGCCACCAATGAATTCAGGAATAAAAAGAGAAAAAGCATGTCAAATGGGGCCGCTCAGCATTAAAAGAAATGAAACTGCACAACTAGAAGATCTGGTCAGCAATTGCAGGCCCTAAAAAGAAATTAATATCCATGCTCCTGCGTCAGAGAGAGTAAACTAGGTGTGGCACACAAAGTCATGCTTTAGATTACAAATCCCTTTTCCAAAAACTCAATAATTAGCTTTCTCACTTCCTCATTCTCTGGAGGTGTCAATCTGTGAGCAACTTGACTTGGGAGTTTGTCTACTACAATTACATCAATTTGATGGGTAATGCCCTGTGAAGGAAGCAAACTAGCTAGTAAATTTGATGGAGTTAAATATGACTATTGATTTAGCATTTTCTACGCCTCCAATGGGATCTCTTGCTGATCATACTGTGCCTTTTCTCTAGGGTATAATAAATAACAAGTCTCTTCCTTGGAGCCTTTGAGAAACTCCTTCCAGCCCACATTAAACAAGGACAGATATACTGTTTCCATTAAATCTTTTCCTCTAGAAGGCTTCAAAATATGCCGTTTCCCCTCATGTTGTATCTCCTAGGTATTTTATCTACCATGGTGGACTGTACATTTCTGTCAAATTGTCAGGGCCAACTTCGCAACAAATGGCAAGTATCCATAAGTGCTACATCACAAAGTACCTAGTCTTCACAGGGCCCAATATTAAAGGTAATAGAAAAACACTTATCCATGAGCACAATTTGATATTTCTTCAACCAAGAAATCTTGTATGGTTTTGATATATTAATACAAGAAATGTTTACCATTTCATACCCAATTGTCTATTAATCCACCATCTATGATTACTTTACAATTTACATACCTTTCCTTGACACATGCATCTGTCTCGAAAACATTCTTCCTTCTCCTATTGTTGTTTAAAGGTGGATTGTTTAACTGCCACCAGGGTCTTTCCCAACATCAGTTTTTTTTCCAATTTTAGTCTCTAGTTATATGGCTTGTGGCTTCTCTTTTTATATCAGTATTGCTTGTTTTGAAGTTTTTGGATTTAGTGGGCAGTCTTGAGCTTTTTGAGCGATCTTAATGGCTTCTAATCTCCATAAGATTGTTGTCATCGTCCTCTACTTCTAAAGCCTCCCCTTCCTCTGAAATTGAGTTTCACATTTTCCTCAGTCTCTTCTCCTTTAGTATTTTTGGAGGAACCTTACTTTCCTTTATTTGGAGTGCTATCACTTCTCTTACTCAGCATTTTGCCCTTCTGATACAGTTTTTCATTTGCTTTCATAGCACATTCATATGCCTCCTTCATATTATGTACTTCAATTAAGGCTAGTTCATCTTGAAGTTGAAACCCTAGCCCATTAACATACGTGGCTGCTACTAGTCCTTCATTCTCCTGTATATCAATTCAGATTTGCAGCCTCATGAATTGTTTGGTATAAATTTGCATCAACTTATCCCTTTTCCTTAGGTTTTGAAATTCTCTAAATAACTTTTTCTAATAGTCTCAAGGCAGAAATCCAGCTCTTAGATGCTTCAACATCTTGGGCCACAACTTGATATTGTCCTTTCCCTGTCTTCTTCTCGTAACTGTACAAATTCCCCACCATAGAAGAACATGAGACTTAATTTTGATGCTGCAATTTTCACCTTTTTTGGTCATCTTCATCAATGTCTTCCATCTCAAAATATCTCTCCAATTTCAAGGTCAAATCTATAAATAAATTGTGTCTAAGTTCAGCTCTGAAGTTTGAAATCTCAACCTTCACTCTTGATCCTGGACTGGAAACAACCTCAGTGAGCCTCTCCATAGGATCTACCCCTTTAGGTGTATTTCTCATGATCTCTTGTTTTTCTTCAGAACAATCTAGATGCAGTCTAGCCTCGATGGCTTCTAATCTCTTGAGCCATTCTTCATCATTATTCCTTTGTAGCCCTGCATTCCTCCTGCCTCTCCTTCCTCAGTTCAGACAGACTCCTCTCTAAACCATTTTTTGTTGCTCTAATACCAAAGTGATACAGACAACACCTTTTACTGCGAGTTAAATAACCCTGTTGCAGGTACATAAATAAACACAGCAGCGAAGAAGAGAAATACACTACAAATGAGCAGTGCCAAACAAAACTCAGCAAACGCACAGCTCTTATTATCAGAAATGGAACTACAAATTAAACACTTTATTCCAGAATAACCATCTTCGAACCTTTCCAATTCCCAGCTGCTACTAAATTTAAAAGTACCTAATAACAGCCAAAGGCGTCAGTAGACAAAAGACTTCTAATAGTTCTAAGACTAATCACTAACACTAGAGTTTATTTCCTGGTTTGGTACTGTATCAAAACTAACACTACAGTTTATTTCCTGATTTGATAGTGTGTGTCAAGAATATATTCTATCTTTGCGATAGAGCAGCACATAGATGCATATAATGATTTGGTTTTTAGTCAATAATGGAGCAGGGTCAATAAGGGGTATCGTAGTAGCTTCCAAGAAATGACTTAACAAAAATCCCTTGAATCCTTTTACTTCCTCCAGTAATGATGTAATGGTACTGAATAATGACAATTTAATCTAATAAGAAGATAGGATGCCTACCTCATCCTTTGGCTATTGCATTGTTGTTAGACTCTATTGTGTTCTAACATACCAAGTCAAGAACAGTGAGAAATTAAGGAATAAGCTATGTCTTTCTCCTGTGCGTTGCAAGGTAATAAATAATTAGTGTCAGGGCCATGTAACCTCAAAAGAATGATTGCTTTGTATTCTAGAAGAAATGTGTTGGATTATATGTAAGAATAGATTTCACTCGTAAGGAAATTTTGTTAAAATATGGGAAGTGTTATTCCTAGGATATGGTCTTCTTGACCAGTACTAGAGTGTTTTTTAATAAATTTTTGTGGGTTAACATTTACTCTATTGGATTTAATGGACACGCTATTGAAGAGTTTCACAAAAACAGAGAGAATATGACTAACTAGAATAAAGGATAACTGATCTTAATGGACAATCGACAGAGGCCTTTTGAGGGAAATTAATTAATTATGATCTTGATTACAGCAATATAATGCACTTTGTGCTCTGCTTTCAATATGATATTTACCCACAGTCCTAATAAGAAGTATGTGTTACCTGAATGCTGAAGTGGAAGATAAATTAGCATTCCCTATGGATGCTGTTGAGAATAATTAGCAATTTGAGCGTGTTTTTGGTTGCATCTGCCTGTAAGCACAAGAAAGGGATCGCTTGCATGAATGTTATTGCTATTAGTTAGCTTATCAATGCTTTAGTATAAGACAAATGTTGAAGAGGATCAACCACTGTGGATGTGGTTTTAGAAAAATTGCAATCTATAGCTGGCATGTATACATACTATCATAACTAATGTGTTAATTGAAATTGCTTATGAATGAATTGAGAATGAATTTGTTTGTATTATTAGGAAACAAAGTTTAAATTGTTTGCCTGTTAGTAAGTCAAAGCTTGTAATCATATATTTTGAAGAATGGCAATATTTAACTGCATGAGAGCAACTAGGATGCTGTGAATAAGGTTTTTGGATTTAGTCTGTTTGATGACAGTAGCACGGGAAAACGTATCTGAATTAAGAGTGTATCATGAAGGCCCATTCATAAGTTGGTTATAAGCTATTTTAACCTCCAAGAAATAACTCATGTTTGATGAATGTTGTTTGAGTAATGAATAATAATGTACAGGAAGAGCCTTTCAGGAGTTTGTTATAAGATAGTTTTGCCTCAGAAATAACCAATAATTCATGAATGCTGGTTTTAATTTTTAGTTTGTAATTGTGCTGCATTATTGGTGTCCCAATTTATAGATTTGGGCTATTTGGCTTTCAACTGTTCTCACAAAACCTATTGGTAGTGTTATACCTCAGTTGTACAAATTTGTCTATAATCTTTCACATCGTTAAAAGTTAGAAGCACTGTAACTGTATTCCTAAGCAATGGAATGGGAATTATTGGATATGCATTTGAGATTAGATATAGAGATGGATATTTTTTTTTGCTACAAGAGGGGTAAAAATTTACTCAAACCAAAAAGAGCAATACAAAGCATCTACCCTATCAATCTCTAATAGTTGGTCCAACTTTTGTAACAAATCTGGGAGTAACTGACCCCTTTCAACAATATTCCTATCTTACAAATAATCAGAAGCCCATTTAGCCAAACAATCTGCTACCCTATTCCATTCACGCGGAATATGATATAAAGAAATAAAATCCAAGGAAGTACACAGATTAAGGATCTGTTTTATAATAACAGCCAACTGCCAAGTCACACCCTCTAACTATTGCCTCTTCAACAAAGTCACTACCACTTGAGAATCAAATTCACAAATGATCCGTCTCCACCCGAGAGCACAACCATGCTCCACAACACATAAAATGGCAAGAGCCTCCATCACATTGTTAGTATACCAACCCTTATAAACAAAAAAAATAAACTCAACAGTCCCAGAACTAGTCCGCCCAACACCTTCAATACCAGCATGGCCAGGATTTTTGCAAGAAGAACCATCTGTGTTGATTTTCAACACACCCTGAGGAGGAGGACGCCAATGCCCCTCCCTATTTATCTTCCGAAGAGGATGACAATATCTATTTCCCATAATTTGACCAATACTATGAGCAGGCCCCCTCTGAAGAGGAAGATTAAGACGAGTACAAAAAGCAATGTCTCCAGGATCCACCCCCTCAACCAAGTTACACTTGGCCGCAGTAGTTTCTCCCAAAGAATAAATAATCCTCCACCACAAATGTTGGATAACCATCTTCACATCTTGAAAAATCTTGTGATTCCTCTCCAGCTAGATATGCCAAATAATAAAAGTCGGTCCTAGAGCCCAAGCATCTTGAAGAAAAGAGGTCTTAACAGGGGCTTTCCCCCACCGAGCAAAGAACTCCACCAAAGAAGAAACATGCCAACAAGTTTGGTTCCACACATCCCACCAAAGATGCCAAAGCCTCCTAGAAAAGGAACATTGGAAGAAGAGATGAGACACAATCTCTTCACTATTACAACACAAAACACACATTGAGGGACCCTAAAACCCTCTCTTGCACAAATTATCCCAAGTTATCCATGAACAAATTCCTTGTCATGTGTCATGTGCCATTATGTTGAATAATTTTAATAAACAAAATATTTTTATGATTTGTATAATTTTTTGAAAATCAAAACTAAATAATTAATTACATTTAGTATCTTTGTATTTTTCTTGTTCATAAAATCTGGGCATTAAAAGGGTTCAGCTGGTGGGGCTACAAATGGGCAACCCTATGCTCACTTTAATACACACAGTCCAAACCCACATACACAGTGCTACATGAAGCCAATAAGGTTGAGGTACCACACCTATAGAATGTTGTTGGTAAGAATATTTTGGATACAAACTTGAAAATATGAAATGAGAATAAGTGTTATAAGCAATCTCTAAATTTAGTTGCTAGCGAATTCTTGATAGAGCGGAAAATTTTCAAAGCATAGCTCAGTGCTCTTTTGATGTACTGTACTTGTAAATGTAATTATGAAGGAAATCTGAATGGAACTGTTGAATGAGTTAAGATGATGTACAAACTTGTGAATCTGAGTAAAAGCTTAGGAAGAAATTATGGTTTGTGACAGGAAATTCACTATAATAATATCAAGAAAGGTGGCCAATTAGCTGTTATAGAGATAATCTGGCTTTGTCAGTGTAGGCATGCCAATTTCTTCACTAGACAGTGACAACAAGAATGATACCTTTGACATGGAAGGCCTAAATCTCGCCTCTTGAGTGCACTGAAGGGCAATCAGTATCACTCTCATTACTATTTTTGAGTCAAAATTTTCACTACAAATTAATCTGGTGTCTACCAGATCGAAATGGCGATTCTCCTCGTGAAGATGCCACGCCTGTCGAACAAAAACAATTTCACATTAAAGACGTAAAGAGTACTTACTTGACATAAAAGAAAATTCTAAGGTTATATACCCACCCACTTCACAAGGCCTGGAAAGGGGGAATTAAATTCCACATGTCTTCTGCCAGACATTATTTCTAAGATGAACACACCAAAGCTGAAAACATCCGCTTTTTCTGTGAGTCGACCATCAGACTCCAATTCTGGAGCTATATAACCTCTGTGCAAGCCAAAATTATAAACATTTTTCTAATTAACACAAGTATAATTACGTTCTAACAATTAAATTTTTTATGACATGTATCTTACTCTGTTCCAGCAACTGGTATAGTTTGATGGATGCCATTTTTATCTAAGACTACTCCCAGACCAAAATCTGCAATCTTGGCATTCAAATTGTCGTCGAGTAATATATTATTGGGTTTTATATCTCGATGCACTACGCAAATCCCAGAATCCTCATGAAGATATACCAGCCCACGTGCTACACCTTGTATTATATTCAAATGGTTTCCCCAGTCAAGGACTGGGACCTTCAAAGGATCTGCAATTGCAGTCAAAATCATATGTAGGAATTCATACCATATATATGTAGGTTCCCAATTTAAAAGCATTTGAAAGAAACAATGGTTATTCTTTACTTACTGAAGCAAAGGTCTAGAAGGCTTCCTTTAGGTATATATTCGTAAATAAGCAATATCTCTTCTCTTTCAATGCAAACGCCGAACAACTTTACTATGTTACGATGTTGTAAGCGTGAAGCAATGCCCCATTCATTCATAAATAAGCTCTTTCCTTGTTCATTTAGTCGCTTTATGGCCAATTGCCTACCATCTGCTAAAGTTCCCTGTAGTAGAAATGCTGCATCGTCATGAAACTTGCCACATATAACATAATCAATGGGGTATGAATGTCCTACAGTTTACAAATCAAATTGTAAATGATCTATTTTATTGATTACCTTATATACAGACCCAAATCCCCATTCGAATTGCTTGTTATTTGGGTGAAAATCTTGACATGCAATCTTAATTTCATTGAATTGGAACATAGTTGTGCCTCGATCTAAATCCCTAATTTGTTTTTGCATGACTAAACGCTTGTATTTTTCATCACCCACTGTTTTTCTGGCTCCTTTGATTCCTCGAACAATGCACGATATTATTCCTTTCCTTTGATAGTGATTATTGCTCCTATGGCTAGCAATTTGTGAAGAGTGACCATGATTCCAGTTAAAGGGTTGGTGGTGGTTTGTTTGCTGTGAGTTGAAAGAAATTTCATTTCTATGAATTTGTCCTTGGGATGACGTATCAGCTACATCTTTCTCGGACTGCAACCAAATCCCACCTGCTTATGCAAACTGCAAAGATAAGACTTTAAATATAGTAGGACATCCAACTAATAATATGAAATATTGAATCTGTAAACAAAAATGTGAGAACATATAGTGAGCAATCGATTACCTGGGGCTTCTGGAGTGGATTGAAGTGATGTATATGAAATAAAAGAAAACAGTGTCTTCAATTGCACTTGTAACATAATATCTCTGAACATATGATCTACTTGTCCCCTCAGAAAATTAAGTTCTCCCCGTATCTTTGTAGACAGCATGAACCTGTGCAATACTTTTGAAGATAAAATCAACCAAACTTAAATATTTGAAAATCAGATGGAGGTGATGTGTGTGGTGAGTCTGGTGACTGGTCCAATATTCAATCAATCTTTGTTATGACCTGCAAATATTATACAGTTGTGTCAAGCCTAAATAGGACATTGTTGGGAATTCAAAACCAATTAAAATATGGAAGGAAATCATGCTAATTTAGATTAGGATCAACATCATATGGCATTCTGTGCTTGTTACCTCTGAGATTTTAGAGGGTTATGTAAAAATCATTTCTAGCATAGTCAGGTAAGAAAGTTCTCCTTGAGAGGAAGAACTCTCCGAGATGTCAATCATGGCAAAGTAAAGGACCTTAACTATAAATACTAAGCTCTTTAATATGAATTGTTTGTCAATAATATTTTAGTTGTCTTTATATTTATAAAAAATCCTAGTTTAATCCGAGTTTTTTAAATGGAAGCTAAGATTTAGATATGCTTAATGGGATGGCATGTAATCCTACTTTCTTGCTATTAAGGTGCCACGCAGAGAGTAGCCTATGATGGGTTGAAGGAGATTTCAGTACATGGATTTTCATATGCCTCATAAGTTATTTACTGAAGTTCTTTTCAAGGTCTTAATGACTAGTGAGCAAACAGTGGAAGTTGACCTTGAGGCACAATCACAAATATTATCTCTCTTTGGTTGGGTTTGGAAAGGTAGCTCTAGGATGCCTATCCGTTCTGAAACTATTGGACCTGTACCATTCAAAGGACTGGGGCGATTCCTCCTGTTTTGTTAGTCTTCCCTGTTTCATCAGATTGCTTGCAAATGACCATTGCCAAGCCACCTAATAAAGATTTTGAATTGTGGTGGCAGCTCAGTAATTGTCTCTAGTAACCAAGTTATTGACCTGGACCAAAGTAAGATTGTGTCTAGTGGCCAGAATATTAATCTAGGGAAATCTAAGAAATATGTGAGTGTGTTCCGGCCTTGGGACTTAACAGGTTAAATACATTTAACAGAGGTGGAAATGGCTCAAAGTATAATAGAAGAGAAAAAATGCAGTCAGCATTTCTTACTGCATGCAAAGGATCAATGTAATATCTTCATTTGTTAATAAGTCATGCAGATGATAAGGAACACATACTTTGATAATTTCTTAGATCGGATAACAGAACAACACATCATTGCTCCAGTTATTATCAGATAAACACCCTCAGACATCTTTTCTCTAATCTCCTTATGCAAATGGGCTTTGAGTTCTTGGAGCTGCTTAATACATTTTGCCAAGTCATTCATCCCTCGGAGAAGATCTACACATTCTCTATCGTTTGAGGAAATCTTGTCGAGCCTTTCCAGAACAATCGCCACTGCTAACAGCCCAACTGCACTCCAGTGGATATTACCCACTCCTCTGAGAACATCACAAGCCACTGTTCTTGCATCAGTAGCCCATGTGCTCGAGGATAATGATTTCTATACAAATAAAACAGCAAAAATACTGTATTAAAATTGGCAAGACTCAAATTAAAAAAACCCACTCACATTAAAGACTGCCAAGATATCAAATTTTAAATATATTTCAACTGTCATTTTACTCCAGCTGCAAGAGAATTCTTTTCCTTAGAATTTGACGGTACCTGATTTGAAAATAACTTAGAGCTCTCTGAGATGCGGCCTTCTAATAGTTCAAAAATTCCAGAAGTAGCAGGCTGAACAAAATTGGAGACTTTCATTCCACCTTCACCCTTGTCACTACGGCAGCGCTATCATTCAAAATAAAAAAGTCTGGTCAGGAGAGCCTTCTGAGATGCGGTTTTCTAATATTTCCGAAAATCCAGAAGCAACAAGCTGAATCAAGTCAGAGAAATTCACGCTATCTTCACCCTTTTTAACATAGGGCACTCTTGTCATTCAAAAGCAAAAATTCTGGTCATAACATTAATTTTAGCATGTCACCAGCCAGGAGTCAAGGGGTTTGTAAATTCCATTTACCTTGTATGTCGTTCATTAAATTTTACCTGCACACATTTTTTCGTCCATTATATTAAGTTCTAATTTGCCATCTCTCGGGGGATCTGAACAAGTGACCTCCAACGCCTTCAGTTCCACTCAAATTGTACCATTTTACAAGATATATACTTCCTAAAAACTTAGAATCTTTTTAAAGCACTACCATATACTTCCTAAAAGAATTAGTTCCAATTTAATATCTAACAATATCCAACTTTCTACAGAGCTAATCCGGGGCCATTGATTTTACTGGTGTGGGGATTAAAACAACAGAGATTAAAATCTTGAATAGTTAGAAACGGGATTGGATAGTTTTGCTTACCTTGTCAGTCACTGTGGCAGATAAAGCAGCATCTATATGCTGTATAAGAAGCTCCAAGTCCACTTCTACTCTGTTTTGAATGCCTAGATCGGAATCCATTGAATTAAGTATATTGATCAGAGGCCAAGTGGAAGAGTGATAAATTCAATAACCCAACCTGAGAAGATTGGTTGTACAACTTTAAGCCCAGTCTCTTGAAAACAAAAGGGGACGGGAGGTTTGGGGAGCGCGGGGGAGAGGGCAGGGGCTTAAGTTCAGCAGTTGCTCACACAATTCAGATTAAGGTCAGATGAATTGAACAGTAAAACTTAAAGCATTTAATAGATTCAAATTTCGTTTAAGAAATAAATAGGATGCTCTGTTTTAGAATGTAATTCAGAGGCATTGACTACAATTTCAAATCAAAATGTTCTGTAAATAAGAAAGAACATCTTCTTATTTTTCTTAAAGTCAACTTTCAATCTAGAGTTTTGGCATTTTAGAATTCAATTAACGTGATATTTAGACCTTAAAGAAAGTCTACGAGAGCACGCCAACTGAGCATGAGAAGGATTGAGCAACTTACATTGGAAAAACATGAAGCTCATCTTATTGAAATAATATTTCCATTGTTTACCAGTCGTTTGGTTGTAATTATATCAAGAGTGTGGGACCGAAGGAGAAAAGAAAGACTAGATTAGATTTCATCATAAACATAACAGTTGATTGCTGCCAAACTTCTTTTAGCCAAAACAAAGAGAAGTTAATTTTTTTCTTCGCTCTTTCTCATTTCCTTGCACTAAATTAGATTTGATATGACACTCACAACCCAAAGTTTCAACACTCCAGAAAGCCCATGTGTGTAATGCAGAGAAAGATTTTTGAGAGCGCTACAACTCATGATTCCCTGTAACCGACATTTTAAACTTTGATCACCAACCGCAGAGCCATTACCATTGCCAAAACGGTGTCGTTAAAAGGCGCTCCGGCGACCTTTGACCTAGAAAGTCCTTGTACGCCAGCACAAAAGCTGGTTACAACAACACTCATTAATCGATGCCTGGCTAGAATCCTGGTGGACAACTCTCTAGACGAGGATCTAGATAAATTTTTGTGTGTATGGATGTGTGAAAGTTTTATGGTACGGAGCACTGTAAAGTTTGAGATTGCTATAGAATTAAAAATAGTAAATATGTTTCATTTATATGCTCAATCTTATTGGCATATTCTTGAGGAAGACGTATGGCTATTATTTCTAACGTCGTCTAGGGGAGAGGGGCCCATAGTGGAGCGGGGTCTAATAGTGGGGATAGAAGTAGAACTTAGTGGGTCCCATAGTGAAGCACCTTAATATTCAATTGCAAAACACTTTTTATCCATAAAGTACACAAACTGACAAATCATGTGATGCCACATCAGCGCACCAATAAAACATGACTTAGTGCACCACTATCGGTCTCACTTTTTTTTTTGGGCCTTTTTTGGATACCTAAACAAAAACCATGTTAATGTGGCATCATATTGATGATGTGGCCCTAAAACGAAATATAGAAGCACGTGAGTTGTCAAATAAACTATTGTACAAAATTGGGAGTGATTTGAAATTTCCATATAGGATTTTGAGAAACGCGAAGTTAGGGTGCTCCACTATAGGCCCCTCTCCCCTATTTATATATTGTTCTTTATCTTCTTTTATTCGCTAATGTTACATTTGTGTATATAGATTGTTCGTTATGAAGGATGATAGTTATTATAATAGTTGAACTCTTTTCATGTGTATCATCTCATGATTGTTGGGTAATCTTATTGATGTGTGCAATGTGTTGGTGGATGATTTAACAAACATAAGTCTTAGGGATGTCACTTGGGTTTTCATGGTGATACATTATCTGATATTTGAAGCACGACGTTGAAAACAATGCAATGATGTGTGATGAGAGTTCATCTTTGCAGTTTACCTTGGAGGTGTGTTTGACCTTGCTAAAGCCATGTTAGAAACTGCTAAAGGTTGGAAAAAGTATAGTTACTGTCAAGTCCTATCTTGTGCATAGTGATTTGCACAACTACTGGGGTGTTTCACATTTGTTGGAGATAGATTGATGATCTTAACACAATTGTGAGCATTTGGGAGGTGCTTTGGTGTACAATAGACCATAATTGTGTTAACATAAGAATCACAAGCCATGAGAATGGTCTTGACATTACTATAAAAATCAATATTAGTTGATCCCCTTAGATCAATTACAAGTCTCCTTGTAAAGATAGTCTTTTGCATTATCTATAAAGTAGGTGCAAAACCTTGCACTATAGTTGTTACTTAGTGAACCATTTGGCTTGTTTTGGGAGCTAGCTCACTTTACTAGACTTTATACATAGGCATAAAATAATTTTATGTAAAGATGGCTTCCAAAATATAATCTACATTTGGCATTTCAAGTTGTGTGCCAATTGATGCCAATTGATAGTGAATTGTGGAAATCTAAGTATGTATAGTTGTATGGCATAATCTTCTTTAGATTTGGCAAACATGTTGAGCATGAAATCATTTTATGAATCTAGTATCTCTTACTACCCACTAATACAACTATATTGTGAGGATCGGTGCAGTATATATACACTTGTGACTATGCATGCATCAATGTCCAAGGAGTACATTACAAACTTCCATTAGCACTACATCACAAAATTACTCTTTCTAAAAAGGAAAAAGACCATATCAAAAGAAACAATGGAGAGTAACAAACGCACCTTAGGTTTTGTAGGAGCTAAACAATCTCAATTTGTACTACTATAGATGAAGCATGGTTGGCAACTTTGGTCACTTAGTGATTGCTAAGTAAACGAGGTTCTTCATGCTACTACCATTGATCATAAATTCTAGTATCTACACTTGCACCCACACCTATGTTTATGGAATAATCACCTTGGTTCAACTTTTGGCACGGTTGTTTGTGTGGTTTTGACTAGAATGCTAGAATTTTTGTCAATGATTCCTTTTGAGGGCTTGATATCATTATCCTCTACTTTGTGCTACATAAGATTTTTTTTGATATTTCAATTAATAGGGTGGGTCCTATCTCCCTATCTCAAATTGAAAATAATCATGTTTTGTTTTAGATGGTGCACTCTTTCCCATTATGAAGTGTTTGGTTTGCTCTCTAGAATTCAAGAATGACAATCAACATTGGAGCACTTCTATTTTGTGTTTATTGCATCATTTACTTGGCTTGGACAATTTTCTCTTTTTCATAGGTAATGTCTTCTTTGGTGTGGTGATTTTTTCCCAGTTTCCCTTCTACTTGAACTCTTCCTTAATGGTTGTCACATAGTGATAGGCTTCTCTTATCTTCTTGAATTTAACTAGATTCATCTTAGACTAATTAGATGTTCATAGGTAGCTAGGGTACTTGAGGACTCAATGTTGCTCTAACTCAAATAAGCCTAACCTCACATAGAGATCTCATGAAAGGCATTGTTGTAGGCTTCCACTAACTACCCATGTCCATGTTGTGATTGTGACCATTGCATGTAGTAACCACATAGACATCTCTATGCAATGTTAGGTTTATTTGAGTTAGGCTTGAACTAATTGGTCATATCCTTGTTTTGTTTAATTGTGACCATTGCATGTTGCAACCACATAGTCATCTTCAAGATTCAATTCATTCATAAATGCTTCTAGTAATGTAGCTCAAATATGCTCAAATTTTCATTCTAGGTCATATCCTTGTTTTGTTCTGATTGCAACCATTGCATGTTGCAACCACATAGTCATCTTCAAGATTCAATTCATCCTTAAACGCTTCTAGGAATGTAGCTCAGATATGCTCGAATTTTCATTCTATCTAGTCTTCCTCCCAAAATTTATTAGTGTGTCACCATTTCTTAATAGGTGAAGACAATTTTGGAAGTTTAATCTTGATTTTCTCCTCATTAGAAAATTCATTGATGGAGAAAAATGACTCTAACTGATTAAAATTTTAAATCTATCTTGCATGTAAGGCCAACTTAAGGGTTATGGGTGAAACCTTTTCTTCCTTTTTTTATTGAAAATTTATCAATGAGAACAACAATGAATGTCATGCCACCTATGTGGATTCCAAAGTTTCAATCAAAAATATTCTAGCCAAAACCCTTTCAATGAAAATTCTTCAACTTTCAATCGTACATAAAGGCATAATTTCACCTTGTTTTCAAAAGCTAGTATAGACCAATTTCACCAAGAGCTATTTCATTTAAAACTACATGGTGCCAATTCTCCAATGGTTTTTTCTTAAAAACCTTAACTTTTTGCCACTTTTTGTTTTGTTACATAAATTCTCTAAAAAATTAAAAAACCCTTTGGTAGATCCAAGAGTGTAGATTTTGATTTTTTTTAAAATATTTTTATTGGTAAGTTGTGGAATGAGAGTCCACTATTTGTTTAAAAATAAAATAAAATAAAAAAGCTTCAAACCCATGAATTGGAGATCCAACAAGAAATCCCTTCTACAAGACTAATTTAAGGTCAAAGATGTTAAGAAAAACCAAAAATCTACAAGTTGTCTACAAATCAAGAAGGTAACATAGAAAATACAAACTACGAAGGGATGTTGAAGAAGTAATAGCACAAAATAATGCCCTTACAAGAGAAGGGATCAAGGTCGTTTGATTGAAATCTTCCCCCTAATCCTAGTGAGGAGGGCATCCATAGTCTGTAGAGTCCCATCATCAAACAAGTCTCTTCCTTCTATTCTTAATTTTTACATATGTTTTCTACACTTTCTTCTTACTTGAGGGACTGGTGTTTGATTTCGAGATTTTTCTCATGGTTTGGGAAATCGTGGTCCTTTTTAGACATGGAACAAAATCATCTTTTCTATCAATAAAGTCTAAGAAATTATTTTCCTACTCGTCCATGAGAAACTCATCTTCTTCCAACATATGTTCTAGGTTGTGTTGAAGTCCTTCCTCATCCTCTAAGAGTTGATATATACTTCCAAATTCTTCTCTAATAGGACCTTTAAAGGGGGAAAGTGGGCAAGATCTAAAGTTTTGGTGACCTCGAGGATCACAAATTAAAATCCAACCCTTGTTACTTCTTGTGAAGTGCTAGAAAAATTCCATGATAGTGCCAAAGAAAGTCACAATCAAGAGAGCTAGATTTCTTCACCCATTTCTACAATTTTGATTGATCACACTCTAAGAGTTAATTTAGAGGTGTACCCTATGGCGTTGTGACCAATTAGATTTTAATAGAAGCACCTTAGAGGGAACATTCAAAATTCGAGAACTAGATCCAAGTTCCGATTGAGGAATGAATTTTAATCGAGTGAGTTGTAGGCTTGGAAATTCCAATCATGACACATACTTGGATAAATCCATTCTTTGGTTCCACTAAATTTGAATCCATCTTGATATATTTTTTTGATTTATCACATGTCTCTTATGATCAGTGGTAAATCATACAAGTAGATCAAGATATGAAGCGAAGTAATGGTGGTAGCCAAATGATCAAAGAAAGGGGACCATACAAAGCAATAAATAATCCACACTTTTCAAAAAAATATGACCCATTTTGTTACACAAAATTGCAATCCTCCTCAATGTTAAATTTGAGAAGAAAAAACCATGATCCTGGAACAAGTCAACCAAGGGAATTACCAATTTATTCTAAATTTGTTTTGTCCAAGCCAAAAAAATTCAAATGACATATGCTTATCTAAACACATTATGATATGGAAGTCAATGGGGTTATTATCCATCACCACCAAAGTATCAGTTAGGAAAAAAGAAGGGAGAGACAAAGAAGATTTGGGGTTGCAATATGTACCCTAGATTTGAAATGTTTTGCCTCAATTGAGTTTCTTTGCATATAAATATGAGAGGTTTAGATTGGTCTTTTTGAAATTAGCTCCTTCAAAAAATCACCACACTCATGAAAGAGGTTTAATCTATTATTTAACTCTTTATAGATTTGTTTCTCTTTCTTATAAATGTAATCCTTGATAGGAAGGGATTTTCCTTCTATACTTGAAATAGAGGATGAAGAAAGAAACCAACTATGAATTCCATCCAAAAAGACACCCTTTGTCACTATTATAGCTCCATTATTCCTAAGTGAGTCATACACCAAGCTTCTATTGAATTTCATGATATATCATTTTTTGTTGCTATTGCACCAAGTCACACTCCTATTTTCCTTCACCCTTGTCACCATTTTCTCCTTTCCACATTATCGCCTCTAAGACAATATTGATTACTAATTTATTTTTTAAGATTATTACAATAAGTTTTATTAACACAAAAGATAGAGATAACTAGAAATTAAAAAAAAAACATACTTAGATTACTAGGGCAATGCCTCATGCACTATTGTTAGATTCCCTTTGATTATTGCCTCCAACTAAGATCATTCTCTACCATGTGGGCATTGTTGGGGACACAATCAATCTGCCCATGGAGAACATGATGTTTATGTTGGATCTCAGTTGTGTTTATAGTTTTTCCTTGATGTCAAAATCCCTTTTAGTTGGTTCTCTTTGATGACCAGTCTTAGTTTGGATCTTTATGCTTTATTATGGCACTTCTTTAATGTCTCTTGGCTATTATAGACAGTTACTTGTTATGATTCAAATTCATGGTGATGAGATCTCTGGTTCATGTTATGAATGCTATTTCTTTGACTAACAGAGTTTGACAGATGGTTTCTTTGTTAGGATGGTTCTTTTGTTAGGATGGTTCTCCTTGCATACCACAGGTGCATTACACATGATTACAAGCCATTTGATTACATTCCTTGAACTCACTTTTTTAAAGGAATTACAGTTACCTTGGTTCTGACATCTCATTTGTCTAATGTTTTTGGTTGTTTCTCATTCGGGATTACACTTATCGACGTGAGAATGGCAAGGTCTCCCCAATCCATTTTGAAATTTCTGTGTTGCCCATCGGTAAGACATTTCTGATGTCATAATGATTTGATTTTACATACAGGAAGCTTTAGGCGTGACATTGATCGTGGTCTTGGCAACAAAAGAAAAGTCTATCAGCATGAGGTTTGTTCACCGCTAAGAGGTCTTACCGAATGAGTCGGGTCTCACCGACTAATACATGAGGTGGTGCATCGGCATAAGTAATCCCTATCGACATGTTGTTTCATCGAGCGCTTTGTGTCTTGGCGACTGACACAAGAAAGTTCATATCAGCAAGACTTATTTGTTGTCACAACGATCAGGATCCATCTCCAGATATCTATCGGCGTGACATTCTCTTTTGTTTCGGCAACAGAAAAGGATTATATCGGCATAATTTATACCGTTGATATGTGGTCACAGCGAAATTGCTTTGTCTCACTGATCGGAGGTTGTATGGGAACTTATTGGTAGGAGTTTTGTTATCGGGGTAGTGTCTCATCAAACTTGAAATGTCTCCCTGACTAGTGCATATGGAGGTTCATCGGCAGAGCTGGGCGGTATTAGAATAGGTCTCGGCAAAGTGGTTTTGTCTCACTGACATCACATCTGGGGTTTTGCTTCGGCCAAACATAATGTATTCGATATATAGTCTCACCGAAGATTATTTTATCTCACCGACCGATGCACTGAATGTCTTATCAGCATAAGGTTACTGCTTCGGTGAAATGTTATAACGACTCTGTAGTGTCTCACCAACTTTATGCAAAGGGTTATTTCGCCGAGACTCTTGTAGCTTCAGAGTAATGTCATAGCGAACCCGTCAGGTCTTGCTGACTAAGTCTAATGAGGGGCTTTTGGCGAGAGGTTTGTATTGTCTCAGTGACTCAGAGTGGATAAAGTTTTTCGGTATGACATAGTGTGCTCTCCAAGAGGTCTCCCCGACACTGATATGTCTTGGCGATGCATAAAACAAAAGGAACATTTCCGTATGACTCATGTGCTCAAAGAAAGGTCTTGGCGAGTTTGTTTTCCTATACCGACCGACAACATAAAGGTATTCATGTCTCGGTAAGAGTTAGGGTTTTTAGTGTGAGGTCTCGGCGAGTGACCTTCGGTCTTGCCGATGGAACACACAAGATGGTTCCATGGTTTGTTGGCATGAAGATTGATGTGTCATAGTGACACGAGATGAAAGGCTGACTTTCGGTATGACTCATGCATTCTACGAGAGGTCTCCCTGATGACGGTAAGCTATAGTGACACTCATAAGATAGAAGGATGCATCGGCGAGAGAACCATAATGTCACAGTGACACACAAGGGATAAAGTCTTTCGGTGAAACTTAATGTAATCTACAAAACATCTTCCTGACAGCAAAATGTCACAACGACAAACAGAGGGATGACTGATGGCGATAAAGTTGCCTTCAGCGTAGGTATTGAATTGTCATGGCGACATGTTTGATCACGGGGGCTCTTAGCAAAACAAAGACTTGTCTACAAGATGTATCTCTGATATCAAAAGGCTATAGTGATAATGAATGAAATAAAAGTGCACATCTCGGTGAGAAAGACTCTAGTGTCTCAGCGACTGAAACAAATTTAACAGAAATGTGATCTCGGGGAAACATAAAGATCTTTGATATGGTTTCTCCCCGACAGTAGAAGGTCATGGTGACACACAGGGACCAAAGAAATGATCAACATTATAATCGCCTTCGGTAGAACTATCTGGATGTCTCAGCGAAAGGTTAACGAAGACTCAAAACACTGTGGTCGACATCATGGATTGGCATCGAATCTCAGAACCGTTACATGACAGAATATTCATTGAGTTTCCTTTTTGAGCAATTGCGTTTTTGAAATAATGGATGATTTGTAGTTCTCTGGATAAGCATTACTATTGATTTTTACCATCATCTATAGTCTGTCATTATTTAGCTTCATATTCAAAAATCAGCAAGAGAATTTTAGAATCTTGTGAAAAACGCTTTTTGAAGATTTCTTCATAACTGACATACTTGAAATGTATATATAAACCTGTGTTGCAAACAGTGAAGGTTGGTGATTGTAATTATGGGATATTGTCCTTAAGGTTTTCTATAGATGAGAAAATAGAGAAATATGTGCTTAATTGAAAACAGAGAGATCCTCTGATATTATGAGTGTAATTCTAAAATCTGAGTAAGGGGTTGGTGCTCCTTGAGTTGGTGCTTAGAAATTAGCCTATAAGACATTGTTAACAGTGGTTTTGAAGATTAAGCCAGTAAGGTAGTTTAGGAGTGGTTTTTATACCCCAGGAGGGTTTTCCACTCGGCAAAATCTTTTATCTCTTTGTTCTTCTATGTGCTCTCTGCTTTACAGTGTTGTTGTTTCTGTTCATTGATTATTACTTTTCTCAATTCTGTTTATGAATGATTACATTCAACTGATTAATGCTTTAATCAAAGTAATATTGAGATCAAATCTGAGCTATGGTTTTGAATTAGTGAAAATTGGTCAAATCTTTTAAGACACTGATTCACCCCCCCCTCTCAGTGTCATTTTCACTCCAACAGCTTAGTCTTAGTATTTATAACCTCATATAAGAAAATCTCAAACTGATCTTAGTGAGGGTGGTCTCATCCTGCACACCGTCACTTTTCTTCTCCTAGGCACTTAGTTGTGGGTTTAGTGGTTAGCCTAAAACTAAAAAAATCCCCATCACTCTTGTTATATCTCCCGATTGTGAGGGTATGTGCAGGATCATCATGGAAAAAACAGGCCCTTAAGTGGCAAAAAATTCAGAAAAAACAGTGTTAGGTAACTTGATGTAAAAATTTGAATAAGTTATCTATATTATTTCAAAAATATGTAAGAATAGAATCTGTAGAAAATTGAATGTAGTTTCTAAACTACTAGGTTTATTTAAAATAAATAAAATTAATTTGGTGAAAATTTGAAATTTCAATGCAATAGTACTTAAATTTTAGGGAAAAAATAAGTAGGTGTTTGTAGACCACCTAACCATAATAAAATGATAATATTTTGTTATAAGATTTTATATATAAGTAGAGGACTCGTGTTCAGATGTGATGCATATTTTTTTGTAATTTTTTTCCAAGTAAATAATTAATTATGATTTTTTTTATTACAAATTTTAAAAAATATAAAAAATTATATGTTTGACCACCTTAACTTGGTCAAAACTTCACGAAATTTGATTTTTATTTTTTTAATCCTATAGTATGTGAAGCATAGAATGTGGTGCATGCTTCAGATTCAAAAAATGTGATACTGTTTGAAAGTTATAGATGTTTTTCAATCAACCTATTGATCAGGACTTTAGTCGTAATTCTAATAGAAAATGACTAATAATTATTTATTTAATTCAAATGAAAGCATAATTTATATTGGTGGAAAGATGAGAATCTCCTCTAAAAACCCTTTTCGTTTCATCAATTTTGGGTAAAAAAGAAGTTGTCAGCCACATACCCTACAAATACACATAATATTGCCACTTTTTGGCCCATCATGATCCTGCACATACCCATGACACAAAGTTTCCTGACAAAAAAAAACTAGATGAAGATGACAATGATGTATAGGAGCCCCTTTATGTCACTTAGAACCTTGCTAATGCCATTCTAGATCCCACTAATGTATGGTACAAGCCAAATTACTATGACCCCTCTCCTCCTCCCACTATTATTTTTGATCTCACTGTTTAGCATCTTGTTTATTTTTGTTGTTATAGGTTCTTCTCCAATTGAGTTTTAGGGGCGTGACCCACATTTTTTTGTGAATATGTGTAAAATATTATCTTTTAATTTGTAGTAAAGACGCTTATTCATTAAAAAAACTACTAAAATTTATTTTATATGTTAAAAAAGTTAGATGTGCATTGTAGGAGAGAATCATTCTCCATAAGGTATAAGTTTATTTTTAGTTATGATATTTTAAAAATTAAAAAATGCACGCACTAGAAGAGAATCATTATCAAAAGGGTATAATTTGCTTTTATTTATAATAAACAATTAAGTAACAAAGTGGAGGCTTGTTGAAACTACTATATTTTTAGTATATTTAATTTTAAATTTTATTTAAAGCATACATTCACAAAATCATTTTTTCCCATCTACTAAAGGCTCAAGTTAACTAAATGGAAAAGAGGAAGTAAGAAAATAGTACATATAAAGTGGAGGCTTGTCAACCTCAAATTTTTAAATATTTTTAGCAACTAAATTATAGTGTCAATTTCATTAAAAGTTGTATCCAAATATTTTTTAAAAGTAAATATTATAAACATAAAACACACTCATTTTTTACATTTAATTAGTTTATGCCATTTTAGATTCAAAACATATATGTCATTTTTAGGCATGTAAAGTTAAAAAGTTGAACATAAAGATGATAATTCTAACCAATTATCCATTGCATGTGTATTAATCTTTCCCTCAAACACTAGAATTCCTAGTTTCACTTGAGACCTAGGGGTCAATCACCAATTTTTTTCCTCATAATGAAATTAATGGGGACCACTATTTAATAACTTGTATGAATTGATTGAACAAAAAGGAATGTGGTTCTTGAAGTGAATTTTAAATTTCATTTGTGATCAACATGTGAAATACATCCTACCTCCATCATTCCAATGGGTTTCAAAAATCTTGGAAGGTAATTTGATGGATCTTGATGTTTGATATCAAGGCTTAGCTACTTTAATCTCATTTAGTAGGACATGCGAGATGAGTTTCTTTGATACCATTGGTTTGATTTTGGGTATAAGTCTAAGGGACAACCCTCTAGATGAAGTTATGTGTGTTTTCAAAAGCTTTGTGAGATGGAATAATGAAATTTTGAGAGAGATATAGAACTAAAATAGTAAATTTATTTTACTTATCTATTCATGTCTATTTATCTCTATATATTCTCTTTTATCTATGAATGTTACAAATATGCATAAATAGATTATATGTTGTGGATCTTGAGAGTCATTATACGGAATTAAAAAAAATTCCATGCATGAATCATTATCTCCTCATAGTTAAGTGATGAGCTTGATGTACACTATGTGTTGGTAGATAACTTGACATACCACAAGCTTTAGGTGTGCCACCTATTTTACCATGGTTATTATAATATTTAATTTCTATTTATTGTAGCATTGAAGATGTTAGATAATCAAGGTCAAACTTGCAACAAATATAAACTTAAGAATGTATTTGCAAATTTGAAATTTGTGCTCAAGATTACCAATAATGTGTTATGTGATTAGCAATTCCAAAAATGAAAGAAAATTATTAATACCACAAATTGAGAATCACAAGTGACACAAGATATACATGGAGAAACCCTTACAGGAAAAAACTTCACACCCAAAGAGATGCAATGCTTGTATTAAAATTTAGATGAAGTACATCGATACAACACTCCTCTCTGAATTTTTGCAACACTTTGTTACTTTGTCAACCTACAAAAAAACTTATGAAACCACCATACCAATGCTACAATTATAGAAGTTTTTGGGAGAGAATACCACATGTGGTATGCCAAAACAACAAGTAAAACCACCTGGAAAAATCCACACCTCTTGTAGTGGACAACCCATAAACATGGTGAAAATTATTAAATTCTCACATGGCCTTCACATGAGCACCTAATCCATAGCCAATCAAAATTGGTCATACATCTGAGTGCTCCATCACTCTTTGATGGCTCTAAAGGCTAATACCCAAAAAATGCAAACTTGGGTGCCCAACCCAAGATAACATGCAATTGAACATGCAAGATCATGCACTTTTAGGTGGTCCCCACCTAGAAAGTGGACACCCAAAAGGAATGTTCTATTTAGATGCTTTGTAATCTTCATCGTAGTGGGTCCACATGTATGAATGCAGTTACAATTTATCATAGGAAAATAAATAATAAATAATTTTTCCTCTCATGTCCTCTAGGACACTTTCCAAAGAAAGTGGAGACACATAATATCAACTTAGGATAGCAATTATAATGTCCTATCCTAACATTCTCCTACTTGACATTATAAAATATAATTACATCCATGAGATACATAAAAAATTATAATCAATTACATTGATCAAGGACCATGGCCTTCCTCCACCAAGAGAACTTATTTGTGGTCATCGGCTTCGTGAGAGAATCTGCATCATTATCCAAAGTGTCAACCTTCTCAATTAAGACCTTATCATTCTCAATCATTTCTCGCACAAAGTGATACTAAACATCAACATTCTTAGTACAATCATGATACATAGTATTTTTGGCCACATATGGCACTTTGACTATCACATCTAATCCTCACTATCCTACAATCAAAACCAATTCCTTTACCAAGTCTCTATAACCAAACTGCCTCCTTAGAGGCATGTGTAGCAGCCATATACTCAGCTTCGATGGTGGACAATGCAACTATAGGTTATCTTTTACTCATCCAAATTATTGCACCTCCAAACAAAGTAAAAACATAGCCACTAGTGGACCTTCAATTGTCCAAGTCACCTGCCCAATCTACATCAACAAAACCCTATATGTATAATAACTTAACCACATCATTAGTAACATGACAAACTAAACAATAATAAAAAATAGCACACAAATATCTAAATACCCTTTTAACAAAAGTCCAATGCTCTCTACTAGGGTTAGACATATCCCTGCTCAAAAATCCCACTACTTGGGCTATCTCTGGTCTAGTGCAAACCATCGCATACATCAAAATACCAACAAAACAACATAATGAACTTTAGACATCTCTTCAAAGTCATCATTAGGACTAGGAAACATTTCTAAACTCAACTTAGTACCAATCATAAATGGAATATTTACTGGTTCACAGTCATGCATACTAAACCTCTACAAAATGGTATCAACATACTTACTTTGACTTAACCAAACCTTTTTGTGAATCCAATCCCTACTGATCTCCATCCCAAGAATATATTTAGTTGCCCCCAAATCTTTCATATCAAATGTGCCAAAAAGCTGAGTCTTAAGCTCCATAGTCATCACATTTTTGTTACCCATAAACAACATGTCATCAACATACATGACAATGATTAGTATCAAATCATCAATAACCTTAATGTAAGCACAATAGTCCTCCTCACTCCTAAGAAAACCCAACTTCAATGCAAATGCATCAAAATTTTGGTACCACATCTTGGGTGACTATTTCAAACCATATAATGGTCATTTTAACCTACAAACCAAGTGTTTTTTTTTTCCTTTCACAACAAAACCGCTAGGCTATGACATATAAATTCCCTCCTCAAGATCCCCATGCAAGAACAAGAAATTAGTTTTAACATCCATTTTCTCTATTTCAAAATCATAAGTAGCAATAGGATATAAAAGAAATCTAATAGAAGTTAACTTAGGAACAACAGATAAAATTTCACTGAAATTAACTCCCTCTCTCCAGGAGTAGCCCTTGGTCACCAATCTGGCCTTGTACCACTCTAACTAACCATCTATACCAAATTTATTTTTAAATTCCCACTTTTAACAAATGGACTTCCTTCCTTTGGGAAAACTAACAAGGTCCCACGTATCACAACTATCCAAATCCATCATGTCCTCCTGCATGGCTTGCATCCAAGACTCACTTTCCTCTTAAGAGGGAGCCTCATTGAAAATCTAGATTCATTCTCAGTACTCAACAAAGAAATACACAATAGTAATTTGATGGGCTATACCTGTCAATTGGAATTCACTTCCTTGTGGATCTCCTAAAGGTAGGAGTAATGGGATCTACTTGTTCTTCCTCTACTATGTGCTCATCTTGCACATCCTCTAAATTATTTGAACCATCTTCTTCTTCTCCATCCTCAAATCCATCTTATTCTTCTTCCACATGTGCATCTTCTTACTTTTCTATGTTTTTCTCAAAGTGCATTGTTTGTCTTATCTTTCTCCTTTGGTTGTTCTTCACCTAAGTAAGCTCTAAACTCCCTAAAAATCACATCTCTAGTAAAAAACCATTTTATTCGAGTTAGTAGATTCCAAAGCTTATAACCTTTTAAATTATCACTGTAACCAAAAAAGATGTATTTATGTGCTTTTGGATCCAATTTAGATCACTTCTCTTGAGGCACATGAACAAAATCCTCATAACCAAAGACCTTTAAATGTAAAATAAAAGGCTATCTATGTATCTGCACTTCATAAGGAGTTTTATCAACAATAGTTGAACAAGAGATCCATTAATCAAATAACATGCAATGCTTACAACTTTTTACCAAAAGCATCTATCAAGAGCTTAGAACCACTCAACATGCTCCTAGCTCTTTCCACCAAGGTTTAGTTTATTCTTTTTGCTACCCCATTTTGTTGGGGTGTATAAGGAGTAGCCTTTTATTGAACAATATCTGCATGCTTACAAAACTCATCAAATTCCCTAGAACAATATTCACCCCATTATTAGATCTCAACACCCTTATCTTATAATTTGTTTTCTTCTCAACTAAGGCTTTAAATTCCTCAAACTTAGTGAAAACCTCATATTTTACATGCAAAAAATAAATCCGGATGTATCTTGAGACATCATCAATGAAAGTAACATAATAACAATATTTTCTAAAAGAGTCGACATCCACTAATCCAAACACATCTGAATGATTGATCTCTAATAAAATATTAGATTTATTAGTTCCATTAGGAAATGATGATCTATTCTATTTACTAAACACATAATGCTCACAACATTCATTTTTACTAACAAAATAATTAGAAATGTTGTCAGCCATTTTTTTCTTCAAAATGGTCTTAAGACCCTTTTTACTTATCTGACCCAATCTATGGTCACACAACATAAATTCCTTTTCAATACCGGTTACTTTGGAAGAGTTTCAAAAAAGTGGATGCATTAAGCCTAAACAGAGTCCCTATCCAAGATCTATTAGTAATCACCAAACTCCCTCTTACCAACCTGCAACTAGACTTGACAAATGTCACATACATTCCAAAACTCAACTTGGATATTGAAAGTAAGTTTCTTACAAGTCCTGGAATATATAAAACACCATCAAGGCTTTTCACCCTTCCATCACTGAAGCACAACTTTACCTTTCCTTTACTAATAATCTTCTTCATGTTGTTATCACCAAGGAAAAATTCTCCCCCATCATAAGTTGAATATGAATTAAACCACTCCTTGTGAGGAATCATATGGTAGGAGCAACTTGAATCAATAAGCCAAGCATCATTACTATTAGTGTTAGTAGAAATAAACAGAGCATCAAAATAACCATCTTCTGAGGACTTTTATGTGGAAGTATCTAAACTCTTTTTCTTGTTTTTGCACTTCTTCACATGCCCTCTCTTACCATAATTCCAACACTTTACTATTCTCTTCCTGGGGGATTTTAAAATATCCTTTAGACCTATCTTTCTTTTTATCTCCTTTAGGCCCTTATTTTTCTTTAGACCTTCCTCACACATGCAAGGCACCTTGGGAGCCTGCATTCATGAAATTTCTTCTCATTTCTTTTGAAAAAAGTGTAGCAAAGAGATTATTCATCTTTGGCTCTACACTGCCACCACTTATGGCAAATATTATATTTTCCCAAGATTCAGGTAAAGAACAAAGCAACAATATGTATTTATCTTCTTCTTCTATCTTAACATATACATATGCAAGCTGACTTATAACCATATTAAAAGCATTTAAATTTTCTATAACAAAATCATCATCCTTCATTTTTAAAGAATATAAACATCTTTTGAGATACAATTTATTAGTTAGAATTTTAGTTTGGAAAATATCACATATCCTCTTTTGCATCTTGCATGCGATAGATTCTTTTGAAATATTCAAGAGGACAAAATCTACCAAACATAGCCAAATGGTTCCTCATGCCTTTTGTCCATTTTATTCCAATATTCATCTTACACATGGGATGGTTTCTTTTCATTTGAAATTGCTAACCACTGATCTCTCTCTTCAAGGAGATCCTCCATCTTCAACTTCCACATCTTATAAATAGTGCCATTGGATTTCTCAATATCTAGATGAGAGGTAGAAGCCATGGTTTTCAATATTCTTCACAAATTTACAAAACCCACAAAGAAAAATTTCCCATTGCAACTAAAAAACCTTCAAAACTTAAGATAAAGGAATCCTTCTCTCAACAAAATCGTTAGCTTTGATACCAAATGTTGGATAATCAATGTGAAATGTGCAAAAAAATATAAACTTAAGAATATGTTTACAAATCTAAAATTATTTATTCAAGATTTCCAATAGTGCATTAAGTGATTAGCAATTCTAAAAATGAAAGCAAAAAATAATACCAAAAGTTGAGAATCACAAGTGACACAAGATATACGTGGATAAAACCTTGCAATAAAAAACTCCACACCCAAAAATATGCAATGCTTGTATTAATATTCAATTGAAGTACATCAATACAATACTCCTTTCTAAATTTCTACAACACTTTGTTACTCTCTCAACCTGCAAAAAAAATATTATGAAACCACCATCTCAATGCTCCAATATATAGAAGTTTGTGGGAGAGAATACCACATGTGGTATCCCAAAATAAAAGTAAAACCATGTAGAAAAACCAATGCCCCTCTTAGTGGTCAACCCATAAACATGGTGAAAATTATTAAATGCTCACATGGCCTTCACATGGGAGCCTAACCCATAGCTAATTAGGATTGGTCATACTTGCAAACAAGCTTATGAAATCACCATCTCAATGCTCCAATATATAGAAGTTTATGGGAGAGAATTCTATATGTGGTATCTTGAAACAACAAGTAATACCACTTGGAAAAACCCATGCCCCTCTCAGTGGAAAACACATAAACATGGTGAAAATTATTAAATTATCACATGGCCTTCACATGGGTTCCTAACCCATGGCCAATCAGAATTGGTCATATCCAAGTGCTCTATTACTCTCTGACAACTTTGACATCTCATACCCAAAACATGCAAACTTGGGCTCCCAATGCAGGATAACATGCACAACATGCAAGATCATGCACTTTTGGTCGGTCCCCACCTACAAAGTGAACACCCAAAAGGAATATTCTCTCGAGATGCTTTGTAACCATCACCATAGTGGGTCCACCTCTATGAATGTAATTACAATTTGTCATTGGAAAATAAAGAATAAATAATTTTATCTCTCATGTCCTCTAGGACACTATCCAAAGAATGTGGAGACACATAATATCAACTTAGTCTAGCAATTATAATGCCAACTATCCTAACACAAGATAACATGATGATTTGTAGTGTGGGTTAGCATTTTCAATTTGGCTTAGAGTTGTGGTTGACCTTGTTGAATCCATAGTAAAGATTGCAAAATTTATTTTTAATTCAAATCTCGTACAAAACAATCTACACCATTGTTGTAGTATATATAACATTTTACAAGAATTTTGGGAGTTTTTATAGTTTATTGCAGACCATGGATATGTTACCACAACTATTGAAAGCTATGAGAATGGTCTTGGTGCTACTACATAAATCATTATTGGTAGATCCTTTCAAATCACTCACTTAGAGAGGATTTTGTTGAATATAACTTACATTCTAACCCTAAGCCTACCTATTGTTTAGTTCCTCCCCATGCATCCTTTATTAAACCCACTAATCACTCCCTCCCTTTCTCTCATGCCTATTTCTACTTCCTATTTTTGTACTTAAATTTTTACTCCCTTTGACTCACTTATGAATCAATTTGCATATCTCCCCAATGAAAAATACATTTTCCTCTTTACTTTAAAATTAAGTATTCCATCCAATCTTGGAATATTCAAGAAATGTCCCTTCTTACATGTAAATTTTAAATTAATAAGTTGATGTCAAACCACCATGTGGATGTTCTTCTCCTAAAAAATAAGTAAAAGTTGATACTCTCCACTTAGATATTGCACAATATTTATAGTTCAATGCACTCTCTTTCTACACTAATCTCTTGGAGGGTAGTAGTGTTGTTATTATATTAGCCCCTTCAATTTATTATTTTCCTAGTATTAAACCTGCTCACCACTATGTCTAGGTCAACATTCTTATCCATAACCACCCTATTGATGTGTGTTTCATGTATGCACCTCACATTGATCCACATTGTATCTTGCAATGCGAATAGATGTGTTTTTCCCTTCTTAATATTTATTGGGTGTTTGTTAGTGACTTTAACATGAGTGAAAATCCCTCATCATATTTGGTCCTCTTCCTTTCACCTACCTTAGCCAAAATCAAACTCATGGACAAACACTTGTAACTCCCTTGGTCTATTTGATCCTCTGCATTCTCATTTTTCTTCTCAATTCCCTCACTATTTCACTTGGAGTTATTACAAACAACATTCCTCTTACAAATTCAACCACCTTGACCACTTCCATATTTCCCCAACTCTTCAATTTTTCTTCATAACAATAATTATCTAGTTCAACTTGATTTTTCTACCATTGTTTCTATCCACTTTCTTATCTTCACCACTCTTAACATCTCTCCTCTCACCCAAATCCTCACCATTTCCAAGTTCAAACAAGAAATTCCTATCATTTCAATGATCCTAACTATGTTTTAGGGCTAGTTGATTGTAATGAAATAAATCTCACAAAAGCATAAATATGATGTGAAATTTTTTACAAATTATACTTGATAATAACTAGAAATAACAAGATAATTTGAGGGGGAAAACCTCCATATATCTCCAATGAGAATACAATTCACAATTTTATGATCAAATAAGACTCACTACCTCCTATATGTACCCTACTTATTCCTAGAATATCACCTAGGCCAACTGGGTAACAATATATGTCTTAGGTCAACCTAAATAACTACATAAGAATATAATAATTATATCACTTAACTAAGAGTTAAGGTAGCCATAGGCCGACTACTCATAACCTTATGTATACTCTAATATTAAGGGTGTAGCATGACCCCCTTTATAGAGAATTATTTTTCCTCAATGATAATCAGGTGAGTATGCTTCTAAATGAACTCCTCATCCTCTAATGTGGCATCTTCAATAGGTAAATTGTTCTATTAGATGAGATACTCATTGATTTTTCTAGTCCTCATCTTCTTTGTGCATGTTTGAAGAATGAACTTTGGTTCCAATATGATTCTTACTTCTTCATTGAGCTTTGGTAATATTGTCTATGTAGGGATATTATACAAAATTACTTTATTCAAATAGGAAACATGAAATATAGATGTATCTTTGTTGTTGGAGGTAACTTAATCTTGTAGGTGACATTGTCTATCTTTTGTATGATTTTTGTGGGCCATGATATTTTGGGGATAAGTTATTGTTATTTTTTTGTTGCTTTAGTGAAATTCTCATATAGAATTTGAATCTCAAGAAAACACAATCCCCAACTTCAAAACTTATCTCTATGTTTTGGTCAGCCTGCTACTTCATTCAATTTTATGTCATGGCTACATTCTTGTTGACTCTTGAATTTTTTTTTATGGAATCATGTGTTCTTTGACAACTTGAACTCTTGGTGAAACCCTCAATGATGATGCGATGGATGGATGATGATATCCATATTGTTCCATAAATAGAGGTATATTTTATGAAGTATGGAAGGAAGTGTTTTATGATCATTCTACTAGTGGTAGCCAATATACCCATTGAGACTGCTTATCTAAAATGAAATAATGTAGATACCCTTCTAAAAACTCATTAACAACGTAATTTTTCCCATAATATTGAGGATGTTATGAAGGGCCAAGAACCAGGTACCTAAATATGAGAATAAATTTGTTCATTGAAAATAACCTTATGTTTACCTTGTAGCTTTTGTATATTCTCAATAAATGTTTCTTCCACTTCTCTTGTTATAAAATGATGTGATAATGCAATGAGATGTGTATTTTTAGTGAGGTGATCTACCATTTCCATGATAACATTCTTACCTTTAGGTCTTGGAATCCCTACGATGAATTCCATGGAGACCTCTTTTGAATGCTAGCTAGGAATAACTAAGGGTTGCAAGAGACTAGGTATCTTAATTGTCTCCCCTTTATTTCTTTGACAAACCAAATATTCATCCAAAAGAATTTGAACATCCCCTTTTATCCCTTTCCAATTTAAGAATTATTTCTTTATTTGTTGATATGTCTTCAAATATATTGAATTACCATCAATTGAATACTCATGAAGATCTATGAGAATATTTTTTTGAGAGTAGAATTATTGCATAGGAATAATCACTCTTTATACCACAAAGTGTCTCCCTTCCAAAAAAACTTAAGTAAACTATTGGGACCACTTTGTAACTATTGAATGATATTACTTGTAGAAACACAATTTTTTCATTATGCTTTGGCTTCTCCTACCCAATTTTTTTTTAATATTAGAATGACACATAATAAAACTTCATCCTTCTCATCCTTCCTAGATAATGCATTTGCCAAAATTTTTTACTTCCCTTATTTATATAAAATCTCAAAGTCATACCCAAACATCTTAAGGACCCATTTTTGTTTATCTTTAGAAGATAATCTTTGTCCTAAAAAATACTTTAGGCTATCATAATTTGTCTTAACTTTGAAGTGTTTTCCCATTAGATATGGCCTTCATTATTTTATCAAAAATGAAAAACAAAGAACATTTCCTTCACATAAATAGGTTTTAGTTGATTCTTACCCTTTAATTAGGTAAGTGCATGGAAATGGGGGACCAAAATGGGGTCTTAAGTGGTCACTTGTTTTATATGAAATCAAGAAAATTGATCTTGGATGAAAATTTGAAGATAGTTACAATCAAAATTTGAAGATGCAAGAGGAAAAAGAGTTGTAGTGCTCCAAATATAAATTCTAAACTATTAATTTATTTTAAAAATGGCGGGGATTCAGGAGATCAAATAGGGGGAGCACACAAAGTGATCCTATTTTTTTTTTTAAACATAAGATTGTATTTTGTGTGCCCCCCTAAAATATTAACTTTTATATAGTATTTGAAAAATAAATTCAATGGAAAATTATCTCACCATGTAGTTTATGCCTATTTTATTGCTAATTATTTAATAAATATATGATTTTTTACTAATTTTTAAAGTGGACACATCTTGAAAAATGAAAAATTAAGTGCACTTCACCTAATTTTTTTAAAAACTAATCAAAAATAAATTATTGTTTTGAATATGTATATAATAGAGCCTAGATTCTAAAAATATAATTTATTTCAAGTTTTGTTGAGTAGATAAAAATGAAAGTAAAATTATTATACATAGGTTTTTGATATAAAAGGAAGACACTAGCAAAATAAATTTAAGATAAAAACCTTAACATAATTGAATTGTAGAAAATAATACTTTTTTATAAATATAAGAGAGAGCTTGACGTTATTATGGTATTTTTTAACTCAATATTGAAAGATGTGTAAGACTAATGGAGAGCATGCTTGAGATTATGTCATTGTTATACAATTTACAAAAATATACCTTTAAGCATTGACATTCAATTCCAACCCTTTGGGTTGGATGCCCAAGAAAAATCCAAACCTAAGGTTTGGAAATACCCAAGGAAACTACAAACATGAGCATGTTATAGTGCTCTTGTGTTAAAATATTTTCATGTTTCTGAGAAGTAAACATACATGTCTCCCTCTCCCTCTCTTCTTACTACCTAGCTCTCTCCCTTTCTCTAACTCTATCTCCCTCCTCTCTCCATCTCTCTCTCTCTCTCTCTCTCTCTCTCTCTCTCTTCCCATATCTCTATCTATACATCCCTCTATCTTCACATATCTCTATCTCTACCTCTCTCTATGTGTTTCTCTTCCCATATCTCTATATCCTTGTATCTCTATCTCTCTATCTCTCACTCTCCATAGATTCATTTATATCTCTCTACTCTTCCCCTCTATCTCTCCCTCTCTATGTCCCTATCATTATCAATTTTATATTGTCATTATTCTATTTTACAAGGAAATTTAAAAAACTCTCTTCAAGGGTGCCACCCCTAAATACCTATTAGGGGGCTACAAAAATTTTCATTGCCCCCCTTAGACCTCCTAATGACAATAGTTAGGGGTAAAGATCCCAAAAACCCCTATCACAAACTAAGATCTAGACACAACTAAAAAACCTCTAAATTAGGAAGGTAGTCAAGTTCCATTAAACACTACCTCCCTATCTCTTTATCTTCATCTCTCCCTCTTTCCCTCTCTATATTTCTACCTATTTCTCCGTCCCCTACATATTCATCTCTACCTATATCTTTCACTCTCCATATCCATCTCTAGATACCTCTCTCTTTATATCCATCTCTCTCTCTCTCATTATCCCTCTTCCTATACCTTTATATCTATATCTCCATTTGCCTCTCTGTCTCTCTCCTATCCTCTATCTCTCCATATTTATCCTTCTATCTCTCCCTCTTTTTATCTCTATCTTCTTACCTCTCCATTTCTCATT
>VDFB02281492.1:710031022-710096296 GCA_007258455.2 Sequoia sempervirens
CATCAAGGATTTTCACCCTTCCATCACTGCAACACAACTTTACCTTTCCTTTACTAATAATCTTCTTCATGTTGTTATCACCAAGGAAAAATTCTCCCCCATCATAAGTTGAATATGAAGTAAACCACTCCTTGTGAGGAGTCATATGGTAGGAGCAACTTGAATCAATAAGCCAAGCACCATTACTACTAGTGTTAGTAGAAATAAACAGAGCATCAAAATCACCATCTTTTGAGGACTTTTATGTGGAAGTATCTAAACTCTTTTTCTTGTTTTTTCACTTCTTCTTCACATGCCCTCTCTTACCATAATTCCAACACTTTACTATTCTCTTCCTAGGGGGTTTTAGAATGTCCTTTAGACCTATCTTTCTTTTTATCTCCTTTAGGCCCTTATTTTTCTTTAGACCTTCCTCACACATGCAAGGCACCTTGGGAGCCTGCATTCATGAAATTTCTTCTCATTTCTTTTGAAAAAAGTGTAGCAAAGAGATTATTCATCTTTGGCTCTGCACTGCCACCACTTATGGCAAACATTAGATTTTCCCAAGATTCAGGTAAAGAACAAAGCAACAATATGCATTTATCTTCTTCTTCTGTCTTAACATATATAGATGCAAGTTGACTTATAACCATATTAAAAGCATTTAAATGTTCTACAACAAAATCATCATCCTTCATTTTTAACGAATATAAACATCTTTTGAGATACAATTTATTAGTTAGAATTTTAGTTTGGCAAATATCACATATCCTCTTTCGCATCTTGCATGCGATAGATTCTTCTGAAATATTCAAGAGGACAAAATCTACCAAACATAACCAAATGGTTCCTCATGCCTTCTTGTCCATTTAATTCCAATCTTCATCTTACACATGGGATGGTTTCTTTTCATTTGAAATTGCTAACCACTGATCTCTCTCTTCAAGGAGATCCTCCATCTTCAACTTCCACATCTTATAACTAGTGCCATTGGATTTCTCAATATCTAGATGAGAGGTAGAAGCCATGGTTTTCAATATTCTTCACAAATCTGCAAAACCCACAAAGCAAAATCTCCCATTGCAACTAAAAAACCTTCAAAACTTAAGATAAAGGAATCCTTCTCTCAACAAAATCTTTAGCTTTGATACCAAATGTTGGATAATCAATGTGAAATGTGCAAAAAAATATAAACTTAAGAATATGTTTACAAATCTGAAATTATTTATTCAAGATTACCAACAGTGCATTAAGTGATTAGCAATTCTAAAAATGAAAGCAAAAAATAATACCAAAAGTTGAGAATCACAAGTGACACAAGATATACGTGGAGAAAACCTTGCAATAAAAAACTCCACACCCAAAAATATGCAATGCTTGTATTAATATTCAATTGAAGTACATAAATACAACACTCCTTTCTAAATTTCTACAACACTTTGTTACTCTCTCAACCTGCAAAAAAAACTTATGAAACCACCATCTCAATGCTCCAATATATAGAAGTTTGTGGGAGAGAATACCACATGTGGTATCCCAAAACAAAAGTAAAACCACATAGAAAAACCAATGCCCCTCTTAGTGGTCAACCCATAAACATGGTGAAAATTATTAAATGCTCACATGGTCTTCACATGGGAGCCTAACCCATAGCTAATTAGAATTGGTCATACTTGCAAACAAGCTTATGAAATCACCATCTCAATGCTCCAATATATAGAAGTTTGTGGGAGAGAATGCTATATGTTGTATCTTGAAACAACAAGTAATACCACTTGGAAAAACCCATGCCCCTCGTAGTGGACAACACATAAACATGGTGAAAATTATTAAATTCTCACATGGCCTTCACATGGGTGCCTAACCCATGGCCAATCAGAATTGGTCATATCCAAGTGCTCTATTACTCTGACAACTCTGACATCTCATACCTAGAACATGCAAACTTGGGCTCCCAATGTAGGATAACATGCACAACATGCAAGATCATGCACTTTTTGTCGGTCCCCACCTAAAAAGTGGACACCCAAAAGGAATATGCTCTCGAGATGCTCTGTAACCATCACCATAGTGGGTCCACCTCTATGAATGTAATTACAATTTGTCATCAAAAAATAAAGAATAAATAATTTTATCTCTCATGTCCTCTAGGACACTATCCAAAGAATGTGGAGACACATAATATCAACTTAGTCTAGCAATTATAATGCCAACTATCCTAACACAAGATAATATGATGATTTGTAGTGTGGGTTAGCATTTTCAATTTGGCTTAAAGTTGTGGTTGACCTTGTTGAATCCATAGTAAAGATTGCAAAATTTATTTTTAATTCAAATCTCGTACAAAATAATCTACACCATTGTTGTAGTATATATAACATTTTACAAGAATTTTGGGATTTTTTATAGTTTATTGCAGACCATGGATATGTTACCACAACTATTGAAAGCTATGAGAATGGTCTTGGTGTTGCTACATAAATCATTATTGGTAGATCCTTTCAAATCACTCACTTAGAGAGGATTTTGTTGAATATAACTTACATTCTAACCCTAAGCCTACCTATTGTTTAGTTCCTCCCCATGCATCCTTTATTAAACCCACTAATCACTCCCTCCCTTTCTCTCATGCCTATTTCTACTTCCTATTTTTGTACTTAAATTTTTACTCCCTTTGACTCACTTATGAATCAATTTGCATATCTCCCCAATGAAAAATACATTTTCCTCTTTACTTTTAAATTAAGTATTCCATCCAATCTTGGAATATTCAAGAAATGTCCCTTCTTACATGTAAATTTCAAATTAATAAGTTGATTTCACACCACCATGTGGATGTTCTTCTCCTAAACAATAAGTAAAAGTTGACACTCTCCACTTAGATATTGCACAATATTTATAGTTCAATTCACTCTCTTTCTACACTAATCTCTTGAAGGGTAGTAGTGTTGTTATTATATTAGCCCCTTCAAATTATTATTTTCCTAGTATTAAACCTTCTCGCCACTATGTCTAGGTCAACATTCTTATCCATAACCACCCTATTGATGTGTGTTTCATGTATGCACCTTACATTGATCCACATTGTATCTTGCAATGGGAATAGATGTGTTTTTCCCTTCTTAATATTTATTGGGTGTTGGGTAGTGACTTTAACATGAGTGAAAATCCCTCATCATATTTGGTCCTCTTCCTTTCACCTACCTTAGCCAAAATCAAACTCATGGACAAACACTTGTAACTCCCTTGGTCTATTTGATCCTCTGCATGCTCATTTTTCTTCTCAATTCCCTCAATATTTCACTTGGAGTTATTACAAACAACATTCCTCTTACAAATTCAACCACCTTGACCACTTCCATATTTCCCCAACTCTTCAATTTTCCCTCATAACAATAGTTATCTAGTTCAACTTGATTTTTCTACCATTGTTTCTATCCACTTTCTTATCTTCACCACTCTTAACATCTCTCCTCTCACCCAAATCCTCACCATTTCCAAGTTCAAACAAGAAATTCCTATCATTTCAATGATCCTAACTATGTTTTAGGGCTAGTTGATTGTAATGAAATAAATTTCACAAAAGCATAAGTATGATATGAAATTTTTTACAAATTATACTTGATAATAACTAGGAATAACAAGATAATTTGAGGGGGAAAACCTCCAAATATCTCCAATGAGAATACAATTCACAATTTTATGATCAAATAAGACTCACTACCTCCTATATGTACCCTACTTATTCCTAGAATATCACCTAGGCCAACTAGGTAACAATATATGTCTTAGGTCAACCTAAATAACTACATAAAAATATAATAATTATATCACTTAACTAAGAGTTAAGGTAGCCATAGGCCGACTACTCATAACCTTATGTATACTCTAATATTAAGGGTGCAGCTGACCCCCTTTATAGAGAATTATTTTTCCTCAATGCTAATCAAGTGAGTATGCTTCTAAATGAACTCCTCATCCTCCCATGTGACATCTTCAATAGGTAAATTATTCTATTAGATGAGATACTCATTGAGTTTTCTAGTCCTCATCTTCTTTGTGCATGTTTGAAGAATGAACTTTGGTTCCAATATGATTCTTACTTCTTCATCGAGCTTTGGTAATATTGTCTATGTAGGGATATTATACAAAATTACTTTATTCAAATAGGAAACATGAAATATAGATGTATCTTTGTTGTTGGAGGTAACTTAATCTTGTAGGTGACATTGTCTATCTTTTGTATGATTTTTGTGGGCCATGATATTTCGGGGATAAGTTATTGTTCTTTTTTTGTTTCTTTAGTGAAATTTGCATATAGAATTTGAATCTCAAGAAAACACAATCCCCAACTTCAAAACTTATCTCTACGTGTTGGTTAGCCTGCTACTTCATTCAATTTTATGTCATGGCTACATTCTTGTTGAGTCTTGAATTTTTTTTTATTGAATCATGTGTTCTTTGACAACTTGAACTCTTGGTGAAACCCTCAATGATGATGTGATGGATGGAGGATGATATCCATATAGTTCCATAAATGGAGGTATATTTTATGAAGTATGGAAGGAAGTGTATTATGACCATTCTACTAGTGGTAGCCAATATACCCATTGAGACTGCTTATCTAAAATGAAATAATGTAGATACCCTTCTAAAAACTCATTAACAACATAATTTTTCCCGTAATATTGAGGCTATTATGAAGGGCCAAGAACCAAGTACCTAAGTATGAGAATAAATTTGTTCATTGAAAATAACCTTATGTTTACCTTGTAGCTTTTGTATATTCTCAATAAATGTTTCTTCCAATACTCTTGTTATAAAATGATGTGATAATGCAATGAGATGTGTATTTTTAGTGAGGTGATCTACCATTTCCATGATAACATTCTTACCTTTAGGGCTTGGAATCCCTATGATGAATTCCATGGAGACCTCTTTTGAATGCTAGCTAGGAATGACTAAGGGTTGTAAGAGACTAGGTATCTTAATTGTCTCCCCCTTATTTCTTTGACAAACCAAATATTCATCCAAAATAATTTGAACATCCCATTTTATCCCTTTCCAATTTAAGAATTATTTCTTTATTTGTTGATATGTCTTCAAATATATTGAATTACCATCAATTGAAGACTCGTGAAGATCTATGAGAATGTTTTTTTTGAGAGTAGAATTCTTGCATAGGTATAATCGCTCTTTATACCACAAAGTGTCTCCCTTCCAAAAAAACTTAAGTAAACTATTGGGACCACTTTGTAACTATTGAATGATATTACTTGTAGAAACACAATTTTTTCATTATGCTTTGGCTTCTCCTACCTAATTTGTTTTTAATATTAGAATGAGACATAATAAAACTTCATCCTTCTCATCCTTCCTAGATAATGCATTTGCCACAATTTTTTACTTCCCTTATTTATATAAAATATCAAAGTCATACCCAAACATCTTAAGGACCCATTTTTGTTTCTCTTTAGAAGATAATCTTTGTCCCAAAAAATACTTTAGACTATCATAATTTGTCTTAACTTTGAAGTGTTTTCCCATTTGATATGGCATTCATTATTTTATCAAAAATGAAGAACAAGGAGCATTTCCTTCACATAAATAGGTTTTAGTTGATTCTTACCCTTTAATTAGGTAAGTGCATGGAAATGGGGGACCAAAATAGGGTCTTAAGTGGTCACTTGTTTTTTATGAAATCAAGAAAAATTGATCTTGGATGAAAATTTGAAGATAGTTACACTCAAAATTTGAAGATGCAAGAGGAACAAGAGTTGTAGTGCTCGAAATATAAATTCTAAACTATTAATTTATTTTAAAAATGGTGAGGGTTCAGGAGATCAAATAGGGGGAGCACACAAAGTGATCCTTTTTTTTTAAAACATAAGATTGTATTTGGTGTGCCCACCTAAAATATTAACTTTTATATAGTATTTGAAAAATAAATTCAATGGAAAATTATCTCACCATGTAGTTTATGCCTATTTTATTGCTAATTATTTAATAAATATATGATTTTTTACTAATTTTTAAAGTGGACACATCTTGAAAAATGAAAAATTAAGCGCACTTCACCTAATTTTTTTAAAAACTAATCAAAAATAAATTATTGTTTTAAATATGTATATAATAGAGTCTAGATTCTAAAAATATAATTTATTTCAAGTTTTGTTGAGCAGATAAAAATGAAAGTAAAATTATTATACATAGGTTTTTGATATAAAAGGAAGACACTAGCAAAATAAATTTAAGATAAAAACCTTAACATAATTGAATTGTAGAAAATAATACTTTTCAATAAATATAAGAGAGAGTTTGACGTTATTATGGTATTTTTTAACTCAATATTGAAAGATGTGTAAAACTGATGGAGAGCATGCTTGAGATTATATCATTGTTTTACAATTTATAAAAATATACCTTTAAGCATTGACATTCAATTCCAACCCTTTGGGTTGGATGCCCAAGAAAAATCCAAACCTAAGGTTTGGAAATACCCAAGGAAACTACAAACATGAGCATGTTATAGTGCTCGTGTTAAAATATTTTCATGTTTCTGAGAAGTAAACATACATGTTTCCCTCTCCCTCTCTTCTTACTACCTAGCTCTCTCCCTTTCTCTAACTCTATCTCCCTCCTCTCTCCATCTCTCTCTCTCTCTCTCTCTCTCTCTCTCTCTCTTCCCATATCTCTATCTATACATCCCTCTATCTTCACATATCTCTATCTCTACCTCTCTCTATGTGTTTCTCTTCCCATATCTCTATATCCTTGTATCTCTATCTCTCTATCTCTCACTCTCCACAGATTCGTTTATATCTCTCCACTCTTCCCCTCTATCTCTCCCTCTCTATGTCCCTATCATTATCAATTTTATATTGTCATTACTCTATTTTACAAGGAAATTAAAAAAACTCTCTTCAAGGGTGCCACCCCTAAATCCCTATTAGGGGGCTACAAAAATTTTCATTGCCCCCCTTAGACCTCCTAATGACAATAGTTAGGGGTAAAGATCCCAAAAACCCCTATCACAAACTAAGATCTAGACACAACTAAAAAACCTCTAAATTAGGAAGGTAGTCAAGTTCCATTAAACACTACCTCCCTATCTCTTTATATTCATCTCTCCCTCTTTACCTCTCTATATTTCTACCTATTTCTCTCTCCCCTACATATTCATCTCTACCTATATCTTTCACTCTTCATATCCATCTCTAGATACCTCTCTCTTTATATCCATCTCTCTCTCTCTCATTATCCCTCTTCCTATACCTTTATATCTATATCTCCATTTGCCTCTCTATCTCTCTCCTCTCCTCTATCTCTCCATATTTATCCTTCTATCTCTCCCTCTTTTTATCTTTATCTTCTTACCTCTCCATTTCTCATTACCCCTATATCTCTCCCTCTCTCTCTCTCTCCATATCACTTCTTATCTCTATCCTTATCTTTTTATCTATCCATCTCTGTCTCTCCCTCCTTTTGTGCCCCCCTCTCCCTCCCCTCTCTCCCCCATCTTCCCCCCCTCTCCTCTCCTTCCCTCTCTACCTATATCTCTTCCTTTCTCTTATTCCCTTTATATCTTTCCCAATATATATATATATATATCTAGATATCTCTCCCTCTCTCTCTCCCTATTGATCCCTCTTTTTATATATCTCTACTTCTCTCTCCTCTCTCTACTTCTCTTCTTCCCTCTCCCTATATTTAAATATATATATCCATCTCTATTTCTATTTCTATAGCTCTCTCTCAATCATAGACAAACACACTGCCTATATTTATCTCTATCAATACCCCTCTCTACACCTCTCCATATTTTTAGCTATCTATCTTTACCTATCTCTATCTATTTCTCTACCTCTATATCTCTATCTCCCCTCTCTCTATCTCTCCCCTCTACCTATCTCTTCCTCTTTATCTCCCCATCTCTCTCTCCCTCTATACTTCTCTCCATCTCTCCCTCTCTATCTATTTATCTATCTCCCCCCCTCTCCCATCTCTCCCTCTTTACCTATATCTCACCCTTCCCTTTCTCTATATATATCCTTTTTCTCTCCCTCTCTACCTATATTTCTCCCTTTCTATACCTATAAATATTTATCCCCCATCTCTCCCTCCTTCCTCTCTATCTCCCTCTTCCCATCTCTTTATATACCTCTCTTCTTCCCCCCTCTTCCTCTCTCCTATATCTATTTATCTATCTCTCCCCTCTCATTCATTTGGTTCTCTCTCTATCCCTCTCCCTTACTTTACATCTCCTCTCTCTCCCTCTCTACCTATCTCCATTTATCTCCCCCCTCTATCTTTCCCAAGTTATATCTATCTCTAAATATATATCCACATCTCTCCCTCTATCCATATCACTCCCTCTTTTGTATCTCTCTACTTCTCCTATCCACTGAGCTCTATTTCTATCTCTCCCTCTATGTATCTATATATATCCATCCCTCTCTATCTTTATCTACACATAACCTAGTCCCCCCTCACTATCTCTATCTCTCTATCTCTCTATCTCTCCAATTTTCTCTCTCTCTTCTTCTCTCCACATCTCTGTCTTTTAGTTGTCTATATCACCTCCTTTATCTCTCCCTTTCCCCCTCTTACTTCCTAGCTCTCTCTATATCTCTTTATCTCTACCTCTCTTATTTTGCTCTATCTCTCATGCTTTCTCTCCCTCCCTCCCTCCCTCTTTTGTTAGGATAGGTGACATTATAATTGATATCCTAAGTTGATTTATGTCTCCATGTTCTTTGAAAATTTCTCTAGGGGACGTGAGGGGAAAAATATTTATTATTTATTTTCCTATGACAAATTGTAATTGCATTCAAAGAAGTGGGCCTATTATAGTGACAATTAAAGAGTATTTTGGGAGGATATTCCTTTTGTGCATCCAAATTTGTGAGTGGGGACCACTTTTTTGTGTGTCCTTACATGTTATTTGCATGTTTTACATGCTCTTGCATGGTTGGGAACCTAGGTTTGCATGTTGGTGCATGCTATTACATGAAGCCATCAAAGAGTTATGGAGCACTTAGGATTGACCAATTTTGATTGGCTATGGGTTAGGCACCCATGTGAAGGTCATGTGATTATTTGATATTTTACGTCATGTTTATGGGTTGTCCACTAAGGGGGCCATGGGTTTTTTCAAGTAGTTTTTCTTGTTGTTTTGGGATACCATTTTTGGTATTCTCTCCCACAAACTTCTCTATATTGGAACCTTAAGATGGTGGTTTGTAGATTTTTTTTGTAGGTTATTAGAGTGATGAAGTGCTGCTGAAATACAAAGAGAAGTGTTTTATTGTTGCATCTCCTTTGAAGATTAATACAAACATTAGATCTTTTTGGGTGTGGAGTTTTTTCCCACAAGGGTCTCCATGTATATCTTGTGTCACTTGTGTTTGGAAACTTATGGTATTTTTGATTTTTATTTCATTGTTGAATTGTTAATCACATAATATCTTTATAGTAATCTTGGACACTTGATTTCAAATTTGCAAACACATTATTAAGTTCTATTGCTGCAATTTTTTACCTTGAATATCCAACATTTGGTATTAAAGCTAACGGTTCTGTTGAGAGAGGGATGCATTTATTTTAAGTGTTGAAGGTTTCTTAGTTGTGTTATTCCTTGCATAATCACCCCATTTCATTCTGGAACAAAATGGGCCCCCCTTGTTTTCTTCTTTTCTTTCGGCCTTTGGTTTTCTGCCTTAGGCATTTTCCTTTTGTTTTGTCAGAGCCGGGTCTGGGCTGAATCTAAACTTTGAACTCTTTCGATGTTTCTAGTTCGGGTTCCATCCCGAGTCTGACTCCACTTCTCTCTCTCTTCTTCATTGGTCTTTTTCCTTTGGTTTTTGTGTCCTGTGCCTTGGGTGTTTTCTTTTCGGCCTTAGGCATTTTTCTTTTTGTTTTGGCGAGCCCGAAACTAGAACAGAAACCGAACTTGGAATTCCTTCCAAGTTATTTTTTCTATTCCTTCCCTAGTCTTGGTTCCACCTCTTTTGTTTTTCTGCATTGCATGTCTTTTTTTTTGTTTTGACGGACTTGGAACCAGAACTGGAACCGAACCCTGAAACTTTCATAAGTTTCAGGATTGGGTTCCGTTCTGATCCTGGTTCCGCATGTTTTGTTCTTTTGTTTTGTCATAGGATTTTCCCTCCCCTTCCTCCTTCTCTTCCTTGTCCTTTCTTCATCTTTTTTGGGTGATGTCGGAGGCGGGTCCGAAACGAAATCCAAAACTGAAGCTTGAAAAAAATTCCAATTCGGATTTGGTTCCGGTCCTGGTTCTGCTGTGTCCGTTTTGTTTTTCCCCGGTTTCGATCACTTGGTTAGTTGATCGGGTTTTTCCTTTGCATTTCTTTTTGTGGACACAAAGCTGGGATGGGGTCTGAACTAGGAAATGATGGTCGTTCCCATGGCTTGTTCTCATCCTGACTCTAGTCCCAGTTCTGATTTCTTTTTGGCCCCGCCCCCTCCAGTTTTAAAAGCAAGGGATGTCATTTCTAGGTCATATTTTGTCCCGATCCCGATTCTGCTGAGACTCGCCTAATTTTGCGTCTCATCTTGGTCTCAATCCTATTTTGGTTCCACCTCTGCCAGTTTTAAAAGGGAAGTGTATTCCTGTTTCGATCTTGGTTCCGCCTCCGCTGGTTTTGAATGAAGGTGTCATTTTTTGGTCCAATTTTGGTTCCGCCTCTGTTGGAGATGGGTTTCTTTTTGATAAAATTGAAGGCATGATAAATAATGATATATTTTGTTTTCCTTTGAGAACTAATGGAGGCATCTATTTTGCAGGATCGAGTTATTTATGTGAAGATGTCTCTCGAGGAAGTTTCGCCAAAGGATCTAAGTTCTGTGTGATGTCTGGCCGAAGGAATAAAGTCTTACTGACCCGATAGGGTCTCGCTGACATATTTTGTGCCCTCAATGTAGCATGTTGAGCATGGTGTAACATCTTTCCGACCAAGCAAAGTCTCCCCGAAATGAAATGAGCTCTCGGCAAAAGGACGCGACTTCGGTGTAGTGTCTCGGTGAAGGAAGTTAGTCTCACCAAAAACTCGTAGAAGGAAAGATCTAGAGTGGGAAGAGGGCTGAAGGAGGAAGAAGGGCGAGACCGTGAGTAATAGTGACAGCTAGTGTCTATTGACAGGGGTAGCTCAGCATTAATGGTGATATTTTAGGGCATTCAAAGCGGCTCCACTGGAGTTCGAAGATGGACACGGAGGCCAGGAGTTAAAGCTATAAGCTGTAAAAGATCTAAGATCATCTCAGGGATAATCTTTCACCGACATGGACAGTAGGAATTTGCATTTAATGCAGAACCAACTTTATTCAAAGGATCTAGACGTCAACCCTCTTGCAACCGAAAGATATTTTGTAAACCCTAAAAGTAGGGGCCGACATTCTTTTCGGGAGGTGGTGTATATATGGCATTCTTGCCTCTTTGTAAAGGGTTAGAAAAGAGTTAGAGAAAGTTAGCAGAAATAGAAAAGGGAATAGAGTAGACAGTTCTAGATAGATTTAGAAGAGTAGGGATTTTCTGAAGGATAGAGGAGATAGATCTGCATCCTGTTTCTTAATAAAGTGAGCTTCTTTTGTCTTCTTAGTTAGGGGTTAGATTCAACATAGAAAGTAATGTATCTTTCCAGTCTCCTTAGTGTAGATGGAAGTAGTCTGAAGACATAGGTTTTTTGTACACTAGTGATTGTGCCAGATTTGTAAATGTTGCTTATTTGTCTCACCAACAGTAGAAGCAACCATATTCGAATCTACTTCATATTGTGTTCCAGAATGGTATTTATCTTGAGTTAGTCATTTGATTTTGAAAGATTTCAAGGAATGAAATCTTAATTTGTGTTTTTCTTAAATGATAATTTATAATCAGTAGTTGAAATTAGTACTGTGAATGAATACAATTGTGTGTTAATCACAAGTTAGTTTTGTTCTTCGGTTTTAGTTAGCAATTCCTTGAGAGATAACAAGTCTAGTTAAGTTAGATGAATTATCATTCTTTTCAGTACCAAAACCTTGATCTATCTTTTTATGTTTCTTTAAAAACCCTAGTTAAAGTAGGTTTAAATTCATGCTTGATCTTAGAACAATCCACAAGCCCAACACCACCAGGCCCCTTGAACATTATAGTTCACATCAATCATTGAGAAACATCAGCACAGTTGAGAACCAACTACAAAAACCTTGGGAGCTAAGATATCCATGTGTTTTCTTTCTCTTTCAGGAGAAACAAAGTAGCAATATTCTGTTTAACTGTTGCTGTGCCATTTCCACCGTCAACAGAGACTGGCGCTAGAAAGAGTGCCTAGAAGGGCAAGCTGGATAATACTGGGTTTTTCTTACCAGAAAGGCTCCATAGAGTTCTTCGATCAGCTGAAAATCCACCACCTTTGATAGAACTTAAGACCCCAAAAAGACACAAGAGTCATAAGACTAGCTCAACCATCATACCACCCTTATCAGCCCTGCTCACTCCACCAGGCTTCTCACCAATACCCCAGTGGATACCTATCAATCCACCACCACTCAATCCATCTCAAGTGCCACCACAGCTAGTTTGACCCATCTATTAGCTAGCTCAACCACCACCCCCACCAATGGTGTTCTTTCAAAATAATCCCTCTCCATTGGGGACTATTCCTGAAGGTTTTCATGACATGCCTAAGAACCCTGAGAGATTCTGCCCCAAGTACATTCATGGCGAATCAAGGAGTGCTGAAGAGCACATACAAGCTTTCAAGGATGCTTGTACCAGAGCTCAAATAACTCACCATGATATAGTTTGTAGGTTGTTCCCTTACTCCTTAGGGGATATGGCATACAATTAATACCTTAATCTTCCTCAAGGTTCCATTCTGTCCTGGACACACTTGGAAAATGCTTTCATCAATCAGTTCAGGGTTTATGTTGATCCAGCTGTTTTATACCACCAATTTGCTACCATTAGGAAAGAGCCATGTGAATCCTTGCCCTTGTTCAACACCAAGTTCCAACGAATGTATAGGAGATTGCAAGACCCCTATCTAGATGCTGAGAATAGTGCCATTCAAGCTTACTTTAGAGTTATAGACCCCTTGCTTGGCTTGTTCTTGTAAAGGACTTATCAACCTGCAGACATTGATTCTCTATTGAAAGTCTATCACCTAGATATTAAGCTACAAAAACAAATTAGTTCTCAATAAGGAAGTCTGGGAGGAGGTTTCCCTTTAATAGGATATCAGATGCATAGCCCAAGCCCTCTATTCAATATTGTCCTAGGGGTGTCTCCTTCCCATTATGGACCCATGTCTGAGTTGCAGACTCAACCACCTGTTCCATTCTTTGCTAATGGAACTCTTGAATTCTTCCAACAACCACAGGTTCCTCAAAGTTCCCATGGTCATCATAACCAAGTTGGAACACCAAATCATGGTGGTTAGCCACCTGTTGCTAAGAGTGTGGAAAGTGAAAAGATAGTTCAACTTACAAATGAGGTAGAGACCTTGAAGAAAACATTGTCTCAAGTTACAAATGACATGGCTCAACTTCGATTGAACCCCTCCCAAAACCAAGGTAACTACCCTAATCAAAACAACAACAATCAGGGTAACTATCAGAATCATAACAATTACAACCAAAGGGGTTATCAGGGCCAAAACTCCTCTAACCAAGGGTATCAAAATCAAAACAGAGGGTATAACCAAATGCAAAATAACAACAGACAATGGAATACAAGGCCCAATAATGGTGGAGTTTTGCACAACTATCAAGCTAACGAGGAGAGATCACATATTGCAAACGTCGCTGATCTCAACTTTATGACTAATTGGTGTAGGCTGCATGATACTGCAACCCATTCTGAGGTGAATTGCCCTGAAATGGAGAAAGTTGTCAAGATGGCACAGGCAGATGCCCAAACATTCCAAGGGAATCCTCACAAAGAAGGCAGCTCAGTAGATACAACAATGACTTATGACCTCTTTGAGGAGGAACCTTCATTCCCAAGGCAAGAGGAGAATGAACCGAAGGAAGATTCATATGATTCCCAAGCCTTTTAGACGAAAGGAGGACACTTCCTGAGAAATTAGAATAAGGGTCCATTCACTACATCAACACCGCCTAATCACATGGTGCCTCCAAATCAAAGTGCTGATAATAACCCTCCACCAAAAGGCTCGCCTGACTTCCATAACAAGGGTAATTCCTTTGGTTTTTTCAAAGGTAGTGCGAATTGTAATACAAAATTTGATATTGTTTCTGAGATGTAGAAATAAAAAACTTCCATGTCATATATTGATATCCTAAAGTGGTGCTCTGCCCAACGGGAGATAGAGCTGAAAGCCTTGGAGCAAGCTGATAAATCAAAAGGAAAGAACAAGGCGGCACCTATTGGGGATGTGAATGTAGCTTTGTACAGAAACAAGGTAGGTACTCTACCATTTATTTTGAGTTTAAGAATTTGTGGGAAGAACCTACACAATTTTCTATTAGATTCAGGGGCTTCTGGCAATGTTATGCCCTTTTCTGTATGCAAGAAATTGGGATTAAACCCCATTCAGACAAACAAGAAGGTTATCCAACTTGAAAAAATAGAGGTTAATGTGGTAGGGGAATTAAGAAACATACATGTGCAAGTAGGATCTAACCCTAGGATCCTAACCAACATAGATATTCAAGTAGCAAACATTCCCAAGACCTATGGTATGCTACTGAGCAGAGATTTGATGAAAAGTCTAGGGGGATATCTTTCCCTTGAATTTTCACATATGTGGCTACCATGGAGAGGGATTCCTACTCAGATTAGGATTGAAAGTGAACCCCACCTCAAGCATATCCTCACTGAATATGATTTCCCCAATGAGGTAGCTTATTTCGAAACTGGGATAGGGGTTTACAAAAGAGATGAAATTTTAACCTTTTCTGTTCTTGATCCTAAAGGATTGTCAATACCAAAGTTTCCTGATCCTATGATTAATGAAAACCAACAAGAATTAATTAAGAAGCTACAACAAGACCAGCTAGTCTTAGGGGAAGATACTGATCTGTAGAATCTTCTACTCCCTAATTGGTGCACGGTACATTACCAAAATCATTCTGAATTGACTTGCCAGCCATGCATTGAAATTTTAAATCATGTTGCCCAAGCTGAGGATGCTAGCTCAAGTCACCCTGAGACCGTTGTAGATCACTTCTCGTTTGAAGTTAATAAAGCAATAATGTTAACCAGGGATAGGATACCTTCAAAGGAAGTTCCTTTTCAAATTGAACCTACCCCAGACACATGTCCAAATTATCATATTGATGAGGAGCAACCCCAAGGTTTGTTTGACACCCCTGCACCCACGAATATACCAAAACCCAAGGGGTTATCCAAAAATGTAAGTGAATGTCAAGAGGATAACCTTGGGTCACATAATACATCTATGAACAGATTGGGAATTACTCCTAAGGAACCTATTGAACACCCATTCCATATATCTAACGCAAAAGATCAAGTAGCCCCACCCTTGGCTCATTCTATCCAAATGCCCACAATAGCCCCCCAAGGGCCAACCCTAGCTCATGATCATCTATGGACCCTCACATTTGATGGATCCAAATCTAGGACAGGCTGTGGTGTTGGGATGGAACTAACCAGCCCGAAAGGGAAAACCTTCTTTGCTTCTTATAGGTTGCAGTTCGGGTGCATGAACAATGTAGCAGAATATGAAGCTCTGGCATGAGGACTAATGTTTGCACATAAGAAGAAAGTCACAGCCTTGATGGTCAAGGAAAAATTGGAAATAGTTATAAGGCAAGTGTGCAACCAATATACATGTCTCAATAAAAGGTTAGCAACATATAGAAATAGGGTATGGAACCTAATTGAGGACTTTGATGCCTTTGGGATTAGCTTGATCCCAAGAGAGGAAAATCAAATAGCTGATTCATTAGCTGTTGTTGCAAGCACCCTGGAACCTATGCAAGGCTCCAAGCTTAAGAAATTCTCAGTGGAATTGATTTCCACCCCTGCAGTTCCTGATAATATCAAGAACTTTCAAGTCTTTGATGATGATCAACATATTCTTGCTTTTCTAGCAAGCTCAAATGTTTTTGAGGAGAAAATTATTGATGAGTCCAATAGGGATCAAGGAGATTGGAACCCCGAAGATTGTGATACAGAAGGGGTCCTCAATTTAAAAAGAAATAGCATTCCCAAGGGAATGGTGGCCTTGGAAAGAATTTTTGATTCAGACCCAAGGGCCCGAGAGAAGATATCAGCTGAAGATAAAGGAGGTGAATATGAAATTGTTAACTTAGTTGATTCTAGCCTTGAAAGGAATGTCTACATAGGGAAAGTTTGCCCTGAAGCAATTAGAAAAGACATATTGATGGAACTTAAGAAAGATATTGCTACAATAGCTTGGGGATATGAAGACCTAAAGACATTTAATGCTACTGTAATGACTCATACTATTCCCATGAAGCCTAAAGCCAAGCCATTTTGACAAAAACAGTGCCCTGTCAACACCTTGATTGAACCATTGATCTTCAAAGAAGTTCAGAAATTGCTTTATGCAAGGATAATCTTCCATGTACACCATTCAACATAGGTGGCTAACTTAGTTCCAATCCATAAGAAAAATGGAAAGATCAGGCTATGTGTGGACTTTAGAACCCTAAATAGAGCTTTAGAAAAAGATAACTACCCACTTCCTTCTCTGGACGAAGTCTTGCAGACTGTCAATGGATCTCAGATGATATCATTCTTGGATGGCTACTCTGGATACAATTAGGTAATGGTTAACTATGAAGACAAGATGAAGACAACCTTCACTACAAAGTGGGGAACATATGCTTATAGAAGGATTCCATTTGGCTTAATAAACCTTGGAGCAACTTTTCAACGCGCCATGGACATAGTATTTAAGGACTTAATTGATAAATGCATTATTGTTTACATGGAAAACCTGACAGTATTATCCAAAGATAGACTGAACCACGCCGCAAACTTAGCCAAAGTTCTTCAAATATGTATCCAGTATGGAGTCTCCTTGAATCCCAAAAAGTGTGTGTTCGGGGTTTCTGAAGGGAAAATTTTGGGACACATAATCTCTGAGAGAAGAATATCGATTGATCCAGACTGAGTTGAGTCCATTTTGAAGATAGCCATGCCAGGAAGCAAGAAAGAGATGAGATCCTTCTTTGGAAAGATCAATTTTGTGAGAAAGTTTATGATAGGCTTTGCAGAAATTGTAAAACCATTAAACGAAATGATGAAGAAAGACGCCAAGATAGAGTGGAGTGATGAGGAAAAGGCTACATTTTCTCAAGTCAAGCGATCCATCTTAGAAGCTCTAGTCCTTACCAGCCCTGATTACTTAAAACCATTCTATATTTATTCCTTTGCTTCTGAAAATTCCTATGTAGCCGTACTGACTCAACAAAGAGAAGAGGGAGAAGAGAGGCCAATCGCTTTCACGAGTTCTCCATTCAAGAATTCTGAGATAAAATACCCACCTCTTGAGAAACAAGCTTTTGCGTTGGTCTGAGCTATCAAAAAGTTTGGGCACTACATTATTCAAAGCCAAATCGTTGTTGTAGTTCCTGACGCTGCTGTGAAGTCTCTACTTATGTAGAGCGAGCTGGGAGAAAGAAGAGGGAAATGGATGGCCATCTTACAAGAGTTTGATCTAGAGATATGCCCTATGAAACTTGTCTAAGGTTTGGGTCTGTCTAAATCTATGGCTGATGCTGGTGACAACATCATTTGTCAGCAATACACAACTCAGTCCTTCTCAAATGACCCTTGGTATGCTGATATCATCAGTTTCATCCTCAACAATCAATGTCTAGAGGGAATGAATGCCACTCAAAGGAGAGCACTGAGAATGAAGATCTCTCATTATATGCTCAAAGGAGGATTACTATATAGTAAGAATTTTGAGGGAGTGTACCTACGATGCCTTGATTAGAAAGAGGCTAAACATGTGATCTCTGAGTTTCATGGGAAACACGACACAGGTCATGGTTCTGCAGACTCATTGGCACACCAGATCCTCAGATCTGGTTATTACTGGTTGTGTGTGTTCAAAGATGTCCATCCACATACAAGAGCATGTCACATATGTCAGATCTCTGCATCAAAAGAATGTTGTTTAGCCATGCCCTTGCAACCCGTCTACGAGGTAAGGCCATTTTCCCAATGGGCACTGGACTTTATTGTGGTAATTAACCCAAATTATTCTATAGGACACAAGTTTATTCTGACTGCTACTGATTACTGCACAAGATGGATAGTGGCTATACCTTGCAAGAACAAAACAACGAATGTAGTAATCGAGTTCCTCACTGAATGCATCACCACTAGGTTTGGAGTACCCTTTGCATTGGTATGTGACAATGGCTCTTCCTTTTCTTCAGTTCAATTCATTTCATGGGCATATGATCACAAAATTTTCTTGAAATACTCTTCAAACTATTACCCACAAGGAAATGGAGTTGCAGAATCAACCAATAAGAATCTCCTAGGGGTAATTAAAAAATTGTTAGAAAAAAACCCTAGGGACTGGCATACCCAGCTAATATTTGCATTATGGGAAGATAGGACTAGGATTAAGGTTGCTTTAAAGACTTCACCATTCAAACTAGTGTATGGACAAGAGCCTGTGTTTCCTGTTCATTTACGAATACCTATCCTTGAGTTCATGCAGAAATTCTACTTCAGTGATGATAGGATAGAAGTAAGATTAGCCGCCTTCTTAAAATTAGAAGAGCAGAGGGATGCCACCTTGCAACAATTCTTTAGACATTAGGCTATTGTCAAACGTTGGTTTGAAAAAAGAGCCAAAATCAAGGCGTTCAAGATATCATACCTTGTGTTGTTATGGGATAAAGCTAGTGAAAAGAAGGGCAGTCACCAGAAGTTCGATAAGCTTTGGTTAGGTCCCTATCAGATTGCTGAGATCCTAGGAGAAAATTCTTTCAGACTAAGTAGTTTAACTAGAGAACCTGTTCCCTTGCTTGTCAATGGGTAGTTTCTTAAGCATTATTTTGAGTCATAAAGCATGTTGATTCTCTGTTCTATATGTAAGTATTTTTCTGTTCTTTATGTAAATAATTTGTTTGTTTCTTGTTTGTAAATAATTTGATTTTTTGTTTGTAAATAGTTTTGGGTCTGTGTTTGCTTGTTCCTTTTTCTGTCCTTTTGCTTCCTTTGTTCTTTGGTGTTATTCTTGTTCTATCCTTGGGGGGGTGGTCTGTTTCTTTCCATCTTGAGATGGTGGGTTGTTATATGAAGTGTACTTTGGTTATTAGGAGAGAGGTGGTTTAGATATTTTCAGGTTTCCTGATTGGATGATTTTGTCCTAGATTCATTGTTTTATGTCCATTTGACAATAAGAGTTGTGGAAAGTCTTGAAAACAAGGTGCCAAGTAAATAACCTTCATTAGCTCCCCCTGAATGTTTCACAAATCATTAATATCATCTCCTCTTGTAATGGTATATTTGTCCTAGGGTGATAATGTTGTAAGATTTGAGTGAAAAATCTGATTCTAGGTGCTATTATGAAGTCCATGGTAGTTTTCAACCCAGATCAGATGTTGAACATCTGACATATTGAGAAAAATTGAATGAAATATCTAAAACTCCAAGAGAAAAGAGAGAAAAGAAAAGAGTTATCTAAAAGAAAATGGGACTCAATATGAATGGGTGATTCCAGTATCTCTACCGAGGCTATGGATGCCTAACTGGCAGTAGAGAAATGCTGTGAGAAAGCTAGAGGTATCTCTGTCGGGGCTATGGACACCTGACTGGTAGCAGAGAAATGCCTAGGACCTCATTGCACGATAGCTAAGGGGAATCAACTCATGTAGCTCAAATCTTGCACATTGTTGTTCGAAAGATGAGGAAAACTTTATAAAAGAGTGATGCACAATCAAGCACACACAGATTCAGGGGTAGCCATTATTGATTTACATTTGAGATTCTAGCTCAACCTTAGTTGTTAAAACTGACCCAACGGGAGTTGTGATGTTAATAAACCAGGAGTTCTGGGTAGCTGAATCCTTCAGTTTCTTGAAAATGGTTAAACCATTTTCCTAGCCGAGTCGCCATTTGTTATGCCTTGCATAACCACCCCATTTCATTTTGGAACAAAATGGGTCCCCCTTGTTTTCTTCTTTTCTTTCGGCCTTTGGTTTTTTTCCTTAGGAGTTTTCCTTTTGTTCTGTCGGAGCTGGGTCTGGGGCTGAATCTGAACTTCAAACTCTTTCAATGTTTTTGGTTTGGGTTCCATCTTGAGTCTGACTTTGCTTCTCTCTCTCTTCTTCGTTGGTCTTTTTCCTTTGGTTTTTGTGTCTTGTGCCTTAGGTGTTTTCTTTTTGGCCTTAGGCATTTTTATTTTTGTTTTGGAGGGCCCGAAATCAGAATGGAAACCAAACTTGGAATTCCTTCCAAGTTCTGTTTTCTATTCCTTCACCAGTCCCGGTTCTGCCTCTTTTTTTTTCTATCTCGCACATCTTTTCGTTTTGCTCTGGCAGACTCAGAACCAGAACTGGAACCGAACCCTGAAACTTTTATAAGTTTCAGGATCGTGTTCCGTTCTGATCCCGGTTCTGTGTGTTTTGTTCTTTCACTTTTGTTTCTTTTGTTTTGTTGTAGGGTTTTCCCTCCCCTTCCTCCTTCTCTTCCTTGTCCTTTCTTCATCTTTTTTGGGTGACGTTGGAGGTGGGTCCAGAATGGAATCCGAACCTGAAACTTGAAAAAGTTTTTGGTTCAGATTTGGTTCCGGTCCTGGTTCCGCTGTGTCCGTTTTGTTTTGCCCCAGTTCCGATCACTTGGTTGGTTGATCGGGTTTTTCCTTTGTGTTTCTTTTTATGGATGCGAAGTCGGGATGGGGTTTGAACTAGGAAATGATGGTCGTTTCCATGGCTTGTTCCCATCCCGACTTCAGTCCTGGTTCCGATTTCATTTTGGCCCCACCCCCACCAGTTTTAAAAGTAAGGGATGTCGTTTCTGGGTCGTATTTTGTCCCGATCCCAATTCTGTAGGACTCGCCTAATTTTTCCTCTCATCTCGGTCCCAATCCTGTTTTGGCTCTGCCTCTGCCAGTTTTAAAAGGGAAGTGTATTCTCGTTTCGGTCTTGGTTCCGCCTTCGCTAGTTTTGAATGAAGGTGTCAGTTTTTGGTCTAGTTTTGGTTCCACCTCCGCCGGAGTTGGGTTTCTTTTTGATAAAATTGAAGGCATGATAAATAATAATATATTTTAAATTTTCCTTTGAGAACTAATGGAGGCATCTATTTTGTAGGATCAAGTTATTTATCTGAAGATGTCTCTCGAGGAAGTTTCACCAAAGGATCTAAGTTCGGCGTGATGTATGGCCGAAGGAATAAAGTCTTGCCGACCCGATAGGGTCTTGTCGACATATTTTGTGCCCTCGGTGTAGCATGTTGAGCGCGGTGTAACATCTCGCCGACCAAGCAAAGTCTCCTCGAAATGAAATGAGCTCTCGGTGAAAGGATGTGACTTCAATGTAGTGTCTCGGCGAAGGAAGTTAGTTTCACCTACAACTTGCAGAAGGACAGATCTAGAGCTGGAAGAGGGCCGAAGGAGGAAGAAGGGCGAGACCATGAGTCATAGTGACAACTAGTGTCTACTGATAGGGGTAGCTCGACATTAATGGTGATATTTTAGGGCATTCAAAGCGGCTCCGCTGGAGTTCGAAGATGGACACGGAGGCCAGGAGTTAAAGCTATAAGCTGCAAAAGATCTAAGATCATCCCAGGGATAATCTTTCACCGACATGGATAGTAGGAATTCAAATTTAATGCAGAACCAACTTTATTCAAAGGATCTGGACGCTGACCCTCTTGCAACCGGAAGATATTTTGTAAACCCTAAAAGTAGGGGCCAACATTCTTTTTGGGAGGTGGTGTATATATGTCATTCTTTCCTCTTTGTAAAGGGTTAGAAAAGAGTTAGAGAAAGTTAGCAGAAATAGAAAAGGGAATAAAGTAGACAGTTCTAGATAGATTTAGAAGAGTAGGGATTTTTTGAAGGATAGAGGAGATAGAACTGCATCCTGTTTCTTAGTAAAGGGAGCTTCTTTTTTCTTCTTAGTTAGGGGTTAGATTCAGCATAGAAAGTAATGTATCTTTCCAGTCTCCTTAGTGTAGATGGAAGCAGTCTGAAGACATAGGTTTTCTGTACACTGGTGATTGTGCCAGATTTGTAAATGTTGCTTATCTGTCTCACCAACAGTAGAAGCAACCATATTCGAATCTACTTCATATTGTGTTCTAGAATGGTATTTATCTTGAGTTAATCATTTGATTTTGAAAGCTTTCAAGGAATGAAATATTATTTTGTGTTTTGCTTAAATTGTAATTTATAATCAGTAGTTGAAATCAACACTGTGAATGAATGCAACTGTGTGTTAATCACAAGTTAGTTTTGTTCTTCAGTTTTAGTTAGCAATTCCTTGAGAGGTAACAAGTCTGGTTAAGTTAGATGAATTATCATTCTTTTCAGTACCAAAACCTTGATCTATCTTTTTATGTTTCTTTAAAAACCCCAGTTAAAGTAGGTTTAAATTCATGCTTGATCTTAGAACAATCCACAAGCCCAACACTAGCAGGCCCCTTGAACATGATAGTTCACATCAATCATTGAGCAACATCAGCACAGTTGAGAACCAACTACAAAAACCTTGGGAGCTAAGATATCCATGTTTTGTCTTTCTCTTTCAAGAGAAACAGAGTAGCAATATTCTGTTTAACTGTTGTTGTGCCATTTCCACCATCAATAGGTTGTAGTGGGAGCTTATGCAATGTGGGTTTTGTAGATTTGTGAAGAAGATTGTAAACCATGGCTTCTACCTACCATTTAGATGTTGAGAATTTCAATGGCACTGACTAGGAGATGTGGAAGTTGAAGGTGGAGGATCTCCTTGAAGAGAGAGATTAGTGGTTAGCAATTTCAAGTGAAAAGAAACTAGAATCAACATCTAATGAAGATTGGAAGAAAATAGACAAGAAGGAACAAGGAACCATTCATTTGTGTCTTGTAGATTTCATCCTCCTAAATGTTTGAGAAGAATCTATGACATTCAAGTTGTGGAGGAGAGAAGCGAAGATGGATAGTCTCATTGCAATACTTCTTTTAGAAGATATGGGAGAAATTACATGAATGTGGGCTCCCATACATGTGCAAAGAAGTTCCAAAGAAAAAGGAAGGCCTAAAGGGGACAAAAAAGAGACAAGTCTAAAGGATGATCTAAAATCCTCGAGAAGAGTAGAGTAAAATGTTGAAATTGTGGTAAGAGAGGGCATGTGAAGGAGTGTAGAAATAAGAAAAATAGTTTGTATACTTCCATGGAAAATTCCTCAAAAGATGGTGATTTTGATGCTTTGTTTATTTCTTCTAGCACTATGAGTGATGATGCTTGCCTTATGGATTTATGTTGCTCCTACCATATGACTCCTCACAAGGAGTGGTTTACTCATATTCAGCTTATGACGGGGGAGCAGTTTTCCTTGGTGATAACAATACAAAGAAGATTGTTGGTAAGGGAAATTTAAAGTTGTGTTCTAGTGATGGAAGGCTTAAAACCATTGATCATGTTTTACATATTCCAGGACTTGCGAGAAATTTATTTTCAGTATCCAAGTTGAATGATTCTAGAATGCATGCTACATTTGACAAGTCTGGTTGTAGGTTGGTAAGAGGGAGTTTGGTGATGCTAAAGGATCTCAAATAGGGACCTTGTTTAGGATTGATGCCTCCACCTTTTGTAACTCTTCCAATGTAATTAGTACTAAAAATGCATGTATATTGTGGCACAATATATTGGGTCACATAAGTGAAAAAAGTCTTAAGAATATTTTGAATAAAAAGTTGGCTGGTATTTCTGATTATTCTATTGGTAAAAATGATTTTTGGGAGCATTGTGTGTTTAGTAAACATAATAGATCATCATTTCCTAATGGGACTAATAAAGCTAAGAGATTATTAGAGACCATTCATTCAAATGTGTTTGGACTAGTGGATATTGACTCTTTTGGAAAGTCTCATTATTGTGCTACTTCATTGATGATGTGTCATGATACACCTGGATTTATTTTATGAAAAATCTAAATTTTCCACTAAGTTTAAGAAATTTAAATTCTTAGTTAAGAAGCAAATGGATTATAAGATAAGGGTGTTGAGATCTGACAATGGGGGTGAATATTGTTCTAGGGAATTTGATGAGTTTTGTAAGTGTGCACGTATTGTTCGGTAAAAGACTACTCATTATACTTCCCAACAAAATGGGGTAGCAAAAAGAATGAACCAAACCTTGATGCAAAGAGCTAGGAGCATGTTGAGTGGTGCTAATCTTGACAAATACCTTTGGGAAGAAGCTATAAGTACTGCATGTTATTTGGTTAATAAATCTCCTTGTTCATCTCTTGTTGATAAAACTCCTTATGAAGTGTAGATAGGTAGAAAGATTTTTGTTTCACATTTAAGGTTCTTTGGTTGTGAGGATTTTTTTGTGCCTCAAGAGAATCATTCTAAATTGGATCCAAAAGCACAAAATACATCTTTATTGGTTATAGTGAGAATGCAAAAGGTTATAAGCTTTGGAATCCACTGACCCCTAAAATGGTTTTCTCTAGAGGTGTGATTTTTACGGAGTTTAGAGCTTACTTAGGTGAAGAAAAACCAAAGGAGAAAGATAATACAAAAGCAATGCACTTCAATAAAAAGATAGAAAAGAAGAAAGATGCACATGTGGAAGAACAACTAGATGGATTAGAGGATGGAGAAGAAGAGGGTTCAAAGAGTTTAGATGATGTTTAGGATGAGCATGTAGAAGAAGTAGAGAAACACAAACCTCTTACTCCTACCTTGAGAAGATCCACAAGACAACAAAATCCAGTTGATAGGTATAGCCCATCCACTTTTTGTTGTGTAACCTAGATCCTACAGGGAGGCTCTTTTTTAGAAGAAAGTGTCTTGGATGTAGGTTGTGTAGGAGGAGATGATGGCTTTGGATAGTTGTGATACCTGGGATCTTGTGAGTTTTCTAAAAGGAAGGAAGCCCATTGGTTGCAAGTGGGTTTTTAAAATAAAATTTGGAGTAGATGGCTAGTTAGAGTGGTATAAGGCTAGATTGGTGTCCAAGGGCTACTCCTAGAGAGGGAGTTGATTTTAGTGAAATTTTCTCTCCTATTGCTAAGTTAACTACTATTAGATTCCTATTATCTATTATTGTTGCTTATGATTTTGAAATAGAGAAAATGGATGTTAAAATTTCTTTCTTGCATGGGGATCTTTAGGAAGAGATTTATATGCGACAGCTTGACAATTTTTTTGTGAAAGGAAAATAACACTTGGTTTGCAGGTTAAAGAGATTTGTATATGGTTTGAAACAATTAGCCAAGATGTGGTACCAGAAGTTTGATGCCTTTTCATTAAAGTTGGGTTTTCTTATGAGTGAGGAGGATCATTGTGTTTACATTAAGATTATTGATGATCAAATACTAATCATTTTCTTGTATGTTGATGCCATGTTGTTTATGGGTAACAACAAGGTGATTGTTAGGGAGCTTAAGACTCATATTTCTCGCACATTTCATATGAAAGGTTTGGGGGTTGCAAAATATATCCTTGTGATGGAGATCAATAGAGATCAAGCTCACAAAAACATTTGGCTAAGTCAGAGTAACTATGTTGATACCATTTTGCAAAGGTTTAATATGCATGACTATAAACTAGTAACTATTCCATTTTTGATTGGTACTAATTTGAGTTTAGACATGTGTCCTAATTTCGATGATGATATTGAAGAGATATTTAACATTTATTATGCTAGTTCCCTTGGTAGTTTGATGTATGTAATGGTTTGCACTAGATGAGATAAAGCCTAAGTAGCGAAAGTTTTGAGCGGGTTTATGTCTAACCGTGGTAGATTGCATTAGACTTTTGTTAAGAGGGTATTTAGATATTTGTGTGGTACGTCATATTACTATTTTTTTTATCATGGTACTGATAATATGGTCAAGTCATTGGGCATACAGTGTTTTGTTGATGCATATTGGGTAGGTGACTTGGATAGTCGAAGGTCCACTAGTGGCTATGTTTTTACTTTGCTTGGAGGTGCAGTGAATTGGATGAGTAAGAGGCATCCTACAATTGCATTTTCCACCACCGAATTAGAGTATATGGCTGCTACACATGCCTCTAAGGAGACAATTTGGTTATAGAGACTTGGTAATGTTATTGGTTTTGATTACAAGACAATGAGGATCGAATGTGACAATCAAAGTGCCATATGTTTAGCCAAAAATCCTATGTATCATGCTTACTTGTACTAAGTATGTTGATTTTTAGTATCACTTTGTGTGAGAGATGGTTGAGAGTGGTAAGGTCTTGATTGAGAAGGTTGAAACTTTGGACAATCTTAGAGATTCTCTCACGAAGCTAGTGACCACATATAAGTTCTCTTAGTGTAGGAAGGCCATGGGCCTTGATTACTGTACTTGATTATATGTTTTATTTGTCTCTCATGGATGTAATTACAATGTCTAATATCAAGTGGGGCAATGTTAAAGGATAGGTGATAGTATTACTGCTATCCTAAACTATTGATTTATGTCTCCACATTCTTTGAAAAGTGTTCTAGGGGACATGAGGGACAAAATATTTACTTTTTATTTTTCTATGAAAAATTCTAATTGCATTCAAAGAGGTGGACCTATTATGGTGATAGTTAAAGAGTATTTTGGGAGGATATTCCTTTTGGGTGTCCAACTTTGTGAGTGGGAACCACTTTGTTGTGAATGTTCTTGCATGTTATTTGCATGTTTTGCATGCTCTTTCATGGTTGGGCACCCAAGTTTACATGTTGGTGCATGCTCTTGCATGGAGCCATCAGAGAGTTATGGAGCACTCAAGACTTACCAATTTTGATTGAATGTAGGTTAGGCACCCATGTGAAGGCCATGCAATTATTTAATATTTTATGCCATGTTTATGGGATGTCCACTAAGGGGTCGTGGGTTCTTCCAAGTGGTTTTCCTTGTTTTTTTGGGACACAATTTTTGGTATTCTCTCCCACAAACTTCAATATATTGGAGCTTTGAGATGGTGGTTTGTAGAGTTTTTTGTAGGTTTTCAAAGCGATGAAGTGTTGTTGGAATATAGAGAGAAGTGTTGTTTTGTTCCATCTCTTTTGAAGATTAATACAAACATTGGATCTCTTTGGGTGTGGAGTTTTTCTTCCGCAAGGGTTTGTCTATGTATATCTTGTATCACTTGTGTTTGACAACTTGTGTTATTGTTGATTTTTGATTTCATTGTTGAATTATTAATCACATAATCTCTTTATGGTAATCTTGGACACATAATTTCAGATTTGCAAACACATTATTAAGTTCTATTGCTATAAGTTTTTATCTTGAATATCCAAAATCTTGCTCCTTCTCTCTATCCATTTTTATCAATATTTTTCTCTACCTCTATCTCCCTATCTCTTCCCTTATCCCTTTATTTATATCTATATCTCCTTTATATATATATATATATATATATATATATATATATATATATATATATCTTGTTGGAATTAATCCTCCAACTTAATAGGTGTTAGTTTCAGTTAGATTTCAATATTTCTAGTTAGCTGTCAAGAGTCCAGTTACATATCAATATTCAGTAGTTAGTTCTCAGTTTGTTTAGCATATTTCTAGTGAAGTTGTTGTCTTCTCTATTTGTATAAATTTGTATCACTTGATGAATAATATATGGCATCGAGTTCATCTATTTTCTATCTTTTTATTTCTTCTCTATTCTCTATTTTCTTTTGCTATGTTATATTTTAATATGGTATCTTAGCCAATGGTAGGTCTTGGTGCTATGAGCATGTAAGTTTGTTATTGCTACTATAGAGAATTTTGTTGTTGTTGTTTAGTTGTAAGAACTGAGAGAATGTCAATCATTATTGAAGAACCATCAGAAGATGATAAAGATGATTTCATTGAACATGGAGTTGTTAGTTTATTTTGAAGAGTTCATCACTTTAAAGACATGGAAGGATGCAGTATAGGATAGATAGATGCTCAATAGTCTGAGATGTTTGTGGATTAAGAACTATACCTCACAGGGGTTACAAGACACACATGTGAGGAAATTGGTGTCCAATAGTTTAGAGGGGGATCCAATATTTGGAAGTTCAACATCATACCTTTATGAGTGTGATGAGACATTTCATGTACAAATGGTGTCCAATGATGTTGGGAACTTGGATGATAGCTAGATGACTATACCTGTAGTTGGGGAGAAACTTGAAGAGTTCTTACTGGTTCAAGAATTGATTTCATTCTTATTATTTTGCAGTTAGTTAGTTTGGTGTTGTAGCATTAAGAGGGGGTGTTGGAATTAATGCTCCAACATAATAGGTGTTAGTTTTAGTTGGCTTTCAATAATTCTAGTTAGGTGTCAAGAGTCCAGTTACATGTCAATTTTTAGTAGTTAGTTGTAAGTTTGTTCAGCAGATTTGTAGTGAAGTTTTTTATTAGAGAAGCAAGGAAGGGCCCTGATCCCAAAGTTATAGTAACAGACCAAAAATAAGCAGAGAGAGGTGGGAAACAACACCACCAACTAACCAAAAATCAAAATTAGTTTTAGCATGTAGACCAATAATTAAAATAGTAATAATTGTCCAGCCATTATCAATAAAAAACATAATTTTTTTACTAGCATACTTCGATCCACGAAGACCATTAATTAAATCGATAGTATCCCAGGTGGTATTCCACCACAACCTATAGAAATTAACAGAACAATCCCATATATGATAAAAAAGACAAAAAAAAATAAAAAAAACAACAAAGGAGCAACACAAGCCATTAACTAGATTTCTTTAACAGGTCCCCATATTCTCCCATGAGAGAAATGTATTCACACCAGTCGGGGCCCTATGTCTCATCCAACATCTTCAAGGTGTTAGGTTTCCCCTATTTCTTTAGTTTCCTAGTAATCTTCGTTTCGCTAGAAGCCGCTCCAAGCATTGCTCTTCTCATCAACCTGTTAGTTACTTTCATGAGAGTAGCTAACATCTTCTCCATGTATTCAAATTGTACTTGTATAAAATTTAGTTTTCTTTTTAGAAACTCATTACTAAGATCCTCAGCTTTGTTCTCCATTCTAGAGAACCCAACATCCTACACATTCCCAACCTCAATCTTATCCTCAAAAGGCTCCACTTGCTCGTCCTCTTCCTAGTATTTTTCCTCCTCCGAACCATCCTCCCCCATCTCATAGTAAGGAAAGCTTAGGTGCGGAACAAACTCTCCTAACCTCAAAACTTCAGGGAAGAATGTAGATATGACTTTAAATTTTGCAATTACAGTTCAACAAGATACACTTGAAAGAATAATAGAAAAGAGAAATGAACACATACACAATTGAACACCAGATTTATGTGGGAAAAACCTTATAGGAGAAAAATCCACCACACTAAGAAAAGCCTCTTTGTATTAGAGTAAAAAAAATTACATACAGAGATTAGACTTAACTTTCTGATCTCAATTTTATAGTAGCAACATTCACTGATCAATCTTGTACAAAACATTAATCTCACAATGCTCTCAGAAGCATATAATGAATCCACTCAGATCAATCTGTGTTTAGTATCAAACAAAAATCTTCATTACCCGAACGCCACAATTGTCATCCATTACAGAGTATATCTCATCCTATTCATGGTCTGTTGATCTTCCACATAGGAATGGTCACAACTGTGCAACTTCCAATGGTTCACATTCCGCTTCTCTCATTGGCTCAAAATGTGCCACATAGGAAAAATGTTTGGTCAAAGAAGTTCAAACAAAATAACATGTCGATGAGACATTAGACCATGTCTCCCCGATGCCAAGATGCTCGATCACAAAAACATTGGCATGACTATTGCTATCAACAAGAGCAACACCATCGGCAAGAGGTTACACCGAAGTTCATAAAAAAATCCATCGGTGAGACTTGCACTCTCGGCAAGAGGTCATACCGACCACAAACCCGTCAGCCAAGATTCTCCCCGATGATCACCATCTGCCAATGACATGTGTTCACTGCTTGTGCATTTTCAGAGAATCAAGCTAGGAATCTACAATATTCTCAACAAGTCTCCTAGAATTCAAAGTGGTCCCCACATCCGTCAGGTTAAGTTAGGAAAACCCTGAACACCATAACATGTCGATCGATACCACTGTCGCCTAGTCAGAGAAAAGAAAAAATTTAGAACCGTGTGACAAGGTTCCAAGGTTACATAAATCACCGATGGCGCAACAACGAAGGAAGTCAGTTAGTTGAAAAATTCTATAACTTCCAAACTCTGCTAAAAGGTTCCAAAGTTAGCAAATCCAACGATTGGCCAACAATGAGGACTTAGACAGAAATACAAGCCAACAATTTGAGGCACAATGTCCAACAATCTCCCACTTGTCAAAGACTTACTGGCTTCCTTCAAACTCAAAGTCAATGAAGGTCATGGGCTCCAAGCCCCATCGAACTAGCACACCACTTGTACTTGTCTTTGCTCACTGGTTTCTTCAGTGCATCTGCAACATTTTCCAGAGTATCCACTTTTTCTAAAGAGACCTTTCCATCCTCCACCATATCTCGAACAAAATGATACTGCACATCAATATGTTTCATCCTAACATGGAAAGTAGGATTTATTTACCAAAAAAATAGCACTTTGACTATCACAGTAAATTGTGATTTTCACTGCATCAAACCCAATGTTAGAACACAAACTTTTTAACTGGATTGCTTCTTTATAGGCATGTGTTGCTGCCATGTATTTTGCCTCTGTAGTGGAAAAAGCGACTACAGCCTGCCACTTACTCATCCAACTAACTGCACCACCATTTATCATGAAAATACATCCATTGGTGGATCTTCTGTTGTCAATGTCCCCTGCCCAATCAGAATCCACATAGCCTCGAATGCTAAGAGTCCTTTGTGATTCAACCAAATTTCCATGGTAACACAAAGCATGTTCTGAAGTGCCCTTCAGATATCTGAACACTCTTTTCACAACATCCCAATGTGTCCTTCCAGGATTTTCCATAAAACAACTAAGTACTCCCACAACTTGGGAAATGTCTAGCCTTGTACATACCATTGCATACATTAAACTACCAATTGCATTAGTATAAGGCACTCTGGTCATGTCCTCCATCTTAGTAGGAGATTTTGGACAGTCTTCAACAGATAGCTTCATTCCCTGCAAAACTGGAATAACTAGTTGCTTGCACTCATTCATACAAAATCTCTCCAGAATAGTATTAATATTTTTACTTTAACTAAGCCAAAGTTTTCTACTCTTCCTGTCCCCGGTTATTTCCATTCCTAGAATATACCTGGTTGCACCAAGATCTTTCATTTCAAACTTTTCAGATAATTGAGATTTTAGATCAAAAATCATTAACTTACTATCGCCTATGAACAACATAACATCAACATAGAGAGCAATAATAAGAACATGATCATTTTCAAATTTGAAGTACACACAGTGATCAGATTTTGATCTTACAAATCCCAATGACAAAAAAAACGTGTCAAATTTTTGGTACCACATTCTAGGAGATTGATTTAGTCCATATAGAGATTTTTTCAACTTCAAACTAGATTTTCTTTACCTTTCTCCACAAAGTGCTTAGGTTGGGACATATAAATTTCTTCTTCAAGGTCACCATGAAGAAATTTTGTCTTCACATCCATCTGTTCAATCTCTAAGTCATACGCTGCTGCAACTGACAAAATAAATCTAATAGACGTCAGCTTAGCTACAGGAGAACAAATTTATCCATAATCAATTCCCTCTACCTAGGAATAACCCTTCACAACCAACCTCGCGTTATACTTTTCCACATTGCCATCTAGACCTATTTTCTTTTTAAATACCCATTTACAGCCAACAAGTTTTTGACCTTCAAGCAAGGGCACCAAACTCCAAGTATCATTCTTTTCTAATGATTCCATTTCTTCATTCATGGCTTCCAACAAAGTGTTTGAATCAATAATTTTGAATGCCTCTTTCACAGTCCTAGGCTCATCAATGCTAGAAATTAAAGCATAGGAAAAAGTAGAATCTAACAAAGAAAACCCATACCTATCAGGTTGCTTTCTTTCATGTGTTGACCTCCTCACAGGCTGAGGCTAAGGTTGTTGTTCTTCTTCAGAACTCTTAGAACTACATGAGCTCTCCTTAGTTTCGAGTACATTTTGAATTTTGAATTCCTCTTTATCTGGTGTTGAAGGAATTTCAACTACATCTTTTTTATCTTTTGATTTTGTCTCTGACTGCAGATCCAAAGTAGAAGGCTTCAACTCATGAAAGATAACACTTCTGCTATATAGAACCTTCTCTGTATCAGGATTCCAAAGTTTGTATCCTTTTATGTTAGCACTATAACCAATAAAAATACATTTAACAACCTTGGTTTCCAATTTAGACCTTTTTTCATTTGGCACATATGCATATGCCTCATAGCCAAATACACGAATGTGTCTCAGAGAGGGCTTCTTTCTAGACCATGCTTCCAAAGGTGTTTTCTCAACAAGAGCGGAATTAGGAGAACGGTTTATTAAGTAACATGCTATTGCAACTGCCTCACCTCATAACTTCTCCTCCAAGCAATCACAACTTAGCATACTTTATGCTCTTTCCATCACTGTCTTGTTGAACCTTTCAACAACTCCATTTTGTTGCGGAGTGTAGGGTGTAGTTTTATGTCTTTTAATCCCATGATCTTTATAGTACCTCTCGAACTCATCAGAACAAAACTCACTGCCATTTTCAGTCCTTAAAATTTTTATTTTTCTTCCAGTCTTATTTTCCATAAGGTTTTTAAATTCCTTAAAACGACTAAACACTTTTGATTTACTTTTCAAAAAATAAACAAATGCCCTTCTTGAATAATCATCAATGAACGATACATAATATCTTGATTTAGACAAATAAGGAACATTTACTGGACCAAAAACATTAGAATGAATATAATCAAGTAAACCAGAAGATTTGTGAGGATTGGAGTATTAAAATGAAACATGGTGTTGTTTACCATATATACAATGTTCACAAAAATTGAATTCGAGGTTACAATCATCAAGTCCTTCAACCAGGTTTTTATTTTTCAAAGTTTTTAAACCTTTTTCTCCAATGTGGCCTAGCCTATGATGCTAGAGCATAGTCTTTTCTGCTAGAATTTTAACCTACATAGAGTTTGCACTATTAGGAACTTTTTCCTCTTTTTCTCCATGATTAGCTTTCTGTGATTTTATAGAGACACTATTGCATTGCACAACATGTGCATCCAACCTCTACAAGGTACCAATACGAGCACCCCTTGCTAGAACCATTGAGCCTCTAGTCATCTTGCAGCCATTTCTAGAGAATGTGACTTGCACTCCAATATCGTTCAGCTTATTAACAAAAAGTAAATTTTGAGCCAGACCTGGTATATGCATTACATCATTGATGCCCTTCGCTCTTCCATCAGGGAACTGAATTCTGACTCTTCCACGACCAACTATTTCCAGAGATGAATCTCTTGCCAAATACACCCTTCCACCATTGTATTTTTCATAATTAGTAAACCAGTCTCTATGAGATGTCATGTGGAAAGATGCTCCAGAATCAATCAGCCAAACATCATCTGATGCCTATGTAGCCAAGGCTGCAATGAAAGTGTCTGCATCACTCTTAGAAGAATCATTATCGGAAGAATATAACTTCTTCTTTTTCTCCTCTTTACAATCCTTTCGGACATGACCAGGTTTCCCATAATTCCAGCACTTCACCTTGGACTTCTTGCCAGGAGACTTTGATCTCCCTTCTGATTTTGATTCGGACTTCTTGTCCTTCTTCTTGCCTTTTTCTTTTGATCTGCCTCTAACAACAAGGGCCTCCTTCGCCATCTTAGAATATTTTCTTCTCATCTCTTTTGATAAAAAAGAAGCAACAACATCTTCCATCTTAAAAGTGGATGTCATACTCCCAATAGCCATCACCAAGTGATGCCAAGAATCCAACAAAGAACATAACAATATCATACAATGATCTTGTTCATCAATCTTCACACCCACAGATGCTAACTGAGCAATCAACATGTTGAAATAATTCAAATGATCAGCAACATAAGCTCCTTCCTACATTTTCAAAGAGTACAACTTCTTCCTCAAGAACAACTTATTCACCAAGGACTTACCATGATAAATAGGTCCATGTCTTTTCCACAAAGAAGATGCAGTCTTTTCTTCATGAACATTTAGAAGAACAAATTCTGCTAAACAGAGCCTTATCGATCCCTTTGATTTTCGATATGCAAGGTCCCAATCCTCTTACTTCATGCTTGTAGGTTTCATTCTAGACACAGCAAGCCAAAGATCACAGTCAACTAATAGATCTTCCATTTTAAGTTTCCACAACTAAAAATTGTTGCCATTGAATTTCTCAATTTCAATCTTTCTTGACGTGCTTGCCATCTTAATCTATAATTTGAATTACCAGACTTCTACAAGACTCCCACTAAATAGAATTGACACAAAAAACCCAACGTACCCACAAGGATAACACAACTGGCCAGGCTATGATACCACTTGTAAGGAAAGCTTAGGTGTGGAACAAACTCTCCTAATGTCAAAAGCTTAGGGAAGAATGTAGATATGACTTTAAATTTTGCAATTACAGTTCAACAAGATACACTTGAAAAGAATAACAGAAAAGAGAAATGAACACATACACTATTGAACACCAGATTTACGTGGGAAAACCCTTATGGGAGAAAAACCCACCACACCAAGAAAAGCCTCTTTGTATTACAGTAAACAAAATTACATACATAGATCAAACTTAACTTTTTGATGTCAATTTTACAATAGTAACATTCACTAATCAATCTTGTACAAAAAATTAATCTCACAATGCTCTCAAAAGCATACAATGAATCCACTCAGATCAATCCATGTTCAGTATCGAACATAAATCTCCATTACCCGAACCCCACAATTGTCATCCATTACAGAGTATATCTCATCCTATTCATGGTCTATTGATCTTCCACATAGGAACGGTCACAAATATGCAACTTCCAATGGTTCACATTCTACTTCTCACATTGGCTCAGAATGCACCATGCAGGATAGATGTTCGGTCAAATAAGTTCAAATGGAATTGCATGTCGGTGAGACACTAGACTGTGTCTCCCCGATGACAAGATGCCCAATCATAGAACCATCAGCATGACTATCGCTATTGGCCAGAGAAACACCATCGGCAAGAGGTTACACCGAAGTTCATAAAAAAATCCTTTGGCGAGACTTGGACTCTTAGAAAGAGTTCATATCGACGTGAAACCCGTCAGCCAAGAGTCTCCCTGATGATCACCATCCACCATTGACACGTGTTCACTGCTTGTGCATTTCTAGAGAATCAAGCTGGGAATCTACAATATTCTCAATGAGTCTCCCAAAATTCCAAGTGGTCCCCACATCCATCGGCTTAAGTTAGGAAAACCCCGAACACCGCAACATGTCGATCGATACCACTGTCGCCCAGTCGGAGAAAACACAAACTTTAGAACCATGTGACAAGGTTCCAAGGTTACAGAAATCACTGATGCCATGACAACAAAGGAAGTCGATTAGTCATAAAATTCTATAACTTCCAAACTTTGCTAAAAGGTTCCAAAGTTAGCTACTCCAGCGATCGGCCGACAATGAGGACTTAGACAAAAATACAAGCCAACAAGTTGAGGCACAATGTACAACACTCATAGGAAGTATCCTCAAAATCCAGGTCTTCATAGTCTTCTTCTTCTTGGGCTTCAAAATCTTCATACCCTAGGTCCTCCTCCTCATTCACAGATAATTTTTGTTTTCCCTTTTTCTCTTTCGAGGCAACCTTAGCTAGGTGTGGCAACCTTCTTCCCCCACTACCACCAATTCCTTTCCCTTGTAAAATTTCCTTAGCCTCCTCCATTTGGTTCCCTTCCTCAGTGATACGTATTACATCTCTAGGATGAATATCTCTTATGGGTTTCTTAGCTTTAAGAGGTTCCAACAACAGAGGGGGGTGTTTCCTTTTTTTAGGCATTGCTCTAATGACTCTAATTCAAAGCTTCTCAATTCCCCACTCTTTTGTGACAAAGGAGTAGAGGGATTTGACACATTATCCATAGGGTATTTTCTTTTTGTTGAGATTAGCACATGCCTAGTAGCAATTGCAGGAGGGTGGCAGGGAATTTGTTCATCAATGGGGAGTTCATTAGCATTAGGGTTTTCCTCCTTTGGTTGTTCCACATTTTCTTCATCAAATTGGTCTGGGTTCACATTTCTAGCATTTAAAGGATTTCCATGAGGATTTCCATAAGGCTCTGGTGGAGGGGAGGGCTAGCTCCCTTTTCAATGTTAAGCTACAAGGAGGACAACAGGTAAAATGGTAAATTGATACACTCCCCATGCCTAATATGGTTTAACAGAGGGAAGTGGTACACATGAACCAACATGTACCTACCCTTAAGAGTAAAATAACACATTACAAACAGAATTACTAAAGCAAAAAGGAGGAGGGAGTTCAAGTCTAACATACCCATTCTGGAATATCTTGAGATTTTCACCTTCATGGAGGAATTTATCAACAAACCTTTGGTAGCTTGCTCCAATTTTCTTAGCAAATTTTATCCCATTATTCTACAAAACCATAGCTTTAGAAGTGAAATGAGTGGTGACCCCGAAATTCACTACGCCTATAGTGACACTGCCCTTCCTCCAAGAGTTGGTGAATTTAGTTGTTAAATTCTCATTGTATCCTTTGAAAGATTGGAAGAACGATACCATATCCACATTCTCAAACATCCTCCATAGGTCCACATTCTGTTTAAGGGCTTGACAATTTGGCGGCTTTTTTCTTTTCCTTGGTCCACCCATTTTACTCTACAAATTCTTTTGTTGCGCCGAACTTTTCTTCATACTCACCCACATAATTTGATTTCTTCCATGAATGTAATCAACGCTCAAACAACAAGAAAATACTCAAAGCTGATATAGAATGATAATTCAAGAAGTTTCTTATTAAGAAATCCAACTTCACATTTCTTGGAACCAAAACTCATCATTAATCTTGCAAGCATTTAAATCCTTAATAAAATTCATTCTTTTACCCACTATAGAAATACATGGATTATTGATAGAAAGCTTTTCGAAACACATAGAAATGACAACCTTTATCAAATTCAATAACTTCATGTGATTATTGAACACAATATTTAAGGGGAAATTATTAAAATTATCTCCTTCCAAGATCCTCCTATACCACCTCATACTCCATATACCATCATTACACAGAAAGCTAAATGACACCACTTGGTACCCGTTAGTCTCGCATACAACTAACCTATCAATTTTTCATGTGATATTCATTTTTCAAATCTTTCATTAAGGATTGCATCTCTTAAAGATATCAACATGTTGCCATTGGTTCAACATGTCCATCCCCTACAGCTCAACGCCACATTGGCCACACAATTAGAAACTTTGTTTCCTTCCTTGTACAAATGTTGTACCCGATAGCTGTTAAAAATATTTTTAATAACTTTGCATCTATCTATTATATTTTTTATTTCCCAAGGAGGAGCAACTTCTTCATTTAGGATGTCCACAATTAGGTTAGAATCCCCTTCAATGATGACATTTTTGTACCCTAGCTCCTTGAGAAAATTGAAACCTCTAAGAGTGGCCATTGCTTCAACTTTTTTGTTAGATTAGACACCCAAATCCAATCCAAAACCCATAATATAATCACCTTTATGATTTCTTACTAGACCCCCAGCCCCAACTTGTCCCAGGTTGCCTTTTGAGCACCCATCAAAATTACAATTAACCCAATCTTTCAGTGGATGACTCCAAACAATACCCATTCTGTTAAGCATCTTTGACCAATTAAGTTTGGTTAAGTCCCTCCTTATTCCCCAATTCTATTTTATCCTCATTTCTTTGTAATTAGGCTAGGTATTGGAGAAGTTGTATCTTACTGCCTCAATGTTTTCCCTAATTTGGGTTTTAATAATCTGACTAACCTCCCAGCTACTTCTCTCTACATCTCTAAAAATTATATTATTCCTCTCCTTCCATAAACCCCGGGTAACAAAGGAGGAACTTGATTCCAAAGGTCCACAATAATGTTATGTGAAAAAGGGAAATTTGACAAACCTTCAATAAAAAAACTTCATTGAATTGGGAAACACCCAATTAGAAGACAACAACAACAAAAAGCAAGACCACACTTCCCTTACATAATGGCATTGAAAGAAAATATGAATTATCAACTCCTCTTCATGTTTATAGAGTGAACACCTATTTACTAGCTGGAATCCTCTCTTAACCAGATTATCAATTGTGTGAATTTTTCCACGAGTAGCAATCCACCAAAAATAATTAATTTTGGGAACAAGATTCTTTAGCCACACCCTATCCCAGAAGTGATCAAGAACAACAACCTGGGCCCTCACCAGGTCTTCATAGGTCTTTTTAACTGAGAAACAACCTGATCTGTGTAGGATCTAGACTAGATTGCAGTTCAAATGCTTAAACTTTTACAATGCTTTTACAATGATTATTTCAAGTTAATTAAAACAAAATTAACTTAAGGAAATAACAGAATGAAAGTAATAACAAGGTGATTATAACAGAAAGGAAGGAAATGAGCGACAGAAAGAGAGAGAAGAAGAGAAGTGCAAACAACGCTTGATAACGGAGTTCGTCACGAAAGTGACTACGTCTCCGAGTCCACTCCAATAGAGAGACCGATCCGATTAACTCCAAAAATCAATTACAATAGCACCACCATTATTCAAGCAATTCGGCAGCATAACGATGCTTTGATATGCAAGAATGATTTGAAAACTCTTCAACAAGACTCCTCTTCCGTCACTTCAGCAGCAGGACTTCATCACCTGAAAAGAAAACTTCTCCAACTCTCTCCTCAAGCCCCCTTTAAATACATAAAACTTTCTCAAATTGGCCTTTAACCAATTGATTTACAAAATATTCTCCCTATCTCCCATTTTTACATTTTCAAACACCAAATCCCCCTTACATAGTAAATATACTTGAAAATCCTTATAAATCTCCCATAAATACATAAAAATCAATTTAAAAATAACCCCCACTATCTATAAAATAAATTTAAGCCCCTTAATTTTCAACTCCCGGGCTTAGTCTGTTTGGGAAGGGTTTTGGTTAATCCTTACAAAGGATTCTTGTTTGTTTTTTATACTTTGAATAGGGAGTTTGTTTTAAAAATAAGGTCATTCGGGTTTTCCACAGTTAACAAAACAAACCGCCGCCATATATATTTTAAACTATCTCGATGGCTCAACGGTAGCAAAGCCTTTTAATAGGCTGGCGGTCGGGGGTTCAACCCCGGCCGCTGGCTTTATTTAGCCAATTTTCGCAAATTATGTAACAAAATAAACCAACTGCCATACATAGATTGACGCGGATGTTGTGGTGGAGTGGCAACCCGGGATTCTCGCGAACGAGAGGTATGGAGATCGAGCCCCACGTGGGCCAAACAAAATTTTTGTTAGAAAATTCAACGAACCAAACGAATTCCAAAACCGCCGACCGATGGAGGAGACAAAGTGTGGGCCACGTGGCATGCCGAGGAGGTGCCACATGGCAGAATCTAATTGGCCCATCGCAGTGACGTGGTCGACAACTCAGCATTGAAATGGATGGTGACACAGCGCTGACTCAGATGATGACGTGTCTGCCACCTAGGATGCCACTGTATGCTGACAGGGATGGTGACGTGTCCACTGACGACGCTGACTCAGATGCTGAAGTGGACGCTGACTCACCGCTGACGTGGAAGCCGAGTAGGATGCTGACTGTGCTAATGACGTGGCGTACGGATGCCACGTGTCCAATTCTAATTGGTCTGTACAATGCTAACAGAGATGCCATGTGTCAAATTCTGATTCACCCAAACTGCTGACTGGACTGATGACAACGCCGCCACGTGGATGCTGACTGAGTACTGAGTGATGACGTGGCATGCTGACTAGGCGTACGGACTGCCACGTGTCACCATGTGATTGGTCTGTACAAATGACTTCAACCGCCACATGTCACGCCCGGATTCGTCCACTTGTATTCCGTACAGTATGGACTGATTGCTGACGTCATCCTTGTACCATCAAGTCAATTGAACTTTGACCGCTAATAACTCTCACGTACGATGTCGGATTTCGACGAAACGAACACCGTCGGAATCCACTCGACGAGCTCTACGTGATGACGCTGACTTCGACAACTTTTGACGACATCATTTTTTTGCTTCCTGGATGCTTCTGATTCCAGTTTGACCGAAGGTTTGACTGGCCATAACTCGTGCAAACGGACTCCTTTTTGCTCCGTTCGAGTTGCGTTGGAATCAGGACGCTGAGATCTTTCTGATGGTGCAGATTTTGGAGAGAAACAAGACACTTCATTTTCCACTGAAAAATGTCCACCGGATCACAACCAGAAGAGTTGCTTTTCCAAAGCCACTCATCTTCCCTTTCTCTATCGAACCACTTAGCCTCCCCTATCAAATTATGTAGATTTATGAGGATTGGATCCCAATTCACCAGTCTTTGACCTCTCAGATTGTTTCTCCTTAATAAAGTGTTGAACTCCTTCCATTTGGTTTCCTTCATGTCCCAATTTATATAATCACACACCTTTTTGCCATAAATCTTGTTTAAGCTAAGTTTGAGAGGATTCAATTCATCAAAGGCGGACAGAGTGGAATTCTCTATCCAAAGATCCTTCCAAAAATCAATATTATTCCCATTCCCTATTCTCTTCCTTGCCCCCATCTTCAGCACATTCCTCAACCTCACAAGATGGTTCCATATGGTTGAACCAAGAGGTAGATCCAATTGTGAGAGAAAACAACTAGGATTCCTGTTCCTTAAGTACTTAGCTTGGAAAATTTTAACCCAGTCTTTAGAGCCCTCCAGTAGATTCCAGCTAGTTTTAGCCATTAAAGATTTGTTTAGCATTGAAATTCTTCTCAACTCCAGACCCCCACATATTTTAAGCATACACACTTTATCCTAACTGACTGGGGATAGTCTATTTTTTTCTTTCGTTCTTGACCACAAAAATTTTCATTGAATCTGTTCAATCTTCTCCCCAATATGAGCTGGAATTTTGAATAGGGATAGGTAATACACCGAAATATTCTGGAGAGAGGCTTTAAGAAAATGAATTTCTCCCGCCAAGCTAAGAAGCTTCCCTTTCCACCTAGCCAGTTTGTTTTGGATTCTTTCTATCATTTGGTTCTAGTAATTATTATCCAATTTCTTATAGATCAAAGGGAGGCCCAGATAGGCATCAGGTAAGTCAACTTACTAACAACCCAAAAACAATTTCACTGTATCCTTTATCTGTTGAACAGTGTTGAAGAAGTAAACTTTGTTTTTTTCATAGTTTATACACTAACCAGAAGCAACAACATAATCATTGAGGACCTATTTCCATAGACCTGCTTCCCCAACCGAAGCTACCCCAAACATTAGAGTACCATCAACAAACCATTGATGGGAATCAGGCCTGAGAGAGGAGGCAACTTTTAAACCTTTGAGAGCTTGTGAGTCTACCAAATTTTAAATATCTACCTAGAACTTCAACAACAATGATAAATAGGTAGGGAGAAAGAGGGTCACCCTGCCTAAGCCCATGACCACAGGAGAAGAAACCTTTAGGAACACCACTGACCAGGACAAAACACATGGGGTAAGTAACACAAGTAGAGATCATCTTAAGGAATCTACCATTAATTCAAAACTTCTTAAGAACAACAAAAAGGAAAGGCCAGGAGACCCTATCATAGGCCTTGGAAATAACAATTTTGAAGACCATCCTAGGATTTTTTGAATGATCCATTGAATGAAAAATTTCGTGGGTAGAAATTATAGCATCAAGAATGTTTCTACCTTGAAAAGAACCCTTTTGATTTAAGGCTATCATTTTTCCAAGCACCAGTTTGAGTCTAAACACAAAAAATTTGGAGAAAATTTTATAAACCGTGTTGCAAAGACTAATAGGTTTATAATCTTTCATGGCAGAGGCATCAATAGATTTAGGGATAAGAGCTATAAAGGTTGCATTCAAATGGTTCAACAACCTACTTGACCTAAATAAATCCTTGGAAGCATTAAAAAGATCATATGGTATTATTTGGTTTCTGCTTCTGTGTTTCAAAGTGGATTGGTGGAAGAATTTAGTGTTTGTATCCCCTTCCTTCAACCATTGGACCCTAGACTTTTGTTTCCAGAAGATTTCCTCCTTTTTGTTTATCTTATACCATTAGGATCTAAGATCTCTTTCCTTAGCACATATCTCTTCATCCACTAGGCCAAACTCTATAATATCCTAAACCTCTTTTAAAATTTTTTCCCAGGGTATTCTTTATCTCAAAGATGTTGCCAAAGGTTAGATTATTCCACCAAGATTTAACCAAAGCAACAAAATCCAGGTGGAGGCTCCACATGGCTTCAAATCTAAAAGGGAAAGGTACCCTATTATGGTCCAAATTTCTTTTCAGCACCAATGCATTATGATCAGATCCATACCTTGGGAGAGAATAAAGAGAAAGGAATTGGGAAATATCCTAGTTAGCAGAGATCAAGAACCTATCTAGTTTAACTTGGATTAGATGGCTTCCATTCCTCCTGTTAGACCAGGTATACTTAGTTCCTTGGAGGGGGATATCAATTAGACCTACCGAATTAAAGAACTCAACTAGCTCCATCATACTATATGAGAAATCATCCAACCCTCCAAATTTTTCTGAAGGCAGGAGAGGAGAATTAAAATCCCCTCCAAGCATCCAATGATCATCACTTCTATCAGAAATAACTTCACTTAGTTGTTCCCACATCAAAACTTTGTCCCTACTCAAATTTGGGGCACAAATATTTAAGAGATTCCATTTCTCTCGAGAAGCAATTTCTTCCAAAGTAATCTCAAGACTATTCTTACACGCAGAATGCAGAGAGCCTTTCAATTTAGGGGTATGTGTAGGATCATGGGGGTCCAAACTAGGCCTCTAAGTGGCGATGAAAATTAAGAAAATCAGAGTTAGGCAACTTGACATAAAAAATTGAATAGGTCATTAACATAATTTAAAAATATGTAAGAACAAAAGTTTTAGAAAATTGAATGTAGTTTCTAGGGTACTAATCCTTTTTTGGAAAAAAGTAAAAATTTGTTTTGAGAAAAATTGAAATTTCAATGCAGTGGTACTAAATTTTCAGGAAAAGATAAGAAGCAGGTGTGTGTCTGACCACCCTAAGTACAAGAAAAACACAAATTTTTTTCTAAATTTTTAAATATAAGTAGAGGACACATGTTCAGATGTGCCAAGTTTTTTTTTTAATTTTTTTCCACGTAAATAATTAGTTATGATTTTTTTACTAAAACTTTTCAGAATTATTAAAACATTGTTTTTGACCACCATAACTTGGTCAAAAAATATGAAATTCATTTTTTTTTATCCTATAGTATGCGAAGCATAGAATGTGGTGCACCTTGTAGATTGTAAAAATGTTAAGTAGTTTGAAAGTTATAAAAAATTTTCAATCAGCCTATCAATCAAGACTTTAGACACAATGTAGGTAGAAAATCAATAATAATTATTTATTTAACTCAAAATAAGGAAAAAGTTATATTGGTGGAAAGCTGACAATTTTTTCTATAAACCCTTTTCGTTTGATTAAATTTGGGTAAAAAAAGTCATCAACCACAAAGGCGAACTTCGAAAAATTAAACAAAATTTCAAAAACACGTTTTTTGGGTTGACTTTCTAGGTTAGGAAATCCCAAACCAAATCTTGAATGGATATCCATTTTTTTTTAAATGGATATCTGTTACTAGATGAATATCCATTATTAGACAGATATCCATTATTATACGAATATCCGTATCATATTTTTGTTATATTATTTATAATACATAATATTATATATAATATGTATTATGTATTTATAATACATATATTTATAATACATAAATATTTAACTTTATGTATTATATATAATATATTACATAGTATATTATATATTATGTATTATTATATATTATTATATTATATATCATTATACTATATAATATTATATTATATTAATATATATAATATTATATTATATTAATATATATAATATATATATTATTAAATATTATACTATATAATGCATATTTTCTTAGATTATATATAGGATACATATTAATTATTATATATAGCATATAGTATATATATGAAATATTATATAATATATTTAATACATAGTATATATTATATATTTATTGATGTGCAGCCAATTCACAAGAAAGAGAGAGGGAGTGGGAGGGACTTGAGAGAGAGGGAGAGAGAAAGACCTTAGAAGTGGGAGTGAAAGACCTAAGAGGGATGGGGAGAGAGAGGGGGGGGAGAGGGAGGTATAAAGGGAAGGAGAGATATATATAGTTTGGAGGGAGAGAGGGAGCGAGGGAGAGAGAGAGAGCGAGAGAGAAAGAATTGAGAGGGAGAGAGGGAGAGAGTCTTGAGAGGGAGATGGAGAGAGTGAGGGAGAGAGGGAGAGAGAGAGAGAGAGACTTGAGAGGGAGAAAGGGAGGGAGAGAGTCTAAGAGAGAGACTTGAGAGAGACAGATGGGGGCCTAAGAGTGAGAGGGAGAGAGGGAGAGAGAAAGTCCTGAGAAGGAGAGAGAGAGAGTTGAGAGGGAGAGCAGGAGGCAAAGAGGGAGAGAGAGAGAGAGAGAGAGAGAGAGAGAGAGAGAGAGAGAGAGAGAGAGAGAGAGAGAGAGAGAGAGTTGATCTAGGGAGAGATAGAGACTTGAGAGGGAGAAAGGGAGGGAGAGAGGAAGCTTTGAGAGACTTGAGAGATTGAGAGCGGTGGGAGGAACCTAAGAGTGAGAGGGAGAGATAGAGGGAGAGAGGGGGAGAGAGGGAGATGGAGAGACCTAAGAGAGAGGGAGAGAGAGATTTGAGAGGAAGAGTGTTTTCCTGTGTTGGGATGGGTTCTAGAATAAGAAGTGATACAACAATAAAAAAACCATTACAACTCAATTCAAAATTCATGCCATTAAAACCTTCAAGTTTAATAACATGTCATTAGATCATTCATGTAAAAGACCATAAAATCATCATGAATAAGAATCACTATCTTCCAATCATGGTACATAAACAAGAACATTATGCAACTTTCAAACAAAATCCTTAGAAGACATCAAGATACATGTTAATTAGATTGTTCATGTGAAATCTATACAATGATTATGATCAACAAATAAGTCATCAGTCAACCATGATGCATGAATAAACACTATATATACACACTATATACATTAACAAACACTAAATTAATAGATTATTTAATATTTATTACCAAATTTTTGTCTCATCATTAGACTATTAAATATTCATAAATTCAACACTAAAAATATCCATCCAACCAAATTCTTTATAAAATATCCATCCAAGATCATTTTTTTTTATAAATATAAGATCATTGTCTAATTAAAGTTTTGTGGCTCTCAATTGCATCTATTCATTGCTTTGTGTTTTCCTCTTTAGATTGGGAGTATCTCCTTTCCTCTAGCCATCGTTGATGCTTGTTTAAGTCCACTTCCATGGACCTACACACATCAACAACAATTTGCATTTTTGATGCAAAATGCCTCAATAATCAGTGAACACATTCTTCATTTTGAATAGTGTTAACTTGATCTTGAATGGTTCTAACATTCACATTGACATGTTCTCAAAAGCGAGCACCATCGGGTGTAGGTGGTGGAGGTGGGGGGTTTCGAGGTGGAGTGGGTGGAGGCGGAGTGGTTGGAGCTAGAGGGAGTGGATCCATGATTTAGATATAAGTGAACCTGCATTAAATTTGTAATTGAAAAATGTAAGATAGATGTTTAAAATCCCCTTAAACCATTTAATATAAATGACTTAATTGAATACAAATGAAAAAATATGTAAAACTCATTTATGTCTAAAGCGTGTAAATGGAAAACAAATAATTGTTAAAGTGATGTGAAATCTCATTTAAAAATACATTAAATTTTCACCTCGCTGCAATGTGGACGTGTTAAGATCCAAATTGATTCAACAAAGGTGAAAGTGTTAAGCTCCAAATTGATTCAACAAAGGTGGAAGTATTACGCTCCAAATTTCCAATACTAAGTGAATCTGTATACATAGTTAGTAATGGTTAAACAAAACTTGTCCCTGCAACCATAGGGAAATGGGCACAATTAATAGGTAATAATCGATGGGTTATGCAGGAGGCTATCATTTGTATATGATTGAATATAATAGCCTCCTACAAAGCACATTGATTATTACCCATTCACTTCGCCCATTTCCCTATGGTTGTAGGGACAAGTTTTGTCTGGTCAGTACTAACAATGGATCCACATTCACCAAGAATTGGAAATTTAGAGCACTTCCAACAAGGATCCTTTCTATTTTGAGAGCTGAGGAGATTCAAAACAATTAAAAATTTAATAAAAAAATAAATTGTTTAGGAAAGAAATACTAATTTAAAAATAAGAAACAAAGCAAGAATTTAAGAAACATGAAAATAAGTCATAAAGAATAATGAAAAATAGACAAGAATGTAAAACAGTTTAAAAAAATGGAGGTAATGAAAGTTCTATTTTATGTTTGTTTAGTATGCTAGGTTCAATTTTATGTTTTTTTTCTAGTAATAAAGGTTCCATTTTATTGTTTGATGTTTTTTTTTTGTTTTCCACTAACTAGGGTTTCAATTTTTTTTGTAACTTTAAATAGAAATGAAAAAATTCAAAAAATCTACAAAGAATGCAAAAAAAATCTTAAATTTATCACTAATTAGCAAAAAAAATTGAAAAATGCAAAAACAACATACATGGAGGTCGCTGGAGGTTGCTACTCAATTGTTGCGTTGCCAAAATGAGGATTGGTTCATGAAAATAAGGAAGAATTCGTGTTATAAAGTCCTCAAAGAAACAGATATCCATTTGTTATATCATAAATTTATTGTATATATATAATATATATATTATATAATATATTATATTATATATTTTATTATATTATATAATATATTTTATTATATAAATTATACAATATATATATTATATATTATATATTATATTTAATACATTGTCTCCATTTGAAAACGAGACAACAAAAAGGATATCCGTTGAAATCGGATATTCATTATGCAACACCATATTGATTTTTCATGGAGCATCAATATCCAAAGGAGTTAATAACGGATATCTATTTGGAACAGATATCCTTTTTTATTATAAATTTATTAAATATAAATATACTATATATTATATATAAAATATATTATAGTATATATTATATATAACATATACTATAATATATATTATTTATATTCTAGATATATTGTTTAGGGTTTAGGGAGAGAGGGAGAGTGGGAGAGAGTGGGATAGGATTTATAGAGTGGGTATAGGGTTTATAGAGTGAGATAGGGTTTATAGACTTGGAGAGAGGGAGGGAGAGGGAGGAAGAGGGAGGGAGTGGGAGAGAGGGAGGGAGTGGGAGAGAGTAGGAGAGAGGGAGGTGGGAGAAAAGAGTGGGAGAGAGGAGGGAGAGGAGAGAGTAGGAGAGACCTAGGGAGTGGTAGAGAGGGAGGGAGAGGTGGGAGAGAGAGTGGGGAGGTGAGAGTGGGAGAGAGGGAGGGAGGTGGGAGAGAGTGGGAGGGAGGTGAGGAGTGGGAGAGAGGGTGGGAGAGGTAGGAGGTGGGAGAGGTGGGAGGGGTGGGAGAGGAAGTGGGAGAGAGTGAGAGAGGCACACGGAGAGGGTGGAAGAGGAGGGGTGGGAGGGTGGGAGAGGTGGGAGGTGGGTGTGCAGGGTTTATAGAGATGGGATGCTATATATTATATATTTATTATATTAAATATATTAATATAATATTAATATATACTATATATTAATATATATAATAATATAGCAGATATATGTATATATGTTAATATATAATAAATATATATCATATATCAAAGGGAAATCATAATTCTTAAAGTTCAGAATATTGGATATCATTATGGGATATCGTTTTATTATGTAGTAGTTTATCACATTTGGACAAACAACAAAATATTAATATTAATATATAATAATTAATATTAATATATATATATATATATATATATATTAACATATAATATTATATATTATATATATTATATATTAAAATACAATATATAATGTATATTAATATATATGATATATTTTATATTGATATATAATATATATTATATAACATATGACATTGTAATAATACTAGAGGTGATGGATATCCGTTATAGAGGGATATTCATTTTGTAGGTGCGAATTGTTAAGACTTGGGCCATGTCGATTATGTCACATAACAGATATCCATTTAATAATGAATATTTGTTTTGTAAGTTATATAAAAATAAAAAAAGGGGCCATTTTGATTATTTCAACGGTCCCTACATTCTTTTTATCGTGAAAATCTCATGTTTTCTGTCTGTATCAGATGAAATTCAGCTTTTCAAAGATTCTCTTACACTTTTTGTAGAATTCCAATAATTTGTGTGTGTTTTTTTGTTTGTGTAATGGGGATCAATAGTCGGCGTAAGAGAAAAGGTAAAAGGAAACTTACAGTAGATCAAATTGAAGCATATAGAGCAAAAGATAGAGAAAGTCATAGGAAAAGAAGACAAGGTATGCAAAATATTCAAATTGAAGTTTCTTCCGAACCATTGAATGTTAAATCAAGTGAAGATGAAATGGGAATTGAAAATATTGAACATCATATTCAAATTAAAAATGAAAACATTGAAATTGAAAATGTGCAAAATGAAAATGAAAATGTGAACAACATTGAGAATGAAAATGTTGTTGAAAATGTTATTCAAAATGAAATTGTTATTGAAAATGTTGAAAATGAACCTTATGCAACACCTAATTACAAAAGAACCCCTAAATGGTTGGTTAAGATAGATGAGAACATAATTGATAATATTCAAGGAAAAAGGTCACAACGAACGGTTCGTTTGTGGGCTACGAAATTGTTCAATGAATTCTTTTCCAATAAGACATTAACCGAAAAATTCCAACTTGTTGTGAAATTACTTAAAATTTAAAAAATGAGATCTTTATTAAAAAAATTGAAGATTCATCTCACAAAAAAATTGAAAAAAATAGTCTTATTGTAAAAAATATTTTTAATGCTCTAACCTTTATTGGAATGACTAGTAAGAAAAAAGATAAAAGGGCTTCTTGAAGAGTGATCACAACCTCACTAGTAAGCCATCATTTGGAAAATGCTTGTTTAATGAGAGAAACTTGTATTGATTTTAACTTAAATCGTAAGACATTGAATAGAGCACTATCAAGAAGAGGAAGACTCGATAGTGCTCTTCAAAATGATACGTGGGATTTTAGTGGGAGGCTTCCACGTGTTGATAAAAAGCTAACCGATAATGTAAAGATGCAAATTGAACAATTTTGGAACTCTCACTTTAGAGTATCACTAAACGTAAAGGATGTTTTAAAGTTACGAATTGGCAATCAAGATAGTAAACCGCATCCTAATTTTTTTTTGGAATGTAGCCAAATAATTTTGTACAAACAATTTTTTCAAGAAGATCCACATTTGAAAATCTTGAAAAGGGCTTTTGAGTCTTGCAAACCATTTTATCTTATTCCTATTAAGGTTTTTAATACATATTGTAAATAACATGTTGAGTTTTCAATGTATCATGAATTGTTATGCCATATTCGTTCTACTATGCATACTGATGAAATGTTTTAGGAGTGTCATGTAGTGCAACTTCCCAAGTCATCAAGGGAGTTGTTAGATTCATTTTTATGCATTAGAGGTGATGGTTGCTTATTTTATAAAAAATATTGTTTAAATGAAACATGTTTACAATGTGGTGGTTTTTCAAAGTTTGTAACATGCTTACATGAGGGTAGCGATCATGATTTTGGTAACAAAATTGTTGAAAAAAAATAAAATGAGATAGTGAAACACACATTGAAGAGTGGAGGTGAGGGTTCTAGATGTGAGTTGGTTGCAAGAGAGGTAAGTATTTCTGATTTTATTTCAGATTTTATATAAGTATGCAAGGCATAGCCATAGGTCGCAGTGGTTGTATCAACAATTCAGGATGTGTAAGGACTCTTTCCCCATTGGAACTATTGTATCTGTAGTTGATTTTGCTGAAAATTACACATTGCAACCACAAAATGAAGTTCAATCACAATATTATAATTCTATTCAAATTGTTATTTTTGTCCACATAACATATAGGCATGCCCCTAATAGTACAAAAGAGGACAGGAAGATAATCAGTGAGTACTATTTTTACATGAGTGATGATAGATCTCATTCATCCAATTTCGTACAAAATTGTTTTGAAATTGTTTTTGAGTTCTTGTAGGAAAAAGGAATTGGAATGGGTCAACATTTGATTTGGTCAGATAATTGCATAGGGAAATTCAAGAATGCTCACATGTTTTATTGGTTGAGCAGGATGCATATAGAGAGGGGTGTACCACATATTTGGAGTTTTTTTCGAAACTGGGCATGGAAAAGGCATGCATGATGGTGCAATGCATGTGTGAAGAGAGCTTTGGTTAAGGAAAAAATAAAGATTAGAGGTGGTGCAACATCCAGTGATGCACGTTCTAATGTGGATTGGTGTACCTATGCACTATCACGAGGAGGGACACTTGATTCACAAGTCAGTAGGTTTTTTTGGTTGGTTGAGGAGGGAACAGTGGGAGACAAAATGGAATGTTAAACAATTAGAGATTCTTCAAAGATGCATTTAGTTCAAAGCTTAGATGCGAGTGCATGGACCATATGGACATGAGAGATGGATTTTTTTTGTTAGAATTGTATTCAGTGTGATTGGGATTAGTGCGAGTCAAGTGAATGGGTAGATACATGGATTCCACAGTACTTGAACCCTTTATTTGTAACACAATCCTCATTACAAGATGTAATGGAAAGTTCACTTGACTACGATAATCTTTCTGATCCTGTACAACCAGGACATGTCTATGCAGTTGTAGCACCACAAGGGAATGAAGAGGGATTAGACTATTGGTTGGAACGATGTGTACAGGGAAAGAAAAAGCTAACACAACCGATGACAGATGATGATGGCTTCATGTATCCTACAGGTTCAGATTTGTTTCTCGAATTTGGTTGCATTACCATTTCACCATCATTTAGGTTGTTTACAATAATATAGATTTGTTATTCTAAGTATATTTAGATGTTGATAAAAAAAGTTATGATCACACAGGTTCAGTTGTTTTTAGAACTTGGTTGCGAACATATATGATTAGAAAGAATGGCATACCTGCATTTGAAGACAATGAGAAACACAAAACCATTATGATGTATTCACACTTTGTTATAGCAAAAAAATTTAAGTTATTGAGACATCATACTAGACCAAAAACAAAAAAATTATGGACAATTAGTAGTGTTGATCATGAAGCATTATTGGAAACTCTAAAGGTAAGAGATGACCCTACAGGGACACTTGAGTAGCAGATCATTTGTTGTATGGGACAGGTATGATATTATTCATCAAATTTTGATATTGTTTATCTACTAAGGTTCATTATTTAGGTTGTTTAGAATAATATAGATTGGTTATTCTAACCATCTTTTATAGTTTTCATTACCAATTCATCATCATTCAGGTTGTTTAGAATAATATAAATTTGTTATTCTAAGCATCTTTTCTATTGTGATGATATAGATATCTCGTTTGAAGTGTATTGCGATGTTCCTAGCACGATAGATCATGGACCTACTACAACTATAGCCAACTCTGATCATTTGGGAGAGGTATGCGACATATTAGAATAATATAGATTGGTTATTCTAAGCATATTTAATAGTTTGCATTACCATTTCATTATCATTCAGGTTGTTTAGAATAATATAGATTTGTTAGTCTAAGTATCTTTTCTATTGTGACAATATAGATTTTTCATTTGAAGTATATTGCGATGTTCCTAGCACAATAGATCATGGACTTGCTGCAACAATAACCAACTTTGATCCTTTGGGAGAGGTATGTGAGAGATTAGAATAATAAAAATTAGTTATTCTAAACATCTTTTTATAGTTTGCATTACCATTTCATCATCAATTAGGTTGTTTAGAATAATATAGATTTGTTATTCTAAGAATCTTTTCTATTGTACATAGTTTGATTGCTACCTTAATGGTTTGTATAGGTGGTTCACTCCAGAACGTCAACATGCTGCTCTTGTGGAAGATTGTGCCGACTGCGAAGTCAATGCAAGCTCTATTTCCTTCCCCTACTAGGAAATGACTATGTATTATGGTCATTTGTTGTATTCCTACGTGGAATTTTGTAAATACTATATTTGATAGCAATTATTGAATGATAATATCATGCATATTGTGTACACTTTACATGTATTCAAGTGTATACTTTACAACTTATGTGTATACTTTGTCACTTATGAGTGTTGCAATGTATACTTTACATTTTCTATGTTTTAAAGCATGTACTTTCTATTCATGTGTGTAGTTCATGAATTAAGTGTATTTGAGTAAATGAAACACTTTCTCACTTACTGACAAGGAACAAAACAAACCCTAAACCCCTTTGCATCTTTACATCACATCCATCTAACCCTTTTTCCATCAATTGAAAACTCATCACTAGGGGAAAACACATCCGAGAGAGAAAAATGGAGAGAGGTTGTTGTAGAGGATCCCAACACTATCCCATAGCCTCAAATGGAGAGTTTGTAGGAATCACGGTTTCTGAGAAATAGCCCTTCAAAGATTGTTGTCTTTTAGGACTTTGGATTCTTAAGGGAAATCGTCGATCCAATGTAGCTCGGGGTGATTCAAAATATTTGGGTGCAAAAGAGGACCATCCCTAGTGTAAATATACCCATTCAGATGTGTTGGAATATTCTATTTGGTCCTACGAGTTGCAGAATGAAAGTTGTCCCACTTTGCAACATTACACTGCTTGCATTTGATAACTTTTTCTTCAATTGAAAAATCGTCACCGTGAGGAAATGTCTGAGATAGCAAAAATTGAGAGAAGTTATTGTAGAGGGTCTCAACACGATCTGATAGCCTTAGATGGAGAAGTCTATAGGTGTCATGGTTTCCAAGAAATAGAGATTCAAAGATTGTTGTCTTTTAGCACTTTGGACTTTTAAGGGAAATCGTTGGTCCAATGTAGCTCAGAGTGATTCGGCATATTTAAGTGTAAAAGAGGACCATACCTAGCATAAACGTACCCATCCAAATGTGTTGGAACAGTCCGTTTGGTCCTATGAGTTGCAGAATAAAAGTTGCACCACTTTGCAACATTACACTGCTTGCATTTGATAACTTTTTCCTCAACTAAAAACTTGTCACCATAGGAAAATGCCTTCGAGATAGAAAAAAATAAGAGAGGTTATTGTATAGGGTCTCAAGATAATCCCATAGCCTCAGACGAAGAGTCTGTAGGTGTCACAGTTTCTGAGAAAAAAAGATTCAAAGATTGCTGTCTTTTAGCACTTTGGACTCTTAAGGGAAATCGCTAGTCCAATGTAGCTTAGAGTGATTTGGCGTATTTGGGTGAAAAATATGACCATAAATAGTGTAAATGTACCCATATGGACATGTTGAAACATTTCATTTTGTCTTATGAGTTGTAGAACAAAAGTTGCACCACTTTTCAACATTACACTGCTTGCATGTGACAACTTTTTCCTCAATTGAAAACTCGTCACTGCGGGAAAATTCCTTTGAGATAGAAAAAAATAAGAGAGGTTATTGTAGAGGGTCTCAACATGATCACATAGCCTCAGACGAAGAGTTTTTAGGCATCATGGTTTTTGAAAAATAGAGATTCAAATATTGTTGTCTTTTAGCACTTTGGACTCTTAAAAGAAATCATCGGTCCAATGTAGCTCAGAGTGATTCAACATATTTGGGTGCAAAAGAGGACCATCCCTAGCATAAACATACCATATGAACGTGTTGGAATAGTATTTTTGGTCCTACAAGTTGCAGAATGAAAGTTGCACCAATTTGCAACTTTACACTACTTGCATATGACAACTTTTTTCTCAACTAAAAAATTGTCATTGCGGGAAAACACCTCCGAGATAGAAAAAACCGAGAGAGGTTATTGTAGAGGGTCTCAACATAATCCCATAGCCTTAGACGCAGGGTCTATAGGAATCATGGTTTCTAAGAAATATCCCTTCAAAGATTGTTGTCTTTTAGCACTTTGGACTCTTAAGGGAAATCGTCGGTCCAATGTAGCTCAGAGTGATTCAACGTATTTGGGTGCAAAAGAGGACCATCCCTAGCATAAACGTACCCATATGAATGTCTTGGAACATATTGTTTCTTCTTACGAGTTGCAGAACGAAAGTTGCACCACTTTGCAACTTTACACTGCTTGCATCTGACAATTTTTTCCTCAACTGAAAACTCATCACCACTGGAAAATACCCCTGAGATAGAAAAAATTGAGAGAGGCTATTGTATAGGGTATCAAAATGATCCCATTGCCTCAGATGGAGAGTCTGTAGGCATCATAGTTTCAAAGAAATAAAGATTCAAAGATTGTTTCCTTTTAACACTTTGGACTCTTAAGGGAAATCGTCGATCTAGTGTACCTCAGAGTGATTTGGAAAATTTGGGTGCAAAAGAGGACCGTACCTAGTGTAATCGTACCCATCAGGATGTGTTGGAACAGTCTATTTAGCCCTTTGAGTTGCAGAACGAAAGTTGCACCACTTTGTAACTTTACACTGCTTGCATCTGACAACTTTTTTCTCAACTGAAAACTCGTCATCGCGGGAAAACACCTCCGAGATAGAAAAATGAGAGAGGTTATTGTAGAGGGTCCCAACATGATCCCATAGCCTTAGATGGAGATTTTGTAGGCATCATGGTTTCTGATAAATAAAGATTCAAAGATTGCTGTCTTTTAGCACTTTGGACTCTTAAGGGAAATTGTCGATCCAATGTAGCTCAGAGTGATTCAGCGTATTTAGGTGAAAAAGAGGACCATCCCTATCGTAAATGTACCCATCCAAACGTGTTGTAATAGTTTGTTTGGTCCTATGAGTTGTAGAATGAAAGTTGCACCACTTTGCAACTTTACACTGCTTGTCAAAATTGCAACTTATTGTCAAATGATGGAAGTTCAAGAGTCATCTTGTTGTATTTCATTGGAAAAAAGTTGGAATTTGTTTGGTCACGGCCCAATTAGGTAGGAATTATATGTTGAAGGGTTTGGGGGAGCAGGGGAGGTCAATCAAAGTTTGGGTATGATGCCCTAGATGCGAAAAGTGTGGTTTTTGAGTGAAATTGGGAGGTTTAAGGGCGTTAGTGATTGAAATCTATTGGGGAAGAAATTTCTAAAGGTGTATTAAGCATATGTAGACTTCTATAAACATGTTTGAGTGAGATAAGTGTGGAAATGCATACTTTCAATTAACCCCCTTATAATCTAGGTAAAATGAGGGTTACATGATTGAGTGACTTAGATGGCATTTACAAGGATGATAGTTGTGAAATTTGAATATTTATAGCATGGTGAGATACTGTCCAAAGGAATCTTGGAGGGGAAACAGTTTTAAAGAGGAGTTGTTTTACAAATTTGGGCTAACTGGAGCCCTATTCGACGTAATAGTTCAATTTCAATGGGGTTGTTCCAAAACAAGCACATTAGGTTTTGACATATGTTAAAGAGAAGGGTAATGGGTGTCTCTCACAACCTTTTGTTTTGTGGGTTTGAGTTGATTTTGTGAAGATATTGATTTTTATCCAGATGATTATATTACTTTCGAATGAACACTGTAACATGAAATGCATTTCATTAAGTTGTATCCACTTTTCATTAATTTTAACTTCTTTTGAAATAAAAATCAGCTGCACACTTCATTACACTAGTTTAAAAAATAAAATAATGTCAAATGTAAATTCATTCAACAGAGCTTGAAATCATGGGTATTCTCAAAATATATGTTTGATAAAAATGTATTGGTAGGCATGTATGAAAAATGTGGTACAATAGAAAAGGCAATTCATTGTTTGAAAAATCTCCTTAAATAAATAGATGGATTACCAATTGTAATTCATAAGTTCTATTAAAATGTTATTTTGTTAATCTATAACATACATTATCAATCATAACTTTGGGTGACTTCAGAATAGTGGTTTACAATTTATATGAGGAAGGAAATTTCATTTTTTTCCTTTTCCTCAAACTCAAGGGGTTTGGTCAAACCATATGGTTTGACCGAACCTCATTGAGGGTTCGGTCGAACCATATGGTTTGACCAAACCTCATTGAGGGTTCGGTCGAACCATATGGTTTGACCAAACCTCATTGAGGGTTCGGTCGAACCATTGGTTCGACCGAACCCTAAACCCTAAATTAAAAAAAAATCATATTTAAATGGGTTTAAATTAGAACACAGATTGGCGAACCCCTTACACATATAGAAAAATAAAACTCATTTCATGTCGCTTTCTCAAATTTTGGGTTGGCAGATCTACGTGTGAAAGCTGATAAAGGACCGTGGCGAGCAAAGCTAATTTCTTTACATGGAACACAACTGGCTTGGTCTCTCCAAACTTCATCAACGACTTACATAAGGCACGAGGGTATTTGAAATTAAATTTACACCAGGTTTAAAATACATTGATATATTAGAATTTCAAACCTTAGATGCAGATTTTTTCAAATTTGTTGAATTCAAATAGGTTGCTTCCCATTTTGCATATTTTATATTCTATGTAAATGAAATATACCTTCCCATTTCAGCAATCAAAGCTATGGATAGCCTGCTCCTAAATGGAAAGACCAAGTGAAACATATATAAGAACTTAATAGCATATGGAAACAAACAATATAAAGTTATGAAGTTCAAATAGAAACACAAATTGTATCATTTGTAACATTAAAAATGTCCATATTAACCTATCAAGAGATAAATATGCAAAATAGATTTAATTTTAGTTACAAGAAAAATGTATAAATTATAAATTTATAACATAATTATGTACATGGGAAAATCCTCTTTGAAGAAAAATCCCACAACTAAAAACATGAACCAATTATATTATTTGATAATAATATCATTTACAATAAAATATTCATGTGCATACCCTTATAGTAGTATCATCAACATGTGATTCATATGGAGTAATTTCTAGTAGCATGATGATGCCTATAAAATCATTATGCTTTCTCCATCTCAAGCATCCAGAAATAGGAAAAATTTAAACCATAAACCAAGTGTGGTTTACCAAAGCCATGAGCCAAAATAATGACCTAAAAATGGCACCAAATTTGGCACAAATTCCAACACCATATTCCTTGACTTGGTTTATAGGATGTATTTAAAAAATTCTTTACATCTTGTCAAAAAAATTCAAATCCTCCTCCTCATAACCGACACTCCATTTTTGACATATTCAAACCCATTATATAAGATGATCTTGATGATTTTCATAATTCTAATCAATATTCTAGTGTAAACCCCCCTTTTTTATTCTCTTATGTGTCATATAACATTTCATAAGTAGTTCCCATCTTACAATTTCATACAATTCTCTTACAACTTCTTAAATATATAAAAGGGACAACCCTAGTTCAATTAGGATTATTTAATTATTATCACCTACATCCATTCATTACATGTTATTAGTTTTTAGTTGCACACATTATTAGGAAATATGCATTGTCTAAGCAATTGGGGTATATTGCATGTTTGAGAGTGTTTTCCTTGATCTTTTATCTAGTTAAATTAATATCCTTTAAAATCTTTTTTTATGGAGTTTTCATCTTAACTCTAATATGGCTAGCAAATAAAATGACGATTGAATCATTTTTTGATATAATAGCTAAGACAACCATATAAAGAGCCACATTAAAGAAGATGGAAAATAATGATTAGGACTATGATTTAGATACATATGTTGCTAAACAAGATATTTTCTTAAATTGATAATTACGTATTGATGCACCTCTCCACCCTAAATATCCTCACTCATTGGCTAGTAATTTATATAATGTATTAGGTGGCTATCCTTAGGGAATTAATACTATTTATAATATTACCACTCTAATGGATTTTAATAATGTTGTACCCTCTATGAATCCATCTACCCTTCATCCTCTTATTTAATGATTCACTCATCATACTATAATTACCACTTCCTTAGGATCACCACCCATGTCCCTCACAGCCTTTTCTCTCCACTAGTATTTTCTTATCTCCCATCCCTTTATATATATTTCACACCATTATTTACTACTTTTCTCCTATATATGAGCTATATTCTTCACTTCCATTCCTCCTTATCCTATGAAAATTTAACCTTATGGTGTAACTATCTTCCATTACTACGTACCATTACCTTTCAAGACCTTCCTCTTTATACATTCCTCCTTTTTATCTACACTACTCCTTACTAATATATCCCTATACCTTGGATATACTATTGAGAAAGAAATTTAAGCTGACTTTCAATATACATAAAAGTGGGCCCATATTTTCATGATAAAATGTATATAATAAAGCACAATCCATGCTTAAATAATTCAACTTCACTAATATCTATCCAATTTATAGTTCATTACAATAAGATAATCATATAGCCATAATTAGTTGTCAAGATAATGGTAAGAAGTTTTCAATAGCCATATTTATCCTTCACATGCCACCATTAGACATACACATAAGATTCATGAACATCCATACCTATGAGCATCCAAATACAAGAAATATAACTATATATATCATGTACATCATCAACATACACATAAAATATCACACCCATCATCAACACAACTAATAGTTGCCATATCATATTATCTATGTTCTCATGTACAAATGTGTCTTCAAATACATCAAAGCACTCATGAGTAAATCCACTCTGTAGAGCATACACACAACTAAAAAGGTGCCCCTAAGGTATTTTTCTCCGATATCTATCCTCTTAGCCTATCCTTCTCTATGGATATGTTCCACTCATATCTACCACCCTGAGGTGATCCATGTCTCAATCCTTGTCAAAGTCACTCCTCCTCTCTACCTATATCCTTTCTCAATGAGCTAGATCTATCACTACTACTCCCCAAAACACCTACATTTAAATATTAAAAAAATGTTTAATAAATCATCTACAACATTGAATAAAACTAACTAAACAATGAAAGCATTTAATATTATAACTTTTACTTACTAGATTACGTGAATGTCCCCACTTAAAATTTATAATATCGATGTCGATCACTTATTCATGCTATATGAATCCAAGGAAAACACTCTCAAACTTGCATAGATCTAGATTGATGTTTAAATACAAGTTCATTTAAAATAACTTTCATAAAATTTATTTAATATAAAATTATATATTTAACACATCTGTACACAAATTTTTGTTTATGGGCTCAGCACATCCATCAGAGCATGACCGTTCTCATTCAGATGGCCATTCGACTAGGAGTAGACATTCATATTAGGACATGCACACTAGATTTATAATCTTTACCACATGTGTTTGATTATATGACGATCTTTAGTATTTGAGATTTGATGATCTCTAACTTACATTTGCTTATTTTTTGATCTTTAGTATTGACATTTTGATGATCTTTAGTGCATTTTTTCTTTATAAATCTTCTTATATATTTTCTTATATAATGTATACATTTATATCTTTGCTTATAATATGTGTTATGTTTATATATATTGAATCCTTTGCATGTATGTATGTGTTTTGTATGGTTTAAACATGTTTACATAATATATGTATGCATTTAGCTAAATATTCAATATATCGCCCATGTTTCTTATTTATGATCTCTTACAACTTACATTTCCTTATATTCAATATACATTTGATCTAGTAGAGATTTTACAGGAAATCAATGCCACTTTATAATTAAGTTCATTCATGTTGATCTAATAAATATTTTTTTTAAAATGACTTGGCAACTTTGAACCATTGAGTTGAACAAGATAATCTTTGACAAGTAACTTGAAATTCAATTCAAATATGGTACAAGAAAATTCAATTCAAATTATGTCCCGAGCTATTCTCACGTTTTGATAGTAACTTGAAATTCAATTCAAATATAATTAAGAAAATTTAATTCAAATTATACCTCTATTATACATTTTTAAACAACTAACCGGAAATTCAATTCAAATATAATTAAATTCAATCCAAATTATACCTCTAATATACATTTTTGACACTTTAACAAAATTCTAAAATTACCAGATATGTTGTGCATACCTATGAATTAAATATGTTCAAAAAACTCCACAATGAAATAACCTGTTTGTTTACTACTTGATTCATTTAAACTAGGATCTAGTTATTCCATGTACACTTGAATATTTTTGATTCACTTGGAGCGCAACTTTTGGAGAAGAAGTTTTTGCACATTTATCAATGAGGCAAATATTGGAGCTCGACAACTTTTCATTTTTATCAATCAAGGAAAAATTTGGAGGATAATTTAACTAAGTTGGTAGAGGACTTGTTTAGAGTCGTCTTTAAGTTGAAGAAGAAAATGGGACAACAAAGAAAAAGAAAAAATGTGTCTCATCGAAAATTGTCAAAAGATGAAGAATAAAAGAGGTGTGACCAAAACTTGGAAAATTATCATAGAAAGAAACAAGGTACATGCTTGTTTCTTCTCTCTCTCACTCTCAAGTGTGTGTTTAGGAATTTTACTTTGAAGGTTTCTAACCATCATTACACTTGAATGACTATAAATACTTTTAAATGTCCTCAAGTCATCTTGGTCATGCAAGTTGCAATGTTTATATGATCCTTGACTCCAATTCCTTAAGCCAATTCTTTTTGTTTCAATAAATTTGTGTTTTGTGTCTTTGGTCTGTTATTATCATCACTTAAATGTTCTCAAATTATTTTTATGTTTTATGCTCTAGGGATTCCTCAAGATGGAGTCGAGCCAAATCTAGATATTGGATCAAACAAATCCGTTGAAGAACACATGGACCTTGAAGTTATGGAGGAGACACAAGTTCAAACAATGCTTGTTGGAGAGGGGTCAAGATCACTTCCTTCTATTGGTATGGATGAGCATATAAAACTAACACAAACTTCTCTCACTTATAGCTCATCATGTTTTATCAATTTGTTTGCTTGCATACATAAACTTCACTTATATTTAACATCATCTCTCACTTTTGTTTGCAAAATATTTTGTGACACATGTATAGAAAGGGCTCAACAAGCAAGAAGTTTTCATGCTCAAGTCGAGCCAAATATAGACATTGGATCAAATGAATCCACTCAAGAATGCATGGTCCTTGAAGATAGGGAGGAGGCATAAGTTCAAACAATGCATGTTGGAGAGGGGTCGGGATCACTTCCTCCTATTGGTATGGATGAGCATATAAAACTAGCTGAGAAGGTGGGGAAACAAATTTTTCTCATAGAAATTTAGATTATTTACTTGAAATGGATATGGAGAAACTAAAATATTATGCCAACCAACCTTATAATAATAGAAAGAGGTCAATGACTAAATCTGTAAATGGAATGATCAATCATCATTTCAATCATCTTGATACACTTGAAAAAAACCCAATTGTTATCACGTTTACTTCTTTGTGATGAACTCAAAGAGTCATTACAATTATTGGGTGTACATTCGGCATCAAATAAGAAGAAACACATGGGATTACAAGGATATTGTTCAAAATATTAAAAGGGTTTAGATTCCATTGGGAAAGGATCTCGATCAGTGGATAAGGCCACTACAAGAAGGGTGATGTTGACATCTATTGTACATCAAGATATAGCAAGAAAAAGAAAAATGTCTGCACTTTCAACTGAAATTGGTTATATTAGAACCACATTGATAAAATATGAGAAAAAGAGAGTTTTTGGATGAGATTTTAGAAGGCAATTGTGAAATTATGTGTAGAGCTCCCCGTTCTAATAGGATTGAAGATGTTATTAGGAACTTGGCCTCAGGTTTTTGGCATGATCAGACTCGTCCATCATCAAATACTAGAGATGTTATGAGACATAGGATTGGACCTAGTATTTATGAAAATCATATCAAACATTGGCTAGACATAACACAATTTGAGATGTATATGAATTATTGTAATGCATATCCTCATATAAAGATTGGGCAAACAATGTTTCAAAGGTTAAAGCCATACTATGTGAAGATAAACAAGTTTTTTGAAACTTTTTGTTGTTGTTATCATATTGAATTTGATCTCTACTATCAGGTGTTTCGAAATATGAGAGAAGAAAGATGTGGGTTTCAAAATGCACCTCCTAAATCGGAAAGTTCGTTCATAAAGTCTATATTATGTGATCATGAAAATGGACCTCAAATAAACTGCATAAAAGGAATTTGTGAGACATGGAAATTTGGCTAAATTTCCTTCAAGAATTGAGGATACTGACCTAACAAGATGAAGCTAAGTGCAAGAGGTAAGTACTATTTTAAAGAGTTTATTTGTTTCAATTTCTCATAGATCAAAGTTATTTGGATTCTCTTTGATGTAATGTTTCATTGATCAAATTATGGTTTATTAGTTATTCACATATTATTTTCTTGACATAAATTTCGTATGTAAGTTACCAAAACAAATTTTGGGAAAGAATCCACAAGGATGAACTATATATAGAAGAAGGAGATTTCCATTGGAGAAGTTATGGAATATTTTGAAAATTGTCTGACCATACATACATCATTCATTTTTCTAGTGGCAAGCACAACAATTCCAAACATTGAGAGATGCTTTCCCACATGGAACAGTTCTATCAGTAGTTGAATTTGCAGAAAATTACTCCTTTGTACATCAAAAGGAGATTCAATCAGAGTATTACTTTTCAAAGTAGATCACTATTATGGTTCATGTGTGTTATCGACCTGCACAATCAGAATTGGATGGTGTTGAAAGTACAGATGAAGAACAAGCCATTAAGAAATAATATCACCTTTATATTAGTGATGATAAAGAGTATGACACACTTTTTGTCCAACATTGCTTTACAATATTTTTGAGAATTTGAGAAGCAGTGTAAATTTGAAAATAATTTTGTATGGTCAAATGATGCGGCTAATTCAAATCTTCCACGTCCATTCTATACGTGTAAATGTCATAAAAATCTAAAATACCACATGTTTGGAGTTTTTTTGAGTGGGCATGGAAAGGGTGAGCATGATGGAGCAGGAGCTTGCATCAAACAAGCTTTAAGAAAGCATCAAATGAGTTATCCAGAAGATTGTCTAGACAATGCACATGATGTTGTTGAATGGTGCAAGAAACACTTTGCATCAAATGTGGTCGGCACATCTTCAAGAACAAACCGACACATTCCACATAGAGTGTTTTGGGAGATATCAGGTATGTATAAATTGTACATTAAATCAAAAATTTGAATTTATTTAAATTTAAAATTTATATATACATATTTGTTCACATAAGTTTTCTGTTGTACATATGTATCTAGGTGTGGATAGAAGATCGATGCATGGATGCAAGAGGGTAGAAAAAACAAAGATCTTTATATTGTGTTAGGAGTTGGATAGTAAGCCATGGATGGATATTAGACACAAGGGATTACTCTTGTTTTTGCACTGAGTGCATTGAGGGAAACTCTGATTATGCATGCAACAATCAAAAACTTGGATATGTTGGTAAATGGGATACGGTGCCACTAGTTGTTTCATAAACATATGATGAAAACGAGGAAGAAATATTTGAAGACATTCCTTTGATTTCAATTGATTATGACCATATTTCAGGATTAGTTAGAAAAGGTACATGTGTAAGTTTTCAATAATTTAAATATTATATATATCTAATTAATGATCTTTAGAGACATTTCTAATTTTTTTAGAATTTTTTTTTTATAGAATTTGGGTATACGAGAAAGATGTTTTTGCAGTCTGCCATGGGCACAGAAACGCCAAGAATTAAGCCTATTATTGGCCATTACACGAAGAAGAATAAGCCCCTAACAGGAACTTGAAACAAGTGATGGAATGTCATTCCACATGTAGGTTTGAATTTAAAATTATATATACATTGTGTACATATGTACATTACATTAAAAACACTAAATATATATTGTACAAACCTTGAGCACGAAAATGTTGTACACGTTCACATGTCTTACCTCAAGTTCATGTTTACCATGTAAGTTTTGTTGTAGTGCAAGGGATATATATAAAACAAGTCAAAGTTTTTCAACATGGGATTCATTTTGTTGACTATTAACCTGATAATAAGGTATATCAATATAGTCATAATAACATTTCTACTCTACATCTTCATGCAGTTCCACATGCACATGGCAGAAGAAAATGGAGACTAGATAGTGATGATCATCAAAAAATTCTACATGTTATTGAAGAGCAGGCTGAACTAGAATCTTTGGCTTAGATTATATCCATGGTTTTCAAGTTCACTTGTAACCCTATACATGTTCAAATGAGAACTTATAGTATCTTGTACATAGTTGTAAATAATTTTGTGTAAATTACAATTATATGTACATATTTGTTCCATGGAAAATTCTTAAGTTCAAGAATTTTTGATAGCATCATCTCTCACTTTTTTTGGTTGCATGTAAACCCATATATATGCTTTCAATCCTTATTTGAAACGTAGTGATTTTGTTTTAAATCATTTTGCCTAAATTACAATTATATGCACATATTTTTTCCATGGAAAATTCTTAAGTTCAAAATTCTTTGATAGCACCATCTCTCACTTTTTTTGGCTGCATGTAAACCCACATATATGCTTTCAATCCTTATTTGAAACATAGTGAAGTTTTCTAAAATCATTTTTCCTAAATTACAATTATATACAACTTATATTTGTTTCATCGAATTCTTAAGTTCAAGAATCTTATATACACTTATATACAACTTATATAATTTGTTCCATCGAATTGTTCCATGGGAAAATATGTAAATTTTAAAATTAAGTATTATCTAATTATAAAATGATTGTACACATATATCAAACATAAATCAATGCAAATAAAAAAATAAACCCTAACCCTTAAACCCTTAACCCTTAAACACTAGGACCCCCTACCCCCTTTATCTATCTCCCACTCACCCCCTTCTCTCTCTCAAGATTCTCCCTCCTACACCCTCTCCCTCT
>VDFB02281492.1:710096396-710115826 GCA_007258455.2 Sequoia sempervirens
ACCCTTTATCTCTCTCCCACTTCCCCCTCTCTCTCTCTCAAGTATCTCCCTTCTACTCCCACTCTCCCTTTCTCTCCCACTCCCTCCATATCTCTCTCTCTCAAGTCATAATTTAAAACGAATACCATTTATATTTATATTAATATTAAAAATTAATTTTTAATAGATGTGGTTTGACCAAACATGTTTAGAATGTTCGACCGAACCCCTTTCAAATCTATTTTTTTATTGTATGTTAAATGGGTTTAGTCGAACCCCTATTCGTCCGAACATTATTTTTTTGTTCGACCGAACCCACTTATTTGCACCCACATCCTCTCAGGGACCAAAATTGCTCAGAATTTTGCACTTCAAAGCTCTATTTGAGAATGAAAATGGAGGAGATCTCAAAAAACCAACTGGTATCAGGTTTCCCTCAAAATGAGCTATGCAACAAATATAATTTTAATATGTTTTGATTATATTATCTATTTGTTTTTTAAGTTTTATTAAATATAGGTTTTTCACCGAAAACAAAACTCTTTGTTCTGCACACGTGGAGAAATAGAATATTATCAATTTTTTTTTTTTTTTAAAATATGAGTGCACTAGATATTGGAGTCCTTGATCCAACAAAAAGAAAGAATTTTGATACATACAAGAAAAGTTATGCATTATACGGCCGTGCTATGTCTAAATTGTAATTTATTTGACTTCAAACTTGATTAAAGAAAAAATATTCAATAAAAACTATCTAACCAAGTGGAAGCACTAGATATCGGAGTTACAAATCTAAATTAGAAAAACATAGAATTTTGTCTTTCATGAAAAAATTTATACGCTATACGGTGTGCGTCACTTTTAAAAATGTTATTTTTTGAAAAACCAATTTTCGTGGGAGATGGAAAAAGAAGTGCAATCTAATTCCAAAAATTTTGAAAAAATATTTTTAGAATCTACAAACAAAATGTGACAAGACTCTAATTTGCATCATCTTCAAATTCCTCACGGTTTAACCGTTATAGGTGCTCAAATGTGAAGATTTAGTTAAAAAAAAAAGTCAGTGTCTAGTTTGGCCAAAAATTGTAAACCACTATTGTGGGATCACCCCTTTAAACAATTCTTAAGATAATTATGCATTCCATTTTGAAAATTCAAAGTAGAAAGACATGCACATGAGGAAAAAATTAGATCAAATATCAATTCTTATGTATCAAATTGTAGAATAATTGTGTTTGTGCATATACAAATTTGGCATATGCCTACTTAGAACAAGTTTTACAAATTGTGGCATATATGACATCTCAAGATCTATCAAACCCTAAGTACATGCCAATCTATATCATATCCTAATCCTATGTTGGACCATCAAAATCAAGCCTCCTCAAAAAAGTTAGATGCTCTTAAGTTTCCTACACAATAACATTTCAAACCACAAATTAGATTATGTGAATGGTTGACAAAACAGAAGTTAGTAAATAGAAACTTTAATACCATCATTTATAAATTACAATTTTAACATCAAAATCAATATACATGTACTATATTATATCAATAATGCAATTCTTGTTTACCTCAAATATTGCTCTCTTTTCTGTAAGACGTTCTGCATATGATTGTCCCTTAGGATGATTAGGAGTCCTCGTATAAAGTAATGGTCTCTCACTCATCACAATGTTGAGTCGAACAAAGGACTATAGCAGATAAAATAAAAATGATACACATTAACATATAATTGTTGAAAAATAATCATATCTACTAATCACATATCTACTCCTATCTAAACATAAATGATCTACAATATAAAATAAATACATACATGTAATGTTATGACACTAGATGGGCTCATAGTGGATGGATCAGCTAAGATGGTTTCTTATATAAAAAATGACAAGAATGTAAATGCACATGCACATATAATTATAATGTCGATAATAAAAAATATATATACCTGTTGTGCAACTTCATCCAATGGGTCAAACTCAGTCAACAAGGTTGTATAAGAAATAAGATGTTGAATAAAAAGACAAGATTACATTAGATTATCAATATATGTAGTACATGTATTTAAACATAATAGATTTCAAAGATTAACATCTAAAATGACAATTTAAATTATTTACCATGTACTGATTGTTTAAGGAAAATGAAATGGTAGTATACGTAGCCTACTACACTTCTGACAACTACTCCTCTGTCAACAACTGTTAAAGATTCTAGCACAAAAACATATATTAGTACAAATTTATCCTTCATAAAATATGAAAGAATTTACATAAAACACACTATGAAATTTCTTTAAGACTCACTGATCCTCCCATATCATCCCTGGTAGTCGATGTCTCTCCTAAAAATGCTCCACTTCGTGCTCTATCAACTCCTACATCTGGCATATCATGAACCTCAAAGTCAGATGTGTCTATGGGAGCCTCAGTGGACCATCAAAGAGGACTGAAACATAAATTGTTGTACACCATGCAATGATGAGACATAAAAATATGTCCCAAAGAGGATGATGTACCAGTGGGAGTTGATGGTTGTGTACCTGTGGGAGCTGCTGAAATAGGTGCACCACCATCATGCTGGGATGTATTAGGTGTAGCACCACCATGATGGGATGTACCATCAAATGGTTGCCCAACATGATGGCTCTACCTCACCAAATGATCACTTAACAAATGTAATGCATAAATGCTCAAAGTCCCCACATCTACAACAATCTCAGGTTAAGGTAGTGGAGTCGGAGCAGCAATAGGTGGAGGAGGACGAACTGGTGTGACTCAACATGCCCTAGGTCTATCCTATGGAATCCCTTTACCAACACCATGGAAATCTCACATGTCAAAGTAATTGACATGTTTCCCCAGCACAAACTCAGCATATAATTTTTGGAGAAAATACTGAGGGACATCAAGATTGTTGTTGGGTGGTTTATCAAAAACCATCCACCAACGTCTCCAAAAATTATTGCTATCACCTGAAATTGCACCCTTGTTGAAACTAATGTTCAACACCTCAGTGTAATATTGGAAGACCTCTAAAGATGTGGATTTCTTATAGATAGAGGTCAACCTCCGGAGAAGGCCGACTTCCTTTGGGTATCACCTAAACTAACAATTCTGTGAAGGTAAAAGAGAAGGAATGCATAAAAGTAATGAAACTAAACTAAACTATTCCTATGGTGATACACCGAAATGATGAGGAATTATGAAAAGAAAACATGATGAACATACACTGGGAAGCTTGACTGCAAATGTTTTATGTGCTCAACACAACTTCTTCTAGACTTATGCATCAATCTTAACAGGTTCAATCTACATACATATCTCAGGAAGGAAAGATTAATTTCACAGGTCTAAGATATAAGTGCATAATTTATAAAACATAGTTAAAGACTTGCATAATCAAAAGAAAGATACAAAAATGAGAACAATACAAACATGAACACTAGCTTCCAAGGTAAACTCTATATTGCATTCTAGATTCTGATTGAGTTACAAAATATACATCAGTTGAGGAAGGATAGTTAAAAATCACTAACTCTTCTAGATGCATTAATCCGAACTATTTACAAAAAGGAAAAAAAGCCTTATATATAAAAATGTGCCGGCCCCTTAGGGCTTACAAAATATCAGTCTCAGAAAAATCTATATCCTCCTTAGATCTTTTCAACTGAGTTTAATACAAAACCTTGCATGTCCCTACTGCGAAGAGTCATCCTCGGAGAAGTCTTCCTCAGATATTTCACAGCTACCGCATTCACTTTAACCTTGGCATCATGTCCTACTTGAACCACCTTGGCTAAATTCCTTGAATGCTTTAAGTTCATAATAGACACATGTTGCATTCACATTTTGTTGACGTTGTTCATCCTGGTCAGACTGCCAACGATTCACCTATAGCTCTCCTTGATTGGTTGGGCACACCACACGCAGACTCTCGGGTAGTCAAAACTTCCCCTGTTGAATCGCATGTCGGTGAGACACTAATCGTGTCTCCCCGATGTGATTAAATCCTCCTACAACCAATCGGTATAGCTTGGAACTATCACTGAGAGCTCCTATCGAGCCTGAAGAGTCATACCGATATCGCCTTGAGACCATCGGCAAGACGCAAATTCTTCGTTGAGACATCATGCCGACTTCCCTGCTTTACCAAGCTCATTTCTTTCAGTAAGACTCTAATAGTCGGGAAGACTTCATAGCAAGGTCCCCTAGTCATACCGATATCTGCTTTTGTCACTTAGACACCCTCCATTCGCCGAGACCTCTTATAGACTCCTTTACTTACGCCGAGAGCTTTTAGAGTCAGGAGACCCTTTATTGGTCAGTGAGACCTTACGCTTTGTTGGATCTTTCTTCCCGAGCTGGTCCCCCTTCTGCAAGACTTCATATGATCACTGGGACATCTCAGCAATGGATTCAACTCTTGGCGATCTCCTTTGTTGTCGGTGAGACATCAGAGTCGGGGAGACCTCTCCCCGGGCCCCTTATCTTTTGGTGAGACCACCTTGTTATCGGCAAGACCCTTTGGTATCGGCGAGACATCTCGCCAACCTTCATTCCTTATACCGAAGCCATGCCCCTTCAATGAGACTTCAGTTGGTCGCCAGGACCTTTTGGCAAACGCTTTGCCTTTCAGTGAGTTCCGGATTTCTTTCGGCGAGACAACGCCAAGTTGGGAAGACTTCATAGCGAGGCTCATTGTCTTTTCGATGTTCCTCCTTTTGCTGAGACTTTGGTCTGTCGCCGAGACATCTTAGCGAGATCCCCTAGTCATACTGAGGGCCTTCTTTCTTTTGTGTCAGGGAGACTTTCACCGAGCTCATGCTGTCGCCAAAGCACCTCTGGGTCGCCGAGACCTCTTGGCGATCTCAAATTGCCACGCCGAAGACTTCAACATAAGGCACTATCGGTGAGACATGCTAGTTTTTCTAGGACATCTCAGTGAGCACTATAGGTCATCTTGAAAGCGTTTCATTCTACTGGGTTCCAGATTTCCTTCGGCGAGACATTGGCCCGTCGGTCAGACATTATGGTGAACTGCTCTTCTCTCAGCGATCTCCTTCATGTCGCTAAGACATTAGCGTATCGGCCAGACCCGTCCCTAAACCTACTTCTTTTTTATTGTCGGGGAGACCTTGTGACTTCGGTGAGACCTCTTAGCAAAGTTTACCTACTTTGTTGAGATCTCCTGTCTTCATTGAGACTCCCGCCGGTCGAGAAGATATCATACCAAAGGAACTTTTCTTTGGCAAGGCCCCATTTCATCTGTCGGAAAAAGGCCATCAGTGTCTCCTCGAATGCATTTTACCTTACCGAGCTCTGCCTTCCTTTTGCCAAGAGATCATCGAGTCGGGGAGACCTTTCTTTGACTTTGAATGCTATACCGAAGGTCTTCATATCAGTGAGACTTTGGCGGGTCGCTGAGACCATACCCAAGTGCTTTTTCCTTTGGCGGGCTCCTTTCCCTATCGGGGAGACAACCTTACTTTGGCAGGACCTCTTGCCAAAGTTCTTTTCTCAATGAAGCCCTTTTGTTGTCAGCAAGACTAAATGTATTTGCTGAGACATTACGGTGAAGGCATCTCCTCTTGGCGATCTCTTTTTGTCAGCGAGACATTAGGAGTCGGGGAGACGTTTCCCTGACTTGAGAGCTACATCAAAGGTTCACTGTTGTCGGCGAAATACCATCAGTCACCGAGACTATACGCCGAAAGAGATCTCATGCTGATATGATCCCTGATTTGAAGCACTCAGACTTAATGGAAACCCTGCTAGTTTGCGAGACCTCTGAAATGTCCTGCTGAATTTCCCCTTAGATGATTTTCATGCCGAATCTCCCTATGGCAGTTTCTCCCACTGAGTTCCCCGTGATCTAGCAATAGATGCAGAGTCTTTGCCCTTGTGTGAATGTTCCATTGGCCTCTGAAGATCTAACACTTGATTATCTTGCCTATTTTAACTATAGGTGAAAAATAGGCAACAATTCTGGCGACCTTTGCAGGATGTTTTCTTGCTAAACATGAGAACTAGTAGCTACAATTTGTCCATTGGGTATGGAGTCATTAGAAAGCTCAGAGAACAAATAAAAAATCAGTCGACGCATGGTTGAAATTAGCATGAGACTATAGAACACAACAGATTTCCAAAACAACAAGAACAGGAGAAAAAGAAAAGAACTATTTACTGCGCGCAAACAACGCTTATGGAAAACATAAAGCCTAAACTATTATGTACAATAGATGGCCCTGTCAAAATTAGAAACAGGGCTTGAGGTGTATCCCATTAACCGGGATAGGAAGCACTTCACCTTTTGTTGTGGCTAGTTGATACGCATTGTGCTCCTTACAGCCTGTGATAATAAATGTACCAATCCACATATTTTCGAACTTGGTGTGATGGCCTGGCTTGCTTTTCAGAACATCCCACCTGAGCACGAGGTCTCCCTCCTTAAAAGACTTCACTGTAGTCCTTTTTTCAAATGTCTTCTTTGTCTGGAGCTAATGATGCTCCAAAGTTTTCATTGCTCTGTCCCTTGATTCTTCGAGCTCCATGAGCTCTGCATACCTTACAGACATTGGGTCCTGATCCTCAAGCATCTCCAACTGGTGAACAATGTCTAGAGCTGGAAGCTCCACAAATAGGGGTAATCTTTCCTCTTTTCCATAGACCAACATATATGGCAAATTACCAATAGACCTCTTAGGGGTTACTCTGTATGCTCAAAGTGCATTCTTTAAACTGTTGTGCCAGGTCCTTTGATTATCCTCTATGGTTCTTTTAATGATCCTGATGAGGTTCTTATTTGTGTTTTCAGCCAAACCATTTCCTTGGGGGTAATAATTTGAGGATGTATTCAAGTGAATGCCATGTTTAACGGCCCAATTAGTTACCTTTAGACCCGTGAATGCAAGAGCATTGTTAGATATGATGGAGTCAGGAACTCCAAATCTGGTGACTATATCTTCATAAAAGCCCAAAACTGAAGATTCCTTTGCTTCTTTCAAAGCTACTGCTTCTATCCACCTTGTGAAATAGTCAGTGGCTGTAAGTACCCACCTATGACCAGCACTGGATGGTGGATTTATTGGACCAATGAAATCAATACCCCACCTCATAAAGGGTTGCTTCACTTGAATTGGATGTAGGGGCATAACAGGTAGTTTTTCCTTTCCTGAAAATAGAGCACATTTGATACACTTTCTTGACTAGGAATATCCATCCTTGAACAAGCTGGGCCAGTAGTAACCAGCTCTCATGATTTTCTAGGCAGTAGTTCTAGGAGCAAAGTGACCTCCTGCAGCTCCATCATGAAATTCATGAAGTACCTCCTCAACTTGGTGACTATGAATGCATCTTAATAGGACACCGTTCAGATCCTTTTTGAAGAGAACATTATTTACTAGCACATATGGTATGGACTGCAATCTGAAGTATCTCCTTTTAGCTCTGTCTAATTCTAATGGGCATTCACCAGTTCGTAAAAATTGGATCATATCTTGAACCCAATTAGTCGTCCCTATTGGCACATCATCTTGAGCATTCTGAAACTCATTTGTATTAGCAAGGATAACATCCTTTTCTAGTTCACTTTCACTGCTCGACCCAATAGCAAGTTGTTCACAAAGGCCCTTGCCTCTAACCAATTTGGTGATCTTAATATCTACGTCATACTCCATGACCTTAGTGACCCATCCTGCTCTTTTTTCATTCAGATCTTTATTCAATAAAAATTCCTTCACACTTGAGTGTGCCACCATGACATGAATTTTATTATGAGAGATCAAAGGCTTGAATTTCTTTAGGATTTTGATCACAGCAAGAACATGCCTCTCTACAAAGGAGTATTTCTGTTCATAATCAACCAATCCTTGACTGAAAAAGGCTATTGGTTGTTCTAAATTCTCTTCATTTTTTTGAACCAATATTGTAGAAATGTTACCTGTGCCACCATAGGCATACATATAAAAATATTTAGAAAAAATGGGATTTACCAGCGTAGGAGCTGCTGCTAAGGCCTCCTTGACCTTTTCAAAACTATTCTTGGCATCCTTTGTCCAACTGAAAACTGCATTTTTCTTTAACATAGCTGTTAAAGGTTGTAATAGGTTTGCAACATCAGGGATGAATCTTCTTAGAAAGTTGATTTGGCCCAGAAAGCTCTATAGACCCTTCTTGTGATTAGATAGCGGCAACTCAAGTATGGCTTTGAGACTCTCAGGATCAATAGTAATTCCTTGCTTTGACACTATGTGTCATAATAATTTCCCTTCATGAACAACAAAGATACTCTTCTTTGGATTGAGAGAGATACCAAACTCTTTGCATTTTTCAAAAACTTGCCTAAGATGTAACAAATGTTCATCAGCGTTTTTGGAATAAACTATAATATCATCTAAATAAATTAGTATAATCTTGTTAATCAGGCTTTGAAATGCCATGTCCATGGGCCTTTGAAACATGGCACCAGCATTGGATAAGCCAAAAGGCATCCTTTTGCATGCCATGGTGCCCCACTTAGTCATAAAAGCAGTTTTAAACTGATCTTCTTCTTTAACCAACACCTGATTATACCCTGAAAAACCATCTAATAAGGAAAATATTTCAGAACCAACAACCTCTTGTAAAATTTGTTCCATAGAGGGCAGTGGGTAATGGTCTTTTAGAGAGGATCGGTTAAGATCCCTAAAGGCTACACAGAGCCTTATCTCACCACTTTTCTTTCTAACCGGTACAAGGTTAGAAACCCATGAAGTATGCTTGATAGGAAAGACAATACCCCCCTCAACTAGTTTAGTAAGCTCTTTAATCATCAAGGGCTCCAGCTTAGGATTCAAGGGACTTTGTTTTTGCCTTACCGGCTTGGCATTAGGTTCCAACTCAATTGTGTGCTGAGCAATATGGGGATCAAACCCTTTCAAATCCGAATATTCCCAAGCAAAGACATCATAGAATTCTTGACATAAAGCAACAAAAGCTTGTTTATCTTCATGTGAACAAATTTTGCCTATCTTAAGAAGTTTACCTTTGAAAATTTCTAGTTCTTCATAATGCTCTTATTTGACTTGCAGGCCAGCCTTACCCCTTCTAAGCTGATCATCAGTACTGAAAATTGACTCCAAGGTGACAAGACCTTTGGGTAACTTATTTTTCTTCAGCTAAATGACTTGATCATAATACTGCTATTTGAGTTGTGCTTGATTCACCATGGAGAACTGATCTTCCTCAAGCAAGAAAGAAAGGATCTGCTCATCACTGTAAAAAATTAGGAATTGATGGTCTGACCACAACCTTCACATACTACTATACTTTCCCCTTTCTAATGTCATTTGGAATTTCAAATTGTGCCCTAATGGCCGCGAGCCTGTCAGCATGCTTATTCTGATCCCTTGGAATAGATACTAAATTAAAGGCATCAAAATCTTCGAGCATGTCCCACACTCTATTTCTATAAGACTTTAATGTGCCATTTTTATCAACATTCAGGCCCCTTACTTGATTAACAATTAATTCGTTGTCCCCATAGACTTTGAAGTTGGTTATTCCTCTCTTCCTTGCCCACTCTAGACCTTGAACAAGGCCCTCATATTCGGCAGTGTTATTGGAGCATGCAAAAGCAAAACAGAATGCAGAGTAGTACTTATCACCTTGTGGAGAAATCAACATTGCACCTCCTCCTACTCCATTCTTACTTCTAAAACCATCGAAGAACATCTCCCAAAGTCCATTTAGTGGTTGTATCAACTGATCTGCATCTTTCTCCAAGTTTGGAATTTCTGTGTCAAGCTAAAAAATGACAGTTGCCCATACCAGCATCTTGAATGAGGTCCTTAGGACCGTCCAATACATTCTCAACTACCCATTCATGCAGCAGCCCGTCAGGAACAACTTCTGATTGGAGTTCTTGAGTAGCAGCGAGCTCACTGTAAAAAAAAAACAACACAATTCGCATTTGCAGCAGAAAGAGCAGTATTGATGGGACTTGGGTTATATGGTCAATGTGATCTTTGGCCAACCTTTCAGATTTAATGGTAACCTTGGTTCCATATTTTGTTCTAAATAGCATATGTGACCAATCAACTGATACGTAACCACCTATCTTGGTTGTAAAGTCTCTAGATAAACACAAGGAAAAGAAAGGTGGGAGGTCTATGACACATATGTTTTGAGGAACTAAAAAATTTGGACAAGCATGGAGGGTGAGATTTAAATCCTTGATAATACCCAAAGTATTAATTGAAGTACCATCCAATTGGATCACTCCCTTCTCTAAAGGCTGGTATTTTAGTCCAAGTTCGTCAGCGATCTGTTTTGGCATTACGGAGCTGCTAGCTCCGCTATCTACCATACAGTTATGAACTAACTTATCACCAATGATCACTGACACGTAAAAGGGAGGTGGCTTGACTTCTTTTCTGATCTCTTTGCTGGGCTGCTTATCATTTTCTTGAGGATTATTGGTAAACACAGTCCTAGCTTGACCTATTGGAGACTCACATTGATCAGACATTTTCAAACTTGTCAAGGCTGACTGTAACATATCCTTTTGACCTGGGATGACTAATGAATCCCACATAGACATCGTTACATTTGTCCTTTTCATACTATCAAGAATGTTAAAAGGTACAACTAGATTTACTTTATTATGTACCTTTACACTAGTGTGATCAACTTGTAAGCGTGGCTGCTCCTTGTCCAAGAGTTGCTGATTTATTTGCAAGCCACTAGTCACTTGAGATGCAGATGGTTCTGCAGCTGTTGCCTTTCCTTTGTCAACTACATGATCAAGCTCAAACGCTCTCTTTTTTTCCCTAGTGTTAGCTGCGACTGAGGAATTTTCCACATTCAACCCACAAAATTCTTCACCTTTCCAGTTGAGTAGGGTAGCATCACTTGCAAACTGATCTTGGTGTTGTGGAGATGACTCATTAGGTGCGTGCGGTTGTGAGCTTGAGGCAATTTGCACCATAAATGCCTAATTAATGAGTCCATTTGGGCAAGTGGCCTGATTTTGGGGCTAATTGCAAGGGTAGCACCACTCATAGTCTGGTGCTAAATTGTTTTAGATAGGCTGGAGCATAGGCTTGAAAAGGCCTTGTGTTCACACTATGTCTTGGGCCCTGATAATTTCCCTGGTAGACTTGCCTAGCTCCTTGATATGCTTGTTGCTGACCTGGATTCTGCTGCTGGTAGGGCCTACTATAAGATTGCTGCTTTTCTAAAGTAACAAGTTTATTACCAAAAGATTGCAATAGACTTTTGATCTCCTACAGCTCATTTGGAGAACTTGAAGCAGAATTTTCTTGTGTTACAACAATTGGGACAAATGGCAAGGGTGTAAAAGGAGGTATCTGCAAGGGAATATTTGTATGAATCTCTGGGAATAGGGGCATTGGTGGCTTGGGAGCAAGTTTACCAACTTGTATTAAGTTGTTTTCAGCCCTAATGGCTATTTCAAAAGCATATGGTAGAGAAACCCCTCCCATTGATTGTATCATAATAGCTATGTCGCTATTAAGGGCCCTCAAGAAGTACAAAAATACACACTCTGGAGGTGGCCTCACTGTTGCAGGGATTTTATCCCAGGTTCTTTGGAATTTGAAGTTGAAGTCATTCATCTACTCTTGTGGATCCCTCTTAATTGTAGTCAATTGTTCTAGTAGAGACAAGTTGTCAGACCTGTCTTGGAATTTTTTATGCAACTTATCTCCAAATTTTTCCCATGTTGCAATTGAACTGACTGGTAGGCTTCTATACCACAGCACAACTCTTCCTTTTATTGAAGCGGCTAGCAATCTCATTGCAACATCCTCTTGGGTTATGTGATGGACTCCACATAACGAAGCCACATCTCTCATATGTTCAATTGGAGTAGTTTGGTCTTCCCCTATAAAGATTGGTAGAATCTTCAAGGCTGCCATTGGAATATCATTGTATTATGCCAAGTTCAAAGGATTCCCTCCATTGAAAGCAACAAAGGGTTGATTCCTTGGAGCAGCCATTGGAGGTGGCTATGGTGGATTTGTTGGTATTTTAGATGAATCCAAGGATGAGATAGCAATGTGTGATCTCACAGATGGAGGAGTGGATTGAGTTCTTCTAGAATAAATAATTGTTGTTCCTCGCCTTTCCTCTACTCTGCCTTGTCTTCTTGGTGGTGACAGCTGCAAGTTTTCAAAAGGGCCTGAGCTACTTCTTGTTCGAACTCTTTTCATAAACTGGAGGAGGCATTGATTTCTGGAGTTCTTCCTCTTTGTGGAGTCGCCAAGTATGCAAAAAGGCTTGTATGAAGTCTGTAATTCACTGGATGCATACCAAACTAGTAATTCAATCTAGTTTATCTGTCCCACCGAGCGTGCCAAAAACTGTTATAACCTGAAATTGCACCCTTGTTGAAATTGATATTCAACACCTCAATGTAACATTGGAAGACCTCTAAAGATGTGGGTTTCTTATAGACAGAGGTCAACCTCCGGAGAAGGCCGGCTTCCTTTGGGTATCACCTAAACTAACAATTCTGTGAAGGTAAAAGAGAAGGAATGCATAAAAGTAATGAAACTAAACTAAACTATTCCTATGGTGATACACCGAAATGATGAGGAATTATGAAAAGAAAACATGATGAACATACACTGGGAAGCTTGACTGCAAATGTTTTATGTGCTCAACACAACTTCTTCTAGACTTATGCATCAATCTTAACAGGTTCGATCTACATACACATCTCAAGAAGGAAAGATTAATTTCACAGCTCTAAGATATAAGTGCAGAATTTATAAAACACAGTTAAATACTTGCATAATCAAAATAAAGATACAAAAATGAGAACAATACAAACATGAACACTAGCTTCCAAGGTAAACTCTGTGTTGCATTCCAGATTCCGATTGAGTTACAAAATATACATCAGTTGAGGAAGGATACTTAAAAATCACTAACTCTTCTGGATGCATTAATCTGAACTATTTACAAAAAGGAAAAAAAACCTTATATATCAAAATGTGCCAGCCCCTTAGGGCTTACAAAATATCAGTCTCAAAAAAATCTATATCCTCCTTAGATCTTTTCGACTGAGTTTAATGCAGAACCCTACATGTCCCTGCTACAAAGAGTAATCCCTGGAGAAGTCTTCCTCAGATATTTCATAGCTACCGCATTCACTTTAACCCTGGCATCATGTCCTGCTTGAACCACCCTGAATGAACGCCTTGAATGCTCTAAGTTCAGAACAGATACGCGTTGCATTCACATTCTGTTGACATCGTTCATCTTGGTCAGACTACCAACGATTCACCTATAGCTCTCCTCGATTGGCTGGGCACACCACACGCAAAATCTAGGACAGTCAAAACTTCCCCTGTTGAATCGCATGTCGGTGAGACACTAATTGTGTCTCCCCGATGCAATTAAATCCTCCTACAACCAATGGGTATAGCTTTGAACTATCACTGAGAGCTCCCATCAAGCCTAAAGAGTCATACCGATATTGCCTCAAGACCATCGGCAAGACACAAATTCTTCGTTGAGACATCATGCCGACTTCCCCGCTTTACCGAGCTCATTTCTTTTGGCAAGACTCTTCTAGTCGGGAAGACTTCACAGCAAGGTCCCCTAGTCATACCGGTATCTGCTTTTGTCGTTGAGACACCCTCCATTCACCGAGACCTCTTATAGACTCCTTTACTTATGCTGAGAGCTTTTAGAGTCGGGAGACCCTTTATTGGTCGGTGAGACCTTATGCTTTGTTGGATCTTTCTTCCCGAGATGGTCCCCCTTCGGCAAGACTTCATATGATCGCTCGGACATCTCGACGATGGCTTCAACTCTTGGCAATCTCCTTTGTTGTCGGCAAGACATCGAAGTCAGAGAGACCTCTTGCCGAGCACCTTATCTTTTGGAGAGACCACCTTGTTATCAGCAAGACCCTTTGGTATCGGCGAGACATCTTGCCGATCTTCATTCCTTATACTGAAGCCACGTCGCTTTGATGAGACTTTAGTTGTTCACCAGGACCTTTTGGCGAATGCTTTTCCTTTCAGTGAGTTCCAGATTTCTTTCGGCGAGACAACACCAAGTTGGGAAGACTTCATAGCGAGGCTCATTATCTTGCCGATGTTCCTCCTTTCGCTGAGACTTTTGTCTATCGTTGAGACATCTCAGCGAGATACCCTAGTTGTACCAAGGGCCTTCTTTCTTTTGTGTCGGGGAGACTTTCACCGAGCTCATGCTATCCCCAAAGCACCTCTGGGTCACTGAGACCTCTTGGCGATCTCAAATTGCCACGCCGAAGACTTCAACATAAGGCACTGTCGGCGAGACATGCTAGTTTCGCTGGGACATCTCGGCGAGCGCTATAGGTCACCCCGAAAGTGTTTCATTCTATAGGGTTCCAGATTTCCTTCGGTGAGACGTTGGCCTGTCAGTTAGATATTACGACGAACTTCTCTTCTCTCAGCGATCTCCTTCATATTACTGAGACATTGGCATATTGGCCAGACTCGTCCCAAAACTTGCTTCTTTTTGATTGTCGGGGAGACCTTGTGACTTCAGCGAGACCTCTTAGCGAAGTTTGCCTACTTTTCCGAGATCTCCTATCTTCGCTGAGACTCCTGCCGCTCAGGAAGATATCATACTGAAGGCACTTTGCTTTGGTGAGGCCCCATTTCATCTGTCGGTAAGAGGCCATTAGTGTCTCCCCGAATGCATTTTACCTTACCGAGCTTTTCCTTCCTTTCACCAAGAGATCACCGAGTTGGGGAGACCTTTCTCCGACTTTGAATGCTCTACTGAAGGTCTTCATATCAGTGAGACTTTGGCGGGTCGCTGAGACCATACCCAAGCACTTTGTCCTTCGGCAGGCTCCTTTCCCTACCGGGGAGACAACCTTACTTTGGAAAGACCTCTTGCCGAAGTTATTTTCTCAATGAAGCCCTTTTGTTGTCGGTGAGACTAAATGTCTTCGCCGAGACATTACGGCGAAGGCATCTCCTCTTGGCGATCTCTTTTTGTCGGCGAGACATTAGGAGTCGGGGAGACCTTTCCCCGACTTGAGAGCTACACCGAAGGTTCACTGTTGTCGGCGAGATACCATCAGTCGCCGAGACTATATGCCGAAAGAGATCTCATGCCGATAGGATCCCTGATTTGAAGCACTTGGACTTAATAGAAACCCTGCTAGTCGGCGAGATCTCTGAAATGTCCTGCCAACTTTCCCCTTAGATGATTTTAATGCCGAATCTCCCTATGGCATTTTCTCCCACTGAGTTCCCCGTGACCTAGCAACAGATGTAGAGTCTTTGCCCTTGTGTGAATGTTCCATTGGCCTCTGAAGATCTAACATTTGATTATCTTTCTTGTTTTAACTGTAGGTGAAAAATAGGCAACGATTATCTAATAAGCCTCTATGGGTGCACCATTTAATTGAAAATTTTAGTTTTCACACATTAACAGGTTGTCTAGTTCTTTGATCTATGAATAATTGGGCTAATTGGGGTTTTTCAATATCAAGAGCCTTCACCTCATCATACGATAACCCATCAGCATAAAATTGCCTTTGTTCCTCTCGCCACTGTGCAAATCTATTATGTTGAGTTGCCAAAGTTTGAACATTTACAATGATTGTTTCCAAAGTGTTTTTCATATTTGATAGTTCATCGAGTGTCTCATAGATTTGACATACTTTTCTTAATTGATCTAAATTTCTATGAATAGACTTGTGTATTGTTGGCACATTTTCATTCGGAAACAATGGTTGTGGTGGAGGATTTGGAGGGTATTCATTTTTTGCAAGATTAGGGTTTTTATTTTGTGTGGGAGGGTTTTCATTTTGTGTGGGGTTAGGGTTTTGATTTTGATCCATTTTAAACCTATTAATTGATAAAAAAAATTAAAATTAACAAAGGTTTTAATCTAATAAAAAATCTATCAAATATACCCTATTTTTGACTAAAATTGAAAAAAAAAAAATGAATATAAATTGAATAAAAAATGAAAAAATCAAACAAACCTTAAAAATTTGATGAATTTTTTGGTAATTTGACCTTTTCCAAACGGATATCCGAGTCACACTTTTGAAACCAAAGTGCATGCATAGTGAAAATATAGCTCTCGGGTTTTTTTTAAGTCTGTTTATAACGCAAGAAACATATATCCATTTCCTACTTTATAGCCTTTTAATTAAATGGTTCGGCTTGGGACTCGACCAAATTTAACTACGCATGGTTTTTTGAAATATCTAATATTTAATTAATATTATATTATATTATATTATAATATATAATAATACATATATTATGATATAATATAATATAATATGCCCTCTCTGGTTTTTTTTTTAATTATAACAAAAAGAATAGATATTCGTTTTATGATTTACAGACTTTTTAATAAAATGGTCAGTTCTGAAACCCGGCCATATTTAATTGCGCGTGGTGTTTTTGAAATATTTCATATATAATATAATATAATATATATCATAATATAATATATATTATATTATAATATAATATAATATAATATATATATTATATTATATTATTTATAATATAATATTATATAATATGACCTCTCGGGGTTTTTAATTATAACAGAAAGAATGAATATCTGTTTCATATCGGATATTCGTTTTGTAATGGATATTCTTTCGTAACAGATATCTGTTTTGGTTAATATGAATATTGTACTTGGGCCTACAAAAAGTCAAAGGCGTGAATTTCATATTTTTGGACGTGTTAAAAAAGCCTTTTTTTCACATCGCCACTTTTTGGACCCCCATGATCTTGCACAGACCCTTAAAGGGATTCCAAAGGGTAACAATACCACCTAAAGCACCTCTAGCCTCACTGACAAAGTAATTAGCTCTTGGCCAGATACTTACAATAGCTTTCTCAAAGGTCTCTTTCTTTATCTTCGTTTCCTGCAATAGAACATCCACTTTATTATCAAGAATGCAAGATTTTACCAGAAACTATTTATATGGGCTATTGAGGCCCCTTATGTTCCAAGAGATGTGCTTCATTGAAAAAATAGAATCACCCCCACCTCCATCCTAAGTTCTAACCCAGCCCTCAAGCTACTTCTTCTTGGGCTTCGATCCTGTGGTTGAGTCCAAGGTTCTTTGTTTTCCAACTGCCACATCCCTCACAATATCCTTAATTCTTGATTCCTTTTGGGAGGGTCTTCCCACCTTATTGCCCCCTCCAACATCCAGTTTCTTTTTCTTTTTGGCTTTAGTAGAAGCTTGTAACCATCCCTTCTCATCCTCCTTATCACTAGACCCTTGAGGGAAGCCAAGAAGGGCTAGCGAATTGCTCATATTTTTTGCACCAAAATGATCTATACAATATTCATTTCCTCCAGAGGTAGGGTTGTTTCATCCAGAACATACTCTCCCTCTTCCAAGACTTTGTCTGCACCATGAGTCTGCTCCATCACCTTCAGAACTGGTACATTCATCACCAATTGGGGATCCTCAACTTGGACCTTCTCCTGATTATATCTTCCCTTCCCATTTCCTCCAAAGTAGGGAAACTTGGAGTAGGATGGGAAGAAACAGGGGCAACCACATTGAGGTTCAAGCCTCCAGACTCAATAACTTTGACATGAGGAATGGACACAACCAACATTTTTGGATCTTGATTATCCTTCAAAAGGGGAATAGACACCTTCTTGGGTGAAGTAGAAGAAGGCTACACACTAAAAGCCATAACCAAAGTCGAGTTTTCCTCTTCTGACAATTTTCCTTTAGCTTTGGACCCCTCTTTCAAAACCACACAAGAATCAATTAGATGGCCAAACCTCTTACATTGTTGGCAAAAGAGGGGGGCATTTTTGTACTCCAGGGGTTGAGTCCAGTTATCGAACTTTGACTTCAATAGTATTGAGGATGGGAGGACTGTATTTACTGCCACATTAACACATATTCGAGCATACACCAACCTCAACCTCTCTTGAGTTATCTTATCTATGGCTAGGAGACTCCAAAAGCAGTTCGTAATGCCCTTTAAGATTCCCTTCTTCCGTAACTCTAGAGGGAGGCTCAGAAGGCAGACCCAAGTAGGCGCAGAGGCCCCCAAATCAGCTGACGGGTCAAAACTCGGTTTCCATTTTCATAGTGAAATAATTTTTTTAAAACTCGGGTCAAACGCCCATGGCCCCCTAGTTAAAACCTTCAGCATATCTTCGTAAACCACAAATGAAAATAGAAAAATACCTTCGGGCATTGCATTTATGGTGACGCTACCCTTCAAGTTCCAGGTGGAAGAAGCCCATTGACGAACAAGTTCAATATTTGGCCTATATGCCAAAAAATTTCCAACAAGTGTCATTTTGAGGTTATCTATTGCCTTTAGCATCAAGACCTCAGGGACATCTAGGTATGTGCAGGATCATGATGGGCCAAAAAGTGGCAATATGATGGGTATGTGGCTGATGAATTTTTTTTATCCAAAATTGATGAAACGAAAAGGGTTTTTAAAGGAGATTTTTAGCTTTCCACCAATATAAATTATGCTTTTCTTTGAATTTAATAAGTAATTATTATTCTTTTTCTATTCAAATTATGACTAAAGTCCTAATTGATAGGATGATTGAAAAACATCTATAGCTTTCAAACAGTATAACATTTTTTGAATCCAAAACATGCATTACATTCTATGCTTCGCATACTATAGGATTAAAAAAAGAAAAATTGATTTTAATGAAGTTTTGAACAAGTTAAGGTGGTTAGACATACAAGTTTTTTATATTTTTTAGAAGTTGTACTAAAAAATTCATAATTAATTATTTACTTGGAAAAAAATTACAAAAAAATATGCATCAGATCAAGACATGAGTCCTCTACTTATATCTAAAATATTATAAAAAAATATTATCATTTTATTGTGGTTAGGGTGGTCAGACAGACACCTACTTCTTACTTTTTCCTTGAAATTTAAGTACTACTGCATTGAAATTTCAAATTTTCACCAAATAGATTTTTTCTTTAAACAAACTCTAAACTACATTCAATTTGATACAGATTCTATTCTTACATATTTTTGAAATAATATAGACAACTTATTCAAATTTTTAGGTCAAGTTTCCTAACTCTGATTTTTTTGAATTTTTTGCCACTTAAGGGCCTATTTTTTCCATGATGATCCTGCGAATACCCATCTATTTCCCATCCAGTCACAGAGCAAGAAGCAGATTCCACTAGTCTTTTAGACGAGGCTGGCGAGTTAGACCCCACTAGTTTGTCCATGTAGGAAGCTGGTGCTTCCTCTGAGAAAAAATAATTCAATCGAAAAGTCAAAGAAATGGGCGACTTCCTAGAGATTCCCTCTATCTTTTCCCTAGGGGAAAGGATTGTAGTACGAGGAGGGGACATCATATCGGGATTAGATAGACTGGCCACTGCCATAGTAGGCACAACACTAAGAAAGGGGATAACATCCTTGGAATGGGGAG
>VDFB02281492.1:710115926-710152825 GCA_007258455.2 Sequoia sempervirens
TGAGCAACTGACCTCCAATATGGAGTGCCAATGCCTTCAGCTCCACTCAAATTGTACCATTTTACAAGATTATAGTTCCTAAAAAATAAAAATCTTTTTTAAGCACTACCATATACTTCCTAAGAGAATTAGTTCCAATTTAATATTTTACAACTTTCTACAGAGCTAAGCTAGGGCCATTGGTTTTACAACTGTGGGGATTAAAACATCAGAGATTAAAATCTTGAGTAGTTAGAAACGGGATTGGATAGTTTTGCTTACCTTGTCAGTCACTGTGGCAGATAAAGCAGCATCTATATGCTGTATAAGAAGCTCCAAGTCCACCTCTACTCTGCTTTGAATGCCTATATCGGAATCCATTGAATTAAGTATACTGATCAGAGGTCAAGTGGAAGAGTGTTAAATTCAATAACCCAACCTGACAAGATTAATCGGACAACTTTAAGCCCAGTCTCTTGAAAACAAAAGGGGAGGGGAGGTTGGGGGAGCGCGGGGCAGTGGGCAGGGGGCAGGGGCTTAAGTTAAACAGTTGCTTGAGGTACACAGTTCAGATTAAGGTCAAATGAGTTGAACGTAAAACTTAAAGTATTTAATAGATTCAAATTTCGTTTAAGAAATAAATAGGATGCTCTGTTTTAGCCTGTAACTCAAAAGCATTGACTATAATTTCAAATCAAAATGTTTTCTATATAGGAAAGGAAATCTTTTAATTTTTCTTTAAGTCAACTTTCAATCTAGGATTTTGGCATTTTAGAATTCAATTAACGTGATATTTAGACCAAAAGAAAGTCTACAAGAGCACACCAACTGCGCATGTGAAGGATTGAGCAATTTACATTGGAAAAACGTGAAGCTCATGTTATTGAAATAATGTTTCCATTGTTTACCAGTCGTTTGATTGTAATTATATCGAGTGTGGGACCGAAGGAGAAAAGAAAGACTAGATTAGATTTCACGATAAACAGAAAAGTTGATTGCTGCGAAACTTCTTTCAGCCTAAAGAAAGAAAAGTTTTCTTTTTTCTTCGCTCTTTCTCATTTCCTTTCACTGAATTAGATTTGATATGACACTCACAACCCAATGTTTCAACATTCCAGAAAGCCCATGTGTGTAATGCAGGGAAAGACTTTTGAGAGCGCTACAACTCGTGATTCTCTGTGACCGACATTTTAAACTTTGATCACCAACCTTAGAGCCATTCCCATTGCCAAAATGGTGTCGTTGAAAGGCGCTCCGACGACCTTTGACCTAGAAAGTCCTTGCACGCCAGCACAAAAGCTGGTTACAAGAACACTCATTAATCGATGCCTGGCTAGAATCCTGGTGGACAACATTCTAGACGAGGATCTAGATAAATTTGTGTGTATGTATGTGTGAAAGCTTTATGGTACGGAGCACTGCAAAGTTTGAGATTGCTGTAGAATTAAAAATAGTAAATGTGTTTCATTTATATGCTCAAACTTATTGGCATACTCTTGAGGAAAATGTATGGCTATTATTTTCTAACGTTGTCTATTTATATATTGTTCTTTTATCTTCTTTTATTCGCCAATGTTGTCTGCTATGAAGGATAGTTATTATAATAGTTGAACTCTTTCCATGTGTATCATCTCATGATTGTTGGGTAATGTTATTGATGTGTGCAATGTGTTGGTGAATGATTTGACAAACATAAGTCTTGGGGGTGTCACTTGGGTTTTCATGGTGATGTATTCTATGATGTTTGAATTACAACGTTTAAAACAATGCAATGATGTGTGATGAGAGTTCGTCTTTGCAATTTGTCTTGGAGGTGTGTTTGACCTTGGTAAATCCATGTTAGAAATTACAAAAGTTTGGCAAAAGTATAGTTAACTGCCAAGTCCTATCTTGTGCATAGTGATTTGCACCACTATTATGGTTTTTCACATTTGTTGGAGATAGATTGATGATCTTAGCACAATTGTGAGCATTTGGGAGGTGCTTTGGTGTACAATAGACCATAATTGTCTTAACATATAACAATCGCAAGCCATGAGAATGTTCTTGACATTAGTATAAAACTCAATATTAGTTGGTCCTCTTAGATCAATTAGGCCTCTCCTTGTAAAGAAATAGTCTCTTGCATTTTATAAAGTAAGTGCAAAAGCCTTAACTATAGTTGTTACTTAGCGAACCATTTGGCTTGTTTTGGGAGAACTAGCTGCTAGCTCACTTTAACTAGACTCTATACATAGGCATAAAATAATTTTATGTAAAGATGGCTTCCAAAATTTAATCTATCTTTGGCATTTCAAGTTGTGTTGCAATTGATAGTGAACTGTGGAAATCTAAGTATGTATAGTTGTATGGCATAATCTTCTTTAGAGTTGGCAAACATGTTGAGCATTAAATCATTTTATGAATCTAGTATCTCTTACTAACCACTAACAAAACTATATTGCGAGGATTGGTGCACTATATATACACTTGTGACTATGCATGCATCAATGTCCAAGGAGTACATTACAAAATTCCATTAGCACTACATCACAAAATTAATCTATCTAAAAGGAAAAAGAGCATATCAAAACCAACAATGGAGAGTAACACATGTACCTTAGGTATTGTAGAAGCTAAACCATCTCAATTTTGTACTACTATAGATGAAGCATGGTTGGCAACTTTGGCCACTTAGTGGTTGCTAAGTAAATGAGGTTCTTCATACTACTACCATTGATCATAAATTATAGTATCTACCCTTGCACCCACATCTATGTTCATGGGATAATCACCTTGGTTCAACTTTTGGCATGGTTGTTTGTATGGTTTTGACTAGAATGCTAGGATTTTTGTCAGTGGTTCCTTTTGAGGGCTTGATATCATTATCCTTTACTTTGTGCTACATAAGAATTTTTTTTGATATTTCAATTGATAGGGTGGATGGACTATCTCCCTATCTCAAATTTAAATCAATCATGTTTTGTTTTAGATGGTACACTCTTTCCCATTATGAATTTTTTTGTTTGCTCTCTAGAATTCAAGAATCACAATCAACATTGGAGCACTTCTATTTTTGTGTTTGTTGCACCATTTACTTGGCTTGGACAATTTTCTCTTTTTCAAAGGCAATGTCTTCTTTGGTGTGGTGATTTTTTCCCACTTTCCCTTCTACTTGAACTCTTCCTTAATGGTTGTCACATAGTGATAGGCTTCTCCTATCTTCTTGACTTTAACTATATTCATCTTAGACTAATTGGATGTTCATAAGTTGCTAGGGTACTTGAGGACTCAATGTTGCTCTAGAACTCAAATAAGCCTAACCTCACATAGAGACCTCATGAAAGGCATTGGTGTAGGCTTGGACTAACTAGCCATGTCCATGTTGTGATTGTGACCATTGCATGTAGCAACCACATAGACATCTCTATGCAATGTTAGGGTTCTTTGAGTCAAGCTTGAACTAATTGGTCATATCCTTGTTTTGTTTTGATTGTGACCATTACATGTTACAACCACATAGTCATCTTCAAGATACAATTCATCCTTAAAGGCTTCTAGGAATGTAGCTCATATATGCTCATATTTTCATTCTATCTAATCTTCCTCCCAAATTTTATCAACGTGTCACCATTTCTTAATCGGTGAAGACAATTTTGGAAGTTTAATCTTGTTTTTCTCCTCATTAGAAAATTCATTGATGGAGAAAAATGAATCTGACTAATTAAATTTTTAAATCTATCTTGCATGTAAGGCCAACTTAGGGGTTATGAGTGAAACCTTTTCTTCCATTTTTTTGAAAATTTATCAATGAGAACAACAATGAATGTCATGCCACCTATGTGGATTCCAAAGTTTCAATTGAAAGTGTTCTAGCCAAAACCCTTTCGATGAAAACTCTTACACAAAATTGTAGTCCTCCACAGTGTTAAATTGGAGGAGAAAAAACCATGATCCAACAAGTCAACCAAGGGAGTTGCCAATTTATTCTAGATTTGTTTTGTCTAAGCCAAAAAATATTCAAATGACATATGCTTATCTAAACACATCATGATATGGAAGTTAATGGGGTTATTAGACATCACCACCAAAGTATCACTTAGCAAAAAAGAAGGGAGAGACAAAGAAGATTTGGGGTTGCAGCTTCTACTCTAGATTTGAAATGTGTTTCCTCAATTGAGTTTCTTACCATAAAAATAGGAGAGGTTTAGATTGGTCTTTTTAAAATTAGCTCCTTCAAAAAATCACCAGACTCATGAAAGGGGTTTAATCTATTATTTCACTCTTTATAGATTTGTTTCTCTTGCTTAGAAATGTAATCCTTGATAGCAATGGGTTTTCCTTCTATAATTGAAATAGAGAATGAAGAAAGAAATCAACTATGAATTCCATCCAAAGAGACACCCTTTTGACTGTCATAGCTCCTTTATTCCTAAGTGAGTCATACACCAAGCCTCTTAACTTTCATGATATCATTTTTTTGTTATTGCACAAGGTCACACTCCTATTTTCCTTCACCATTGTCACCACTTTTTCCTTTGCACATTATCGCCTTTAAGACAATGTTGTTACTAATTTATTTTTTAAGATTATTATAGGGTAAAAGCAAAAACCTGTGTCACCCTTTATAAAGGAATCAACTAACAACAAAAACATTTCTAGACTTCGACCACATAAAAGTGGTCTTTATGTTTTGAATTTCAAAATGGTGTAAACTAATGAAATGTAGAACTTTACTTAGTTATCTTATCAAAAATTAAAAATTGTTTCTATTAGGTTTACCAATTTAAATTTTAATGTTGAAAATTTAGAAGATGATTTCACCGGCTATCAAGAACAAATTGAAAAGACTTTATCTCTACGTTTTCAAATAGGTAGCTTCAATATCTTGTGGATGGAAAAAAAATTTCACATTTTGATGTATATTTTTCTCGTAATAATGTTTTAAAGTCAGACATGTCATAATTTGACAATTTTCATGGCCGTCAATTATTGTCATTTTTTAAAATCATTTTCAAAAAACAAAATATACCCTTTTGAAGAAGACTCTCTCCTCTTGTGCCTCATATAAGATTTAAATTTTTTAACAGCCTAAATACCATTTTTAAATTTCTAATCAACCTTTTTTTAATTTTTAAAACCTAAGTTTGCATTATTTTAAAAATAAAATATATTAAAATTAATCAAAATATTATAAAAATTATATATTTGGATTCTCCACTCCGAGCTCTACAAAAGGGTATTTTTATTTTTTGCAGAAAGATCATTTTGACTAGAGAAATACTCTGGCAAAGTTGAATGTTTCAGAAAATTCTAAAAAATGATGAGTTGGCTGCCATGTAGGATGCCAACTAGACATTCTCAACCGAGAGGGTTTTGGCAGAGCATGTTTTGACCAAAACATACTCAGTCGAAAATGTCTTGATATTTCCAAGCCATAAATACCAGATACACTCACTTTTTCCATGTTTTTGGCCAACCGTATTCGGTTGAGTAACTTTCGGCCAAAACCTCTTTGACCGAAAATGTGCCTGCCACGTCGGCGCCACATGGTTTCGTCTGAAAGTGACTCGACCTAATGTCTTCCAGCTGAAAATAGTTTTCTCAGGACCATTTATTTGGCCAAAAGTGTGACATACTATTGTGCTTTTACCCTATAATAAGTTTTACTAACACAAAAAATAGAGCTAATTGGAAATTAAAAAAAATATACCTAGATTATTGGGGCAATGCCTCATGCACTATTATTAGATTCCCTTTGACTATTGCCTCCAACTATGGTCATGCTATCGTTAGAGACATAATTAATCTGCCCATGGAGAACATGATGCTTAGTCTTAGTATTTGCAACCTCATATGAGAAAATCTCAAACCAATCTTAGTGAGTGTGGTTTTATCCTACACACCATTACTTTGCTTCTCCCTAGGCCCTTAGTTGTGGGTTTAGCACTTGGTTAGCCTAAAACTAAAAAGTTCCCCATCACTCGTGTTATATCTCCCAATTGTTACACAAAGTTTCCTAATAAAAAAAACCTAGATGAAGATGACAATGATGAATAGGATCCCCTTTATGTCACTAAGAACCTTGCTAACGCCATTCTAGATCCTACTAATGTATGAGGCAAGCCAAATTACTATGACCCCCCTCCTACTCCAACTATTATTTTTTATCTCATTGTTTAGCATCTTGTTTGTTTTTGTTGTTATAGGTTCTTCCCCAATTGGGTTTTAGGGGTGTGAATTTTTCCACCCACATTTTTTTGTGACTATGTGTAAAATATTCTTTTAATTTGTAATAAAGACATTTATTCATCCAGTGCAATTGGATGTGGAAAATCTTGAGGATAAGCAGGATGAAAATGACGTCCTAGTGGTTCACATGGAAGAATAGTACATCAACTCCTTTATTTTTGGGTAATCGGTGTAGTTAAAGTTGCTAGGGATATAATTTTGTTTTCTCCAAATGTGTAAAGGGTTGATATGGAAATTTTTGTAAAAGGTTCAGAGATGAACAGTTATAGTCATTGGGTAGTAGGGTCATTTTCTGGTAATTGGGCCAAATCTTTTGATATTTTGGTTTTCAGGTGGACTTTGAGCCTGATTTTGGCTAATTAGAGCCATGAAACTTTTATCTATTATATTGTACATATTTAAATATATTAATATATACAGGAATACTGTCTTTTGCTAAAAAAAAGGGACACTTATTCATTAAAAAAACTTCTAAAATTTATTTTATATGTTAAAAAAAATAGATGTGCATTATAGGAGAGAATCATTCTCCATAAGATATAAGTTTAATTTTAGTTATGATATTTTAAAAATTAAAAAAATACATGAACTAGAAGAGATAATCATTATGAAAAGGGTATAATTTTCTTTTATTTATAATAAACAATTAAGTAACAAAGTGGAGACTTGTTGAAACTATTATACTTTTTAGTACATTTAATTTTAAATATATATTTAAAACATACATTCACAAAATCATTTTTTCACATTTACTAAAGGCTTAAGTTAACTAAATGGAAAAGAGGAGGTAAAAAAATAGTACATATTGTGGACACCTAAATTTGGTAACTTAATTTATCCAAATTTATCCCTTTTCATCTAAACATCCCTTTATCCACATTAATTAAATAATATCACTATTATTTAATTAATACCTCTAAAGTTCTTCTAATCCCTAAGGTATCTAGTTAAATAATTAAATACATTCCCCCTTTTATCAAATGAATCAAATAAATATGACATTTGTTTAATTCCTCATATGTCACATCCTCCATTATTTTTATCTAATCCTAATCCATCTTCTAACCTCATCACTAGGGATGTGCACATGCCTAATCCTTGATTAGGATGTGTCACATCCTCATACTTTTGCAAGTTGGCCTTTAATCTCTCTTAGCCACCTAACCCTCCTCTAATCCTTCATTAACTAGCCTAATCAACCTCTCAAGGAATTTTTAATTCCTTTTATCCTTCCAAGGAATATTAAATTATTTTTTCTCTTCCCCATGTGATCTTTGACTTGTCACATCAAGTCACATGTGAACTCTTCCTAATCTCTCACTTGCCTCTAGTGTGTCATTAATTTTTCTAACCAGCTACTTGCACAACCTTAATCACTTAATTAGGTCAACCTAGTCTCCATGTCATGTGTCCTAAGTAAACCTTATTAAAGGATTTCTCCTTTTGGAGAAGACACTCCATTCCCCATGTGAATTTTTAATTCACATTTAATCCCCCAATGTATTTCAAGGAATTTTAAATTTATTCTCTCATTCCCATGTGGATATTTGAGGAATTTTAAATTCCTCACATGTCCTCTCACCCACATGGAGAAAAGGACCTCTTTTATGAGATCTTGTCCCAATCACAAGGTACTATGCACTACCTCCATGTCATGTACTCTCCTTATAACTCATGTACACATCATCCTTTTCAAGCCACTTCACATGCCACATGTCATGATGTGAGGGCTTGTGAGTTCTCAACTCACCATAGCCCTACATCTTGGCCTTGTTGGTTTAATCTCAACCATCCATTTCTCTAGAGAATTCAAAATTCTCTATAAATACCCCCTCTTTTATCTCATTTTGGGGGATATCATTTATGCTAGCCAAACTCTTGCAAAATTTTCTCTTGAGCCATACTTATCCAAATTCTTGCATTTGCATCCATTTTCACCTATTTTCCATCCCCATTGCATCTCACAAATTGCATCTTTTTCCATCAAAGGAGCATACAACATCAAATATCGAAGGGCCAACCAAAGGATCGATTTGAGACAAGGTGAATCAACTTCATTTGTTATCTTTGCTTTGTTTTTGAATCCAACTAGGCCAATCTTGAGGTGTAGGGTGTTCATAGTTGTTGTTTGCACTCTTTTGTTTGTTTCTCATAATCTAACAAGTATTTTCCCCTGTTCACATTTCTGGCACGCCCGATGGGACCCACAAACGGGTTTGTATCTTTCACGTTTGCTATTTTTTCACTTTTTGCAGGTGCAAGTTGCAGAGGGGTGAACTTGACCTATAGAGGGGCGGACCCGACTTGCCAAGGGTGGACCCGACCATCCAGGGGAAAACCCGACCTTGAGGGGTGGACCTGACCTGACAGGCAGGCAGACTTGACCTCCCGAGGTAGACCTGACCTTTCCCAAGGGCGGACCTGCCTTCCACAGACTCCAAAAGTTGATTTTTTTAGATTTTTCATAGAGGGGTGGACCTACCCTCCAGACAGGCGGACCTGCCCTCTAGACAGGCAGACCTTCCCTCTAGATAGACAAACTTGCCCTCTAGATAGGCGAACTTGACCTGGACAACTTTTTCTAGAAGGTGGAATTTTAGTTTTTAGCACTCCTTTTAGCTATTTTAAGTGTTTCTAACCCCCTAACGTGTCTTGTTTGAGTCTATGGAAGCAACTAATCCACATTTGGTGAGGAACAAGGACAAGATTCACTAACAATTTTTCTTGCAGGGTTAGTTATTTATCAACCATTACTTGTTGTTTTGCATAACTTAGGCACATAGTCTAACTAGGGGTGTCAATTAATCTTGTTTTCCATGATTTTTGGTAAGCTATTTGATGTATCCAATCCCCTTGCGCCATTTGGTGATCCTGGGTGATGAGAAATCATAACTTACCAAGTCCTTTTGAGTCACCCTCTTTTTCTTTTCCTTGGCGGGACCTGCTTGGGCATTTCATCACCCCAAGGGACGATTCCAACCACGTGTACCGACAGGGTATATAAAGGAGGGAGAGAAATTTTTTTACCTCAATCCAATCACATTGTAATTGGTGAAGTGTCAAGATGACGTGAAGAGTTGGTCTGAGCCTCTAGTATCTCGCTAAGGTTCTCGGCTCGCACTTGTAACGGGTTGGTGTTCACGGTTTGGGCCTTACGTACTGAGTGTATATCAAGGACTCCTTAGCAACCATGTTCATCCTAGAATAGAAGACTTTATCGGCCATGTACCCTTTCTACTAGTCTTAGGATTGTGCTATCTGAATTGTCTTCTTTGTGCAATACTAGTAGTTTTATGTTTAGCCATATCCTTTTGATTGATGTTTGTTGTGTTTTGGGTCCTTTGCCTTAGTCATCTTTTCAAAATTCAAGCTTAAACCTCCCAACAAGTGGACCTTCCCTCCAGGGGCGGACCTGACCCACCAAGGGGTGGACTTGAACTATGAACCAACCCTTTTGAGCCTGTTTTAGCCAATTTTGACCAAATTTTGCTCCATAGGCAGACCTACCCTCTTGACAGGTGGACCTGTCCTCCAGGGGCAGACCTAACCCATCTAGGGGTGGACTTGACCTATGAACCAGCCCTTTTGAGCCTTTTTCAGCCTATTTTGACCAAATTTTATCTGACAGGTGGACCTGCCCTCCCGACAGGCGGATCTGCCCTCCACAGGCAGACCTGCCCTCCACAGGGGCAGACTTGACCCTTGACCGGTTAGTTGTATCATTTGTTTCATCATTCTAGTCCCTCGTTTCATTATTTCGAGCCCTCGTTCTACCATTTTGATTATTCATTCACTCGTTTCGAGTAATCTTTCAAGCCTTCATCTCCTCATTCCGAGAATCATTCATCCATTGTGAGCGATCATTTACTCATTTTTAGTAGTCGTTCATCCCTCTTGATTATCCGCTTTACCCACCTATAAACATCCATCCATTCCGAACCTTCTTGTATCACTGCCTTTTTCATTTAGTTTCGATCAATCATCTTACTCATTCCGAAAGTAATCTATCATCATTTCAAGTTTCTGCGGCTTTCATTCAAGTAATCTTCATCTATCTAAACTCTTTCTCCTGCCATGCAGAAACACTTGTCCATTTCTACCGGTCCATCTAACTCAAATCAACATTTTCCCATCCAAACTTCTAAACTTTTGTTTCTGCGTTATTACCCAAATTGACCTAAGTGTCATATAACCGCTATCATCAAGACCGCTTTTAGGACTACTGTCCTAAGTTAATCATCATCATTGGCCCAAGCAATCCATTTTCAATCTCAAAGTGGATTCGGTGTCGTAATCATCCATTTATCCTTTAATCTGATCAATCAGTATCCTACGTCACCTAGGGTAATCTCTGAATGGGGTTTATAGTCTCTTTCGTCATCCTATTTGATCCATCAATTGATCTTATCAATCATCGATCGATTTTATCCAATCCAATCCAATCGCATCCCTATCCAATCACCTTCGACCCAATCAATCTACTTCCAACTCGAAGTATATTCGGTGTCATAGTCATCCTTTGATAATCAAATCTGATCATCAGAATCAATTCGATTGCATCATCCAATCATCCTAATCTGAGCTTTAATCCAATCCCGATCTGAGCTTAACCTAAATCCCGATTTGAGCTTTTTTTCCCATCCAAAATCTTTGATCCATCCTCTTTATCCTTTCATCATCACGAATCCTTATCCTCCATCAATAGTGGTCAAGGGAAACCCTAATTACGTTGACAATGATAACGAATGTCTTGTTGATCAAGAGGAATATGACATAAATTCCCTTGACACTATCATTGCTAGTAAGCTTTCTCCACCCACTTTCCAAAATCTAATCACCCCTTTGAGTTATCCTGTTATGTCTTCATCCATGCCTAATCATGCTCCTTATGCTACGTTTGACAAGGGATATCCATCACATCCATCATATCCTTCATCTACAACATCCTATTATCCAACACCCGCATCCTCGTATCCTAGTTTTCCATCACAATACCCCTATCCTAATCCCCCGTCCACATCCTCCTATCTCAATCCTTCATCTGCATATACCCACTACCCTAATCTTCCATACCAATCTACCCACCCTAATCCTACATTCACACCCTCCTATCCTAATTCAACATCCACATCAACTTATCCTAATCTTCCATACCAATCTTCCCACCCTAATCCGACATCCACTTTTCCCTATCTCAATCCACCATCTCAATATTCCCATCCTAATCCACCATCCCAATACCCTTACTACAATCCATCTTCCCATCCTAATTCACCATTCCAATACCCCTACCTTAACCCTTCATCTAATCTTAATCCCCCATCTATTCCCAATCCTCCATCCAATCCTGTTCCTCAATCTAATCCTAATCCACCAATCCATAGCCCTAATCCCCTACCAATCCCTAATCCTTCATCCACTCCTGCCTTGCCATCCAAACCTAGAGTATGCAAGTTCCTCACTCCAGAAGTTCTCCAAGGAATTATAACAAAGAATACATCCCCCACTCCACACCTTGAAGTTGTGGAATCATGCTATCCCAACCCATCATCCACGGTCATTAGTGACGAGACCCTTCTCCACCCAACACCTATCATTGATGATACCACCCCTAGCACCACTCAAACCATCAAAACCACCACATCCTCTGAATCCACTAAGCTCCCATCTCCTACCATCACATCTATCAAATACATTGAACACCCACTTCCTACTCCGAGAGCCGTCGAAACCTATCAACGACACCCAAATCCAATCCACTTCTTCCACTCCTAATGTCACTAAAATCCATTCCCATGAATGTTTTGAATCCTCCATCCCTCCATCATCCCCACTTAAAGAGTCCCACCAATACTTCATTATCATGCCTCCCTCACATGATGAGTCATGCAAAGAGCCTAATCCAAAGCATGCCAACATATCTCATTCTCCAGATTAAGATCCTACCATCCCATCTAGTCCACCTCAAGATCACAGTCCCCCATCCATTCCATCCCATGATCCCCTTTTCATTCAAGATTCCACCACTCCATCTCCATCACATGAGCCCAAATCCAAAAATCCAGATCCTATCATATCCCCTAATCCCTCTCCTGATTCCACCCATCCAAATGTTGCTATCCCATCATCTCCCTCTCATGATCCCCCATCATCGCCTAAAACTGCTATCCCCACACTGCTTACATATCCCCTTGGTACTCTCACATTCTTCCATGGTAGCCTCCTCGTAGAAGAAAAATATAGCATATATACCACCCATCATCCTCCACCTGATAATGGACTTGCATCATGTTTTCAGAATAACACAAATCCTATCATGGATTGCATGCTCAAGAAAATGAATTATCAAGAAAAAGGTCTAGGACTTCATGAGCAAGGTATTTTAGAGCCCATCCAAGTCAAAGAACAAATCTGCATGCAAGTTCTTGGACCTATTTCCCAAGACTCACAATATAAATATGTTGGTACAACCTCTAGATGTTCTCAATGAGCCTTTTCCAAAAGAAATGTTGGCTCTTCCCATCGCTCCACTAGATCATATGTTGGCATCCCTCCTCTATAATATCGCCTCAAAACAACCGTCCATATTCCTCCTTCATCTTCTCCATACATTTTGGGTCCTTACATCCCTCCATCCACCATCTCCCATCCTTCATATACTCCATCCATCTTGGGTCCTTGTGTCCCTCCTCCCACTATGTCTATTTTGAACCCTTATATCCCAAAATCACCTCCTCGATCTTGTCCTATTCATCCTTTCATCCATTCATCACCTATCCATGTTACCCATCATAAACATCCCACTCACATATCCCATAATCAGGATCAACAAAGGAACATACCTAATCATCCTCCATCTACACGTAATCCCCATACTCCTACCTCCATTGCTCTACATCATCCATATCCTTGCACCCATCCCATTGCTACTAAAAGCACTTTGGATACCAATGTAAAAATACATAAATCTAAACATCCACATGCATCTACAACTCCCCATGTGTCCTCTAAAATACATGGTGAAGAGAAGAAAAATCTAAATCCAAATCAAATCCATAGGCCACAAAGGCCCACCAAAGAAAAGTTCAAAACCATGTGGATCCCAAAGAAAAAAAATGCAATGCCATCAAATGAAAAATATGTAAGAACATCCAAATTTGCTAATCCGAATGCCAATAATACACTTCCTTCATCTCCTAAATCTGTTTTGGGTCCTTATGTCCCAAAATTCACTATCCCATCTCCTCCATTATCCCCACATTCTCCATCCATTAATCCTCTTATTTTTTCACATTCACCACCACATGTGCCAATGTTGGTCCTGAACACATCTCCCCATCACATATCCACCACATCATTCTATCCATACACTTTCCAACATCCCACCCATTATCCCTTGTATCTCCCTTCTCAAATCCCTTGAGTTCATCCTCTTGCATCATCCATTTCTCCTAATAAGGTTGTACTAACATCCATCAGTCGCTTCAAACATGGGATCTTAATACCTCATATAGAACTTGATGCTTGAGTCCTTCATCCATATCCTTATCGCATGTCTTCTAAATCCGCTTATTCACCTCCCTATCCTTATCCATCTCCTTTTGCATGCTATCCAAAAAGTCAAAAAATCCAAAAAATTAAAAAATAAAATAAAATAGTAAAGAGAAATAATCTGTCCAATGGTGAAAACTTGGAAAACAAGCGCCTTGGATATAGTCCTTGGAGATTTCATTCATCCCTCAATCCACTAATCCTTTTCCATCTCCCCATCCCTATCTTCCTATCCATCCATCATAGCATCCCTTTTCATCTATCCATCTAGTCACCTTTTCCTAATCCAAATCCTTATCTTCCTATCCATCAATCCAACCAATCCTTTTCATCTCCCAATCCTCATCTCCTTCTCCTCATCCCATCTAATAATCCCTTGTCATTGGTCTCTAGCTACAGGCTACTCCCCACGCAATCCAATGCCATCTATCTTATTGTCATCAATTCAACTTCTTTTACACATCTTGTCAATCTCTGATCCTTTCTCATCATTCATATTTCCCATTTTTTTGTCGGTCCTATCGAATCCCCGACCTTGCCTTGGGTATGGGTGGACTCGCTCTGGCCCGTGGGTGGACGAGCCCTAGCTTGGGTGGACCTGCCCTAGTCCCTGGGAAGATCCGCCCAAGCTCCTGGGCGGACCCGCCACTGCCCATGGGAAGACTCGCCCCTGTCCATGGGCGGACCCGACCGGGCACGGGCCGACCCTCCCCGTAGGTGGGCGGACCTACCTGAATGTGGATGGATCCGCTCTTCCATGGGACCCGATCAGAGGTCCCCTGCTCCTCTAGTTCTTTTTCCCACCTGCTATTTAGCCCTCTTTTGGGGGTGTACCCAACTAATTTATCCATCTTGTCGTCCTCCCACTTCATCTTTGCTGATTGATTTTTATGTTGAAACTTTCAGAGGCCATAATTTTTGACTCATATGTTAAATAATTAAATACCTCCCCCTTTTCATCAGATGAATTAAATAAATATAACATTTATTTAATTCCTCATATGTCACATCCTCCATTTTTATCTAACCCTAATCCATCTTCTAACCTCATCACTAGGGATGTGCACATGCCTAATCCTTGATTAGGATGTGTCACATCCTCCAACTTTTGCAAGTTGGCCTTTAATCTCTTTTAGCCACCTAACCCTCCTCTAATCCTTCATTAACTAGCCTAATCAACCTCTCAAGAAATTTTTAATTCCTTTTATCCTTCCAAGGAATATTAAATTATTTTTTCTCTTCCCCATGTAATCTTTGACTTGTCACATCAAGTCACATGTGAACTCTTCCTAATCTCCCACTTGCCTCTAGTGTGTCATTAATTTGTCTAACCAAATACTTGCACAACCTTAATCACTTAATTAGGTCAACCTAATAACCATGTCATGTTTCCTAAGTCAACTTTATTAAAGGATTTCTCCTTTTGGAGAAGGCACTCCATTCCCCATGTGAATTTTTAATTCATATTTAATCCCCCAATGCATTTCAAGGAATTTTAAATTCCTTCTCTCATTCCCATGTTGATATTTGAGGAATTTTTAATTCTTCACATGTCCTCTCACCCACATGGGGACAAGGACCTCCTTTATGAGGATATCTTGTCCCAATCCCAAGGTACTATGTACTACCTCCATGTCATGTACTCTCCTTCCAACTCATGTACACATCATCCTTTTCAAGCCACTTCACATGCCACATGTCAAGATGTGAGGGCTTGTGAGTTCTCAACTCACCATAGCCCTACATCTTGGCCTTGTTGGTTTAATCCCAACCATCCATTTCTCTAGATATTTTAAAATTCTCTATAAATACCCCCTCTTTTCTCTCATTTTGGGGGAGATCATTTATACTAGCCAAACTCTTGAAAATTTTCTCTTGAGCCATACTTATCCAAATTCTTGCATTTGCATCCATTTTCACCTATTTTCCATCCCCATTGCATCTCACAAATTGCATCTTTTTCCATCAAAGGAGCATACAACATCAAATATCAAAGGGCCAACCAAAGGATCTATTTGAGATAAGGTGAATCAACTTCATTTGTTATCTTTGCTTTGTTTTTGAATCCAACTAGGCCAATCTTGAGGTGTAGGGTGTTCATAGTTGTTGTTTGCACTCTTTTGTTTGCTGGTCGTAATCTAACAAATATTTTCCCCCATTCACACATATAAAGTGGAGGCTTGTCAACCTAAATTTTTTAAATTTTTAACGACTAAATTATAGTGTCAATTTCATTAAATCCTATATCCAAATATTTTTTAAAAGTAAATATTATAAACATAAAATACACTCATTTTTTTAAATTTAATTAGTTTATGCAATTTTTGATTTAAAACATGTATGTTATTTTTAGGCATGTAAAGTTAAAAAGTTGAACCTATGTTGGTCATTTCCTTTATAAAATAATGATAATTCTAACCAATTATCAATTGCATACATGTATTAATCTTTCCCTCAAACACTAGAATTCCTAGTTTCACTTAAGACCTAGGGGTGATCAATCACCAATTTTTTCCTAATAATGAAATTGATGGGAGCCACTATTTATGAACTTGTATGAATTGATTGGAGAAAAAGGAATGTAGGTCTTGAAGTGAATTTTAAATTTCATTTGTGATCAACATGTGAAATACATCTCACCTCCATCATTCCAATGGGTTTCAAAAAACTTGGAAGGTAATTTGATGGATCTTGAGGTTTGATGTCAAGTCTTAGCTACTATAATCTCATTTAGCAGGACATGCAAGATGAGTTTCTTTGATACCATTGGTTTGAATCTAGGTACAATTCTAATAGACAACTATCTAGATGAAGTTATGTGTGTTTTCAAAAGCTTTGTGAGATGGAGTAATGAAATTTTGAGAGAGATATAGAACTAAAATAGTAAATTTATTTTACTTATCTATTCATGCCTATTTATCTCTATATATTCTTTTTTATATATGAATGTTATACATATGCATAAATATATTATATGTTGTGAATCTTGAGCATCATTATATGAAATTTGAACAATTTCCATGAATGAATCATCATCTCCTCATAGTTAAGTGATGAGCTTGATGTGTGCTATGTTTTGGTAGATAACCTGACATAGCACAAGCTTTAGGTGTGCCAGCTAGTTTACCATGGTTATTATAATATTCAATGTCTAAATTGTAGCATTCAAGATGTTAGATAATCAAGGTAAAAATTGTAGAAAATATAAACTTAAGAATGTATTTGCAAGTCTGAAATTACAGATTCGAGATTACCAATAATATGCTATGTGATTAGCAATTCCAAAAATGAATGAAAAATAGCAATACCACAAGTTGGGAATCACAATTGACATAAGATATACGTGGAGAAACCCTTGCGGGAAGAAAAATCCACACCCAAAGAGATGTAATGCTTGTGTTAATCTTCAGATGAAGTACATCAATACAACACTCCCCTCTAAATTTTTGCAACACTTCGTTACTCTGTCAACCTGCAAACAAACTTATGAAACCACCATATCAATGCTCCAATATATAGAAGTTTGTGGGAGAGAATACCACATGTGGTATCCCAAAACAACAAGTAAAACCAGTTGGAAAAACCCACAACCCTCTTAGTGGACAACGCATAAACATGGGGAAAATTATTAAATGCTCACAAGGGTGCCTAACCCATAGCCAATCAAAATTGGTCATACCAAAAAAAATGCAAACTTGGGTGCCCAACCCAAGATAACATGCAATTAAACATGCAAGATCATGCATTTTTGCATGGTCCCCACCTAGAAAGTGGACGCCCAAAAGGAATATCCTCTTGATATGCTTTGTAACTGTCACCACAGTGGGTCCATGTCTATGAATGCAATTACAATTTATCATAGGAAAACAAATAATAAATAATTTTTCCTCTCGTGTCCTTTAAGACACTTTCCAAAGAATGTGGAGACACATAATATCAACTTAAGATAGCAATTATAATGTCACCTATCCTAACGATCTCCCACTTGACATTATACATAATTGTAATTACATCCATGAGATACATCAAAAAATATAATCAAGTATAGTTATCAACGCCCATGGCCTTCTTGCACCAAGAGAACTTATTCATGGTCAGTGGCTTTGTGAGAGAATCTACAACATTATCCAAAGTGTCAACCTTTTCAATCAAGACCTTACTATTCTCAATCATTTCTCACACAAATTGATACTAAACATCAACATCCTTAGTATGATCATGATACATAGTGTTTTTGGCCAAACATATGACAGTTTGACTATCAAATCCATTCCTCACTATCCTACAATCAAAACCAATGTCTTTACCAAGTCTTTGTAACCAAACCACCTCCTTAGAGGCATGCGTAGCAGCCATATACTCTGCTTTGGTCATGGAAAATACAACTGTAGGTTTTCTTTTACTCATCCAAATTAAAATGGTCCACCTCTATGAATGTAACTACAATTTGTCAGGAAAATAAATAATAAATAATTTTATCTCTCATGTATTCTAGGACACTTTTTGAAGAATATGGAGGCACATAATATTAAATTAGGCGAGCAATTATAATGCCAACTATCCTAACACAAGATAATATGGTGATTTGTAGTGTGAGTTAGCATTTTCAATTTGGCCTAAAGTTGTGGTTGACCTTATTGAATCCATAGTAGAAATTAAAAAATATATTTTTAATTCAAATCTTGTACAAAACAATCTACACCATTGTTGTAGTATATATAACATTTTACAAGAATTTTGGTAGTTTTTATAGTTTATTGCAGACCATGGATATGTTACCACAACAATTGCAAGCTATGGGAGTGGTCTTGGTGTTACTACATAAATCATGATTGGTAGATCCTTTCAAATCACTCGCTTAGAGAGGATTTTGTTGAATATAACTTATATTCTAACCCTAAGCCTACCTATTGTTTAGTTCCTCTCCATGCATCCTTTATTAAACCTACTAATCACTCCCTTCCTTTCTCTCATGCCTATTTCTACTTCCTATTTTCTTACTCACTCAATTTTTTACTCCTTTTGACTCACTTATGAATCAATTTGCATATCTCCCCAATAAAAATACATTTTCCTCTTTATTTTTAAATGAAATGTTCCATCCAATCTTGGAATATTCAAGAAATGTCCCTTCTTATATGTAAATTTTAGATTAATAAGTTGATGTCACACCACCATGTGGATGTTCTTCTCCTAAACAATAAGTAAAACTCAACACTCTCCACTCATATATTGCTGAATATTTATAGTTCAATGCACTCTCTTTCTACACTAATCTCTTGGAGAGTAGCAATGTTGTTATTAGATTAGACCCTTCAATTTATTGTTTTTCCTAGTATTGAACCTTCTTTCCACTGTGTCTAGGTAAAATCTCTTATCAATAACCACTCTATTGATGTGTGTTTCATCTATGGACCTCACATTGCTCCACATTGCATCTTGCAATGGGAATAGATGTGTTTTTCCCTTCTTAATATTTATTGGGTGTTGGGTAGTGAATTTAACATGAGTGAAAATCCCTCATCATATTTGCTCCTCTTCCTTTCACCTACTTTAGCTAAAATTAAACTCATGGACAAACACTTGTAACTCCCTTGGTCTATTTGATCCTCATCATGCTCATTTTTATTCTTAATTCCCTCACTATTTCACTTGGAGTGATTACAAACAACATTCCTCTTACAAATTCAACCACCTTGACCACTTCCATATTTCCCCAACTGTTCAATTTTTTCCTCATAATAATAGTTATCTAGTTCAACTTGATTTTTCTACCATTGTTTCTATCCACTTTCCTATCTTCACTACTCTTAACATCTCTCCTCTCACCCAAATCCCCACCATTTCCTTTCAAACAAGAAATACCTATCATTTTAATGAGCCTAACTATGTTTTAGGGCTAGTTGGTTGTAATGGAATAACTTTCACAAAAGCAGAATATGATATGAAATATTCTATAAATACTTGATAATAACTAGGGATAACAAGATAATTTGAGGAGGGAAACCTTCAAATATCTCAAATGAGAACACAATTAATAATTTGATGATCAAATAAGACTCACTACCTCCTATATATACCCTCCTTATTCCTAGAATATCACCTAGGCCAACTAGGTTACAATATATGTCTTAGGCCAACCTAAGTAACTATATAAGAATATAATAATTATATCACTTAAGTAAGAGTTAAGGTAGCCATAGGATAACTAATCATAACCTTATGTATACTCTAATATTAAGGGTGTAGCATGACCCCCTTTATAGAGAACATTTTTTCCTCAATGCTAATCAAGTGAGGATGCTTCTAAATGAACTCTTCATCCTCCCATGTGGCATCTTCAATAGGTAAATTCTTCCATTAGATGAGATAATCATTGAGTTTTCTAGTCCTCATCTTCATTGTGCATGTTTGAAGAATGAACTTTGGTTCCAATATGTTTCTTCCTTCTTCGTCGAGCTTTGGCAATATTTTGTATGTAGGGATTACTTTATTCAAATAGGAAACATGAAAAACTAGATGTATCTTTGTTGTTGGAGGTAACTCAATTTTGTAGGTGACATTGTCTATCTTTTGCATGATTTTGTATGGGCCATGATATTTTGGGGACAACTTATTGTTCGTTTTTTTTTCTTTAGTTAAATTTACATATAAAGTTTCAATCTAGAGAAAACACAATCCCCAACTTCAAAACTTATTTCTCTATGGTTTTGGTCATCTTGCTACTTCATTCAATTTTATGTCATGGCTAGATTTTGTTGAGTCTTGAATTTTTTTTTTTCCGGAATCATGTGTTATTCCACAACTTCAACTCTTGGTGAAACACTCAATGATGATGTGATTGATGGAGGATGATATCCATATATTTCCATAAATGGAAGTATATTTTATGAACTATGGAAGGAAGTGTTTTACCACCATTCTACTAGTGATTGCCAATATACCTATTGAGACTACTTATCTAAAATGAAACGATGTAGATACCCTTCTAAACACTTATTAACAACCTAATTTTTCCCATATTATTGAGGATGGTATGAAGATCCATGAGCCAACTGAGTACCCAAACATGAGAATAAATCTGTTCATTGATAATAACCTTATGTTTACCATGTAGCTTTTGTATATTCTCAATAAATATTTTTTCCACTACACTTGTTATTAAAGGATGTGATAATGTAATGAGATGTGTATTTTTAGTGAGGTGATCTGCCATTTCCATGATAACATTCTTACCTTTACAGCTTAGAATCCCTATAATTAATTCCATGGAGACCTCTCCTGAATGTTGTCTAGGAATAACTAAGGGTTGCAAGAGACTAGGTATTTTAATTGTCTCCCCTTTATTTTTTTTGACAAACCAAACATTCAGCCAAAAAAAATTGAAAATTCCCTTTTATCCCTTTCCAATTTAAGAAGTATTTCTTTATTTGATGACATGTCTTGAAAAATATTGAATTACCATCAATTAAAGACTCATGAATATCTATGAGAATATTTTTTTTGATAGTAGAATTCTTGAATAGGTATAATCACTCTTTATACCACAAAGTGTCTCCCTTCCAAAAAATCTTAACTAAACTACTAGGATCACTTTGTAACTATTGAATGATATTAATTGTAGCAACATAATTTTTCCACTATGCTTTGGCTTCTCCTACCTAATTTTTTTGTAATATTAGAATGACACACAATAAAACTTCATCCTTATCATCCTTCCTAGATAATGCATTTTCCAAAAAAATTTCCTTCCCTTATTTATATAAAATATCAAAGTCATACCCAAACGTCTTAGGGACACATTTTTGTTTCTCTTTAGAAGATAATCTTTGTCCCAAAAAATATTTTAGGCTATCATGATTTTTCTTAACTTTGAAGTGTTTTCCCATTAGATATGGTCTTCATTGTTTTATTGCATGAAGAATATAGAGCATTTTCTTCTCATAAATAGGTTTTAGTTGATTCTTAACCTTTAATTAGGTAAGTGCATGGAAATGGGGGACCAAAATGGGGTCTTAAGTGTCCACTTATATTTATGAAATGAAGAAAAAATGATCTTGGATGAAAAATTGAAGATAGTTACACTCAAAATTTGAAGATGCAACAAGAACAAGATTTGTAGTGCTCCAAATATAGTTTCTACAATATTAATATATTTTAAAAATGGTGGGGATTAAGGAGCTCAAATAGGGGGAGCACACAAAGTGATCCTGTTTTTTAAAAAGAAAAACATAAGATAGTGTTTGGTGTGATCCCCCTAAAATATTAACTTTTATATAGTATTTGAAAAATAATTTCAATGAAAAATTATCTAACACCATGTAGCTTATGCATTTTTTTTCTAATTATTTAATAAATATACAATTTTTTACTAATTTTCAAAGTGGACACATCTTGAAAAATGAAAAATTAAGCGCATTTCACCTAATTTTTAAAAAAGTAATAAAAAATCAATTATTATTTTGAATATGTATAGAATAGAGTCTAGATTCTAAAAATATAATTTATTTCAAGTTTTGTTGAGTGGATAAAAATGAAAGTAAAACTATTATACATAGTTTTTTGATAAAAAAGGAAGACACTAGCAAAATAAATTAAAGATAAAAAACTTAACATAATTGAATGGTAGAAAATAATACTTTGTTAGAAATATAAGAGATAGCTTGATGTTATTGTGGTATTTTTTAACTCAACATTGAAAGATGTATAAACCTGATTGAGAGATTGCTTGAGATTATGTCATTGTTTTACAATTTATAAAAAAATGCCTTTAAGCATTAACATGCAAGTCCAAACTTTTAGGTTGGATGCCCAAGTCAAATCCAAACCTAAGGTTTGGAAATACCCAAGGCAACTACAAACATGAGCATGTTATAGTGCTCTTGCATTATAATGTTTTCATGTTTTTTAGAATTAAAAATACATGTCTCCCTCTCCCTATCTTCTTACTCTACCTATCTCTCTCCCTTTCTCTAACTCTATCTCCCTTCTCTCTATCTCCCCTCCTCTATCCATCCCTCCAGGATCTCTCTCTCCCTCTCTCTCTCTCTTCCCATATCTCTATCTCTACCTCTCTATCTTCCAATATCTCTATCTCTACCTCTCTCTATGTGTTTCTCTTCCCATCTCTCTCTATCTCCTTGTATTTCTATCTCTCTATCTCACCTTCTATATATCACTCTCTATCTCTCACTCTCCCTAGATTCCTTTATATCTCTCTATCTCTTCCCCTCTATCTCTCACTCTTTATATCCATCTCCTTATCAATTTTACATTGTCATTATTCTATTTTACAAGAAAATTAAAAAACTCTCTTTGAGGGTGCCACCCCTAAATTCCTGCTAGGGGGCTCCAAAAATTTTCATTTCCCCCTTAGACCCCTTAATGACAATAATTAGGGGGAAAGATCCCCAAAAACACCTATCAAAAACTAAGATCTAGACACAACTAAAAAAAACCTCTAAATTAGGAAGGTAGTCAAGTTTCGTAAAACACTACCTCCCTATCTCTTTATATTTATCTCTCCATCTTGCCCTCTCTATCTCTCTACCTATTTCTCTCTCCCCTATATATTCATCTCTACCTATATCTTTCACTCTTCATATCCATCTCTAGATACCTCTCTCTTTATACCCATCCCTCTCTCTGATTATCCCTCTTCCTATACCTTTATATCTATATCTCCATTTGTCTCTCTATCTCTCTCCCCTCCTCTATCTCTCCCTCTTTTTATCTCTATATTCTTATCTCTCCATTTCTCCTTACCCCTATATCTCTCACTCTCTCTACCTCTCTCTCTCCATATCGGTTCTTATCTCTATCTTTATCTTTTTATCTATCCATCTCTCTCTCTCCCTCCTTTTGTCCCCCCTCCCTCCCCTCTCCTCTATTTCCCTCTCTGCCTATATCTCTTCCTTTCTCTTCCCCCCTCTATCTTTCCCAATTTATATCTAGATCTAGATATCTCTCTCGCTCCCTATCGATCCCTCTTTTTATATATATCTCTATTTCTCTCTTCTCTCTTCTCTCTCTATTTCTCTTCTTCCCTCTCCCTATATTTAAATATATATATATATATATATATATGTATATATATATCCATCTTTATTTCTATATCTATATCTCTCTCTCAATCATACATGGACACACTGCCTATCTTTATCTCTCTATCTCCCCCACTCTTTCTATATATGTCTATCTATTTAGCTATCTCTATACCTATCTCTATCAATTTCTCTACCTCTATATGTATATCTCCCCTCTGTCTATCTCTCCCCATCTCCCCCCTCCTATCTCTTCCTCTTTACCTATATCTCGCCCTTCCCTTTCTCTCCCTCTCTACCTATCTTTATCATTTTCTCTACCTATATATATTTATCTCCACCTCTCTCCATCCCTTCCTCTCTATCTCTCTCTTTTCCCATCTCTTTCTATACCTCTCTTCTTCTCTCCCTCTCCCTCTATCCTATATCTATTTATTCATATCTCCCTCTCTCCCCTTTGATTATCTCTCTCTCCCTCTCTGCCTATCTCACTCCATTTCCCTTACTTTACATCTATTTATATCTCCTCTCTCTCCCTCTCTACCTATCTCACTCCCTTTCCCTTACTCTACATCTATTTCTATCTCCTCTCTCTCCCTCTCTACCTATCTTCATTTATCCCCCCCTCTATCTTTCCCAAGTTATATCTATCTCTAAATATCTATCCATATCTCCTCTTCCATATCACTCCCTCTTTTATATCTCTCTACTTCTCCTATCCACTGAGCTTTATTTCTATCTCTCCCTCTATGTATCTATATATCTCTATCCATCTCTATCTTTATCTACACATAACCTAGTCCTCCCTCACTATCTCTATATCTCTATCCCTCCACTTTTTTATATCTCTCTTCCTTGCTCTACATCTCTCTCGTTTACTTGTCTATATCACCTCCTTTATCTCTCACTCTTTCCCCATCTTACTTCCTACCTATCTTTATATATATCTTTATCTCTAACTCTCTTATTTTTTCTATCTCTCCTGATTTCTCTCCCTCCCTCCCTCCCTCCCTCCTTGTCATGTTAGGATAGGTGACATTATAGTTGATATCCTAACTTTATTTATGTCTCCACATTCTTTGGAAAGTGCTCTAGGGGACATGAAGGACAAAATATTTATTATTTATTTTCGTATGACAAATTGTAATTGCATTCAAAGAGGTGGACCTATTATATAGTGACAATTAAAGAGTATTTTGGGAGGATATTCCTTTTGGGCATCCAACTTTATGAGTGGGTACCAATTTGTTTTTTATGTCCTTGCATGTTATTTGCATGCTCTTGCATGGTTGGGCACCCAGGTTTTCATGTTGGTGGATGTTATTACATGAAGTTTTTGAAGAGTTATGAAGCACTCAGGATTGACCAATTCTAATTGGCTGTGGTTTAGGCACCCATGTGAAGGCCATGTGATTATGGAATTTTCCAGGTGGTTTTGCTTGTTGTTTTGGGATACCATTTGTGGTATTCTCTCCCACAAACTTATATATAGTAGAGCCTTGAGATGGTGGTTTGTAGAGATTTTTTGCAGGTTGTCAGAGTGACAAAGTGTTGTCGAAATAAAAAGAGAAGTGTTGTATTGTTGCATCTCTTTTGAATATTAATACAAACATTGAATAATTTTGGGTGTGGAGTTTTTTCCCACAAGGGTTTCTCCATGTATATCGTGTGTCACTTGTGTTTGGAAACTTGTGGTATTGTTGATTTTTGTTTCATTGTTGAATTGTTAATTACATAATATGTTTATGGTAATCTTTGACACATAATTGAATATTTGCAAACACATTATTAAGTTCCATTTCTGCAAATTTTTACCTTGAATATCCAATATTGGTATCAGAGCTAACGATTCTATTGAGATAGTGATGTTTTTCTTTTGAGTGTTGAAGGTTTTTTGGTTGTAGTGGGAGCTTGTGCATTGTGGATTTTGAAAATTTGTGAAGAAGATTGTAAACCATGGCTTCTACCTCCCATTTATATATTGAGGAGTTCAATGGCATTGGCTATGAGATGTGGAAGTTGAAGATGGAGGATCTCCTTGAATAGAGAGATTAGTGGTTGGAAATTTCAAGTGAAAAGAAACCAAAATCAACATCTGATGAAAATTTGAAGAAAATGGACAAGAAGGCACGAAGAACCATTCGATTGTTTCTTGCATATTTTGTCCTCCTGAATGTTTTAGAAGAATCTACTACATTCAAGTTGTGGAGGAGGATAGAACTGAAGATGGATAGTCACATTGTAATTTATTTATTTCAAAAGATATGAGAGAAAATACATGAATGCAGGCTCCCAAGATTCCTTGCATGTGTGAGGAAGGTCCAAAAAAAAATGAGGGCCTAAAGGGGAAAAAAGAGACAAGTCTAAAGGATGATCTAAAACCCCTGGAAAGAGTAGAGTAAAGTGTTGGAATTGTGGTAAGAGAGGGCATGTGAAGGAGTGTAGAAACAAGAAAAGGAGTTTGGATAGATCCACTGAAAAGTCCTTAGAAGATGGTGATTTTAATGATTTGTTTATTTCTCCTAACACTATTAGTGATGATGCTTGGATTATTGATTTAAATTGCTCCTACCATATGACTCCTCATAAGGAGTGGTTTAATCTGTATTCAGCTTATGATGAGGGAGAAGTTTTCATTGGTGATAACAACATGAAGAAGATTGTTGATAAGGGAAATGTAAAGTTGTGTTTTAGTGATGGAAGGCTTAAAACCCTTGATCGTGTTTTGCATATTCCAGGACTTGCAAGAAATTTACTTTCAGTATCCAAGTTGAATGATTCTATAATGCATGTGACATTTGACAAGTCTAGTTAGAGATTGGTAAGAAGGAGTTTGGTGATGCTAAAGGATCTTGGATAGGGACTTTGTTTAAGCTTTATTCCTCCACTTTTTGTAACTCTTCCAATATAACTGGCACTGAAAATGCATCTATGTTGTGGCACTGGATAGATTGGGTCACATAAGTGAAAAGATTCTTAAGACTATTTTGAATAAAAAGTTGGTTGATGGTATTTTTTATTATTCTATTGGTAAAAATGATTTTTGGGAGCATTGTGTGTTTGGTAAACATAATAGATCATCATTTCCTAATGGGAATAATAAAGCTAAGAGATAATTAGAGACTATTATTCAGATGTGTTTGGACTAGTGGATATTGATTCATTTGGAAAATCTTGTTATTATGTTACTTTCATTGATGATGTGTCAAGATACACCTAGATTTATTTTATGTATGAAAAATCTAAAGTTTTCACTAAGTTTAAGAAATTTAAAGCCTTAGCTAAGAAGAAAATGGATTATAAGATAAGTGTGTTGATATCTGACAATGGGGGTGAATATTGTTCTAGGGAATTCGATGAGTTATGTAAGCATGTCAGTATTGTTCAACAAAAAACTACTCCTTATACTCCCTAAAAAAATGGGGTAGCAAAAAGAATGAACCAAACCTTGATGGAAAGACCTAGGAGCATGTTAAGTTGTGCTAATATTAATAGATGCTTTTGGGTAGAAATTATAAGTATTGCATGCTATTTGGTTAATAGATCTTCTTGTTTAGCTCTTGTTGATAATACTCCTTATGAAGTGTGGATAGGTAGAAATCCTTTTGTTTCAAATTTAAGGGTATTTGGTTGTGAGGCTTTTGTTCATGTTCCTCAAGATAAGCATTCTAAATTGGATCCAAAAGCATAGAAATGTGTCTTTATTGGTTTCAGTGAGAATGTAAATGGTCATAAGCTTTGGAATCCACTAACCTGTAAAATGGTTTTCTCTAGAGATGATTTTTAGGGTGTTTAGAGCTTACTTAGGTGAAGAACAACCAAAGGAGAAAGATAAGTAAAAAGCAATGCACTTCAAGACAAAGATAGAAAAGTAGAAAGATGCACATGTGGAAGAACAACCAGTTGGATTAGAGGATGGAGAAGAATAAAAAGGTTTAGAGAGTTCAAATGATGTTTAGGTTGAGCACATAGAAGAAGTAGAGAAACAAGAACCTCTTACTCCTACCTTGAGAAGATCCAAGAGATAACTAAATCCAATAGACAGGTATAGCCCATCCAATTTTCATTGCATATTTTCTTTGTTACTGACGATGAACCTAGATCCTACAAGGAGGCTCTTTCTTCAAAAAAAGTGTCTTGAATGCAAGCCATGTAGGAAGAGATGATGGCTTTGGATAGTTGTGATACCTAGGATCTTGTGAGTTTTCCCAAAGGAAGGAAGCCCATTGGTTGCAAGTGGGTATTTAAAAAGAAATTTGGAGTAGATGGCCATTTAAAGTGTTATAAGGCCAAATTGGTGGCCAAGGGCTACTCCTAGAGAGAGGGAGTTGATTTTAGTGAAATTTTATCTCCTATTGCTAACTACTATTAGATTCCTATTATCTATTGTTGTTGCTTATTATTTTTAAATAGAGCAACTGGATGTTAAAATTTCTTTCTTGCTTAGGGATCTTGAGGAAGAGATTTATATGTCATAACCTGACGATTTTGTTGTGGAAGGAAAAGAACACTTGGTTTGTAGGTTAAAGAGATCTTTATATGGTTTGGAACAGTCACCTAGGATGTGGTACTTGAAGTTTCATGCCTTTGCATTGAAGTTGGGTTTTGTTAGGAGTGAGGAGGATCATTGTGTTTACATTAAGGTTATTGATGATCAGATACTAATCATTGTCTTGTATGTTGATGACATGTTTATGGGTAACAACAAGGTGATTAGGGAGCTTAAGACTCATCCAGATATAGCCCTAGTAGTGGGAGTTTTGAGTAGGTTTATGTCTAACCTTAGTAGAGAGCATTGAAATTTTATTAAGAGGGTGTTTTGATATTTGTATGGTACTTCATATTACTGTCTGGTTCATCATGGTACTAATGATGTGGTTAAGTCATTCGACATATAGGGTTTTGTTGATGAATATTTGGGTAGGTGACTTGAACAATCGAAGGTCCACTAGTGGCTATGTTTTTACTTTGTTTGGAGGTGTAGTGAGTTGGATGAGTAAGAGGATACTTATAGTTTCATTTTCCACCATCAAATTAGAGTATATAGTTGCTACACATTCCTCTAAGGAGGAAATTTGGTTACAAAGACTTGGTAATGGCATTGGTTTTGATTACAAGACAATGAGGATTAGATGTGATAGTTAGATTGCCATATGTTTAGCCAAAAATCCTATGTATCATGCTTGTACTAAGCATGTTGATATTTAATATCACATTGTGTGAGAGATGGTTGAGAATGGTAAGGTCTTGATTGAGAAGGTTGACAATTTAGATAATATTGCAGATTCTCTCATGAAGCCAATGACCACAAATAAGTTCTCTTGGTGCAGGAAGGCCATAGGCCTTGATCATTGTACTTGATTAAATGTGGGTAAGTGCAAGAAGTTGAGTCCACAAAATGTGGAAGTTTTTGCCTTAGCCAAAATAATGAAATCGACATTGCAAAAATGGGATCCTGTTTAGCTTTGGGATATTGAACCTAAATTCTAAATGGGATCCCATTTATTAAAAATTGGGATCTCGTTTATTAAAGGATCCCGAACTGATGGACAGGAAATGGTTTCCCGATCTTTACAAAACAGGATCCTAATTTCTATAAATCAAGATCTTGTTCATAAGTTGTATTTATTTTTAAAAAATGAAACTTAGTCAGATCGGGATCCCGATTTAAAAGAGATAGCGGCAAGGATGACAACGACCTCCGACCTCCAGGGATGCCTCCACCATTTATTTGTGTTTTTTTTTAATTTATAAGACAAAAGTAGGTTTTAGCATGATTTTTTTTCAGTTTATTTAGCATTTTATGTAATTTATTTAGGTGTAATAGGAGAATTGATAATTTGTAGAGGTAGAAGAAAAAATGAAATGAAATCCTGTAGAAATGAAAAAAATCATCCTTGAATCGTATTTTCAAAACAAAATTTAGCTTTTGAAACCTAAATTGTTCAATCAAACAAAAAAAATTGCATTTGAAAACCTAAATTGAAAGAAAACAAAAAAAATTGCATTGAAAATCCTAATTTGAAATGAAAAAATTGCATTGAAAACCCTAAATTTTTCTTGAAACCCTAAATTCAATTCAAACAATTTTTTTTTGCTAAAACCCTAAATTGAAATCAAACAAAAATTTTTGCATTCAAATGAAAACCTTGATTTCAAGCTCAAGATATTTGATAATGGAAAAAATTGATTTGCATTTCTTAAATGTTTTAAATTGAACATTTGCATTGTAAATTAGGGTCCTTGATATTGAGACTGAAATAGGATTTGATAAATATTATACATTTAAATGTGTATTCATCAAGAGACACAATCAATTAAATTTTGTGAACATATATATAATTAGAATAGAAAACAATATGTTACAAACATCTTAGAATTAAAAAATATTGAGTATGCTCATAAGGCAAGCATGCCATAAGTGTGATCATCCAAGTTTCTCTCATTAAGCATCATAATAAGGGAAATCACTGAAAGGTAAGCCACAATCATAGGTGATAAGAGAATTATCAAATGTAAGCACACCAATAGTCATAGTATAATCAACATCATCATTACTAAAGCTATCCATATTAAGAGATGAAATCTTTATGAAACTCATGGTTAAGTTAAAGAATCTACAATAGAAGGGAAAATAATAATAAGTTCCATGGAAGATGTTAAATGATATCCAATATCAAAGAGTGCATTAATGGAACATGTGCCACTATGCTTATGGTAAAAGGATATGATTTTATCAAATATTCATGGATCAAATTTAAAAAATAATGTAAACACATCAAAATAATTGATGTAAGAATGAATGGAGACAAGGGAAAAAAGGGTTGAGTGAAATCCATGCTATAAAAAATTACAACCACTATATATAAAGTAGGGAAATTAAATGAGTTTCAAACCTAAAATTATATGAGAAATATTAAAAAAAAATGGATTTGAAATTAGAGACACATGGATAAGTTGAAAACACTACAATAATTAAGCAATTATGGATGAAGAGAAGGATTACTTGTGGGACTAGTGGATCGTTACAATTGATAAATTTTGAAAGTTTGTTTGCAAATTTAGTTAGCAAATTCCTAAATCCTTGTATAATCCATTTCCAATTGTCACTTAATTGGATAATATGTGCACTCATTTCTATTTTATGTTTTTATCTCTCTTAGTCATTTCGTGTTTCCACTTCTTGTTTGCATGTGTTGTCTCTTGTCTATTGACAATATTAACTCTCATTCTAGTCTATTAGTTGTTAATTAGGCTTCTAGTTTAGTCTAAAATCTCAATTTGCACTAGTTACCTAGACACTAAAAGAATCTAAATATTTTTCTTTTCTTTCTTTTAGGTTCTTTCAATTCCAAACAATCCAAAATAAAATTAGATTCAACATTAACTAATTTTATTATACATTTTATATCATAAAATTCATTTAAGTGGGAAATATTAATGAAAAACAAGTTAAATAAAATAATCTTATATTCAATTAAAAAAATATCAAGTTAAAGTATACATCAAATTCAATCTTAATAATACATAATTATGTGTTTCTATTACGGAAATAGTCAATATTTTCATAAAATCAAAAATATTCATAAACTAGTGAGTCTATTACCCCAAACTGTAAACCGATGTCTTAAGGGGTCCTAATATGACATTTCTTAAGGGGATCAAAGAAGTTCTCAAAATTTGGCGAAGTTTCCCAAGGCAACCAAATTTAACAATAATAAGATCGTGTAAGATTATAATATGAATGAGATTTCATGATCTAGGTTGGTCAGTCGAAAAAAGAGCTATCTCAATCAACTGTTCCACAAGAAAATTTTGTTCACTAACTTGTAAGTCCATTATTCCAAGGGCCACCCAAACTTCACCCTAAGTTCTCTAAACCCTAAACCCTAAAGCATTCATTTTGTCCTAGGACCTTAAAAGGAAATTTGGTTGCCTTGGGCAACTCCACCAAATTTTATTCCCTTAAGTCATGTCATTTTGTCCTAGGACCTTACTACATAGATCCCCTTAGGCCATCCTATTGTACCCTAAACCCTAAAGCTATCATTTTTTCCTAGGTCCTTAAAGAAATTTGGTTGCCTTGGGAAACTTCACCAAATTTTATTCACTTAAGCCATGTCATTTTGTCCCAAGACCTTACTAGAAATAGATCCCCTTAAGCCATCCTATCACCCTAAACTATAAATCGATGTCTTAAAGAGGTCCTAATATGACATTTCTTAAGGGGATCAAAGAAGTTCTCAAAAATTGGTGAAGTTTCCCAAGGAAACCAAATTTAACAACAATAAGATCGTGCAAGATTATAATATGAATGAGATTTCATGAGAGGTTGGTCAGTCAAAACAAGAGCTATCTCAACCAACTGTTCCACAAGAAAATGTTGTTCACTAACTTACAAGTCCATTATTCCAAGGGCCAACGAAACTTCACCCTAAGTTCCCTAAACCCTAAAACTTGAACTCTAAAATATAAAACCTAGACCCTAAAGCATTCATTTTGTCCTAGGACCTTCAAATAAAATTTGGTTTCCTTGGGCAACTCCACCAAATTTTATTCACTTAAGCCATGCCATTTTGTCCTAGGACCTTACTAGATGTAGATCCCCTTAAGCCATCCTATCACCCTAAATCGTAAATCGATGTCTTAAGGGATCCTAATATGGCATGTCATTTTTTCCTAGGACCTTACTACATAGATCCCCTTAAGCCATCCTATTACCCTAAACCCTATTTATCCTAAGCTCTAAATCGTAAACTCTAAAGCATTTATAAATTATCCTATATTAATAGTTAATTATTTTTACATTCAAGTAATATGCCTTAGACATAAATGAGGCTTACACATTTTCTCATTTGTATTCAATTAGGCCATTTATATTGAATGGTTTAAGGGTATTTCCTAAACATGTAACTTACATTTTGAAATTACAAATTTAATGCAGGTTCACTTATATCTTAGAGATCACATGGATCAATTCAATAATATCTATAATCCACCTCCATGCCCTCCATCTCCATCACCTTCACCTCTACCTCCACCCACTCCACCTCATAACCCCCCACCTCCACCACCTGAAACTGATTGTACAAGCTTGCAAACACGAATCAATGTCGATGTTAGATCCATTCAAGATCAAATCAACATTATTCAAAATGAAGAATGTATCACACCACCTTTGAGGATGATTGCATCTAGGATGCAAAATGTTGTTAATGTTGTTAGGGCTATGGATGGGATGTTAGATGAGCATCAACGATGGCTAGAGGAGAGAACTTCTGATTCTGAAAAGGAAAACACAAAGAAATGAAGAGATGTAGTAGAGAGCCACAACACTTTATAAATTAAGAAAATGATCTTATAGTTATTAATTTATAAATTTGGTTTGATGGATATTTTGTGTGATGAATTTATGAATTTGGTTGGATGGATATTTTTAGTGACAAATTTATGATTTTGGTCGGATGGATATTTTTAGTGATGAATTTATGAATTTGGTTGAATTTATGAACTTATAATGATGATTTTATATAATAGAATATATTTTATGACTATCAACTAGATCATGATTTCTCCTATTGGAAAAATGTAATATATATATGTTAGACATAAATGAGCTTTTTGTGAATGTTTCAAGTTTATTTTTTAGTATGTACATGTATTAAAATTGCATAGTTCTAGATCTTAAATTTTGAAATTTGTATGTACACATAGTTTAGTTGAATGATGTAGGCATGCAAATTATGCATCATATTTTTTATTTTAAATGTATGTACATGTTAAATTTTGAAATTTATATGCACATGCTCAAGTTCAATCAATGTATGTATGTGCTAATACGACACGTCTTAAGGGGTCCTAATACGAAGTCTTAAGGATATAATTGATTTATCAATAATTTATACATGATATTTAGTGATTATACAATCAAATATAAAGTTTCAAAGTAGGAAAACATGCACATTTAACAAACAAAATATATAGAAAATTAATTTTGATACATAAAAGTACATAGAGTATAATTGTGTATGTACATGTATTTGTAATTTGTACAAAATGTTTAATTGTGTAAATATGTATGTACATATATGTCATCTCAAAACAATGCTTACAAAATTTGGCTATGCCATCTCAAGAACATCTCAAAATCGTGCTCAAAATGTAGTAGGTCTTCACGCCACCTAATATCAAAAAGGTACAAGAAATATAAATGAAATCATCAAAGCATACATATTTTAATTTATATAAAACTATCTATATGTACACAACTCAAGTACCTGTATTTAAAATTATTCCACACATGCGTGTAGGTTGAATCTAGGCATCCTCTCCTTTTTTTGCAAAGTATGAGATCAATGCGATTATGGCTTAAGGGTACAAAAAAGGATAATAAATCAATTTTAACTATTAATGTAAAAGAAATATCAATATATAATCAAAACATGTATTTAAATATAATTTAACTAATAATTTCCCATTTTTACCAAGTATTCCATGTTGTCTAGGTTGAATCTGCATGGAATCTCCTTTTTGTGATGATGGCCTAAGGATCTATAAAAGGAAAATTGAAATCAATTTCAACTAATAACACACTTGACCAATATCGAAACATGTATGTAATCTATTTAAAAGGACAACATAAAACTAAAACTATATTTACATATATTTACTTATTGCATTGTACCATCTGCATCCTCTCTTTTTTACAACGCATCTATGATTGTCTCATGCTCTTCCATATAAATTGTGCATAGCACTTTATTTGTAAGTCTTCCATGATACCGATCTAGTTTTATATTTGTTACCACCACCAAATGTGAATAGTGTATAATCTTTTTATGCATTTCATAATTTTTGAATGCAAGTAGACCATTCTTCCTTATTAGGTATTTTCATAGCCAAGTTTCAACAACCACCATCGATCCTATTAGAAAACATGAAAACCATCATCGAGTAATTTCTCAAAATTTTCTCAAGGGGATCAAAGACTTGTTCTAAAAATTTTCTTAAGGGGATCAAGAACTTGTTATCAAAATTTGCTTAAGGGGATCACCACACTTGTTGGATAATGATAGCCATCAGCATCTTCTCGAGGTGCTATTAACTTGTGTTTAGTCTCCACACAACGAGCCAACCAATATTTTGTTTCCTCTTCATTCCCCTCAGGTGCAACAACAACATACACATGTCTTGCAAACAAAATTTGATTTAATAACTTGCACGTATCCATATAAATAATTTAGTATTCCAAAATAACTTAATAAAGTGAAATAAAATGAATTAAATTGAATTAAATTACCTTCTTGTACAAGGTCTGAAACACGGTCATAGTCTTCAGATGCAAACACTTGATCATTGTCTTCAATAGTTCTTTCATATTGATCGTGTGCTTGTGTAGGTGTAAACGATCTTTGCTCCCACTCTTCAACCCATTTTTCATTTTCACATGCTTCCCAATCTCCTGAGATACAAAACTGACAAAAAAATGCAAGCTCCCAGGTCTAGATAGTCCATGTGCTTGTTGTCAAACTCTTAAATGAAATCCATTTAGTAGATCCACTTATTGTCTCACAATCAACTCTAGGTAGAATGTTCTCTTCTTCAACCAACCAAAAGAATCAACAAACTGTAGAGTACTCACTCGAACCAGGTGTAGATAATCTTGTATTACACCAATCCACAATCCCACATGCATCTTTAAATTTTATTGCATCCTCGAATTTCAATTGGGTAAGTGCACCAAGATGGTTCCCAAAAAGGGGGCTTAAGTGGCCACTTTTTTTCTAAAATTAGGAAATACTGACCTTGGACATGGAATTGAGGATAGTTACACTCAAAATTTTGAGATGGAACAAAAAAAAGGATCAAAGTGCTCTGAGTATACATTCTAAACTACTAATTTATTTAGAAAATGGTTGAGATTAAGGTGTTGAAATGAGGGACGTACACAAATTGGTGTTGTTTTTGTCAGAACAACATAACATAGCAACTCTTGTACGACCCTTATACGCTAAACTTTTTTTTAGTATTTTAAAAATCGCCATGGTCAAAAGTTAGCTAACAGTATGTAGTTGATGCACAATTTTTTAGATAATTTTTTAATGAATATTTGATTTTTTACTAATTTTCGAAGTGGACACTTCCTGAAAAATAAAATTTTGGTTGTGCTACCCATACAAATTTTGGAAACTAATTGAATTTTTTCAAAAAAAATTGTAGAATGGAGTCTAGTTTCTAAAAATGTAATTTATTTGAAATTTTGATGAACAGTTAATTTATAATGAAAAAAACACCAAACACTGTTTCCAAAAAAGAAACATACAAACAAAAGAAATTATGGATGAAAGGCTTAACATTGTCAGAAAGTGAAAAAAAGTACATTGTTGGATAGCTAAGACAGAACCTAACATTAACCAGATGTTTGATTTGTTTGATATTGAACCACGTGAAATTTTGATGGTGAGCACGAACCTAATTATGTGAAATATTGTAGAATTTGCAAAAACGTGCCTTTGGTCGTTGGGAATGCCCTCCAAGCCTTTGGGTTGGTATTCCGAGGAAAATAATAATCCCAAGGCTTGGGGATTCCCAAAGAAATATATAAAGCACACACTCTATAATGCACTCATGTTATATCTTAGTTTTGACATGGTTTTTTGTTTGTTTTTGGGGACCATGTCTAGCAAGACATATTGCAAGCGCGGTATAACACACTCACACTATGTCTTGTTTTATGTTAAATTATACTCTATTGAATGTATGTTTGTATGTACATGTATGCTTGTATGCCATGTATGTATGTATGTTTGTATGTATCAATGCATGTATATTGTATGTATGCCTATCTATATGTAAGATTGTACTACGCATGCACATGTATGCTTGTATGTATGTAGGATTGTATGTACATATGTATTATGATTGTATGCATACATTTATATGTATTTAGAGGGAGGGAGAATTTTAAGAGAGAGAGAGAGAGAGAGAGAGAGAGAGAGTTGTTTAGGTAGGGTGGGAAAGGGAGAGGGAGGGGGAGGGGGAGGGAGAGAGAGAGAGGGTGAGAGGAGGTGGAAGTGAGAGTTTAAGAGAGAGAGG
>VDFB02281492.1:710152925-710226879 GCA_007258455.2 Sequoia sempervirens
TCAAAATAATTTAGGATTTTGTTCAATATGAATTCACAGTATAGTTTCCTAAGGAAATACTGTGGGACTTCACAATTATTGCACAGTGGGTAATCAAAAACCATGTACCACCTATCATAAAAAAAGTTCCTAATATGTTGGTGGTGGCACCAATGAATAGGAAACCTCTTCGCATTGAGGGAGATATTTGCATTTGGCCATGGGTCAGTGAATAATGCACACAAATCACCTTTTGTAATTTTTAAATCATTTACATCTTTATATGATAATTTATCCGCATAATAAGCCCTAACTGCCTGCCTCCTATCTTGCAATCCATTTAATTGTTTGCTAATTGAATCTAGATTTTTTAACATATCTTTCAATGAAGTTGCTAGGGTCATTTTTTCCGTGGTTGAACTGTTTGGATCACTCAACCTCCTGATTAAATCCTTAATTTGTTTTTTATTGTTCTCAATTTCAGTCATTAAATTTTGTTGAGTGCCAGGGGGGTGTTGAGGGATTGGTGGAGGAGGTTGTTGTTGTGGATGATTAACTTGAGGATTTTGTTGTTGTTGTTTTTGTTGTACTTGTCCAGGATTTTTTTCCTCTTGTTGTTCTTGTGCTTCTTGAGGATTTTGAGTAGGGTTTGCAGGTTGATTAACATCTCCTAAAAATTCAAAAAATAAATATAAAAAACAACCTAAAACTAACAAATTCAAAACAAAAAAAAACAATCCTTACCTCTCACACATCCTCGTCAACATGGTGACATCCTCACGATGAAACAACAACCGTTGATGAAGAATTTTACAAAATACCTCCTCTAAGAATGCAAGTGCGAAAAATGGGGGTTTTGGTCACGAGGAAAAGAAAAAAACACAATCGAATGCAAGAATGAATTTGATTTGCTTTTTTTTCTTTCTTTTAATAAGTCATAACACGAGTGCGTTATAAAGTGCTCGCATTATGGGCTCATTGTGGCTGAGCCTTAGGCTCGACACACCAAGCCCTAACGCGAGCGTGTGTTATAATGTGCTCACGTTATGAGTTTTCAAAACTTTTTTAAAAGTTGGCCACAAATTTTCTACCCATCTTCATATACTCACCTAATTGTTCTCTAGGAAGAATTCTTTTGACACATGCACCAGCTCCATCATGTTCTCTTTTACCATGCCCAACTTAAAAAAAACTCCATATATGTTGGACATTAAGTTCCTTGTGAACCCTAATTAACCAATAGAACATTTGAGCATTCTTGAACTGCCCCATACAATTATCTGTCCATATGAGGTGTTCTGTCATCAGGATTCCTCTTTCTCTTAAATTTCTATAAAATATATTGAAACAATATTAAACAAACTTTGACGAGTGTAACTGGTTATCACTCAGATAAAAATGATACTCCCTCAAAAAAATTCTTATTAGAACACAATGATCTACTCAAAGGGGGGTGAATGAGTAGATTGTAAATTTTTAATCCTAGAGTGACCTTTAGCAAAATTAAACTTAACTCAAAAGAGGAATTCAAAACATATACAACTGAAGTAGTCACAATCAAGAGAGAGACAAACACATAACACCAGATGTACATGGAAAACCCAATATGAGAAAAACCACAGTGAGAAATGTTGCTAGGATCTACCATCCTAATCTAGCCTCACAAGCATCAAAGTTCTGTTATAGGTTTTAAGGGCTACAATCCTAAGAAAGTTTCGACTCCCTATTTTAGAATCATCAACTTCAAGGATGTTGCAACACCCTGAACTGAGTTGCAACTCAGTATTAATGGACGCTACAACCTCTTACAATGATTTTCAATCAACTATGCATAACTTGGTTTTTATCAACCTATGATGCATTGATTCAACACATTATACTCTTCTCTCTATTCACTCTCAAACTACTATAATCAGATTTTTTTTGTTTTTATGATACTTCTTCTCTATTACAGTTCTCTCTCACTTGTTCATTAAAGCACACACTCTTTTTATCTAACTTATGTCTTCATATCTTTTCATACGAGCCAAAAACCCCTGTTAGGGTTTTTCACTAGTAATCTACATCAGAAAAATGTCAAAACATCGAGTTGCCCACATAATGTTCTATTCATTAATGATGGCATCCAATCAGATTTTCCATATGTCATATCGGCCTGCACACCAATCAATCCTCATTATCAAGAATTTACCAAATTTAGCTCTATTTTGACCCCAAGGACCAATGCACATTTAATTTCCTCTTCTGTTCATTCAATCAGATTTGATCTTGATCAACCATGTCACCTTTTTGACATTGTCTTCATTAAATGCACACATGTCAGTTAGTTAGGCGATTTGATTCTGTTCACACATTGGTCACCGACTTGAAACCCCTATTTACACGGACCAAACCATCAAGAGTGAACATTGGCCATCAATCATCTTGCAAACCAATCAAAAGGTAAGAACACGATAAGGAGACATTCGTAAGCTCATTCTAGTCATCGAGAATCTCAACACAAGCTCTGATAACATTATCTATAGGATTTGTCAAACCAAAGCACTTCAAACAATACCGCCAAAGAGAAGAGATCACTTCTAGATCACCAAACCAAGAATCATTTGTGTTGAGAGCACATAACACTTTTACAAGCTTAATTCTAGAACCGCAAACCAAAAGATGTAAATGCAGAGGAATGCAGAGTAGAATACATTCTCTCTGTCATCACCAAATGTACAGATAAATCAATTTTCACTCTTGTGAACATAACCCACTCAACTCTTCATACCAGACGCTCCAACTTGGAATATACCATCTTCAGACATGCCTCTGAATAACTACCAATCCACAAACAAAGATATTAAATATGCAAGAAATGTGGAGCCAACTACTGGACCATTCTTATTGGAGGCTCAAACTTGCAACATAGCATACCAAAGACTCACTCAAATCTTCACACTGAAGCACCAAACAACAAGAATTCTTAATGAAACATAGATAAACCCATTATAGACCTTCTTCCAGATCCACAATACTTGAAGCAAAACAATAGAGGACTGCATAGTAGATAGAATTCTCCCAGTCCATCGATAACCAACTCTGTCAAATTAGTTCACAAACCAGTGAACTTCAACTTTCGATCTTCATCAAACTAGCAACTGTAATCTAGGATATATCACCCATGGATGACTTTGAACAACCACAATAGATACACATATGCATACGATCAACATAGTAGAAATGCGGAGCACACACCAAAGTACATTTTGAACACATACCAGAGCATATTCAGAACCTACAATCACTTGTGTCCTTTCATTGCAACAACCTATACTATGTTGACATCAATTGACAGCATCAGTTGGACACATATTTGCAACAATCTCCCCCTTTTTCACTAATTGAAACACATGATTTGAAAAACCATCAAAGACAACATCCATTCCATTCTCCCTATACAACTTTTCGTGCACGCAGTTGTCCTTTCAATATTCTCTCTTTCACATGACTTGCTCTCCCCCTTTTTCTTAGATTAGATAGCCTACACAATATTTCCTGTACAATCTCTCCCCCTAAGTTTTTCACACGATGTCTCTCCCCCTTTGACATTAATGAGAAGGGACACATATTTGCACTCTGCTACTCTGAACAAACTGAAGGTGCACTGTGTCATTGATCTGGAACCCATGTCAGTAATATCTAGCTACTCCCCCTAAGGGGTAGCCTTGGGGCACAACTGAACTGAACTAAAGCATAGAAACTCCCCTTAGGATAGACACCACTTCTCAAATATGGTTTGTGAAAACATGTAATCTATTGTTGGCGATATCTCACCAAAATTGCAACCGAATTCTCTGAATTATAGATATGTTGTAGATGAATGTGCCTAGATGTTAATCCTAGATCTGCAACCTATTGCATGCAAATGCAGTATTCTTTAATGTCACTCGCTCTGGTACTCTACAACAGAATGTTCACAGTCCCAACTGGTTGGAATCTTCCAGATGTCCCTGCATCACTTAGATTTTGCATGATTTGATCACATAGTCTTGAAACAGGGTCAAATTAATGATCAATGAAACTCCCCTTGGAAACATGCCCTATCACTAGAGTTCAGTGATATGAAGTGGGAGAAATCACTCCCAGTTTTTGCCTCAAGTATTCAAACAGTTCAGTGGGAAGAGGCTTGGTAAATATATTAGCCACTTGTTCCTTGGTTGGAACAAACTCCATGTTGACTTCCTTGTCTGCAACCTTTTCTCTAATTCAAAGTGATATTTGATTGAGATATGCTTGCATTTGGAGTGCATTACTGGATTCTTTAAGATATTCATGGCACTTGAATTATCACAAAGAATGGATATAGGCTCATTGTATTCCACTTTGAGGTCTTTTAATGTTTGCTTCATCCATAAGACCTGAGTACAACATGCAACTGCAACAACATATTTTGCTTCTACAGTAGAAAGTGTGATAGAATCTTGCTTCTTGCTTATCCAAGAGACTAGCCTATTACCTAAAAATAAAGCTCCTCCACTTGCTCTCTTTCTGTCATCCACACTTCCTACCCAATCTACATCTCTGTATGCTATAAAATTGAAATTTACTCTTTTGGGATACCATAAGCCATAGTCAACAATACTTTTGATATATCTAAAGATTATCTAGACTGCATTGACATGTGATTCTTCAGGTTTTGCTTGAAACCTAGCTACATACAAACTGCTTGCATTATATCGAGCCTAGATGTAGTTAAGTATAGTAGAATCCTAATCATAGATCTGTATGTATTTTGATTTGCATCTGGTGGCTCATCATATTTGCTCAATTTGCACCCTATGATCATGGGTGTACTAACCGGTTTATAGTCCTCCATTCCAAACTTCTTAAGCATTTATTTTGCATACTTGGTTTGAGATATAAATATACCTTTATCAACTTGTGTAATTTGAAAACCAAGAAATAAACTTAGTTCTCCAATCATGGACATTTCAAACTCATCTTACATGGTTGCAGCAAATATTTTGCACATTACATCACTTCTACCACCAAATATAATGTCATCTACATATACTACAACAATGATCATATGCATACCTTCAAATTTGAGATACAAATTGCTATCAACACAACCCTTCTTGAATCCTTGTTGTTGGAGATACTGGTCCAACCTTGAGTACCAAACCCTTGGGTCTTGCTTTAAGCTATACAATGCCTTTTCCAATTTGAAAACATAGTTATTATTCTCTGATAGCTGAAAAGCTTCTAGCTGCTCAATATATACCTCTTCTTCTAGGTTTCCATTCAAGAAGGTAGATTTGACATCCATTTGATATACCTTGAAGCCTTTGTAGACTAAGAAAGCAAGAAACATTCTTATTGCTTCTAACCTTGCAACATGGGGAAATGTTTCCTCATAGTCAATCCCTTCTACTTGTGCATATCCTTTGCACATCAGTGTTGCTTTGTTTCTCACCACTAATCCATCTTCATTTAGTTTGTTTCTAAACACCCACTTAGTGCCAATTACATTCTTGTTTAAGGGCCTAGGAACTAGTTCCCATGTTTTGTTCTTTTCAATCTAATTTATCTCTTCTTCCATGGCTTCTATCTAGATCTCATCTTTGCTCACTTCAACAAAGATTTTTGGTTCAATCTGAGATAAGAGGGAAAAGTTCACTTGTTCTTTGTTCTTTTCAAGCCTTCTTCTTGTCTGCACACCATCATTCTTATCACCAATAATATGATCTCTCGGATGATCTTTTTGAACATATTTTGTCAGAGCCTATCTAATTTCTCTTGTTGTTGTTGTTGTTCTTCTCCTTCAACCCACAAACCTAATTCATCCTCATCTGACTCACTTTCTAGATTGTTTCTACTAGGCTGACCCTGATTTGCACTTTCGTCAACTCTAACATGTACACTTTCTACAATTTTATGCAATCTCTTATTGTAGCATTTGTAAGCTTTTCTTTGAGATGAATACGCAAAAAATATCCCTTCATCACATCTTGACTCAAAAATTCCTAAATCCTCAGCATCTCTTTTGATGTAGCATTTACTGCCAAATACTTTGAAGTGCTTGACTGAGGCAGGCCTACCAAACCACAATTCATATGGAATTTTACCACTATTAAATTTGATAAGAGCTCTATTTTGAATGTATACAACTATTTGTACTGCTTCTTTCCAAAATGTATCTATTAAGTTTGCCTCATTTAACATGGCTCTAGCCATCTCCTTCACAATTTGATTTCTTCGCTCTACCACACCATTTTATTGTGGTGTTCTTGGGGCTGAATACTGGCGTCTAATTCCATGGTCTTCACAGTATTCCATGAATTCTCTTAACATGAATTCTCCTCCTCTGTCTGATATGAGGCATTTGATTCTTCTACCGGTCTCATTTTCTACCAACATCTTTTAACCTCTAAATTCTTCAAAAGCTTCATCCTTCTCCCTCAGGAATGTGACATATGCCATTCTAGTATAATCATCAATCAACAACATAAAATATCTTTCTCCTTGAAATGTATTTGTCCTCATTGGTCCACATAGATTAGTATAAACTAACTCTAGAGGTTTTGTAGTTGAATAGTCTTTGGTGGGAAATTTAAACTTTGTTAGCTTTCCATGCTGGTGTCCCTGATAGATGATATTCTCAGGCTTTGCAATCTTAGGCATGTTTCTGACCAATCCCTTTGAGCTTATCTTTACCATGTTATACAAAATTTACATGTCCCAATCTTCTATGCCACAACCAACTTTCTTCTGCTTGACTGATTAGACATGTTTGGCCTTCTACTTCACATAGATTATAAAGGTTACTATAATTCCTAACCTATTGTGCAATTGTTTTACCATTCATTCTTAGCTTTCAACCTTCAAAATAAAATACAACTTTGTATCCATTATCACACATTTGACTGACACTAAGAAGATTATGTTTTAGGCCTTCCACATAGAGCACATCTTTAGTTTTGTTCTTTCCATCTAAGCTCATAATTCCTTTACCATGAATCTTGACAATAGTGTTATCACCTAGACTCACTGAACCTCCCTTTCTCATTTCAAGTTGGATGAATTTATTTTTATCTCTGGTCATGTGCTTGGAGTAGCCACTATCAATTACCCACAAGTCTTGTTCTTTTGCATGCAAGGTGGTTTGAACAATCATTGACTGAGTAGGAATCAACTTTTTCTCCTTCCATACCTTCTTAGATTTATTTTCAACATTTTCTTCCTCTTCCTTAATGACTTCAGCTTTCTTTTCAGCTTTAGAAGATATAGTTTTCTTCTTCTCAGTTTGAGTATTTTGTCTTCTAGAGTTTGTTATACAATCTCTAGCTATGTGACCAAAATTATTGCAATTGAAACATACTACATCTATATCAATTAAAGGAGAAAATGGATTTTTACTCATAAAATTTATATTTCTCCTTGGATTAACTTTGCATTCTCTAGCTCTATGACCAAAATTATTACAAGTACATAAATACCTATTAAAGTATGATGAATACTTGGTCATGGTGTATCTTTCAGTCGGATTAGGATATCTTCTTTGTTTAGGTTTCCTTGGATAGTGTACTCTTGTGAAACTATCATTGTCAGTTCTCTTAGGATTTAGCTTCTTTTGTTAATCTAGATTTGTCCATTCAACCTTCTTGTCTTCACTTAGTTCTTTCTCTTTAACAAATTTCTCAATTGTAGTTAACTTGTTTTCATCTCCAGAAGCATCTTCTTTGTTAGATTTTTCATCCTTGAAAATTGATTTTTCTTCTACTCTAAATCTTTCATAAAGCTTTGTAGAAGTATCAACAAATGAACTCATTCCCTTTTCAAGTCCCAACTGAATTTTTCTTTACTAGCTAGCTTTTGTGTACTTAGCAATTCATCTAGAATTTTAGTACCACCTTTCAACTTAAGACTTTTAATGACCTGCTCATTGGCCTTCTCCAACTCTTTTTCTTAGGGAAACAATTTCTGATTCCATTTTTTTAGCATCTCTCCATCTCAGTTTGCAACTTAGACTTCATAACATCTTCGACTCGTTTGAGTTCTTCTATTTGAACTTTCAGACCAACTATCACCTTATTAGATTCCTCAAGTTCTTGAGTTGCTCTGTCAGTCTCCTTTTGAGCATTCTTTTTCAGTTTCTTGTTTTCCATCTTGAGATCACCATATTTATCTCTTAACTCCTCAAGGTCTTCAAGGGCACTAATTAATTCTCCTTCAAGATCAACAACCGCTTCAACTTCCTCCTCATGCAAGTCTTGAACCATTGTATCTTTCTAGTCCTTAGTTTCCTTAGCCATAAATAGAACTCCTTGTTTTCTCTCATAACAAGAGCACGGTCATGATCTTCTGAACTATCACTAGCATCATAAACTCCACTTTCTTCATTGATATACAAGCTCTTCTTCTTTCCAAAATTCTTCCTTTTTGGATTAGCCATTTTCTTCATTTTGCTACTTACTTCTTGCTTGGCACTATCCTCTTTACCATATGGACACTTTAAAGAAAAATTCCCTATTCTCCCACACTTGAAACATTTAAATGGGAGCTTATCTTTATACTTACTAGACCCTCTCCTTAGTCTTCTTATGAAGTTAGCTTCTTCTACATCAGTTTCATCATGATCAGATGCAATGACAACTTTGTCTTTCTTATCAACTTCATCACTCTCTTTCTGGACCACCTTAAATGCAACTTCTCTGTGGGATGATTCAACATTAGGCATTCTCATCTCATATGCAATAATTATGCCATGCACTTCATCAAGAGTGAGTTTATTAATTTCTCTACCTTCTTCCATAGCATAAATCTTGGCATCATATTTAGTTGTCATAGACCTGAGAACTTTTAGCACAACATCCTCTTCTTTCAGATCTACACCATATCCTTTAATGGTATTTACCACATCATCAACTCTCTAAAGATAGTCTACAATCTTCTCTTCTTCGGTCATTGCCAAGCCTTCAAATTTTTCTCTCAACACTTGTAACTTTAATAACTTCACTTTGGTGTCACCCTCATAGATCTTCTTTAGTTTTTCCTAGACATCATAAGTAGTTTTACAATGCATAACTTTGTTGTGAACAGATTGAGATAAATTGTTCATAATAATGAACCAAGCTTTCTTATTGTCCTCATGAAGTTTCTTTGTTGTCGGATGAGTAGGAGTTATAGCAGGAATAGTATATTGGGTCTCCACAGTTGCCCAAACTTCAGTTCCAAGAGAGATTAAGTATCCTTCCATCAATGAGCTCCATTTAGCATAGTTTGCTCCATCAAACCTAGGTGGCATGTTTGAACTTTCCTGAAGTGCCATTGCATTCACCTATCCAAGATCAACCCGAGCTAGTTAAGCTTCTCCTAGGGAACCTAGTGCTTTGATACCAATTGTTAGAACATAGTGATGTATTGAGAGGGGGGTGAATCAGTAGATTGTAAATTTTTAATCCTAGAGTGACCTTTAGCAAAATTAAACTTAACTCAAAAGAGGAATTCAAAACATAAACAATTGAAGCAGTCACAATCAAGAGAGAGACAAACACATAACACCAAATGTACATGGAAAACCTAATATGGGAAAAACCACGATGATAAATGTTGCTAGGATCTACCGTCCTAATCAAGCATCGCAAGCATCAAAGTTTTGTTACAGTTTTTAAGGGCTTCAACCCTAAGGAAGCTTCGACCCCCTGTTTTAGAAGTATCAACTTCAAAGATGTTGCAACACCCTAAACTAAGCTGCAAGTCAGTATTAATGGAGGCTACAACCTCTTATAATGATTTTCAATCACCTATGCATAACTTAGTTCTGCTCAACCTATGATGCATCGATTCAACACATTATACTCTTCTCTTTGTTCATTCTCACACTACTATAATCAGATTTTTTTTGTTTTTATGATACTTCTTCTCTATTACAATTCTTTCTCACTTGTTCACACACACACACACACACACACACACACACACACACACTCTTTTTATCTAACTTATGTCTTCATATCTTTTCTTACGAGCCAAAAACCCCTGTTAGGGTTTTTCACTTGCAATCCACATCAGTAAAATGTTAGAACATCAAGTTGCCTACATACTGTTTTGTTCATTAATGATGGCCTTAAATCAGAATTTCCATATCTCATATCAAGTTGCACACCAATCAATCCTCGTTATCAAGAATTTACCAAATTTAGCTCTTTCCGACCCCAAGGAACAATACGCATTTAATTTCCTCTTCTTTTCATTCAATTAGATTTGATCTTGATCAAGCATGTCACCTTTTTGGAATTGTCTTCATTAAATACACACATGTCAATTAGTTAAGTAATCTGATTCTGTTCACATGTCGGTCCCCAACTCGAAACCCTTGTTTACACAGACCAAATCGTCAAGTGTGAACACTGTCCATTAATCAGCTTGCGAACCAATCAAAAGGTAAGAACATGATTAGGAGACATCCGTAAGCTCATTCTAGTCACCAAGAATCTCAACACAAACTCTAACAATAGGATTTGTCAAACCGAAGCACTTCAAACAACACCGTCAAAGAGAAGAGATCACTTCTAGATCACCAAACCAAGAATCATTTGAGTTGTAAGCACATAACACTGTTATTGTGTTGACATCAAGGACAACACTGGTTAGACACACATTTGCAACATTTCTATCATCCTCTGTGTTATCATCTACATGTCTATAAACAACATGGACAAACATAACTACTTGCACTGAATTATAATAATGTGATTGAATTTCCTTTTGCAGAGCTAAAGTATAATTTTTCACAAAATCAACCACTGAAAGTATACTACCAATTGAAAATGTGTTTCTACATGCGTGAAATTGGCCATCAAGCTATCGAGCATGTTGAGAGTGCATGAAATATTTTGGTACAATTTTATTCTTAAATTCACTCATGAATGCATGTACACTAACTTTTTTTGTAACTAAATCACAACGCTTTCCTATTTTTCTATTTTTTAAAGAATAGTCAAAATTCTTAAATCTTTTAACATCTACTAATTGTTGTCCAAAATCATTATCAACACTTTCATACATACAAATTCTTAAGAATGAAAGATTTCCACAACTAGTGCATTGTCCAGAAATACAAGAACTGAAATAAAACAATTTACCATTAGATCTTTCACAAAACAAACCTGATATAAACTCCTTTATTGTTTCAGGTGGCATATTAATACCACAATCTTGTATAATCATGTTAGTATGCAAAGTACAAAGTATATATCGAAAAACATCATAAAAAAAATGAAATTGAATATGCATTTTACAACAAGATATTTGTTGCTTATTAATTTTTACATACCAAGGCTTACATTTTTCAAAAGACCTTTGACTTATTTTAATATTGCCAGGTAACAGTAAATCACCACAAAATTCTCCATAAAATTCAGTTTGTGTTGAATTTAATAGGTGTTTTGGATGAGGATCGCGAACTTTGGACCCCACGCTTAGTTTTAAAACATCTCTAGCATTAGATGATACCCTAGTATTATTATGCCAATATTTTACAATCAAATATTTAACTTGAACATTCAATTTCATATCAGACCTCGGGAGTGGACCACTAAAACTCCAACATTGGTTAATTGGATCATTTTTTATACTTTATCTTCTCTTTGCTGCTCTTAGCAATATTTTAGGATGTATTTGTAGAACTTCACTAATATTACTTACCATTCTTTTATTCAAAGTTGTTTTATTAACTATAGCAGTTGTTATAGCTCTTCTTGCTGCATTTTTATCTTAGATCAACTATTTTTTCCAATAGATTGAATGACACTAGCAACATTAGACATAACATGTTTTAATGATTCATTTTTTCTTCTTGGTTTAACAAAAAAGCCTAAATTTTTCATTATTTTCCTTATTTTTTGCATTCCCATCAATTGCATCATTAGTTGACATTAAAATGCAAGTTTTTTACGATAATTTTTTTTTTTTGTATATTCTATTCGCATGTGTTCTTATTTGGGTGATCCCACAATAGTGGTTTACAATTTTGGCCAACCGACATCGCAATTATTTTTAGACTAAATTTTCACATTCGAAAGCACCTATAGTCGCTAAACCATGAAAAATTTGAAGATGATAAAAACTAGAGTCTCGCCACATTTTGTCTCAGATTCTAAAAATTATTTTTTCAAAACTTTGGAATCGATTGCGCTTATTTTTCCATCTCCCACTTAAAATTTTTTTTCAAAAGACAACATTTTTAAAAAGTGATGCAATCGTATAACGCATAAATTTTTTTCCATGAAGGAGAAAAATTCTAATTCTTTCGAATTTATATTTTTAACTCTAATATCTAGTGCTTCCACTTGGTTAGACATTTTTTTATTGAATATTGTTTCTTTAATCACGCTTCAAAGTCAAATCAATTACAATTCGCACATAGCGAATCAGATAACACAAATTTTTTTGTATTTATTGAAATTCAATTTTATTTTTTGTTGGATCAAGGACTTCAATATCTAGTGCACTCATATTTTTCAAAAAAAAATGATAATCTGCTATTTTTCCACATGTGCAAAACAAAAACCTTCATTTTCGATGAAAAACCTATGTTTAATAAAACTAAAAAAACAAATACATAATAAAACCAAAACATATTAAAATTATATTTGTTGGATAGCTCATTCTGAGGACTACCTAATTCAAGTTGGGTTTGTGAAGATTCCTCCATTTTCATCCTCAACTCGAGCTCCTAAGTGCCAAAATTTAGGTTTTATTTGTGTCTCAGGGAGGGGATGAGGAATAAAGGGGGTTCGAGCGAATCCCTAGGGGTTCACTCGAACCAGGGTTCATTCGAACCCCCCTTCTATGAGGGGGTTTGATGGTTTTTTTGGCAGGAAAGTATTAGGAGGGTTCGCTCGAACCTGGGTTCTAACAAACCCCTAATGGGTTCGGTCGAACCAATAGGTTCGTACAAACGCCTAAAATCAATTTTTTTTCCATGCATTCGTTTTCTATGAGTTTTCCTTCCTCACTTCAATTGTAAACCACTATTGTGGCTTCACCCATTTGCGTCAAAAAAATCTTACTAGGAAGATTATCCAAAACATCACTTTCAATTTAAAAAAAAACATTTTCATTAAATTCAACATCACATTTTAGATTTTCATTTTCATTTTCAACTTTAAAACGATTTTCATTTTCATCAACAAAACGGTTTTCATTTTCATTTTCATCAACAAAATGGTATTCGTTTTCATTTTCAACAAAAGGATCATTCTCATTTTCATTTTCAACAAAATATTTTTCATTTTCATTTTCAACAACATTTAAACAATTTTCATTTTCATTTTCTAATTTATTTTCAAAAAATTCTATAAAAATTCCATCTCTTTGAATATTATCAATGTCAACATTCTTAAGTCCAGCATCTTGTAAAACTTCTACAAACGAATTTTACATTTCACTAAAATGTGTATTTGAAGATGTGCCTGGATTTGTGCCTATTGAAACATTATCCATAGCACTGAAAGAGGGATTTGAAGACATGTACTAGGACTTTGTATAATCATATTATTTTCCAAATTGAATTCTTGCAAATTAGCTTCGTCTACAACCATGGTCTCCTCAATTTTTTCATCTTCAATAGTTGTGGAATTAGATGCTCCACCATCATTCATTGATTTAATTATCATTCTTCTTTCTCTTTTTCTTTGTTTCCCCTTCTCTCTTTTTGCTTGAATTTCTTTAGGAGTCAATGTCTTCCTATCTTTCCTCTTATTATGAGCTTGTGAACCCATGATTATAAAATTCTCAAGCACAAATGGATGTCAATAGTGAAAGTCTTCAAAAAATTCAATCGAAATTGCAAGTTGAAGACCTGTAAATATAAAAGTCTTCCTCATTTGTTCCTCTAAACAAGTAGAAAACTAACACAATTCCACTTTAAAAACTATTTATATGATGCATCCCTTCAAAAATTCAATCCAAATTGCAAGTTGAAGATCTATAAAAACAAGTCTTCCTCTTTTGTTCCTCCAAACAAGTAAAAAACTAACACAATTCCACTTCAAAAACTATTTACATGATACCTCCTTTATAAAATTCAATCCAAAATGCAAGTTGAACACCTGTAAAGACAAAAGTTGATAGAAAATAGCCCAATATGTCACAGTCGGCCGTACATGTGAAGTTGCAGACTTTACAGTAAAACTTTGCCAGTAAATTAAAAAAAAGGTTAAAAAGCAACGAGATCCCATTTCCCAATATTAAATGTCAGGACTGTCGACATGGAAATAGGATCTCATTTCCATGTCAACGGTCCCAACATTTAATATTGGGAAATGGGATCCCGTTTCTAAAAATTTCAAGTTCCCCTTGCTTTGTGGTTGGGTTTTTGACTTGTATTATATATGGTTCAGGAAAAACATTGGGAATCTGAACCTAGGCCTTCAACCTGGTTTGACCTGTAAATTGAAGGTCCTAATAATGTCATAGAAAAATAATGAGTTTGGACATATGACTGACGACATTTTTTGTAGAATTTTTTGATGAAATTAAAACCTATTATAGATGAGATAGTGCAGATTCCAAATATGAAATTCTTTTTACAAGTGGATTATGTTTTCTATTTTTCAATTAATTTATGATGAAACTAGTCCATAAACTTGAAATATCAGGATTTTTTACTATTTTAATAACTTTTTATTAAAATATTTTTTTGTAAAACGAATTGCACGAAAACGTATTTCAGAAAATTCTTTTCAATTTAAAAAAAATTCAAAAAATGATAAGTTTAGGTTGTCTTATATGTGACGTACACGACAATTTTTCAAAACGACAAATACGACTAATAAAATTTTAGCAAAAAAAAAATATTCAATAAAAAATTACAAAAAAATATTGAAAACGTGCTTCAGTGAGTTACAAATATTTTCCCAAAAGGATGTAGAAAAATACAATAATTTAGGTCAAAATATGGATGGCGTACATGTGCATGGTATGGTAAATTTTTTTTTTAAACAATGGTTTTTAGAAACGCCTTTTGAAACTCAATTCGTACCATCTGGGTATTGAAATAAATTATATATTTGGAAACTAGACTTTGAGTACTACATTTTATGATTAGTGACTTTTTTGAAGATTCCATCTCTACGTGCTTCAAATTTTAAGGTCAAATGTGTCATTCTGAAAGTCGGAGAAAACATTTCCATTTTTTGGCCAAAAAGTGGACTCAACATCTTTCCAGCACCCATGTTTTATTTGTATTTCATGGATAAAATTGCAATGTATAATGTCAAGTGGGAGAATGTTAAGATATGTGACATTATAATTTCTATCCTAAGTTGATTTATGTGTCTCCATGTTCTTTGAAAAGTGTTCTAGGGGACATGAGGGACAAAATATTTATTATTTATTTTCCTATGACAAATTGTAATTGCATTCAAAGAGGTGGACCTATTATGGTGATAGTTAAAGAGTATTTTGGGAGGATATTCTTTTTGGGCGTCCAACTTTGTGAGTGGGGACCACTTTGTTGTGCATGTCTTTGCATGTTATTTGCATGTTTTGCATGCTCTTGCATGGTTGGACGCCTAGGTTTGCATGTTGGTGCATGCTCTTGCATGAAGTCGTCATAGAGTTATGGGGCACTCGAGATTGACCAATTATGATTGGTTGTGGGTTAGGCACCCATGTGAAGGCCATGTGATTATTTAATATTTTATGCCATATTTATGAGATGTCCACTAAGGGGGGTGTGGGTTTTTCCATGTGGTTTTGCATGTTGTTTTGGGATACCATTTATAGTATTCTCTCCCACAAACTTCTATATATTGGAGCCTTAAGATGGTGGTTTGTAGAATTTGTTTGCAAGTTATCAAAGCAACGAAGTGCTGCCGAAATATAGAGAGAAGTGTTGTAATTTTGCATCTCTTTTGAAGATTAATACAAACATTGGATTTCTTTGGGTGTGGAGTTTTTTTTACCACAAGGGTTTCTCTACATATATCTTGTGTCACTTATGTTTGACAACTTGTGGTATTGTTGATTTTGCTTTCATTGTTGAATTGTTAATCACATAATCTCTTTATGGTAATCTTAAACACATAATTTTAGATTTGCAAATGCATTATTAAGTTCTATTACTGCAAGTTTTTACCTTGAATATCTAGCATCTTGCTCCTCTCTATCCCTTTTTATCAATAGCTTCCTCTACCTCTATCTCCCTATCTCTCTTCTTATCCCTTTATTTCTCTCTATATCTCCATTTGTCTATATATCTCTCTCCATCCTTACCTCCCCCTCTTCCTTCCACTCTACCTCTCCCTCTCCCCCTCTCTCTATATATTGAGCTATCTCTCCCTCTCTCCCCCCTCTTTTTCTCTCTCCATCTCTACCTATCTCTCTCCCTTTCTCTACCTCTTTTTCTCTATCTCCCCCTCTATCTCTTTATATCTCTCCATGTCTCCCTTCCCCCCCCTCTCTCTTCCCATACATCTCTCTCTCTCCCTCTCTCTCTCTCTATATATATATATATATATATATATATATCTCATTATATCTCTATCTCTAAATTAATCTATCTCACCATCTATATCTCTCTAGATCTCTACCTCTCCCTCTTCCTCTAGATCTCTCTCTAATTCCTCTCTATCTACCTCTCTCTCTATCTTTATATTTCCCTTTAACTCTCTTTATCTCTATATCGTTTTTTCCCCTCTCCCTCTATCTTCATCTCTAACTCAATCTTCCTCTCTCCCTTTCTATCTCTAGGTATTTCTCCCTCTACAAGCATCCATTTTTCTTCCCCTCTCTGCCTAGACCTTTATATATATAATATATTCATCTTTAAACCTTTTTTTATTCTTTTTAAAATTTTCGCTCTAATACCAAACTGATATAGGCAACATCTATTGCTACAAGTTAAATAACCTTGTTGCAGGTACAAAATTGAACACAATAATGAAGAAGAGAAATACACTACAAATGAGCAATGTCGAACAAAACTCAACAATCACACAACTCTTATTATCAGAAATGGAACTAAAAATTAATCACTTTATTCCAAAAGAACCATCTTTGAACCATTCCAATTCCCAGCTGCTACTAGAAGTAGATTTAAAAGTACTGAATAACATCCAAAGGCGTCAGTAGACAAAATACTTCTAATAGTTCTAAGACTAATCCCTAACACTACAATTTATTTCCTAATTTGGTACTATATAAAAAAATAACATTACAATTTATTTCTTGATTTGGTAGTGTGTCAAAAGTATATTCTATCTTTGCAATAGAGTAGCACATGATTTGGTGTTTAGGCAATAATGGGGCAGGTTCAACAAGGGGTATCATAGTAGCTTCCAAGTAATGACTTGTAAAATATGCCCCTCAGGCACTACAATTTTTTTTTTGAACAATCCATCACCACTACTAGCTTAATTGACTATGCATATTTGAATCTAAATCTGAAGTGTTAATTTCAAACGCTCTTCATTCACCAAGATGACAATAAGTCAATGTCACCACTTTTATGCTTACACTCATACAACTAGGTTCATTCCTAGACCCATACCTAAACCTCGAGGGTTCATGGTGACCCTGCCTACATATCCCCTTGTGGGAATCAAAGGCATTGTAGTGCTATCAAATGTTTGGTACATACCAAGCATTACCAAACAATAGTGCACAAATATTCACAATATTCACAAGGAGCATAACATACTATAATCCCAAAAATCATACTCAATTATTGTCACAAGGATACCTCCATATACACAAGCTAGCTAGCTCATACACATCACAAGCATAACAATGATTGGATCATACACATATCTCAAGTATAATGGTGATTAGCTCATAGGTACATCACAAGTACAATGTAATGATTGTCTCATATGCATATCACATTTACATTAGTGATCAACTCCAACATATATCGCAAATACATAGTGAGAAGCTCTAACATACATCACATATGCACAATGACGATCTCCACCATACATCACAAATACCTAATAATGAGCTCCAACATACATCACAAATACGTAGTGACAAGCTCCAACATACATCGCATACACATAGTGATGAGCTCCAATATACATCACATCCACAATGGTTGATTAACACATCATAATGTCTAACACATGTCCATAATGCATCCCAGATAGAAAGAATATTGGTGCATTGCACAATACATCATGGGTCCTATCCTTTTCTCCAGTCTTCTGCACCATTGGACAAATGGGAAGAGTATTTGGTGCATCTCATACTATACCGTAGCTTCATCCTTAACCCCACAAGGCTAAGTATATAGTCTAACAACTGGGAAGGTGATTCAGTGCATCCCATACTACACCGTGGGTCGGTCCACCATCCCAAGGCTTTCCCAAGTAGTAAACCTACCAAAACCTGATGGATTCTAACTTCAATCACCTATATGTAACATGCCCATTGCTCTACTCAATAACTTTTCTATGTTTTTAACCTCAAGTAAAAAAAATATGATGCCAACACTTAGCATTAAATTTTTTCTTTTCATATATAAGAATACTATGCATATTTGAAATAAGCATTATTCTGAACTTCTCATTGCATTACAATAAAGTATTTCAACTTTCCAAAGTATTAAAATTTCATATTACATAATTTCATGATTACATTTCCTCTTTTACAATCTTCAATTGAAATGGATACATAAATACTTACATAGCTTTCATAAGCTTTTTGGCACTAGGTATACGAATAGTCCAAGTAGTCCCCCTTCCAAATCTTGGTTGCCAACTGATGAGGAGAAGCATCACTCAAGTGCTTTTCCACCAACCACAGACTCATTGTGATCCTTCGCACATCTACCACATATGATAAGATGGCCCTCCCTTCAATGAAGAGATTGGTTTTGTAACCTTATAATAATATTAACCTTCTCTAAGCTTGGTGGTGTGTCCTAAATGTTTCTAGATTTATCATACAAAGGCTACAACTTACACATATGACATTCCCTATATAGTATGTAAATTTGGAAACACAATGAACTGATTGTATAAACAATGGCAACTTACACTACTTTGGCCAAAGTATTCATCACTCTTGATTTCAGAGAGTATGCCACACACTCACCCACCTTACTAGCTCGATTATTATTTGACCATTCATACCCTATGCATAGGCTATCCCCTTCACTAGATTATCCTAACCCCGAGAATAACCTATTACCTCAATGTTTGCAACGACACTTCTACTCAAGTAATTAAAAGTAATTCTTACTTACCAATTAACCATATGGAATAGCCTAACGTCTCATCATTAAATGAATCTAGTACCAAAGGTACAATCCCAACTATAAAAGGACCTCCAATCAAGGGTTTATCTACACATTAAATGATTCCCTTCAAAAGTATAAACTTAACAATAAATGGTTGCAATTCAAAAGTATAACCTTCAACAATAAATGACTTCAAGCAAAGTATAATATCATCAATAAATGACCTCGACCAAAGGATAATAATAGCAATAAAGGACTCACTCAAAAGTATGGTCTCAATAACAATTCAACTCCAATTGAAAGTATAATCAACAATCAAATGATCAATTATATCATATAGGTTAGTCCTGACTTATTTGCTTCAATCAATAATCACATAGACAACCCTTCAAAATAGGGGTTTCAATCAAAGTGACGTTCAAGTGATCATGAACCAATCATAAGACTTCTCTTTCAAAATACCTCATATATTCTCGTGTTTACTACATTTGTATATCAACTGGAGGACATAATTCATTTTTCAAGTTGGTGCATCTACACCCATAGTTCTCCCACTCCCACAATACGTTTTTTGGGGTACTGTTATGTGTGTCCTCTTTTAGAATTCTGTGAATAGGAATAGATTCTAATTCAAAATAAGAGAATATCATAACTAGCAAATACATTTTATCAACCCTATTTTGATCAACAATATATCCACTAAGTTTATACCCTTACCCAAGGGTCAAGACAGTCTTCCTACTTTCTAGGAGGAATAAGTAACCAATCAAATAAGATTATCAATCAAGGTTTACATACATCACAACCCAATGATGACGACATTTCAATTATGCCACCTTTCTTGTTGTGTTACTAACCTCGTCGTCAACTATGGTTGCTAAGCATTATAAGCCAATAACTTATACTCTCATAATCTATTGCATAGAGTTTATGCATATATCCCTATAACGGGGCTTATTATCAACTAGACTCATCAAGAATCTTTCCATAATAAACAATTAAACATGTTTTCCAGAACAAGGTAACCAAAGACATACAATCTTTTCAAAAACATAGAAAGCATAAAAAAGTAGAAATCAACATGCGTGGTTATGCAAAGCTCTGATTGATCAATCTAGTTTCCTAGTTTAGCCTCCTCCAAAATCAGCTTGAAACTTAACAACTATCTCTTAAAATATCCAAAACACATTCTCTCTCTCTCTCAAAGTCCCTCTCAGAACCTCTCATGATAACCCATTAAAATTAGAAATTAGATAATAACACTCAGAAGATCACAAGAAGAATGTAGATATGCATCCCTATTGAGGTAGATAGATCCTCTATTTATACACAAAGGTCAACAACTAAAGGCTAGAAATAGGGTATTAGGAATGACACTTCTTAGCCCAAATGATTCAACTCAGCAAGGTAAATAAAAGGTGGTAGCTAAATTTGATGCACAATGAACACATACACAACCATGGTGAATGAGTCACACCTCTCAAACGAACAACAATAAAGATAATCATAAATACAGGGTATTTGTCTTCTATAGGTCGACTTACATAGATAGCTGCACACTTGGCCATTTCCTCATATTTCAATTTTTTCACATTTTGGAAATTCATATTGAGAAATAGACTTCCAATTGATTCATCTCATTCTCAGTTGGGGCCACATTATGCCATTCATGCCATTAACATGGGTCGATGTTTGTTGATTGACTTAGTCGACTTACTTCATGTACATGAGCATTTACTATTTTTTTTTTGACAAAATCTCTGGTAGCTTACACGTGGGTTGGTTTTCCTTGATACTATGTGCTATTCTTAGGCATTGTTTAAACTTCCAATTTTTGCATTACTTTGTGCACAACTTGTATAGTTTCAAATTCACTAACTTGGTTAAAGGTAAACAATGTTGGCTCATGTGTTGTCCATTAATATCAAATACAACACATTATGATAAAGTATGTGCTATCCTTTGTGTGTATGCAATGCCTTATATAGTGCGCTGAGTTTTATTTAGAAGGTACTTTTAATATGTAAATAGCACTATATATAACTAGTGCCATAAAGGATATAATGTTATAAGGAAAGTAATGCGTTATGAAAGAATATCACGAGCTTTACATAATACTATATATTTTATTATATAAATATATATACATATATGTATTTAACATAATATATACATGTATATGTGTGTGTATATATATCTTATCGTATTCACACAGAAACACTCTTTGATATTTAAACATCTATAAATACTTATATATATATATAACACGTATAAAAATATGTTGGAGAAAAAGTTGGGCTCTTCTCGTTTTCATCAAGGACCAGTTGTTACTCTTTCTTCTCCAAGAAGAGAGGCCTGCTTGCGTGATACAACTCCAAGAGGAATTAAAAGAAAATGTGGTTGCATTGAGGAAGCCACTCAGACTGGCACAAATCAGAAAATTGAATCTGATTATTATATGGGTCCAATCTTGGGAAGAGGAAATTTTGGAGTCGTCAAGGTTTGCAAGAATAGGATCATAGGAGAGGAGATGGCATGCAAAACTATGCCCAAAGATGGTGCAGAAAATGCATACAAGTGGAGATCATGCAACACTTATCTGGTCATCCTAATATTGCAACACTTCGTGTAGTGTACGAAGATGCAGATTCTTTGCATCTGGTAATGGAGATTTTCTCTGGGGGACGCTTGGTTGATTCCATGAAAATTAGTTCTTATTCTGAGCGGGAAGCTACACAATTAATCAAACAGTTGGTACCTGAGAATGTTCTTCTGACCAGTGATGGAAAGACGAAGTTATATGATTTTGGACTATTTAAGCATGTTGCAAATGGCCAAAATCTATCAAGTTTGGTGGGAAGTGCCTCATATGTTGCCCCAGAAGTTCTGGCGGGGAAATATACAAAAAAGGTAGATGTGTGGGCTTCTGGTGTCCTCCTCCATGCACTCTTGATTGGTAGCTTACCATTTTGCGAGGATTTTGTGGACGCCATTTTTGAGGCAGTGAAAAATGTGCAATAGCACACTCCATGTGGTTGCTCATCCTTTACTTGGGAAGAGCTCTATTCATTCAGGATTGGCTCTCTGTAAAGCATTCTGATTATTGTGTTGAGTGTTGACTCAAACTGATAAACTCCACTCGTGCTTTAGCTGATTTTGTGGGTTGAAGATAGTTTGGTCACACTTTCAATGAATTTGAGGCCTGAAGAATTCTTATTTGTGGAGTTACTAAGAGCAAGAGAAATTTAAGTCATGATTCTGATTGTTTTATCTTCTATTGAAGCTTCAAGTCTTGTAAATCCTTATACTTTTAATTTTAATACAATCTTCTCGGCTTCGACCCCTTATTTATCAAAAAAAAAACACGTATAATTACATTTTCACCAATTGATACATATATATTGCTCTCGATCAATTGATCTACATGTATATCATAAGCATATTTATATATATAAAATAATCATATATATATAATAATAATAATCATATATATACATATATCATTATTTCAACCACCATATTAAACACATATATTCATGTACTCATATGTCGTCATGTTCTTGTATATACTTCGTCGATTAGCATATAAATATGAACACACATATTCTCATTTCCATCAATTGATATATATATATATATATATATATATATACACACAAAGTGTATCTACTTCATCAATTAAAAACACATAAGGAAGATCTTTACACAAGACAAAGAGACTCAACACTTTTACCCCCAAGATAAGAAAATTCACAAATAAAACCACAAGCAGGACTAAAAGTAACTAACTATTCCCAAGCTATTATGTATGTGTGAAAACTTAGTTTAGGGTTTATTAAAGGTTACTAAATCAATCCCCTCTCCTAAGTGATACTTCCCCTTTCTTATGGAGGCTTGAACTTGTTCCTGCATTCAACTTAGCACATAATAGCAATAGTCAGACGTTCACACGAAATCCACTTGCATCATAAAATATTTGTATCAAAAAAGCACTAGAATATTGGAATACATATTCTTTCACTATTTCATCAATATAAACATAATTACTCCTTTATTTAAGCGTTAACATCTTAATACCTATTTCAATATTTCATTCTTCTACCAAACATATCAAATTCACGATTAACATTTATCATCATGTTTACTTATGAAGGTAAAAGTAACTTGGTAACAATAAGACAGGGTGTAACATTATAGGCCATTGATGACAAGTTTTTTCTGCATAGGAAGAAGTAGCTCCTGACATATACCACCTTGTGACCTTAGTGATATTGTTAACTATCTTCACAATCTCGGGTAACACTAACCTTGGTCACTTCTATGCCCTTAGTGACAGTCAGTGAACCCCCTCGATAAAATGGTTAGCCCTAGATTACCGTTTCCCACATGCATGGGTCCCTATCCATGCAACCATTACTATATCTTAGTGTGACCCCACAATACTGGTTTACAATTTTTGGCCAATCTGGACACTGAAATAATTTTTTCTAACTAAATCTTCACTTTCGAGCACTTATAGCAGCTAAACCATGAGGAATTTGAAGATGATGCAAACTAGTGATTTGTGACATTTTGTCTGTAGATTCTAAATAATTTTTTTTCAATTTTTTTGGAAACAAATTGCACTCATTTTTCCATCTCCTTCGAAAACTAGTTTTTTTTCAGTAAACACCATTTGTAAAGAGTGACGCTCACCGTATACAACATAATTTTTTTCCATGAACGATAAAATTCTAATTTTTCGAATTTAGATTTGTAACTACAATACCTAGTGCTTCAATTGGTTTCATAGTGTTTTATTGAATATTTTTTCCTTAATCAAGTTTCGAAGTCAAACCAATTACAATTCAGACATAAGCGGATCATATACAACGTAACTTTTTTTGTATGTATCGAAATTCTTTTTTTTTTTTTGGATTAAAGACTTCAATATCTAGTGCACTCATATTTCTCAATTTGTTTTTTATAATCTGCTATTTTTCCACATGTGCAGAACAAAGAGCTTGATTTTCGGTGAAAAACCTATGTTTAATAAAACTAAATAAACAAATATATAATAAAACCAAAACATATTAAAACTATATTCGTTGGATAACTCGTTCTGAGGACTACCATCATCTAATTGGTTTTGTGAAGTCTCCTCCATTTTCATCCTCAACCTGAGCTTCGAAGGGGGAAATTTTGGAGTTTTTGGTGCCAAAGGGTGAGAAGGTGGGACAAGGAGGGTTCAAATGAACCCCCTTTCCACAAAGGTTTTCTTTTTGTTTTTTTCTGGGAATGGTGGGACCCTACATTTAATGGGTTTGCTTGAACTAGGGTTCTAGCGAACCCCCTTTGGGTTCGCTCAAACCAAAAGTTTGTTCGAACCCCTAAAAACCAATTTTTTTTGCATGGGGTTATTTTTTACAACTTTTCTTTCCTCACTAGAATTGTAAACCACTTTTGTGGGTTTATCCCATAATCATAACCAGGGTAGCCTATAGAAACCTTCACCTCCATGAACCAGGTGAATGTTGACTAGTCCTTGGAAATAACCCATACATCGGTCATTAACACGGTCCAATGATTGTCTATCACTGCTCAAATATCCTAGAGGTTCACTCTTGAGCGAGTTATATAACATGAATCACATCACAATCAATAGATACACGAGCCTATACATGGAGTCCTTTAAATATGGAGTCAATTTTCACAACACATACAAGTTACATAGAACCCACACGAGATGTACTTTACATATATTCAAATACCAATTATAAAGTTGTTAAATCCATTACTTCATTTAAATTAGTATTCAAAAGCACATTATGTATTAAATATAAGTTATTAAATTCCCTTAACTTGATCATACCCATTTGGTATACATTCAGTCTCAACCCGAAGGTTATGGAGGAGGAAAGATTAAACCATATAGGAACCACCCCAACCTTTGAGTTACCCCATGAACCCTCCCCCTAAGGACTTGAGGTGACAGGGACATGTCCTTCGCCCAAGGATCACCTATGTACCCACTTCCGAACGAATCAAAGTCACACGTAGTTCTCCTTACATGGTCTCTCAAGGATATCTACACACCAACTCCCCATTTAGTGAACCTATACCATGACACTCCCATCCACATATGCAAAATTCTCAATTTAAATTTTACCACCATAGATATTAGTCAATGCAAGCATCACCAACTTCTTATAATTACCTATTAAGGATATCATGCCACATTTAGTACCCTAATGAAAATAACCTAGGGTTCTATTTAAGCTTAGAACATGATAACATGTTCAATATTGTGGTTCTTATAAAATAGTATTTATAAGCTTATTTTAAGTTATAATCAATGCATGAATCCTTCTTGAGAAAGTTTGCCACACTATATCCATTAGACCAATATATGAAAGCATAGCCCATTAATATTATTCTTGATCTTATGGTTCCCTTTACCCTATGGTGCAACCCCATATTCTTATAATAGTCTAGTTCATTGGTTGGGTAATTTATTTATACTAATATATGATCGTGATGGTCAATAGTAAGGTCTCGAGAGGTGTTGGTTAGCATGATCTCATAGGTTTATTTGTTAACATAATCTCAACGACATAATCATATTGATCGATTCTTACCTTCCATTTAGTATGCAACCATATTATAGTTCCTAAGGTTCTAATATCCTTCCTTCATTCACATGATAATTCCAATACTAAGGTTCTCATATTTAAAAGGTCAATAGACATCACATGAAGTCATATAAAGCCTTTACCATGATATTCATGTGTTATCAAAAGTATTGAGTTGCAACAATAAGGACATCCTTAGTAAAGTGTGGTTATAGTGCCTCTAATTGAAGTAACCATGACTTACAATCTTAGGCAACCATGAGCCAAGACTCATATTAATTATACCTTATTCTTGGTTCATATTATAAGGTTATCTTACAGTCAAATATTTGACCTAGAAATCTTTGCCATTTTATTTCCTTTAAAGTTCAACACAAAGTATCCAAATAAATAACACTTGATTATTTTAATTTCTTAGTTTGAAGATATATATTTATTCCAAAATATTCTATAAGATCATTCCAAGGAAAAAGGTTAGGCTGATTACTTAACAAGAAATTCTCTTTTTTTGCACAAATCATACTTATCATTAGACCAAGATGCTATGTCATAGTGGAAATGTAAATATGAGTGATAACCTTGAACTACACCATAGTGTGCTAGATGTATAACACTACATTCCTTTCTCCCATAGATATTTTAAACAACATTGACATAATAAGGTCTCACTATTTTATGATGACCATGACTTGACTTAGAAGCCATCCTCACTATTCACTCCTCATACAACACATGCCCAATTTCATGCAAGGTTTATATAGATGTCATGAATACTAAACACAATACTCCATGATGTAAAGTATAGATAAACATAATTAGGTTGAAATGGGTAGTAAAGTTGATATGATAGCCATAACAAAAAAAATTCACAAACACCTCAATATTCTACATATTTTACAACTAGGAGGGCATATTAAACGTTTTTATTGTTCAGCATCTTGCATCCCACACGAGGATACAAATATAACTTCTATTGAAAACAAATAGCAAGGGAACCTTAGCATGTTACAAGTCTGAAGGATCATGGCAAATAATTTAAGTCAGAAATATTATTTTAGTTATCATTCACTAGTCTCCCCTAAATTCATAGGGGACAACCATAAGAGAGAAATGCCAAACCCAATGTTATTTGAAAAATGTTTATACTTAGCTTTAAGGATGGAGTGGGAGATATCCATAACTTGTTCCAATGCCCTCTCCTTTACACAGGCACGTAGGGAGGATGTGATCAAACATTGTGTAATTTGGCTTCTCCCTCTCTTCTCATCATGAATCTCCTCTGTTGCCCACATCTGAAGGTTTTTTTTCTTTCCAAAAACCTGTGAATATCTCCTCTGACGATAATCTTCTATCTATTCTCTTCTCCTTATCGTGTCATCTTCCCCTTGTCCATTCCCTTCTCCTCACGTTTTTCCTTCTTTTTCCCTCCCTTACACCCTTTTTCTTGCATTTTATGCCTCCCTTCTCTCTCTCTCTCTCTCTTTGTCTTATTTTGTGATTTTTTTTTTTTGAAACGTAGATTTTTGGGACCCTATGGACTACTCTTGTAGTTCTAGGGTTTTCACCTAAAATGAAAGAGATAGGGCCAAAAATGCTAATGATTCATTCAAATTAGGATGTGTGTGATGTGATGTGATGTAAATGAAGTTAACTAAAAACAATTGACTAATCTAGGTGATTGAAAATGAATGCAAAAGTGTAATTACAACTATGTTTGAAAACACATTGTGATATGCAAACTATGTAAATGAAGAAACTATGTAGAACAGAAAGAGATTGGATGAAACAGAGTGCACCTAGGAAAAGTGTGACAATTCTGGAATGTTCTAGATGTTGACGAAATTCACTAATTTTTCACAATGGGACTCATTCGCCCAGGGTGGCGAATCAGTCCACCTACTGGTGAAAAACTGTCGGAAGCTAGTTTTTGTCTGTCGAGATCTGAAATCTTACAAAACTCAAATTTCCAGTCCTAAGGTGGGACTCATTTTCCATAGGTGGGGAATTAGTCCTCCCCCAAATTCTTGAAAAACTAGGAGACAATTTTGCAACACCAGATCTTAGAATGTTTGCTTGCCGAGTTGCCGAAGTCAAATCTATAGAAAACGGACAAATAACTCTCTCCAAGCTTGATTTTGACTCAAGTTGACTTGAAAATAACTCTTCAATACCTAATAACCTGTCAAATCTACAAACAAAGGGCTATAAACAAACAAGCAAAAGGGGAAAAATGATTAGGGGTTAGTAAATAGGGGTTTGCCTTGGTCAAACCCCACTTTTGGTAATCAAACCCTTGAAAAGATAATGAAATGAAAGAGAAAGATAAACTAATAACATGCAAGTGTTATCAACTCACCTAACTCTTGATAATGCAAGTATGAAGTAATGTCAATGGTTGCTTCAAAGTGCTTGAATAGTGCTTGAATTGCTTGAAATGTAGGATTGAATGCTTAGATGAGTGAGAAGATTGTAGGAGATTGCTTGAATAAATTAGGAGATGTAAAATGAAGTGAAAAATGCCTATTTATACAATTTGTGTACCTTAGTATCTGTTCATACCTCATCATAGGCCGACATCAAGTGATTTTTAATAAAATCCCGATTGAAAAATTGAAATATTTTGAATTTGGGACCAATGGGGACTCATTCGCCACCCATGGTGAATGGGTCCCACCTAGGACCTAAAAACATGTGTCAGGAAATTTTTTGTGTTTAATGTTATTTGTCGAGATAATATGCAAAAATACACTTAATTAAGTCATATGAGGGCATAAAGAGACAAAATAAAGTATGAGAAGGGTGTAAATAGTGAAAATGTGCCTAAAAAAGCGTGAGCTTGTTACAAGACTTTACAACACTTCATAATAGGACTTGTTGATGTGTGAAAAGGTGGTTTTTAGGTGAATTGCATTAAATAGAGTCTAGAAGAATGTAGAAATGTCTTACAACACTTCACAACACCTTCACAAGACGTCATTCTTTAAGTTTTAATACCTAAATAAGCATGTTCAAGCCATGATACAACATAAAATCAAAGCAACATAGTTCCAACACCATGAGACAAGACCTAAAAGGCCATGAAAATGACAAAGGACCATTTTTCTATGGCACATTTTCTCCAAACAAAGCCTTTGCTAGTCACGTCCTACCTTCTTCTCTTCCTGCATAGATTCTTCCATCCCACATAGCGGCTACTCATGTTTTGGAAATACCTTCCTCCCTTTTCCCATGTTTTATGGTCTTCCTCTCTGTATTTTTCTTCCTCCTATGCCATACTCTCTTCTTCCCCTTACTCCCTCCACGTTTTTCTCCCAATGGAAAAGCTCGGGCAATTAGAACATGCAAGGAAGATGTGGGCAACGATTGTGGAATTCAACTTTTTCACATACCACTTGCCTTTTCCTTCACCTTCTAAAGACTTTTCAAAATATTTGTTTCGTTCCTATCTTTCCCTATGCATCAGGTTTTGCCTCTAGATTTTCTGAGTGCAATGTGTGGAGCACCATGCCTTATTAATGGCATGGCCATCCCTTCCTCTCGTTTCACCATTCCTCCTGTCCTCGGTAATTTAATTCCCTTTCAAACCAATTTGTACTGAAGTCATGGGAGTGGCATATTTGAAGGCTATTGTATGTGCCTTTTATCACCATCTGTAGTTTTTCTTATTGGCAAGGAGGGTTGCCACACCCTCTTAATGGCACAAACACCCCTTACTTTCCTTACACCGTGTTGCTTCACTAGAAGTTGTCTCCTCGTTCTTATTTCCTTTGTCCTTTTGACGTGGATGTGACATGAATGTAGCAAAAATCCCTTGAATCCTTTTACACCTCCCAGTAATAATGTCATGGTATTGAATAATGACAATTTAATCTAATAAGAAGATAATATTCTTGCCTCATCCTTTGGTTGTTGCATTGTTGTCATACTCTATTGTGTTCTAACACACCAAGCAAGAACAGTGAGAAATTAAGGAATAAGCATGTCTTTCTCATGTATGTTGCAAGTGATGGATTTGAGAAGGGAAAGATAAATAAAAAAACAAACATAATATTTTATATTGTTCATAAAAAAGACATTACAGAACTTGAGATTCTTGGAGCTACTGCTCCTTGATAGACAACATTACAGCTCTGTTACATTCAACTACTCATTGGCAAACACCATTGCTAGTTCCTTACAGCTCTGTGGAGCTGGACTCTTGAAAGAGTGAGTTCCAAAATACAAAACCAACCATTATATATAATGCTCAATGCATATGGTGGAGAGAGAACATAGCATAAAATAGTATTTTCTAAATCACGCATAAAACATCTGAGATCAGGAGATATGATAGAGGACTGGTTGGAGAAAACCATTCAAATCCATCAAAAATATTTAGTAGAATATGTTTTTAATGTTGTCATTAATATCGAGGTTGACTGCCCATTAGGAGGATACGAAGATGACAGGGTCTGCTGGCAAAATCAATGAAGTAGTTGGGATTACAATCTCCAACACTCCCCCTTAATTACAACTATGAATTCTGATTTTTTTTTTGCCTCTCCATGATGCTTCGACATCTACAATCTTCAACTTCTAGGAATAGGCTCTACCCATGAGCTTTGGCACACTTGGTAACCAGTCCATTGTAGGTTCAGGTGTGAGACAACTTTTTTTTCTTCAACACCTCCCATAGAGACACACTGTTGGTGCTCAAGGATCCTAGCATTAAGCAACTGCAAAATCCCCATCTCGGGCACAACAATATATTTTTTTTAATTAGCACCACCTACCAACTTAACCAACCAAGCATTTTCCATAAAGATTAGAAGTGTTAATTTCAATAGCTCAACATTCACCCTTGTGACAATAATCAATGTCACACTTGTATTCTTATACGAGCAAAGGTGTTAAGCTCATACAACTAAGGTCGTTCTTAGACCTATGACCTAAGCTTTGAGGGTTCGTAATGACCCTGCCTATGTATCCCCTCATGGGAATCAGAGGCATCATAGTTCACCCCACAAAGACAGAGGGAGTTCAATCTCACCTCTTGTATGACATCTATTATCTCACCTTTATCGCATAGCTATTAATTTAGTACATGTAAGCTATCAACATCGTCAATTATAATATAATGATAATAACTTGCCATCAAGTGTTGGATCTATACCAAACATTAGTGTACAAAATGCACAATATTCACAAGGCGTTTTTACACCATAATCTCAAATATTATACGCAATAGTCATCATGAGCATACCCCCATATACACAAGTTGAATAGTTCATACAGAGTACAACTAGAACAATGACCAAATCATATACAAATCACAAGTATGATAGTGAGTGGATCATACACCGATCCCAAGTGCAACAGAGACTGGATCATACACAGATCCCAAGTGCAACCGTACCCGGATCATACACAAATCACAAGTGCAATAGTGTCAGGATCATACACAAATGCCGAGTGCAAATGAAACTGGATCACACACAGATCACAAGTAGAATGGTGATCAACTCATATGTACATTGCAAGTATAACAGTTTCTGACTCATATGCATAACACGAAAACATTAGTGGCTGGCTCCAACATACATCACAATTACGCAGTGACGAGCTCCAACATACATCACATACATAGTGATGAGCTCTAGCATACATCACAATTACACAATGACACGTCACAATGGCTAGCTAACACATGCCCATAATGCATCCTAGATAGGAAGAATAGTGGTGCATTGCGCACTACACCATGGGTCCTATTCTTTCCTCTAGTCTTCTGCACCATTGGACAATTGGGAAGAGGATTCGGTGCATCACATACTACACCGCAGGTCCGTCCTCAACCCCACAAGGCTAAGTATATAGTCTAACAACTGGGAGGGGATTCAATGCATCTCATACTACACCGTGGGTCTATCCACCATCCCAAGGGTTTCCCCAAGCAATGAACCTACCAAACCCGGTGGATTCCGACGTCAATCGCCTATAGGCCACTGACGACAAGTCTATCCACTTAGGAAGAAGTAGCTCCCGACATATACCACCTTGTGACCTTAGTGGTATTGTCAGCTATCTTCCTCACAATCCTAGGTAACACTGACCTCGGTCACTTCCATGCCCTTAGTGATAGCCAATGAACCCCTCGATACAACAGTTAGCCCCGAATTATCGTTACCCGCATGGATGGGTCCCTACCCGTGCAACCGTTACCGTATCTTAATCATAACCAAGGTAGCCTACTACCTTCACCTCTGTGAACCAAGTGAATGCTGACTAATCCCTCACAATAGCCCAGACATCAATCATTGGCACAGTCCAATGACTACCTGTCACTGCTCAAATATCCCAGAGGTTCACTCTTGGACATGTCATACATAACATGATTCGCAATCAGAGTCAACACATATACAAGCCTAGACATAGAGACCTCTAGATATGGAATCAGTCTTCACGACACAAAGTCACATCGAACCAACATGAGATGGACTTTTCCCATCATATACATATATTCAATTACCAATATAAAGCAGTCAATCTTCGCTTACTATATAAAAACATATTAGGTATTAGATACACAGTATTAGATTTCCTTAACTCATGCATACCCATTCGGTACCCATTCAGCCTCAAACCGAAGTCTACTAAGAGAGAAGGTCAAACCAATTAGGAACAACCCCAACCCTTGGATTTGTCCCCCCTAGACCCTCCCCCTACGGACTTGAAGTCATAGGGGCATCCTTCGCCCAAGGACTTCCTACGTTCCCACTTCCAAATAGGTCAAAGTCACACATAGTTCTCCTCACAAAGCCTCTCAAGGATACCTATGCATAGGATCCCAAAACCTAAGGTTTCACTTCCCTTTAAGTGTATTGAGGTCTTGGATCAACCTCCACCTAGTTTATTTATAATCTAGTTTGAACATCTCGACTCTCTTATATTTTCATCTCCTTGACCTAGCCCGACTAGGCTTATTACTTAATACCAAATTACCTTGGTTCCCACAACCCATAGGAAATCATTTCCATTTGGAACTTATATAATAAGATCAATAATGAGGCTTTTATAATCAAGGGGTCAATAGTTACCTTTGAAGGTCAAGCAATGGTATTTAAAAGTTTGTTTTAAGTTATAATCAATGCCTGAACCCTACTAAGAAACTTAGCAATACCATATCCAATAATAATATGCTCTTAATCTCTTAATAACCTTTATCATTTAGTGAGACCCAATACCTTGAAAATAGTCTTAGTTCATAGTATATGAAAGGTTCGACCTGGCCACATAATGTCCTCTCGAACATTGAAAGACATAGGTCCATTATTACAAACTTGAGTTAAGCATAATCAATGTCCTAGTCATACTTAAAACAATTGACAACATTATGCTCATTATATCTTCATCTAAGGATTTGCATTCCTTGGTATTAGTAGTAGTAATATTCTTAACCTTTTATTCATTAATCTTATGGAGCAACCCATTATCCTTTTAATGGCTTAGTTCTTAACTATATAATATTTGCACTTGACTTTTATAGCTAAATACTTCTTATAATTGTAGATACCATCATGCTAGGACACCAAACATATCATAACATATGTTTTCCTTTTTACATATATGGATTTACCAAACATAAGGAATCCCATGATTAAAAATCATCCACTAATCATGTACTTAGACTTATTAAATAAAACATGATATCGTATACCATTCTCACAATCATTAAAATCATTGTTTTCAAGATAATACATGACCATGTAAACTTTATAACATTATCCAACTATAAGAAAGTATACAAAAATAATTATAAACTTGTTTAATCTTGATTGATACTTAAGTTGTGTTCAAGATGGTCAAAGCCATGTATCTGTGATATCATAATATGGATATATACCCTATAAATTTGGTAATGTTAACAATCATGAAGACCATATAGGTTCCATAATATCTTCCATCACACTATTATACTTACCAACTGTATTAGCCCAGTAATATTTACGGTTTAATAGGTTATCTAGTAACCATCATAATATTGTCAACATATAATGAGATCTTCAAACAATGTCTCAACACAGGGATAAAATAATGATGACATGCTTGTATTCTTGTTATCTAGGTCTTTGATAGTGAAAAGAATAGCATAATCCCTCACAAGGTTTATCAAGGACATTTCAACCTATCAAAGTTCTTAATAAGATAGAACAATCGTTCTCATCTAATGAAACTAGAAGATAAATACATGCCTTTTAGCATTAATGCGGTAATACTATTATTTATTTATTTATTTTCCTCCATTCTTAAGGAAACTCTACTTTTCCAAGAAGGTAAATTTTGTTCCTCTTTCTACTAAGTAATGCTTATGATAGTCTTACAATAATGCAACAATGTATCATTACACTATTAATGTTTCATTACGAACATTGTTGGGGGTCCCTAAAGATGTTAGACCTTAGAATGTCTTTTGTTTAATAGTGTAACCAAGTATCTTAGCGAATATTCAAAACATGTCTTTAATTCTACTTATTTGTTTATTTCTCTATCAACTTTGAATGGCCTCTACATATAGTCAATCATCATATGAAGATAAACCCAATACATTTTGATAATATGATGGTCATAAAGACCATACAAGTTCTCCAAAAATTAGAAGCTAGCATACTCCTAAAACAAACCCCTCCTATACCTATTTAGACATTTTACTATAAATTATACAATAAAGATGTTTTCAATATATTATAAATTTTAAGTATGATAATATGTGTGTCTTGACACAAGATAGTGACCTTATTATCAATTAAAATAAACATGCCACAAACCATTATATACACATGCCTTCCTAAATAAGATGAATTAAATCACCCGTATGAGCAAAGTAATTTCATACAATGTACACGAAGGAGGGGAGATATTAACTAATATTTTCATAGAAACAAACCCAATTTAATTGGTTCCATTTTCTCGTGCAAGAGTGAATATTTTGGAATTAAATAATATTCTTGGAAAGTTAGGGTGAAGGAGGGTACTCGTATATTGGAGATATTTCTAGTGTAGGCACCAAAACCTGCTCTGCTACCTCCCTTTGTGAATCGGTTATGTCTTCCTCGAATATGGAGTGCCATGCTCGGTAATAAAGCTGAAAAAGGTAGAAAGTTTGTCACTTACCCAATTCACCAACATCTCAGAAGGATCCTTAACCTCGTACGCCTTATCTTGCAGTCTCTCTACATTTAATAAAAACCCTCCATCATTAATCTCTGAATGAGGTTCTTAGACTGTTCAAAAGCTCCTTTTGGACGCAAGTAGGGTGGATTTTGGCAACGATGGTGGAATTCAGCTTTGCATCTGCTCATTACATTTTATTGAAAGTTTCTACTGCCTTTTCAACAAAACCCTTTTGTGCATATGCGACCCTCTCTACTCCTGTGCCATTCTTTGCCTTCCCTATGGCGTTCTCCCGCTTTCTCCTCCGCTGCACACATTCGAAGGTTTTACTCTGCAACTCGTGCTCAATCTGATGAAATTCCTATATCTTTTAAGCTTGATAGATATTTGTTGCCCCTTCTGCAGGCTCCCCTTATAGCACAAATATGGAGGATTTTGTTCAAGATGCGGAGTCTGGCTTTCCTTTCTCTACGTCGGCCCTTTCTTCTCCCATACGATTCAGCTCGGTACTTTTTCCTACTTTCAGACTGCTCCAAAACTGCCCTCAAATTTGTGTTCCCTTTCCCACATGTATACTCCTTTCACATTTTTCTTCCTAATCCCCCGTGAATGTCTCCCCTGCGTGCTTTATCTGGTCTCCAAAATATCAAGCGCTTCTTTTTCGACGTGATTTGGGTGAATTTTCCATGACTTGGGTATTGGGACACCATACCCATTAATGACGTTGCCTTCTTACTTAAGCCCCTGCGTTCCTCTAGCATTTACTAGAGCCCATACCCATTTATTGAAGGATTGATGGATTTGCATTTTTCTACTCCACCACTCTGTCCTCTCCAATTTAATGGTCGCTCAGCAAGCCCATACCTCTTTAAATACGAAATTGATTATGTTGCTTTTTATTTTATTTTATTATTTCTTCACTCTCCCGCATCCACCATGGAGGCAGCTGACGGGGATGTGACAGCAACTTTTTGTGACTTCATGCATTCTTCACACAAATACAGAATGCTGCGGCATTCAATCATATTATTTCCTTAACCATTAACAACTTCAGTCAACTTTTTATAAAATCAAACAACTTCTATACTCCTCTGATCTTTTGATCAAACTCCTCCTGCTTAATTTGTTTTGTAGACTTTAAATATGTACTTCTACACGATCTTTAATTCTCTCTCAAACTAAACAATTACACATACAGCCTTCTCAAATGCTATGACTTCTCTTGAAATTATAGATCTTTTAACTCTACAATCTCTGATTCTGGGGTGACTTTGACTTTAGCGGCCCTTCTCTTTCAACAATGACTTCAACATAGACATTGGCCTTTCTTTCAAGAAAATAAACTTCTTTCTCGAGAACTAAGAGCACTCGTAAACTTTTAAGTTCTACGGCTCAAAAAATACAAGCCTGACAACTTTTACCAATATCAAATAAGAAACCTTGAGGTTCGTAAGATCTCTACAGGCATTAACCTAGTCTTCATTTGGTGCCCGTAATCTTCTGAGCACTTACCTTGGACGGCAACAACATTGGGCAATGTGCTAACAGTGATTCCTTCTTGTATTTACAGGGAACTTTACACTCTGTAGACTTTTTCTCAAGTGGTCTCGGCTTCAGACAAAACTTGCAGCAAACCTAGCGACTCCTTTTTTTTTTTTGACTGGCTGACAACTCTTCTTGATCGGATGCGGCTGATTTAAACTCTTTGATCTCCTCTTCTGATGCCCACGATCCTCTACTCCCAGTGGACATGGCGGACATGGCTGTGATACCATTTGTAGAGTTTGAAAGGAGGAGAAAAAAACTGATAAACACAAACCCAAATATTTTTTGTATAAATCAAAATAACAATTTTAGAGAGCTTCAGATCTTTCTTACACACAAGAGACACATTAACCTTCAACTCAGACATCATTACACAACGATTACATTCCTTCTGCTCTATTATAGATTGAGCTTTCATCTACTGTTCGTCTCCTCACAGACTGAGCGTGAGCTCTTGCATACAAGTCAACACCATTACTAACTCCTTACAGCTATGAGACATTACAAAGACTTCTTGAGCTGCTGCTCATTCAAACATGCTAAGATGAGGGAACTTCTGCTCCTTGACAGACTAGACAGACTATTACATCCCCTTACAGCTCTTGAGAGTTGGACTCTTCAGAGTCAATACAAATCACCATACTCTTTTTTGTTTTCCTTTTTTGGACAGCAAATTACTCTTTGTATTATTAACAAAATTCATACAAAGTGATTGCTTCAGCAATGGCAGAACTACTGCTCTTTCTATGCCCACAGAAACTAATGTAAAGTGCCCTGTTTTTCGTAGCTGTTCACAGCTTGCTAGAAATATATATATTAACTGCAGTTCTTTTCATACCCTATGCAAAAAGACAATAACATTCCCATTTCAAGAAGTTGTAAGAATTTGTGAGTCTGTTGTATGAAGTTGTCTATGAAAGAGCCCAAGAAAGACTAATGTAATTTTTATCTAAATGAATATAAAGTTTTTTGTGTTTATTTTGTTAATAAAAAAAAATAAAAAAAATGGTGATTTGTATTGACTCTCAAGAGCTGTAAGGGGATGTAATAGTCTGTCTAGTCTGTCAAGGAGCAGAAGTTCCCTCATCTTAGTATGTTTGAATGAGCAGCAGCTCAAGAAGTCTTTGTAATGTCTCATAGCAGTAAGGAGTTAGTAATGGTGTTGACTTGTATGCAAGAGCTCAAGCCCAGTCTGTGAGGAGACGAAAAGTAGATGAAAGCTCAATCTGTAATAGAGCAGAAGGAATGTAATTGTTGTGTAATGATGTCTGAGTTGAAGGTTAATGTGTCTCTTGTGTGTAAGAAAGAGCTGAAGCTCTCTAAAACTGTTATTTCGATTTATATAAAAATATTTGGGTTTGTGTTTATCTGTTTTTTTCTCCTCATTTCAAATTCTACAGCAAGGTCATTAATAATTAGTGACAGGGACCTGTAACCTCAAAAGAATGATTGCCTTGTATTCTAGAAGAAATGAGTTGGATTATATGTAAAAATAGATTTCACTTGTAAGGAAATTTTGTTAAAATATGGGAAGTGTTAATCCTAGGATATGGTCTTCTTGACCAGTACCAGAATGTTCTTTCTATAATTGTTTTGGGTTAACATTTATTCTATTGGATTTAATGGGCACGCTATTGAAGAGTTTCTCAAAAACAGGGAGAATATGACTAACTAGAATGCTCAGAATGTAGGAAGAATAATTGATCGTAATGGACAATCAACAGAGGCCTTTTGATGGCATAGTGACATAGGAAAATGTATCGGAATTAAAAGTGTATCATGAAGGTCCATACATAAGTTGGTTATAAGATATTTTAACATATTTTAACCTCCAAGAAATAACACATGTTTGATGAATGCTGTTTGAGTACTGCATAACAGGTGGAAATGTAATGGACTTAGTAATGTACAAGAAGAGTCTTTCAGGAGTTTGTTACAAGATAGTTTTACCTCAGAAATAAACAAAGATTCCTGAATGCTTTTCTTTTCTTTGTTTCTTTCTTGTTCTGTATTACTGTTGACCCACTTTATAGATTTGGCTTTCAGCTGTTCTTACAAAACTTATTTGTACAAATTTGTCTATAGTCTTTACATCATTAGAACTTAGGAGCAGTGTGACTACATTCCAAAGCAATGGAATGGGAATTAATGGGTATCTAATTAAGATTAGATACGACAATGGATATTAAAAACCATGAACAGATTCCTTTCGCTGAATAATTTTAATAACCAAAATATTATTTCTAATTTCTATAATTTATTAGAAATCAAAACTAAATAATTAATTACGCTTAATATTCTTTTATTTTTTCTTATTCGTAAAATCTAAGCACTGAGAGGGCTCTGCTGGTGGGCCACAAATGGGCAATCCCATCCCCACCTCAATACACAAAGTCCAAACCCACATATGCAGTGCTACATGAAGCCAATAAGGATAATGTACCCTTGGTAAGAATATTTTGGATACAAACTAGAAAATATGAAATTGCTTGCTAATTCTTGATAGAGTGGAAAATTTTCAAAGCATAGCTCATTGCACTTTTGATGTATTGTACTTGTAAATGTAATTATTAAGGAAATTTCAATGGAACTCTCGAATGAGTTACGATGATGTACGGAAAAATTACTATCATATAAACATGTGAATCTGAGTAAAGCGTAGGAAGAAAGTGGGCCAATCAGCTGTCATAGAGATAATCCGGCTTTGTCAGTGTAGGCATGCCAATTTCTTCACTAGACAGTGTCAACAAGAATAGTACCTTTGACATGGAAGGCCTCAACCTTGCCTCTTGGGTGCACTGAAGGGCAATCAATATCACTCTCAATACTATTTTTGAGTCAAAATTTTCACTACAAATTAATCTTCTGTCTACCAGATCGAAATGACGATTCTCCTCGTGAAGATTCCATGCCTGTTGCACAAAAGCAATTTCACATTAAAAAGCTAAGGAGTATTGCCATAAAAAAAACTCTGAGCTAATATACCCACCCACTTGACAAACCCCAGGGAGGGGGAATTAAACTCCACATGTCTTCTGCCAGACACCATTTCTAAGACGACCACACCAAAGCTGAAAACATCCACTTTCTCTGTTACTTGACTATCAGACTTACATTCTGGAGCTATATAACCTCTGCACAAGACAAAATTAGAGCATTTTTCTAATTAGCACAAATAAAATTACATTCTAACAATTTCAAATTCTATGGCATGCATCTTACTCTGTTCCAGCGACTGACATGATTTGATGGTTGCCATTTGTACCTAAGACTGCTCCCAACCCAAAATCTCCAATCTTGGCATTCAAATTCTCGTCGAGTAATATATTATCGGGTTTTAAATTTCTATGCACTATACGAATCCCAGAATCCTCGTGAAGATATGCCAGACCACGTGCTACTCCTTGTATTATATTCAAATGGCTTCTCCAGTCAAGGACTCGGACTTCTAAGGGATCTGCAATTGCAGTCAAAATTTTATATAGGCATTCATACCATATATATGTAAGCGTCTTATTTAAAATACCTTAAGGAAACAATGGTTTTTCTTTACTTACTGAAGAGAACTTCTACTAGGAGTCCTTTAGGTACATATTCATAAATAAACAATATTTCCTCTCCTTCACTGCAAAAGCCCAACAACTTTGCAATGTTACGATGTTGTAAACGCGAACCAATGCCCCATTCATTCATAAATAATCTCTTTCCTTGTTCAGATAATCTCTTTATGGCCAACTGCTTACCATCTGCTAAAGTTCCCTGTAGTAAAAACGCTACATCATCATGAGACTTACCATGTATAATCGATAGGGTATTAATGTCTTTACAGTTTACTAATCAAATTGTGAATGATCTGTTTAATTTATTACCTTATACACACACCCAAATTCCGCTTTTCCTATCTTATTCTTTGGGTGAAAATCTTGACATGCAATCAAAATTTCATGGTATGAGAACAAAGTTGTGCCTCGATCTAAATCCTTCGTTCCTTGTTGCATGACCAAACGTTCATATTTTTCATCACCCACTGTTTTTTTGCCTCCTCTGATTGCCCGAACAATGAGTGATATTACTCCTCTCTTTTGATAATGATTATTGTTCCTATGGCTAGCAATTTGTGAAGAGTGACCATGATTCAAGTTAAAGGGCTGATTGTGGTTTGTTTGCTGTGAGTTGAAAGAAATTGCATTTCTATGAATTTTTCCTCGGGATGAAGTTTCAGCTACATCTTTCTCAGACTGCAACCAAATTCCACCTGCTTATGCAAAGATAAGACTTCAAATACAGTAGGAGTTCCAACTAATAATGTGAAAGATTGAATCTGTAAATGAAAATGCGAGAACATATAGTGAGAAATTGATTACTGGGGGCTTCTTGACTGGATTGAAGTGATGTATATGAAATAAAAGAAAACAGTGTCTTCAATTGCACTTGTAACATAATATCTCTGAACATACGATCTGTTTGTCCCCTTAGAAAATTTAGTTCTTCCCGTATCTTTGTAGACAGCAGGAACCTGTACAATAGTTTTGAAGATAAAATCAATGCCAAACTTAAAAAATTGGAAATCAGATGTTGGTAACGTGTGTGATCCAATGTTCAATCAATGTTTGTTATGACCTGCAAATATTATACACTTGTGTTAAGCCTAAATAGGACCCAGTTGGGAATTCGAAATCAATTAAATTATGGAGGAAAACATGTTTATTTAGATTAGGATCAAAGTAATATCTTCATTAGTTAATAAGTCATGCAGACGATAAGGAATACATACTTTGATAATTTCTTAGATCGGATAACAGAACAACACATCATTGCTCCAGTTATTATCAGATAAACACCCTCACACATCTTTTCTCTAATCTCCTTATGCAAATGGGCTTTGAGTTCTTGGAGCTGCTTAATACATTTTGCCAAGTCATTCATCCCTCGGAGAAGATCCACACATTCTCTATCGTTTGAGGAAATTTTATCGAGCCTTTCCAGAACAATCGCCACTGCTAACAGCCCAACTGCACTCCAGTGGATATTACCCACTCCTCTGAGAACATCCACAGCTACTGTTCTTGCATCAGTAGCCCATGTGCTCGAGGATAATGATTTCTATACAAATAAAACAGCACACATCGTATTAAAATGGGCAAGACTCAAATTAGGAAAAACCGACCCACCTTAAAGACTGCCAAGATATCCAATTTTAAATATATTTCAACTGTCATTTTACTCCAGCTGCAAGAGAATCCTTTTCCTTAGAATTTAACGGTACCTGATTTGAAAATAATTTAGAGCCCTCTGAGATGCGGCCTTCTAATAGTTCAAAAACTCCAGTAGTAGCAGGCTGAAAAAAATCGGAGACTTTCATGCCACCTTCATCCTTGTCACTATGGCAGCGCTATCATTCAAAACAAAAAATTCTGGTCAAGAGAGCCCTCTGAGATGCAGTTTTCTAATATTTCCGAAAATCCAGTAGTAACAAGCGGAACCAAGTCAGAGAATTTCATGCTAACTTCACCCTTTTTAACATGGGCGCTCTTGTAATTCAAAAGCAAAAACTATGGTCATAGCATTAATTTTAGCATGTCACCAGCCAGGAGTTAAGGGGCTTGTATTTTCCATTTACCTTGTATGCTGTTCATTAAACTTTTACCTGCACACCTTTTTTTGTCCATTATATTATGTTCTACCATGCCATCTCTTGGGGCATTTGAGCAAGTGACCTCCAATATGGAGTGCCAATGCCTTCAGTTCCACTCAAATTGTACCATTTTACAAGATTATAGTTCCTAAAAAAATAAAAATCTTTTTTAAGCACTACCATATACTTCCTAAGAGAATTAGTTCCAATTTAATATTTTACAACTTTCTACAGAGCTAAGCTAGGGCCATTGGTTTTACAACTGTGGGGATTAAAACATCAGAGATTAAAATCTTGAATAGTTAGAAACGGGATTGGATAGTTTTGCTTACCTTGTCAGTCACTGTGGCAGATAAAGCAGCATCTATATGCTGTATAAGAAGCTCCAAGTCCACCTCTACTCTGTTTTGAATGCCTATATCGGAATCCATTGAATTAAGTATATTGATCAGAGGTCAAGTGGAAGAGTGTTAAATTCAATAACCCAACCTGACAAGATTAATCGGACAACTTTAAGCCCAGTCTCTTGAAAACAAAAGGGGAGGGGAGGTTGGGGGAGGGCAGGGCAGTGGGCAGGGGGCAGGGGCTTAAGTTAAACAGTTGCTTGAGGTACACAGTTCAGATTAAGGTCAAATGAGTTGAACGTAAAACTTAAAGTATTTAATAGATTCAAATTTCGTTTAAGAAATAAATAGGATGCTCTGTTTTAGCCTGTAACTCAGAAGCATTAACTATAATTTCAAATCAAAATGTTTTCTATATAGGAAAGGAAATCTTTTAATATTTCTTTAAGTCAACTTTCAATCTAGGATTTTGGCATTTTAGAATTCAATTAACGCGATATTTAGACCAAAAGAAAGTCTACAAGAGCACACCAACTGCGCATGAGAAGGATTGAGCAATTTACATTGGAAAAACGTGAAGCTCATGTTATTGAAATAATATTTCCATTGTTTACCAGTCGTTTGATTGTAATTATATCGAGTGTGGGACCGAAGGAGAAAAGAAAGACTACATTAGATTTCACGATAAACAGAAAAGTTGATTGCTGCGAAACTTCTTTCAGCCTAAAGAAAGAAAAGTTTTATTTTTTCTTCGCTCTTTCTCATTTCCTTTCACTGAATTAGATTTGATATGACACTCACAACCCAATGTTTCAACATTCCAGAAAGCCCATGTGTGTAATGCAGAGAAAGACTTTTGAGAGCGCTACAACTCGTGATTCCCTGTGACCGACATTTTAAACTTTGATCACCAACCGCAGAGCCATTCCCATTGCCAAAACGGTGTCGTTGAAAGGCGCTCCGACGACCTTTGACCTAGAAAGTCCTTGCACGCCAGCACAAAAGCTGGTTACAAGAACACTCATTAATCGATCCCTGGCTAGAATCCTGGTGGACAACTTTCTAGACGAGGATCTAGATAAATTTGTGTGTATGTATGTGTGAAAGCTTTATGGGACGGAGCACTGCAAAGTTTGAAATTGCTATAGAATTAAAAATAGTAAATATGTTTCATTTATATGCTCAAACTTATTGGCATACTCTTGAAGAAGATGTATGGCTATTATTTTCTAATGTTGTCTATTAATATATTGTTCTTTTATCTTCTTTTATTCGCTAATGTTGTCTGCTATGAAGGATGATAGTTATTATAATAGTTGAACTCTTTCCATGTGTATATCTCATGATTGTTGGGTAATGTTATTGATGTGTGCAATGTGTTGGTGGATGACTTGACAAACATAAGTCTTGGGGGTGTCACTTGGGTTTTCATGGTGATGTGTTATATGATGTTTGAAGCATAGCGTTTAAAACAATGCAATGATGTGTGATGAGAGTTCATCTTTGCAATTTGTCTTGGAGGTGTGTTTGACCTTGCTAAATCCATGTTAGAAATTACAAAAGGTTGGCAAAAGTATAGTTACTGCCAAGTCCTATCTTGTGCATAGTGATTTGCACCACTATTATGATTTTTCACATTTGTCAACTGGAGATAGATTGATGATCTTAGCACAATTGTGAGCATTTGGGAGGTGCTTTGGTGTACAATAGACCATAATTGTGTTACCATATAACAATCGCAAGCCATGAGAATGGTCTTGACATTACTATAAAAATCAATATTAGTTGGTCCTCTTAGATCAATTAGGTCTCTCCTTGTAAAGAAATAGTCTCTTGCATTTCTATAAAGTAAGTGCCAAATCTTGAACTATAGTTGTTACTTAGCGAACCATTTGGCTTGTTTTGGGAGAACTAGCTACTAGCTCACTTTAACTAGACTCTATACATAGGCATAAAATAATTTTATGTAAAGATGGCTTCCGAAATATAATCTATCTTTGGCATTGCAAGTTGTGTGCCAATTGATAGTGAACTGTGGAAATCCAAGTATGTATAGTTGTATGGCATAATCTTCTTTAGAGTTGGCAAACATGTTGAGCATTAAATCATTTTATGAATCTAGTATCTCTTACTAACCACTAACACAACTATACGGTGAGGATTGGTGCACTATATATACACTTGTGACTATGCATGCATCAATGTCCAAGGAGTACATTACAAACTTCCATTAGCACTACATCACAAAATTAATCTATCTAAAAAGGAAAAAGAGCATATCAAAAGCAACAATGGAGAGTAACACACATACCTTAGGTATTGTAGGAGCTAAACCATCTCAATTTTTATTACTATAGATGAAGCATGGTTGGCAACTTTGGCCACTTAGTGGTTGCTAAGTAAATGAGGTTCTTCATGCTACTGCCATTGATCATAAAGTCTAGTATCTACCCTTGCACCCACATCTATGTTCATGGGATAATCACCTTGGTTCAACTTTTGGCATGGTTGTTTGTGTGGTTTTGACTAGAATGCTAGGATTTTTGTCAGTGATTCCTTTTGAGGGCTTGATATTATTATCCTTTACTTTGTGCTACATAAGAATTTTTTTTGATATTTCAATTGATAGGGTGGGTGGACTATCTTCCTATCTCAAATTGAAATCAATCATGTTTTGTTTCAGATGGTACACTCTTTCCCATTATGAAGTTTTTGGTTTGCTCTCTAGAATTCAAGAATCACAATCAACATTGGAGTGCTTCTATTTTTGTGTTTGTTGCACCATTTACTTGGCTTGGACAATTTTCTCTTTTTCAAAGGCAATGTCTTCTTTGGTGTGGTGTTTTTTTCCCACTTTCCCTTGTACTTGAACTCTTCCTTAATGGTTGTCACATAGTGATAGGCTTCTCCTATCTTCTTGACTTTAACTATATTCATCTTAGACTAATTGGATGTTCATAAGTTGCTAGGGTACTTGAGGACTCAATGTTTCTCTAACTCAAATAAGCCTAACCTCACATAGAGATCTCATGAAAGGCATTGGTGTAGGCTTGGACTAACTAGCCATGTCCATGTTGTGATTGTAACCATTGCATGTAGCAACCACATAGACATCTCTATGCAATGTTAGGGTTCTTTGAGTTAGGCTTGAACTAATTGGTCATATCCTTGTTTTGTTTTGATTGTGACCATTACATGTTACAACCACATAGTCATCTTCAAGATATAATGCATCCTTAAAGGTTTCTAGGAATGTAGCTCATATATGCTCATATTTTCATTCTATCTAATCTTCCTCCCAAATTCTATCGGTGTGTCACCATTTCTTAATAGGTGAAGACAATTTTGGAAGTTTAATCTTGATTTTCTCCTTATTAGAAAATTCATTGATGGAGAAAAATGACTAACTAATTAAATTTTTAAATCTATCTTGCATGTAAGGCCAACTTAGGGGTTATGGGTGAAACCTTTTCCTCCTCCTTTTTTTAAAATTTATCAATGAGAACAACAATGAATGTCATGCCACCTATGTGGATTCCAAAGTTTCAATCGAAAGTGTCCTAGCCAAAACCCTTTCAATGAAAACTCTTCAACTTTCAATTGTACATAGAGGCATTATTTCTCCAAGTTTTTGAAAGCTAGTATAAATCAATTTCACCAAGAACTATTTCATTTAAACTACATGGTACCAATTTTCCAATGGTTTTTCTTGAAAACCCTAACTTTTCACCACTTTTTCTTTTATTACATAAATTCTCTAAAAAATTAAAAAAGCCCTTTGGTAGATCCAAGAGTGTAGATTTTGATTTTAAATTTTTTTTTTATTAAGTTGTGGAATGAGAGTTCACTATTTGTTTAAAAAAAATTAAAGAAAAAAGCTTCAATCCTATGAATTGGAGAGCCAACAAGAAATCCCTTCTACAAGACTTATGTAGGGTCAAAGATGCTAAGAAAAACAAAAAATATATACAAGTTGTCTACAAATCAAGAAGGTAACTTAGAAAATCCAAACTACAAAGGGATGTTCAAGAAGTAATAGCACAAAATAATGCCCTTATAAGAAGAGGGATTAAGGTTGTTTGATTTGGAGGATTTTCTCATGGTTTGGGAAATCGTGGTCCTTTTTACACATGGAACAAAATCATCTTTTCTATCAATACAGTCTAAGAAATTATTTTTCTACTCATCTAGGAGGAACTCATCTTCTTCCAACATATGTTCTAGGTTGTGTTGAAGTCCTTCCTCATCCTCTAAGAGTTGATATATACTTCCAAAGTGACTTTTAGAGGGGAAAGTGTGCAAGATCCAAAGTTTTGGTCACCTCAAGGATCTCAAATTAAAATCCAACCCTTGTTACTTCTTTTGGAGTGCTAGAAAAATTCCATGATAGTGCCAAAGAAAATCACAATAAAGAGAGCTAGATTTCTTCATCCATTTCTACAATTTGATTGATCACACTCTAAGAGGTAATTTAGAGGTGTACCCTATGATGTTGTGACCAATTAGATTGTAATAGAAACACCTTAGAGGGAAACATTCAAAATTCAAGAACTACATCCAAGTTCCCATTGAGGAATGAATTTTAATCGAGTGAGTTGTAAGCTTGGAAATTCCAATCATGACACAACTCTAATAAATCCATTCTTTGGTTCCACTAAATTCAAATCCATCGTGATAAAAAATAATAATTTATCACATGTCTCTTATGATTAGTGGTAAATCATACAAGTAGATCCAAATAGGAAGAGAAGTAATGGTGGTAGCCAAAGGATCAAAGAAAGGGGACCATACAAAGCAATATATAGTCCACTTTCCAAAAAACCATGACCCATTTTGTTACACAAAATTGTAGTCCTCCACAATGTTAAATTGGAGGAGAAAAAACCATGATCCAATAAGTCAACCAAGGGAGTTTCCAATTTATTCTACATTTGTTTTGTCTAAGCCAAAAAATCTTCAAATGACATATGCTTATCTAAACACATCATGATATGGAAGTCAATGGGGTTATTAGACATCACCACCAAAGTATCACTTAGGAAAAAAGAAGGGAGAGACAAAGAAGATTTGGGGTTGCAAATTCTACTCTAGATTTGAAATGTGTTTCCTCAATTGAGTTTCTTATCATAAAAATAGGAGAGGTTTAGATTGGTCTTTTTAAAATTAGCTCCTTCAAAAAATCACCAAACTCATGAAAGGGGTTTAATCTATTATTTCACTCTTTATAGATTTGTTTCTCTTGCTTAGAAATGTAATCCTTGATAGGAATGGGTTTTCCTTCTATAATTGAAATAGTGGATGAAGAAAGAAATCAAATGTGAGTTCCATCCAAAGAGACACCCTTTTGACCATCATAGCTCCTTTATTCCTAAGTGAGTCATACACCAAGCTTCTTAGCTTTCATGATATCATTTTTTTGTTATTGCACCAAGTCACGCTCCTATTTGCCTTCACCCTTGTCACCACTTTCTCCTTTGCACATTATCGCCTCTAAGACAATATTGTTACTAATTTATTTTTTAAGATTATTATAGGGTAAAAGCACAAACCTGTGTCACACTTTATAAAGGAATCGACCAACAACAAAAAAAAATATGAACTTCAACCACATAAAAGTGGTCTTTATGTTTTGAATTTCAAAATGGTGTAAACTAATGAAATGTAGAACTTTTGATGTAGTTTATTTCTGTAATTTTAATTTTTTTTTTTTTTTTTTTCATTATGTTTTTATCAATTTAAGGACAAATTTTGGAATGTTGAAAATTTCAGAAAAGAGTGACTTCACGGGCCGTCAAGAAACAAATTGAAAAAGACTTCATTTCTCCCTACTTTTTTTTTCTCCAAATAGGTAACTTCAATATCTTGTGCATGGAAAGAGAAAATCACATTTTGATGTATATTTTTCTCATAATAACGTTTTAATGTCAGACATGTAAGAATTTGACAGCTTTCACGGGCCATCAACTATTTACATTTTTTTAAATCATTTTCAAAAAAAAATATACCCTTTTGAAGAAGACTCTCCTCTTGTGCCCCATATAAGATTTAATTTTTTTTAATAAGTTTTACTATCTATTATTTAATTTCTAATCAACCTCTTTTTTAATTTTTTAAACCTACTTGCATTATTTTAAAAATAAAATATATTAAAATTAATCAAAATATTATAAAAATTATATATTTGGATTCTCCACTCCGAGCTCTACAAAAGGGTATTTTTATTTTTTGCAGAAAGATCGTTTTGACTAAAGAAATACTCTACCAAAGCTGAATGTTTTAGAAAATTCTAAAAAATGATGAGTTGGTTGCCATGTAGGATGCCAACTAGACATTCTCAATCAAGAGGGTTTTGGCCGAGCATGTTTTGACCGAAACATACTCAATCGAAAATGTCTTGATATTTCCAAGCCATAAATATCAGATACGCTCACTTTTTCCATGTTTTTGGCCAGCCGTATTCGGTCGAGTAACTTTCGGCCGAAAACTCTTTGGCTGAAAATGTCCCTGCCACGTCGGCGCCACATGGTTTCATTCGAAAATGTCTCAGCCTAATGTCTTCCAACCAAAAATAGTTCGCTCGGGACCATTTATTTGGCCAAAAGTGTGACACACTATTGTGCTCTTACCCTACAATAAGTTTTACTAACACAAAAAATATAGCTAATTGGAAATTCAAACAAATATACCTAGATTATTGGGGCAATTCCTCATGCACTATTATTAGATTCCCTTTGACTATTGCCTCCAACTATAGTCATTCTATCATCAGAGACATAATTAATCTTCCCATGGAGAACATGATGCTTAGTCTCAGTATTTGCAACCTCATATGAGAAAATCTCAAACCAATCTTAGCGAGTGTGATTTTATCCTGCACACCATTACTTTGCTTCTCCCTAGGCCCTTAGTTGTGGGTTTAGTGGTTAGCCTAAAACTAAAAAGTTCCCCATCACTCGTGTTATATCTCCCAATTGTTACACAAAGTTTCTTAATAAAAAAAACCTAGATGAAGATGACAATGATGAATAGGATCCCCTTTATGTCACTTAGAACCTTGCTAACACCATTCTGGGTCCCAGTAATGTATGGGGCAACCCAAATTACTATGACCCCCTCCTTCTCCAACTATTATTTTTGATCTCATTGTTTAGCATCTTGTTTGTTTTTGTTGTTATAGGTTTTTCCCCAATTGGGTTTTAGGGGTGTGATTTTTTCCACCCACATTTTTTTGTGACTATGTGTAAAATATTATTTTAATTTGTAATAAATATACTTATTCATCCAATGCAATTGGATGTGGAAAATCTTGAGGAGAAGCAGGATGAAAATGATGTCCCATGGTTCACATGGAAGAATAGTACATCAACTCCTCTATTTTTGAGTAATCGGTGTAGTTAAAGTTGCCAGGGATATAATTTTGTGTTCTCCAAATGTGTAAAGGGTTGATACGGAAATTTTTGTTAAAGGTTCATATATGAATAGTTATAATCATTGGGTAGTAGGATCATTTTCTAGTAATTGGGCCAAATCTTTTGATATTTTGGTTTTCAGGTGGACTTTGAGCCTGATTTTGGCTAATTAGAGTCATGAAACTTTTATCTATTATATTGTACATCTTTATATATTAATATATACAAGCATACTATCTTTTGCTAAAAAAAAAGACACTTATTCATTAAAAAAACTTCTAAAATTTATTTTATATGTTAAAAAAAATAGATGCACATTATAGGAGAGAATCATTCTCCATAAGATATAAGTTTAATTTTAGTTGTGATATTTTAAAAATTAAAAAAATACATGAACTAGAAGAGATAATCATTATCAAAAGGGTATAACTTTCTTTTATTTATAATAAACAATTAAGTAACAAAGTGGAGGCTTGTTGAAACTATTATACTTTTTAGTAAATTTAATTTTAAATATATATTTAAAACATACATTCACAAAATCATTTTTTCACATCTACTAAAGGCTTAAGTTAACTAAATGGAAAAGAGGAGGTAAGAAAATAGTACATATAAAGTGGAGGATTGTCAACCTCAAATTTTTGAATTTTTTAGCCACTAAATTATAGTGTCAATTTCATTAAATCCTATATCCAAATATTTTTTAAAAGTAAATATTATAAACATAAAATACACTCATTTTTTTACATTTAATTAGTTTATGCAATTTTAGATTCAAAACATGTATGTTATTTTTAGGCATGTAAAGTTAAAAAGTTGAACCTATGTTGGTCATTTCCTTTATAAAAAAATGATAATTCTAACCAATTATCAATTGCATGTGTATTAATCTTTCCCTCCAACACTAGAATTCCTAGTTTCACTTGAGACCTAGGGGTGATCAATCACCAATTTTTTCCTAATAATGAAATTGATGGGAACAACTATTTAAGAACTTGTATGAATTGATTGGAAAAAAAAGGAATGTAGGTCTTGAAGTGAATTTTAAATTTCATTTGTGATCAACATGTGAAATACATCTCACCTCCTTCATTCCAATGGGTTTCAAAAAACTTGGAAGGTAATTTGATGGATCTTGAGGTTTAATGTCAAGTCTTAGCTACTCTAATCTCATTTAGCAAGACATGCAAGATGAGTTTCTTTGATACCATTGGTTTGAGTCTAGGTACAAGTATACGGGAAAACTCTCTAGATGAAGTTATGTGTGTTTTCAAAAGCTTTGTGAGATGGAGTAATGAAATTTTGAGAGAGATATTGTAATGCCCCGTCATAATAACCTAAGGAATGTTGCAAATGTGTATTAAAAGTGTAATAATTTTTTTTTAAAGTATAATTATTAAGTTAATTAGTTGCATACATTCATTAAGTTACACGACGTTACACTACTTTGAGTTTCCATAGTCGACTTTAGTATTTCGCATTGCTTATAATTAATTAACATAAACATTAAAGATAAATATTGCATAACATTTGAAATACCATTCAAGATAACATAAAGTACATACATATTTCTTACATTGCATTTGATAAAGTATTACATTACTCATTCATCTGATGAGGTGGATCAAATAATAATTACATTTTACACTGTTCACCTCATAACAATTGAGGGATGTTTTCCAATACAAGATTTACAAATTACAAAGAAGATGTACACATAAGTTTCCAAATGTGAGCTCTCCATCCATGAAGCTCTCGATGCCATGATCACAAACTGGGGACCCAACAGAGTAAGGTGCACGTTCCACCCAACCATGTGGTACCCGTAGGTCCACCCCCCGTGCTAGGAGATAGTAATATGGTTACCTAGACATAATCTACTAACCCTAGACATAAGTACATAACTAACTGATGGTTACATTGCTTCTAGATTTAGATAATCGAATGTACTACATACACAAGGTTAACTATTATTTAGGTGGAGTGTCATCACAATATTGCAAAGGTTACCCTGGTGTTTCTTCCTAGGTTTCAGTCCCCAACTTGGGTTACCCTGGTAACCTCTTACGAAACCCGACCCCATTGCAAATCATTGCAGAATCGAATGTCTTTTGAAGAAACAAGACACTGATTTGCCATTCTAGGCCTTCTCATCTTATACTCAAAACTGAACTAGCTCAAGAGTCATTAAGTGAGGCATAAACATCTTGTTAAGGATTTTAAATCTAACTACTGTGTTCTTTAGTTATCACTGACTTACTAACTCTTTGTAAGTTACCCTGACACCACTTTGTATGTCGGCCCTTACAAAAAGCCACTCCCCTAAACATAACAAAGGAAACTAAGTTTTCTTGACTAAGGTTTACAAGGTATACAGAAATACAACAAGAAATTCTACGCTTTTCATAACGAACATCAATGTCCATGTTCACAAAATTAGGTGTCTAACACCACGCAAATACCAAGTACACAACCTTAGCTAACTCAAGAATTTAATTTTTAAAATAAAAAAATAAAAAAATCACAATCCCCACTTTTACATTTGGTCTGGAAGACTTGAACAATCACGACATTCCCAATTTGCCCAACTAAAAACACAATTAAAGCAAATCAAGGAAAATAACGTCTATTATTCGGATTTACTAAATCCACTTGCATCAGTTTGATAACAACATGAATATAAATCAACTTAATAAAAGATCTATTTTAAAATCAATAAAAGTAATTGTTTCATTTATTCTATTCTTTCGATTTTCTCAATTTCACATAAAAGTATATTCTATGTTTTCTCAATCTTAAATTTCTCATGCAATAAAATAAACAAAGTTATTTTTCTAAAACTTAATACATTACAATTCTTACAAATATTTATATAAATTAATATATATTAATTCCAACAAAATATATTCATATTCACACATATATATATATAAATATAAATATGATATATTTAAATAAGACAATAAAATAAAATTCGCATTTCATACTTAACGCATTAAAATTGCGTTTAAAAACTTTATATATAAAAAAAACTTAATGAAAACCTGCAGCCTGGCTACGGCCTCCCTGTGGGGAGGTCGCAGCCTTTACCAAGGCTGCACTAGCAACCATGGTGGCTGCGCCCCACCAAAACAAGGAATGGGGAGGGTTTCGGCCCTCCCCAACACTGTTAATTATTATTTTTTAAATTTTTTTTTAACTCTTCGCCATACGGCGTCCATAACAAAACGTGTTTTTTCTTTTTAAATTTTCTAAAAGGAAATATATTAAAGAATTTCTCCTGTATGGCGATTTAACCCAATTTTAATAAAATAAAATAAGTTCCTTTCATAATCCAATTTATCAATTCAATATACATATATATAAATAACTTTCACAGAGATTTACCAAAGAAGTATACAAAAGTTTCTTCAGGATTACAGTAGGGAAATCGGGGAAACTGTAGAATTTTTAATTGGGGTTTTCAAAGAAACACACACAATATTTTCATTCAAATCCTAAATTATTCCCTGAGGAATCAATTCCCCTTTTTTACAAATATTTCCCCTCACAAAATTAAAATACTTTCTACAAAGAGTATTTTACAGAAGATTTCTAAATTTATCAAATTTTACAAAACAAAATACAGAGAACAATTTCTTTGCGAGAAATATAGAGATTTAATTTAAACTTAACTTCTTTTCACAGACATTCCCTTTCAAAAACAAAGTAAATTCACAAGAATATTACATGTTTTCCTTTGCTTCAGAAAACTGTCTGTGATGAGAACCTCTGTTGCCTGTAGCGTACAATCCACCAAAGCTTCTCCAAAGAAAACAACAAATCAAAGGAAAGCTACAACCATCACCAAGAATTTCCCACCAAAGGGATCTTCCACAAGTATACAATATTTCCAAAATAACATAAACAAAAAGTTTTTGCAAAAGCTCAGATATTTTTTTTCCCGTGAAGAAATTAAATCACCTCTGTGTTTTTCCCCAGATCCAAAATAACCTCCGTGAACAAATTTCCTCAACCAAAAATCATAATTGCACTGGCACACATGTCGAGAAGTGCAAAATATCTATTAACCACTTCTCGGCAATGATTTCTTTCCAAATTGCATGCATTTAATTAATTTATTTTAAATTTACAATTTCCAAATGCAAAAATTTATTTAATAACCAAAAATACCATTTCTACAAATTATTTAATTTAAATATTGAATCTATTCACACACAATTTTAAAACAATTTAATTTAATTAATTAAATAAATTTAATCTTTTAAGATCAAACCATTTAACCAAACAAACTAATTAATTAATTAAATAACATGCAAAACTAATTTCTTCAACATTAAAAAATTAATTTAAATCACAATAATTTAAAACATAATAAACTATTATTAAATTTGACATTTTTCCTTTCAAACAATTAAACCAAACAGAAAAATACAAGACAACCTATGACTCTGAACTAAAGCAGACGATGTACTATGACCGGGTTATAGACTAGACTAGGATGAACCAAACTACTACCTCCCAATCAACATATCCGTTGAGTCTTGACACGCTCAAACCTGAGTAACCAGGTGGAGTCGGTGTCATGTACCTACAATCCTACAACCAAGGAAATAACATGCATATATATATATAAACCATTGTACAGGCACACCGTGCGGAGAAAATCACAGACATCATAGGTCACTCGCAGGCGAGTGATGCGATTCCGTTCTCCACACCAATACATGTCACATTAGACTGACGAATTAAATAACTGTTAGTCCATCATAAACATATACATAGCAATATTCATCTAAAAGTAAACATCTACGCTATCTCAAAGCATATCAGAAATCAATAATCACCATACAATGTATCATCATGTCACAAAATAAATCCACTGTCACTCAAAATCAGCGATACAAAATATCCTATCAAAGTACCATAGTCTAACAATGTAAAAAAAACATAACAGTAGAAAACATAAGCATAAATGGAGGGGTACTACAGATATAGAACTAAAATAGTAAATTTATTTTACTTATCTATTCATGCCTATTTATCTCTATATATTCTTTTTTTTATATGAATGTTAAACATATGCATAAATAGATTATATGTTGTGAATCTTGAGAGTCATTATATGAAATTTGAACAATTTCCATGAATGAATCATCATCTCCTCATAGTTAAGTGATGAGCTTGATGTGTGCTATGTGTTGGTAGATAACCTGACATAGCACAAGCTTTAGGTGTGCCACCTAGTTTACCATGGTTATTATAATATTCAATGTCTAAATTGTAGCATTCAAGATGTTAGATAATCAAGGTGAAAATTGCAACAAATATAAACTTAAGAATGTATTTGCAAGTCTGAAATTATAGATTCGAGATTACCAATAATGTGCTATGTGATTAGCAATTCCAAAAATGAAAGAAAAATAGTAATACCACAAGTTGAGAATCACAATTGACACAAGATATGCGTGGAGAAACCCTTGTGGGAAAAAAAATCCACACCCAAAGAGATGTAATGCTTGTATTAATCTTCAGATGAAGTACATCAATACAACACTCCCCTCTAAATTTTCGCAACACTTCGTTACTCTGTCAACCTGCAAACAAACTTATGAAACCACCATATCAATGCTACAATATATAGAAGTTTTTGGGAGAGAATACCACATGTGGTATCCCAAAACAACAAGTAAAACCAGTTGGAAAAATCCACAACCCTCTTAGTAGACAACCCATAAACATGGTGAAAATTATTAAATGCTCACATGGGTGCCTAATCCATAGTCAATCAGAATTGGTCATACCAAAAAAAATGCAAACTTGGGTGCCCAACCCAAGATAACATGCAAGATCATGCACTTTTGGGTAGTCCCCACCTAGAAAGTGGACGCTCAAAAGGAATATCCTCTTGATATGATTTGTAACTATCACCATAGTGGGTCCATGTCTATGAATGCAATTACAATTTATCATAGGAAAATAAATAATAAATAATTTTTCCTCTCGTGTCCTCTAAGACACTTTCCAAAGAATGTGGAGACACATAATATCAACTTAAGATAGCAATTATAATGTTACCTATCCTAACATTCTCCCACTTGACATTATACATAATTGTAATTACATCCATGAGACACATCAAAAAATATAATCAAGTATAGTGATCAAGGCCCATGGCCTTCCTACACCAAGAGAACTTATTCATGGTTAGTGGCTTTGTTAGAGAATCTACAATATTATCCAAAGTGTCAACCTTGTCAATCATGACCTTACTATTCTCAATCATTTCTCGCACAAATTGATACTGAACATCAATATCCTTAGTATGATCATGATACATAGTGTTTTTGGCCAAACATATGACAGTCTGACTATCACATCCAATCCTCACTATCTTACAATCAAAACCAATGTCTTTACCAAGTCTTTGTAACCAAACCACCTCCTTAGAGGCATGTGTAGTAGCCATATACTCTACTTTGGTTGTGGAAAATGCAGCTATATGTTGTCATTTACTCATCCAAATTAAAATGGTCCACTTCTATGAATGTAATTACAATTTGTCAGGAAAATAAATAATAAATAATTTTATCTCTCATGTATTCTAGGACACTTTCTGAAGAATGTGGAGGCACATAATATCAACTTAGGCTAGCAATTATAATTCCAACTATCCTAACACAAGATAAATATGGTGATTTGTAGTGTGAGTTAGCATTTTCAATTTGGCCTAAAGTTGTGGTTGACCTTATTGAATCCATAGTAGAAATTGCAAAATTTATTTTTAATTCAAATCTTGTACAAAACAATCTACACCATTGTTGTAGTATATATAACATTTTACAAGAATTTCGGGAGTTTTTATAGTTTATTGCAGACCATGGATATGTTACCACAACTATTGCAAGTTATGGGAATGGTCTTGGTGTTACTACATAAATCATGATTGGTAGATCCTTTCAAATCACTCGCTTAGAGAGGATTTTGTTGAATATAACTTATATTATAACTCTAATCCTATCTATTGTTTAGTTCCTCTCCATGCATCCTTTATTAAACCCACTAATCACTCCCTCCCTTTCTCTCATGCCTATTTCTACTTCCTGTTTTCTTACTCGCTCAATTTTTTACTCCTTTTGACTACTTATGAACCAATTTGCATATCTCCCCAATAAAAATACATTTTCCTCTTTATTTTTAAATGAAATGTTCCATCCAATCTTGGAATATTCAAGAAATGTCCCTTCTTATATATAAATTTTAGATTAATAAGTTGATGTCACACCACCATGTGGATGTTCTTCTCCTAAAAAATAAGTAAAACTCGACACTCTCCACTCAGATATTGCCGAATATTTATATTTCAATGCACTCTCTTTCTACACTAATCTCTTGGAGAGTCGCAATGTTGTTATTAGATTAGACCCTTCAATTTATTGTTTTTCCTAGTATTGAACCTTCTTGCCACTATGTATAGGTAAAATCTCTTATCAATAACTATCCTATTGATGTGTGTTTCATCTATGGACCTCACATTGCTCCACATTGCATCTTGCAATGGGAATATATGTGTTTTTACCTTCTTAATATTTATTGGGTGTTGAGTAGTGACTTTAACATGAGTGAAAATCCCTCATCATATTTGGTCCTCTTCCTTTCACCTAACTTAGCTAAAATTAAACTCAAGGACAAACACTTGTAACTCCCTTGGTCTATTTGATCCTCAACACATGTGCTCATTTTTATTCTTAATTCCCTCACTATTTCACTTGGAGTGATTACAAACAACATTCATCTTACAAATTCAACCACCTTGACCACTTCCATATTTCCCCAACTCTTCAAAATTTTCCTCATAATAATAGTTATCTAGTTCAACTTGATTTTTCTACCATTGTTTCTATCCACTTTCCTATCTTCACTACTCTTAACATCTCTCCTCTCACCCAAATCCCCACCATTTCCTTTCAAACAAGAAATACCTATCATTTCAATGAGCCTAACTATTTTTTAGGGCTAGTTGGTTGTAATGGAATAACTTTTACAAAAGCAGAATATGATATGAAATATTCTATAAATACTTGATAATAACTAGGAATAACAAGATAATTTGAGGGGGGAAACCTCCAAATATCTCAAATGAGAATGCAATTAATAATTTTATGATCAAATAAGACTCACTACCTCCTATATATACCCTACTTATTCCTAGAATATCACCTAGGCCAACTAGGTTACAATATATGTCTTAGGCCAATCTAAGTAACTATATAAGAATATAATAATTATATCACTTAACTAAGAGTTAAGGTAGCCATAGGATAACTAATCATAACCTTATGTATACTTTAATATTAAGGGTGCAACATGACCCCCTTTATAGAGAATATTTTTTCCTCAATGCTAATCAAGTGAGGATGCTTCTAAATGAACTCTTCATCCTCCCATGTGGCATCTTCAATAGGTAAATGCTTCCATTAGATGAGATAATCATTGAGTTTTCTAGTCCTCATCTTCATTGTGCATGTTTGAATAATGAACTTTGGTTCCAATATGTTTCTTCCTTCTTCATCGAGCTTTGGTAATATTTTCTATGTAGGGATTACTTTATTCAAATAGGAAACATGAAAAACTGGATGCATCTTTGTTGTTGGAGGTAACTCAATCTTGTAAGTGACATTGTTTATCTTTTGCATGATTTTGTATGGGCCATGATATTCTGGGGACAACTTATTGTTCTTTTTTTTTTGCTTTAGTTAAATTTACATATAAAGTTTTAATCTCAAGAAAATACAATCCTCAACTTCGAAACTTATTTCTCTATGGTGTTGGTTATCTTGCTACTTCATTCAATTTTATGTCATGGCTAGATCTTGTTGAGTCTTGAAAATATTTTTTTTCACGAATCATGTGTTATTCCACAGCTTGAACTCTTGGTGAAACCCTCAATGATGATGTGATTGATGGAGGATGATATCCATATAGTTCCATAAATGAAGGTATATTTTATGAACTATGGAAGGAAGTGTTTTACCACCATTCTACTAGTGATTGCCAATATACCTATTGAGACTGCTTATGTAAAATGAAACGATGTAGATACCCTTCTAAACACTTATTAACAACTTGATTTTTCCCATAATATTGAGGATGGTATGAAGAGCCATGAGCCAATTAAGTACCCAAACATGAGAATAAATTTGTTCATTGACAATAACCTTATGTTTATCATGTAGCTTTTGTATATTCTCAATAAATATTTTTTCCACTGCACTTGTTATTAAAGGATGTGATAATGTAATGAGATGTATATTTTTAGTGAGGTGATCTACCATTTTCTTGATAACATTCTTACCTTTACAGCTTAGAATCCTTGTGATTAATTCCATGGAGACCTCTCCTGAATTTTGTCTAGGAATAACTAAGGGTTGCAAGAGACTAGGTATTTTAATTGTCTCCCCTTTATTTCTTTGACAAACCAAACATTTAGCCAAAAAAAATTGAACATTCCCTTTTATCCCTTTCCAATTTAAGAAGTATTTCTTTATTTGATGACATGTCTTGAAAAATATTGAACTACCATCAATTAAAGACTCATGAAGATTTATGAGAATTTTTTTTTTGATAGTAGAATTCTTGAATAGGTATAATCACTCTTTATACCACAAAGTGTCTCCCTTCCAAAAAATCTTAACTAAACTACTAGGATCACTTTCTAACTATTGAATGATATTACTTGTAGCAACATAATTTTTCCACTATGCTTTGGCTTCTCCTACCTATTTTTTTTTGTAATATTAGAATGACACACAATAAAACTTCATCCTTCTCATCCTTCCTAGATAATGCATATGCCAGAATTTTTTCCTTCCCTTATTTATATAAAATCTCAAAGTCATACCCAAACATCTTAGGGACCCATTTTTGTTTCTCTCTAGAAGATAATATTTGTCCCAAAAAAAAATTTAGGCTATCATGATTTGTCTTAACTTTGAAGTGTTTTCCCATTAGATATGGCCTTCATTATTTTATTGCATGAAGAATATAGAGCATTTTCTTCTCATAAATAGGTTTTAGTTGATTCTTAACCTTTAATTAGGTAAGTGCATGGAAATGGGGGACCAAACTGGGGTCTTAAGTGGCCACTTGTTTTTATGAAATCAAGAAAAAATGATCTTGGATGGAAAATTGAAGATAGTTACACTCAAAATTTGAAGATGCAACAAGAACAAGATTTGTAGTGCTCCAAATATAGTTTCTAAAATATTAATTTATTTTAAAAATGGTGGGGATTAAAGAGCTTAGATAGGGGGAGCACACAAAGTGGTCCTATTTTTTTTTTTTTAAGCATAAGATAGTGTTTGGTGTGCTCCCCCTAAAATATTAACATTTATATAGTATTTGAAAAATAACTTCAATGAAAAATTATCTAACACCATGTAGCTTATGCCTTTTTTTTCTAATTATTTAATAAATTACAATTTTTTACTAATTTTCAAAGTGGACACATCTTGAAAAATGAAAAATTAAGCGCATTTCACCTAATTTTTAAAAAAGTAATAAAAAATCAATTATTATTTTGAATATGTATAGAATAGAGTCTAGATTCTAAAAATATAATTTATTTCAAATTTTTTTGATTGGATAAAAATGAAAGTAAAACTATTATACATAGGTTTTTGATAAAAAAAAGGAAGACACTAGCAAAATAAATTAAAGATAAAAAATTAACATAATTGAATTGTAGAAAATAATACTTTGTTAGAAATATAAGAGATAGCTTGACGTTATTGTGGTATTTTTTAACTCAACATTGAAAGATGTATAAACCTGATTGAGAGCTTGCTTGAGATTATGTCATTGTTTTACAATTTATAAAAAAATTCCTTTAAGCATTAACATGCAATTCTAAACCTTTGGGTTGGATGCCCAAGTCAAATCCAAACCTAAGGTTTTGCAATACCCAAGGCAACTACAAACATGAGCATGTTATAGTGCTCTTGCATTAGAATTTTTTCATGTTTTTTAGAATTAAAAATACATGTCTCCCTCTTCCTCTCTTCTTACTCTACCTATCTCCCTCCCTTTCTCTAACTCTATCTCCCTTCTCTCTATCTCCCCTCCTCTATCCATCCCTCCAGGCTCTCTCTCTCTCCCTCTTCTCATATCTCTATCTCTACCTCTCTCTATCTTCCCATATCTCTATCTCTACCTCTCTCTATGTATTTCTCTTCCCATCTCTCTCTATCTCCTTGTATTTCTATCTCTCTATCTCACCTTCTTTATATCTCTCTGTATCTCTCACTCTCCCTAGATTCCTTTATATCTCTCTATCTCTTCCCCTCTATCTCTCACTATTTATATCCCTCTCGTTATCAATTTTACATTGTCATTATTCTATTTTACAAGGAAATTAAAAAACTCTCTTTGAGGGTGCCACCCCTAAATTCCTGCTATGGGGCTCCAAAAATTTTCATTTCCCCCCTTAGACCCCCTAATGATAACAGTTAGGGGGAAAGCTCCCCAAAAATCCCTATCAAAAACTAAGATCTAGACACAACTAAAAAAACCTCTAAATTAGGAAGGTAGTCAAGTTTCATAAAACACTACCTCCCTATCTCTTTATCTTTATCTCTCCATCTTTCCCTCTCTATCTCTCAACCTATTTCTCTCTCCCCTACATATTCATCTCTACCTATATCTTTCACTCTTCATATCCATCTCTAGATACCTCTCTCTTTATACCCATCCCTCTCTCTCATTATCCCTCTTCCTATACCTTTATATCTATATCTCCATTTTCCTCTCTATCTCTTTCCCCTCCTCTATCTCTCCCTCTTTTAATCTCTATCTTCTTATCTCTCCATTTCTCCTTACCCCTATATCTCTCACTCTCTCTACCTCTCTTTCTCCATATCGCTTCTTATCTCTATCTTTATCTTTTAATCTATCCATCTCTCTCTCTCCCTCATTTTGTTCCCCCTCCCTCCCCTCTCCTCTCTTTCCCTCTCTACCTATATCTCTTCCTTTCTCTTCCCCCCTCTATCTTTCCCAATTTATATCTAGATCTAGATATATCTCTCTCTCCCTATCGATCCCTCTTTTTATATATCTCTACTTCTCTCTTCTCTCTCTATTTCTCTTCTTCCCTCTCCCTATATTTAAATATATATATATATATCCATCTTTATTTCTATATCTATATCTCTCTCTCAATCATACACGGAAACACTGCCTATCTTTATCTCTCTATCTCCCCCTCTCTTTCTATATCTCTCTATCTATTTAGCTATCTCTCTCTACCTATCTCTATCAATTTCTCTACCTCTATATCTATATCTCCCCTTTCTCTATCTCTCCCCTCTATCTCTTTCTTCCTCTTTATCTCCACATCTCTCTCTCCCTCTATATCTCTCTCCATCTCTCCCTCTCTATCTATTTATCTATCTCTCCCCATCTCCCCCCTCCTATTTCTTCCTCTTTACCTATATCTCGCCCTTCCCTTTCTCTATATCCTTTTTCTCTCCCTCTCTACCTATCTTTATCCTTTTCTCTACCTATATATATTTATCTCCACCTCTCTCCATCCCTTCCTCTCTATCTCTCTCTTTTCCCATCTCTTTCTATACCTCTCTTCTTCTCTCCCTCTCCCTCTATCCTATATCTATTTATCCATATCTCCCTCTCTACCCTTTGATTATCTCTCTCTCCCTCTCTACCTATCTCACTCCATTTCCCTTACTCTACATCTATTTCTATCTCCTCTCTCTCCCTCTCTACCTATCTCGCTCCCTTTCCCTTACTCTACATTTATTTCTATCTCCTCTCTCTCCCTCTCTACCTATCTTCATTTATCTCCCCCCTCTATCTTTCCCAAGTTATATCTATCTCTAAATATCTATCCATATCTCCCCCTCCATATCACTCCCTCTTTTATATCTCTCTACTTCTCCTATCCACTGCACTCTATTTCTATCTCTTCCTCTATGTATCTATATATCTCTATCCCTCTCTATCTTTATCTACACATAACCTAGTCCTCCCTCACTATCTTTGTATCTCTATCTCTCCACTTTTTTTTATATCTCTCTTCCTTTCTCTATATCTCTCTCATTTACTTGTCTATATCACCTCCTTTATCTCTCACTCTTTCCTCCTCTTACTTCCTACCTCTCTCTCTATATATCTTTATCTCTAACTCTCTTATTTGCTCTATTTCTCCTGATTTCTCTCTCTCCCTCCCTCCCTCCCTCCCTGTCATGTTAGGATAGGTGACATTATAATTGATATCCTAACTTGATTTATGTCTCCACGTTCTTTGGAAATTGCTCTAGGGGACATGAGGGACAAAATATTTATTATTTATTTTCCTATGACAAATTGTAATTGCATTCAAAGAGGTGGACCTATTATATAGTGACAATTAAAGAGTATTTTAGGAGGATATTCCTTTTGGGCATCCAACTTTATGAGTGGGGAAATTTTTTTTGTTTATGTCCTTGCATGTTATTTGCATGCTCTTGCATGGTTGGGCAACCAGGTTTGCATGTTGGTGGATGTTATTACATGAAGTTGTCAAAGAGTTATGAAACACTCAGGATTGACCAATTCTAATTGGCTATGGGTTAGGCACCCATGTGAAGGCCATGTGATTATTTAATATTTTATGCCATGTTTATGGGTTGTCCACTAAAGGGGCATTGAATTTTCTAGGTGGTTTTGCTTGTTGTTTTGGGATACCATTTGTGGTATTCTCTCCCACAAACTTCTATATAGTAGAGCCTTGAGATGGTGGTTTGTAGAGATTTTTTCCAGGTTGTCAGTGTGACAAAGTGTTGTCAAAATACAAAGAGAAGTGTTGTATTGTTGCATCTCTTTTGAATATTAATACAAGCATTGAATATTTTTGGGTGGGGATTTTTTTCCCACAAGGGTTTTTCCATGTATATCATGTGTCACTTGTGTTTGGAAACTTGTGGTATTGTTGTTTTTCTTTTATTGTTGAATTGTTAATTACATAATATATTTATGGTAATCTTTGACACATAATTTAAGATTTGCAAACACATTATTAAGTTCTATTGCTGCAATTTTTTACCTTGAATATCCAATATTTGGTATCAGAGCTAACAATTCTATTGAGATAGGGATGTTTTTCTTTTGAGTGTTGAAGGTTTTTTGGTTGTAGTGGGGGCTTGTGCATTGTGGATTTTGCATATTTGTTAAGAAGATTGTAAACCATGGCTTCTACCTCCCATTTAGATATTGAGGAGTTCAATGGCACTGGCTATGAGATGTGGAAGTTGAAGATGGAGGATCTCCTTGAACAAAGAGATTAGTGGTTGGAAATTTCAAGTGAAAAGAAACCAGAATCAACATCTAATGAAGATTTGAAGAAAATGAACAAGAAGGCACGAAGAACCATTCGATTGTGTCTTGTAGATTTTGTCCTCCTGAATGTTTTAGAAGAATCTACTACATTCAAGTTGTGGAGGATGATAGAATTGAAGATGGATAGTCACATTGTAATACTTCTTTCAGAAGATATGAGAGAAAATACATGAATGGAGGCTCCCAATATTCCTTGCATGTGTGAGGAAGGTCCAAAAAAAAGGAGGGCCTAAAGGGGAAAAAAGAGACAAGTCTAAAGGATGATCTAAAACCCCTGGAAAGAGTAAAGTGTTGGAATTGTGGTAAGAGAGGGCATGTGAAGGAGTGTAGAAACAAGAAAAGGAGTTTGGATAGATCCATAGAAAAGTCCTTAGAAGATGGTGATTTTAATGATTTGTTTATTTCTACTAACACTATTAGTGATGATGCTTGGCTTATTGATTTAGGTTGCTCCTACCATATGACTCCTCATAAGGAGTGGTTTAATCCATATTTAGCTTATGATGAGGGATAATTTTTCATTGGTGATAACAACACGAAGGAGATTGTTGATAAGGGAAATGTAAAGTTGTGTTTTAGTGATGGAAGGCTTAAAACCCTTGATCATGTTTTACATATTCTAGGACTTGCAAGAAAATTACTTTCAGTATCCAAGTTGAATGATTCTATAATGCATGTGACATTTGACAAGTCTAGTTGCAAATTGGTAAGAAGGAGTTTGGTGATGCTAAAGGATCTTGGATAGGGACTTTGTTTAAGCTTAATGCCTCCATTTTTTGTAACTCTTCCAATATAACTAGCACTGAAAATGCATGTATGTTGTGGCACTGGATAGATTGGGTCACATAAGTGAAAATATTCTTAAGACTATTTTGAATAAAAAGTTGGTTGATGGTATTTTTTATTATTCTATTGGTAAAAATGATTTTTGGGAGCATTGTGTGTTTGGTAAACATAATAGATCATCATTTCCTAATGGGAATAATAAAGCTAAGAGATAATTATAGACCTTTATTCAGAAGTGTTTGGACCAGTGGATATTGATTCATTTGGAAAATCTTGTTATTATGTTACTTTCATTGATGATGTGTCAAGATACACTTGGATTTATTTTATGTATGCAAAATCTAAAGTTTTCACTAAGTTTAAGAAATTTAAAGCCTTAGTTAAGAATAAAATGGATTATAAGATAAGTGTGTTGAGATCTGACAATGGGGGTGAATATTGTTTTAGGGAATTCAATGAGTTATGTAAGCATGTCGGTATTGTTCAACAAAAAACTACTCCTTATACTCCCTAAAAAAATGGGGTAGCAGAAAGAATGAACCAAACCTTGATGGAAAGATCTAGGAGCATGTTAAGTTGTGCTAATCTTAATAGATGCTTTTGGGTAGAAACTGTAAGTACTACATGCTATTTGGTTAATAGATCTTCTTGTCCAACTCTTGTTGATAAAACTCCTTATGAAGTGTGGATAGGTAGTGTAGACATCCAAATTTGGACAATTAATTTATCCAAATTTATCACTTTTCATCTAAACATCCTCTTATCTGAGTTAATTAAGTAATATTACTATTATTTAATTAATATCTTTAATTCTGCCAAATCCCTCCAAATCCCTAAGGTATTACCCTCCAAATCCCTTAGGTATTACATTTATTTAATTCCTCACATGTCATTTTCATCTAATCCTAATCCATTTCCTAATCTCTTCATTAAGGATGTGCACATGCCTAATCTTGATTAGGATGATCACATCCTCCAACTTTTGCAAGTTGGCTTTTAATCCTAATTAACCCCTAATCCTCCAGTCAAACAATTAGTACTTGGTCAACTCTCCCCATCTCCCAAAGAATTTTAATTTTTTATTCACCCTAGGCTCCTCTCTTCCCCGTGAATTTTAAATCACATTTTATTCCTTCTAGAATCCCCTTTTCCCATGCATCTTCTAGAACCTTTGACTTGTCACATCAAGTCACATGTGACAAACTCCCACCTTTTGGGAACATTGTCTTATCCACATTCTTCCAATCATTGTGAATTTTTAATTCACTTTTATTCACCCAAGATTCTTCCCATCTCCCAATGTACTTGGAAGGTACTTGTCCTTCCACCTCATGTACCTTTTTGACAACTCACCTCCATCTCATATCCCCTTGGCCACTTCACCCTCCACATGTCAAGATGTGAGGGCTTGTGGGTTCTCAACCCACCATAGCCCTTCATCTTGACCTTGTTGGATCAATCTCAACCATTGAATTCTCTAGAGAATTCAAGTTCTCCTATAAATACCCCCTCCTCAAGGGCATTTAGAACACTTAGTCATTTTGCAACTACATGCTGCCATTTTGTGCACTCATCTAGCCTACAATTACATTCACTTGCATATACATCCAAGCACATAGTAAAATCCTCCATTTTAGCCACATCAAGAGCCATCAAGGAGCACACATATCATTCTAAGCAAGGGCCAATCAAAGAGATATCAAAAGCAAGGAAGGTAAAACCATTTGTGTCTTATGTTATCTATTTTCCTTTTTGTTTTGTCACTCTCTTTTGGCTAATCTTGAGGTGTCCTTGGTCTTTCATCATTCACATTTTGAGTTATTTTATGCATTAGAGTAGGATAAATTCCAAGGTATACATTTCTGGCACGCCCGGTGGGACCCACAAACGGGTTCCCATACTTTATGTTTGCTGTTGTTGAGGTTTTTGCAGGAACATGTCACAGAAGGGCGACTACGCCCCTGTTTTTACTGCAAAAAGGCGATTACGCCCCTATTTTTACTGCAAAAGGGCGTGTGCGCCCACTTTGGTTGAAACTTCACTTTTTTGCTAATACTTTTCTGTAGAAGGGCGTGTGCACCCACCTTGGCTGAAACTTGTCTTTTTTGCTAACACTTTTCTGCAGAAGGGCATGTGCGCCCACCTTGGCTGAAACTTGTCTTTTTTGCTAACACTTTTCTGCAGAAGGGCGTGTGCGCCCACCTTGGCTGAAACTTGTCTTTTTTGCTAACACTTTTCTGCAGAAGGGCGTGTGCGCCCACCTTGGCTGAAATTTGTCTTTTTTGCTAACACTTTTCCACAGAAGGGCGACTGCGCCCACCTTGTCTGAAACTTGTTTTTGTGCTAACATTTTACTGCAGAGGGCCATCTGCGCCCTCTTGGGCTGAAAGTTGTTTTTGTGCTAACACTTCACTGCAGCGAGGCGACTACGACCTCTGGGCTGAAATTTGTGCTCACTTTTTCGCAGAAGGGCGACTACGCCCCTGTTTTTACCGTAGTGAGGTGATTACGCCCCTGTTTTTACTGCAGTGAGGCGATTACGCCCCTGTTTTGCTGCAGAAGGGCGACTGCACCCCTTGGAAGGTAAAATTATTATCTTGGCTTCAGATTTATTTGCTATTTTCTCATTAACATTGTTCTTGCAAGGATACATGTGTTTTGTGCTAACTTTTTGTAGTATATTCTTGTGAAGTTGATGGAGAAAGCGGGATAAAATATCTAATATTTGCTTGCAGGGCTATCCATTTGCTCAATTTTTTTTTAAAATTATCCTTGCTATTTGCATTAATCTAAAAACATAGTTTAATTAAAGGGAGTAATATTCATTGCTTGCTGTGCTTATCTTTTTGTGTTACCCAAAGGGAGCATTAGCTTGTTTCCGCTTTCCCCTTGCACTTTGTGTGAGCCTGAGGAGTAGTTGGAAATAGTTAGTGCTTTCTTTATAGTGGGACCTACTTGGGGATTTCATCACCCCAAGGGACGATTCCAACCACGCGTACCGGCGGGGTATACAAAGGGGGGAGAGCGAAATCTGTACCCCAATCCAGTCACGTCGTAATTGGCGGAGCATCAAAGCTAGGGTGATACCTAGATAGACATGAAGAGTTGGTCCGAGCCCTTCAGTATCTCACTGGGGTTCCCGACTCACGCTTGTGACGGGCTGGTGTTCACGATTGTGCCTCACGTACCGAGAGCATATCGATGACTCCCTAGATACCTTGTGCATCCTAGATTAAGACCACTTTGACCATACCCTTAACACTAATCATAGGGTTGTATTTGCTTGAGAGTGTTTTCTTGTGAGAAACCAGTGAACTTTTGATGATTTGGCCTTATCATTATCATTTTAAAGTCCTTGCCATAGTCATTTGCATCAAACCAAGCCTTTGTTTTACCGTAGAAAGGCGATTACGCCCCTGTTTTTACCGCAAAAAGGCAATTACGCCCCTTTTTTACCGCAGAAAGGCGATTATACCCCTGTTTTACCGCAGAAAGGCGATTACGCCCCTGGTTTGCTGTAGAGGGGCGAATTTGTCATCCTGAACACCCGAAATCACCCCATTTAGATCCATTTAGCCTCTAAACCATCATTTAACCATTCCCAACCATTACCTCATCATCCCAAGCCTTTGTTTTGTCACTTTAAACCTTAAAAAAAAACCCCGTTTGACCATTTTAAACCTCCATCTCATTATTCCAAACTTTCGTTTAACCATTCTAAATCCCCACACATTCTCCACAATCATCTTCAATCTACCCGTTCATTCTAATTTCTCCCTAATCCATTCAAAATTCCATACCCTCACCTAAAAAATACAATAATTTTACCATTTACATCACCAAACACCACTCATAATCAGCGCAGAAAGGCGGAAGTGCCCTCTGTTTTGTTGTAGAAAGGCAGAAGCGCCCTTGTTTTGCTACAGAAGGGTGACTACGCTCCTTTAACTTCTCGGGGCCATCATTTACAAACCATGCATCGGATCGACTTCGTCCAAAAACCAAAGTTTCTTAGTTTTTCAAGCTCTATCTAGTGGTGCCTTCCATTTCCACCTATCAAGAATTTGATCATCCTAGAGAGGCCATGCCCCGCATCACGGGGTGGACACGCCCTTAACTTCCCGGGGATGTCATTTACAAACCGTACGTCGAATCAACTTCGTCCAAAAACAAAAGTTGCTTAGTTTTTTAGGCTCTATCCAGTGGTACCTTCCATTTCCTCCTATCAAGAATTTGACCATCCCAGGGCGGCCATGCCCTGCATCACGGGGTGGACACGCCCCTAACTTCTCAGGGCTGTCATTTACAAACCGTACGTCGAATCGACTTCGTCCAAAAACCAAAGTTGCTTAGTTTTTTAGGCTCTATATAGTGGTACCTTCCATTTCCTCCTATCAATAATTTTACCATCCTAGGGTGGCCACGCCCCGCATCGTAGGGTGGATACGCCCCTAACTTCTCGGGGCTATCATTTACAAACCGTGCATCGGATCAACTTCGTTCAAAAACCAAAATTGCTTAATTTTTTGAACTCTATCTAGTGGTACCTTTTATTTCTTCCTATCTAATCAAACCAATCCATTCCTCTAATCAAATTCATCTAATCATCTAATCAATCCAAGCACACCAATCCTATTAGGTTCATCCAATCACAACTATCCAATCATCTAATCAATCCAAGCACACCAATCCTATTAGGTTCATCCAATCACAACTATCCAATCAACATCATCCAATCATCTAATCCTCTCCAATCAAACCAATCTAATCCTTTAATCAAATTCATCCAATCATCTACCTGATCCAACCATTCATCTACCCAATCCAATCAATCATTTTCCCCATCCAAATCCCTTGAACATCATTTCAGAAGTTATTTTCCAAATTGACCTAGGTGTTTGAATCTAATCATCATCGTCAACACCTACTTAGGATTGTCATCCATCCTAAGATAATCATCACCATCGGCCCTATCAATTCACTTTCAATCTCAAGGTGGATTCGGTGTCATAATCATCTGTTTGTGCTTTAAATCAATCAATCATCAATCAATCTTATCCAATCTGATCCAATCACATCCCTATCCAATCATCCATCTACAGAATCCCATCAAAATCAAAATCAATCCCATCACATCATCCAATCATCCTAATCTGAGCTTTAATCCAATCCTCATCTGAGCTTGAATTAAATCCCAATTTGAGCTTTCATCCATCTCCATCCAAAATCTTTGATCCATTCTATTTATGCTTTCATCATCATGAATCCTTATCCTCCATGAATAGTAGTCAAGGGAAACCCTAATTGCATTGATGACGATAACGAAAGTCTTGTTGATCAAGAGGTATACAACATAGATCCCATTGACACTATCATCTCTAGTAAGCTTTCTCCACTCGCTTTCCAAAATCCAATCACCCCCTCGAGTTATCCCATTATGTCTTCGTCCATGCCTAATCATGTTGCTTCTGCTACCTTTGACAAGGGATATCTGTCATATCCATCATACCCTTCATCTACATCATCCTCTTATCCAACACCCGCATCCTCTCTTCCTATTCTATCATCTCAATACCCCTATCCTAATCCCCCATCCACATCCTCCTATCTAAATCCTTCATCCGCATATACCCACTACTCCCATCTTTCCATGCCACTCTACTCACTCTAATCCTACATTTGTATCTTCCTATCTCAATCCTACATCCACCCCCTTTTACCCTTATCCTAATCCAACATCCACATATCCTCATCCTAATCCACCATCCCAATACCCTTATTATAATTCATCCCCCACATCCTTTTGTCCCACTACACCACTCCTATATCCTTCTTGTCCTAATCCACAATCCATGTCCCCATTCTAATTCACCACCCAATGAGTCCTTTTACCTTTAATCCTCCATCCAACTTAGTCCTCCATCCACTCCTAATCCCCCATCTACTCATAGTCCTACATTCAATCCCATCCCTCCATCTAACCTTAGTCCACCAATCCATAATCCCTCATCCATTTCTACCACCCTAGCCAAGCCAACCATATGCAAGTCTCTCATTTCAGAAGTTCTCTAAGGACTCATTACAAAGAAGCCATCCCCAACTCCACATCTTGAAGTCATGGAACCATGCCATCTAGATCCATCATCCACGGTAACTAGTGATGAGAGCCTTCTCCATACCACACCTATCATTGTTGTTACCACCCCTAGCACTAATCAAACCATTGAAACCATTGAAACCACTAAATCCATTGAACCCACATCTCCTACTATGAGAACCGCCACATCCTATGAATCCATCGAGCCCCCATGTCCTACCATCACATCCTCTGAATCCACTGGGCCTCCATCTCCTACCATCACATCCTCTCAATCCATCGAGCCCCCATGTCCTACCATCACATCCTTTAAATCCGTTGAATCCATTAAACATCCACCTCCTACTCCAAGAGTCATCGAACCCATCGATGACGCCCAAATCCATTCTGATGACTACATCAAATCCTCCATCCTTCCATCTCCCCAACTTGAAGAGTCTCTCCAACACTCTGTCATCCTTCCATCCACACAAGATGCATCATGCCAAGAACCTAATCCAAAGCATGTCAACATATCCCCTTCTCTAGATCAAGATCCTACCATCTCATCTAGTCCACCTCAAGATCATAGTCCCCCATCCATTCCATCCCATGATCCCCTTGTCATTCAAGCTTCCACCACTCCATCTCCATCTCCATTACATGATCCCACTACCACAAATCCAAATCCTATCATATCCCCTACTCCCTCTCCTGATATCACCTATCCACATGCTGCTATCCCACCATCTCCCTCTCATGATCCCCCATCATCGCCTAAAACTGCTATACCTACACCGCTTGCATATCCCCTTGGTACTCTCACATTCTTCCATGGTGGCCTCCTCGCAGAAGAAAAGCATAGTGTATTTACCGCCCATCATCCTCCACCTAATAATGGACTCGCATCATGTTTTCTGAATAACACAAATCCTATCATGGATCACATGCTCAAGAAAATGAACTATCAAGGAAAAGGTCTAGGCCTTCATGAGCAAGGTATTTTGGATCCCATCCAAGTCAAAGAACAAATCTGCATGCAAGGTCTTGGATCTATTTCCCAAGCCTCACAACCTAAAGATGTTGGTACAACCTCTAGAAGTCCTCAACGAGCCTTTTCCAAATGAAATGTCGGCTCTTCCCATCGCCCCACTAGGTCATATGTTTCCATCCCTCCTCCTCTATCATATCGTCTCAAAACCACCGTCCATATTCCTCCTTCATCTGCTCCCTCCATCTTGGGTCCTTACATCCCTCCATCCACCATATCCCATCCTTCATCTACTCCATCCATCTTGGGTCCTTCTGTCCCTCCACCTACTCCATTTACTTTGGGTCCGTATATCCCAAGATCACCTCCTCCATCTCATCCTTTCATCCATTCATCACCTATCCATTTCATCCATCATAAACATCCCTCTCACATGTCCCCTAATCAGGATCAACAAAGGCACATACCTCAACATCCCCCATCTACATGTAATCCCCATACTCCTACCTCCATTGCTCCACATCGTCCATCTCCTCACACCAATCCCATTGCTGGTGCAAAGACTTTTGGATGCCGGAAAAATGCATCAATCTAAGCACCCACGAGACCTAAAGGCTACATGTCCTCTAGGGCATGGTGAAAGAAACAAAGGTCCCCGTCAAGAATCATGTCTGTGGCTGCATAGGGAGCCGATTAGAAACAGATCCAAAACCATGTGGTTCAGGAGAACAAGATGCAATACCTTCAGAGTAGAAAATTTGGCAGAACGTCCAGAGTTGCTGAAATCCAAAAGCTAACCATACCCACCTTTCATCTCCTAAGTACGTTTTGGGTCCCTATGTCCCGAAATTCGCTATTCCATCTCCTCCATTATCCCCACATTCTCCATCCATTAGTCCTCTTATCTTTTCACATCCATCACCACATGTGCCAATGTTGGTCCTGAACTCATCTCCCCATCACGTACCCATCCCCTCATTCTATCCATACCATTTCCAACATCCCACCCATTACCCCACATATCTCCCCCATCAAATCCCTCTCATTCATCCTCTAGCATAATCCATTTCTCCTAATAAGGTTGTACCAACATCCAGCAGTCGGTTCGAACATGAGCTCTTAATACCTCGTATAGAACTTGATGCTTGAGTCCTTCATCCATATCCTTATCCACTTATTCGCCTCCTTATCCTTATCCATCTCCTTCTGCATGCTGTGCAAAAAGTCCAAAAATCCAAAAAAATTTTGAAAAAACGTTAAAAAAAATAAAATAGTAAAGAGAAATAATTCATCCAGTGGTGAAAACTTGGCAAACAAGTGCCTTGGATAAGTACCATGATGAAAACCTGGCAAACAGGCATCATGCATAAATCCCCATCTACACTTGGGGGTGACTTCCTGATATGCATTCCCGGTATGCTTCTCGCTATGCACCCGTCCTCTTCATAAAACCCCTCCATCCCACCTATCTTCCGCATCCTACCATCATATCCCATTTATCTCCCATCCCTCCATCCTTCTTGTGATCTTGATCAAAATAGGGGAACCTATCTATACATGCTTTGAACACCTCTTGGTATACATTCCCTTCCTCCATGCTCTATCATATTCCTTGGTCACTCATCCTATCCACCTCTAGTTATCTTCTTTATCTTCCCATCTACTCGTCTCCCATCCCTCATGCCTCATCATATATGACATATCTAGAGTGGGGGCATCTGCTTCCTTTGTGACATAGTCCTTGGAGACATTATCTATCATAACATCCCTTCCATCTCCCCATTCGTATCTTCATATCCATCTATC